>OX637864.1:32045059-32720660 GCA_951802705.1 Netelia virgata | reverse complement strand
CAGACTTTGGCGATTTCTCGCTGCTCCTCCCCCGCCCCTCCCCCCACCTGTCTCGCTCACACCCTCCCTCTCTCCTCACTCTTGCATTCTCGTCAGCGATATTACCAAACGCAGTGAGCGCTTGTTAGTTGTACGTGGGAAAAAAAAATTCTTTCCGACTTCGGCAGAAACGAACCGCTCCATATCGTATATTATACAAATATCCCACATAATGAAATTCTCGTTAATTTTTCTCTCTCTCTCTCTCTCTCTCTCTCTCTCTCGCATTTATTCAACCCACTCTTTTGCCTTAACCCCTTGAACACCAATCCTCATTTGTCTAATTGTTAGACCAAAATATTTAAAAAAAAATCATCTAAAAGAAACTTAAACGATATAGAAAAATTCCCATATTTGTACATTGAATTTTTCGAAAAAATATATTTCACAAATTTGTGTATTTTTGTCTTTTATTCGATGAATGAGTATAGTAAATTTCGACGTTTTTTAAATCAAGGCCGAACTAAACGAAAAATTGGTGAACTTTGCGAAATATTTACGATTTAATGAAAATTGATTCACCTGGAAGGAAAATCGAGTGAGACAGGCGAATTTGACGCAAGTGATTTCTTTACGGTGACTAAAAGTCCTGGCCATTTGGAGGTTCGATTTCACGCGTTCTCGGTGAGAGTATCCCACGGTTGCGATCCCGTGGGAATGGCTTGATTGGCTGGGAAGACCGAGTGCCCGATTCCCGCGAGTTCTCTCGCGCCATCCACGGCACACACACACACACACACAGAGAGAGAGAGAGAGAGAGAGAGAGAGAGAGAGAGAGAGAGAGAGAGAGAGAGAGAGAGAGAGAGAGAGAGAGAGAGAGAGAGAGAGAGAGAGAGAGAGAGAGAGAGAGAAGTTATATACAGCGTAATACCGGCTTTCGAGCAATCCTACTCTTTATCATCTCCATGTACAAATCACGATTCTTCACTAACTCGAACTCTCGTCTTATCTCTCATCCTCGTTCGAACTTCGCCCTGCGACATAGAGTAATAGTTCCCTTCAGCATCGTGATCTTCGCATTCGATATAAAACAAAAACAATAACAAAACTAAAGATTATGATATTGAAAGAAAGTCGATCTTAGACGTCGCACGATCGATCGCCAACGTCGAAGAGATAATATCGTATCGCTTTATCACGTTCGTACACATTAACGCGAACCTCGAGAATCACAAATACACGATGACCGTTTTATTTCTCTCGACTCGTGGACAATCGAGGCTTCCCCCGTGTTTTCCCACACGTCGTGGCCGCTCATACACGATAAAATTCTCTGGAATTTCCGAGACTCGAGTATTCTTCCCAAAGGCAAAATCCGTCCCTCTCTGTCTCTCTGAACCATGGAAGCGGGAATAACGCGAGAGACGAGACCGTGGGATAGTTCTTCCCTGGGGGCAGAAAACGATCTAGTTCGGTAGTAGGCGGTTAGAGGAGTAAAAGAGTTAAAATGTACGATGAGGAGTGCGTGTGGAGTGCGTAGGATAGTGTGATGTTCGATTCTCGCACATTTTCAACTCACACGTATAACATATTGTGTATCGGCTGCGTAAGTCTCGCTTATAATCCCAAAACTTCCCACGGGACAGTCGAGCATCGCGATCGCACGACTCGTATCGCTCGTATCCCAAGTATTTATAACGTACGTACCTACATCCGTATAGCTAGCTATATATATATTGAAGAATATATGCACGTGTATAGCACGAGAGAATTGCCAAGCGTGCCGATCCTCCGCCAAACGAACGTTGGCTATGTATGGCGTACGACCCCTACTCTCCCACAGAACCTTCCACGATCGTGAGAATCTTCGCAGCTTCGGAGGAAGCTGATTCCCAGTCCTACTAGGAGACCAGACCGCTCAAGGCGGTCGTTCCCGTTGCGAATCGTCTGGTAAAATCGAAGACTCGATTTTACCCCTCGCGTGCTCTTCGTCAAGGGACGAGATTGACTACACGCTTTGGTATCAATGAAGGATTATAACGGATCAGGAGCGCTAGTTCTTCTTCTTATCGCGACTTATTATATATTAGGGGAGACTGGGTACAGTTGTAACAGGGTACAGTTGAAACAAATTGAATATCTCTCGAATTATGGAAAATACGGCGAGGGGGTTCAGGGGAAAGAGAAGCAGTTTACGTGTCCGAACGTGTTTGTCAAGGTTGCCCCGGTGGTTGCGTGCTACAGTCGCTTGTAAGGGGCCCTATTGTGCGCGGTCGAGGCAAAGTAAGTATTTTCGATCGAAGATTTTTTCTAACTACGCAGCTGATATTAAAAACAGGATCATAAGTATTTTTCTGCTTGAAGATTAAACTTTAGAGAATATGATATTGTAATTAGTTTTTGTGTGAGACAGTTTGCCTCGTCACTGTAATTTTTTATTTATAAAGGAGGGAGGTGGGTACAGTTGTAACAATTTTTGTGGGTACAGTTGTAACATTACTAATTCCTTCGTTTCACTTTGTAGATGCCGAGAATACGCATAAAAAAGACAACACAACGACATCATGGCATATCGCAATACAAATACGCATACGAGGAAGTGAAAAATGGTATCTCTCTAAGTTTTATTTGTCATTTGTTTTTTTTTCGTAAAGATGGTTTAAGATTTTTTTATTGACACTGTTGATTTTACCAGATCATTAAGTTTTTTGAGAACAGATGCTCTCAAACTCTCAGTTTTTGTTGACTTTATTTTAATTATAGTTATTGCGGAGTGAAAATAAAATATTTACAATAACTATTATTGTTTTAGATATCTGATATAAAAACGCCATTTCTCACTTATATAACTATAAGAATTGTGCCTTATTAGTGTTAGACACTGCACTTGACCATTATCTATGATTTTATTCTAATAAATCTAATTAAAATAGACGAATAGTGCCGCATTTCCACGTGTTACAACTAACCCCAACCAGTGTTACAACTGACCCTGGTATGGGGGTAAGTTGTAACGATCGGAGAATTTTTTTCAAAATGCTCCTGTAGGCTAATTATTGCATTAGGCGCGCAAATGTCATGACCAATGTGAAGATTGATAAGCACTCTTTCGCTTCACGTGCTTAGTGCATAGCTCACTTCTATTATTACGATTTTATGAGCGATCAAAGCTAAATTGTTACAACTGTACCCAGTCTCCCCTATTATCAAAAACAATACTTAAATCGTTCGTAGTTTCAATCCACGGATTTAAAAAATGAGCGACACAGGCACTGTTAGTCGCGTGCTTTTATCATTACCAACTCTCTTGAATGAATCATGAACACGCCCAAAATTGTACGACGGTCGATCTTTTCTAATTGCCGCGAAGGTTATAGGGCCAGTTTGTCGATGCTGCGATTTTCAAGCTAAATAAACAAATCATTTATTTCACCCATTAAAGACGATTTTTCAAGACACTGGAGTCAGTCTTTTTCGAAACACTGGCGGTAGATATGAATGCCAATAGGCTCGAAAGAGATAAGTCGTACGGGGATGCAAAATCATCGTGCCATTTGTAGGACATTTAAAAGAAATTTACAGAAATCATTTATCATGATATTTAGCAGAAGAATTTCAAGATCGTTTGAATGACGTTTCAAGGGCCGTTAACGAAAATTAAAAAAAATTCGTTAAAACAGGTGGACGAAGCTGGAAAAAGAAGAATCATCGAAAATGTTACACCAAAGATAAATTGTTCTAATCGTAATCTAGTGGACATTACAAACAAAATTGTTTAGCGATTCAATGACGTTGTTTTCTCACAAAAAAAAGGTCGATCTAGCAAATTTCCCTTACGAGGATGACAAAACGAAGCGAGAAAGCTCCTCGAGGCTCTCGCGAGACGAACCGCTCTTTCGTTGATGGGTGCCTGGTAACGCGATCACCGAAAACAGCCCCGAGTTCGATATATTCTCACGGTTCCAACGGGCGCTCAACACTTTTTGTTCTTTGTTGTCTATACGGAACGAACAAGCGTTAGCACAAACTTCGGGATGACTCAATTAAAGAGGCGCGCGCGAGAGAGACAGAGAGAGAGGAAAAAAACACGAATCACGCTTCGCATATGACAGAAACACAATATTATGAGAGGGGGGGGGGGGGGGGTCAAAATGTCCGAAATGTCCGTTGCGCATCGAGCCCTTGCGGGCACGACAAACACAGCTCCTGGGACAATTCGTTGGACGGAGGCTCGGTCTCGTCTGGGCGCCGGTCGTAAAATACACGAGAATCTTCGCCGGCTTAAACAAAAGATTCGAAGATGAACCATCTCTCACTTTCTCACGAGAGAGGAACGTTCGAACGTACAATTCGTTTAATGGCTCGTTCGAGGCTGAAATGGTGATTTGTAAGAATTTTTGTGGGCTCCGTGAGGAACGGAGAACGTAGTGTGTTCGTTTCGTCGAGCAGCCCTATTTACGTGGGAAAAAATTTTCGCGGCGCGACCAACGCGTCGAAGAGCCTCGAGTAGGTACGCGCCATTCTGGATGCTACCGAGCGCCTGGAGAGCCGCAGACAGCGTACTATGGCCTCGACGTGTGTTGTTGTCGGCGTAGCAAGAAAATAAAATAAAAGAAATACAAATTTCGAGGATTCTTGCACGCTGATGCCAAGGGGGATGAAAATACGTCCGGGAGGTTTTAGACTCTAGACAGTGTCTAGGACCGTCGCAACTCGATAAACGCTTCGGCAACGGTGAGGTTAGGGCGGTACTAACGTAAGCCAAGTGTTTAGAAGCATCAGGCGAGTATGGGGTTGTAGAAAGAGGCTAGGCGAAAGCAACGCACGAGGAGCAGGAGGAAAAGATGGAGGAGGCGCCTTGTCGCTTACACCCGTGCATATCACATATATATATATATGTACGGGAAAGAGGCCAGTAGGAAAGAGAACCTGCTGCTCCGCCTGCTCCCTCGCCATTGGCCCGGCAGCCGAGTAGACGTACCTACATAGGCAAAGGTACCAACAGGTGATTACTAAAGCTCGTTTGTCTCACACTCTCGCACGAAATACTCGAGATCTTCGCGGATTTTTATACGAAATTTTTCAATACTCGAGAAATATTTCAAGATCGTAAGAAAATTGTTTAATTCCTGAAACGAAACGGTAACAAAAAAAACAAAGTCTCTTTTAACGGAATAATGGGTCATAAAAATATTGTTGAATCTTAAGATAGTCCTCGAAACTGGTATTAATTATCACGTAACGCCCCGATCGCGATGGAGAATCGAGCTATTTAAATTCGCGATACAACCCTCGAGAGCCCTCCGCTTTACTCGCTCACGTACGGCTTCGCCTTTGGGAATCATCGATCGTTCCCATACCCAGAGTAGAAACGTATCGGGTGTGCGTACGCGGGACAATAGTAGGACACGTTCGATGCGATACGGATGCGCCTCGATGCCGTTCCAATTATCGCGAGATTGGGATTCCAGATTGCCACATCAGTCACGCGAGTAAAGCGGCTGTGGCACAGCGGTTAAACGGCCGAGCAAGACGTTCCCAAACGTATGGAACTGTCTTCTTTTTATTTGCACGCTTCTACACGGCTTCTATCGTGAGACTCGTTCGCCAAACGGAGACTTTACAGCTCGCGCATACACGATAGGAACGTCGCTAACGCGCCATGTGCAAAAATCAAAGCGCTTGCAACTTTTTCGACGGCCGAACAATATTTATATAAATTAACGTCAATTAATGTTAATAAAGATAATTTGAAAAAAAATAACATTAATTAAAATTAATTAAAATTAAATAGAAAAGGACAATTGGATCGATAAATTAAATTTTTCTAAAAATTTACTTATAACCATTCTACGGTGTCTTACACCTTGAAAATATAAATAAAGAGCGAATAAAAAAAATTGCGACGCGTCGAGACTCTCGAGGGATAATGTAATGCGGCTCGTTCCGTGAATTGGAGTATCGGACGTCGTCGCCTACGTCGAGTCAATCAATCATTTTGTCGATGAAAGCGTGTTTAGAGCTACTAGGAGAACAAGCCGGACAGAGGGCAGAGCTCCTAAACACGAGCGCGACTAGAAACGGCCACGTGCTCCTGTGCTCAGTCCATGTATATAGACGAGTATGTAGGTATAGCCGTCCCGATGCGCCGCCTCCCGTGGCTCTGCCTACGCAACCGTGCGTAACTGCTGGCTTCAGCTCGACACAGGCACGCTCTACCTCTATCCAACTACTGCGATTGCGAGCAGCCGTTTATATATAGGTATATTGCTCGAACGTCGGTCGGTTCTACGTACCGATATGCAAAGTTTTCGTATAATTCTTTTCAATTAAGAAATCATTTATAACATAATTGAACAAAAGTCATTGGTGAATGACGTAACGCGTCGTTTACCATATGTATCTTTAATAGAAAGCATAATAAATGCTTTGTATTAAAAAAATAAATTGTTTTATACGATTTTCAACTCCTTAAGGAATAATTTGAGAAACGATTTTGTTTTTCGGTGGACATGATTTTTAAGAAAATTACGTAAAACATTACCAAGCTAATTTGTTTGACACATTAAATTCGTTAAAATACATAAATTTTCACTATTACTTACCGATGTTTTTATATGATTGTATAATGATGGATGGTTTTATACGCTACTTGCCTTGTGAAGGTATCATTTGCAAAAATAATCATTCTTTTTCAGTTTTTATGATATTATCAGTCAACGTACGATTGACAAATAGTCATAAATGCTGAATATTTTACGGTGAGTGCCCGACTGCTTGAAACTTATATTATTGTTAGTAACGAATTTCAAAGTTTGGTAATGGTAAGTGGGCATGAAAATGGGGTGAAACGAAGGAAGTAACGAGATGCCTATTCTCCGGTTTCTTTTCGGCGATGCGAACCCGAGAGAGTTCTCGTTGAATATCCATCTCGCCGTAGACTCCTCGTTCCCTGTTACGTTTTAACCGAATGCGCCACTCTTCTGAGCGTCGAGAGAACGCGCCTCGACCGCAACCACGGCAACCATAGCACCTTAACCCACTTTCGGCCATTCGAACCTCGGTCTTTCTGCCACCGCTTTCGCTCTGCTGTTCTCCTGGCAATTTACTTATTAATTTAGATTATGTCGTGTAAGAGCTAATTGCTCCGGAACACCGGGCGTCGTGTCGTGTCCCTCCAAGCGAAAGAGGCGTCTAATTTATTTTTTGACCAAAAATCCACGAACTCGAGATGAATTTATCGAATTTCTATTAATCAGGATGACATCAGAAAAAACGGAAATTGGCAATATCCCCCAGGGGATGAAAACATCCAATATTCCAGAAACGGAAAGCGGTTCGATCGAGTAAATCCATTCATTCGAAATTCATTTGAAATTCATTATAGATCATTTGGATATTCAGTTTTTAATAATAATGATCGTCAACCCCTTAAGACCTCGATTGCCGACGAAAAATCGTGAACTCACGACCCCGTAAACCTTAGAGAATCGCATTAAACTATTTTATTTTATTTTTCGTGCAATGATAGGAAAATAAATTTGGAAATATGAACATCTAACATACTTTTTTCACTTTATCCCCCACTCCTTTATCCTCCAAAAATTGTAGCTAATTTAAAACTAATCTAATTCAACGATCTCAAATATTTGTATGTCAAAATCCGATACTGAATATTCAAAATGAAAAAAAAAACTGTTATTACGAAAAACTAGTTGCAAAAAAGTACGAATCTCATCGTTTTTCGAGAATTTCTCGAAGCACTCTCGTGTTTGAATAAAAAAAAATGCAATGCGCGCCTCGGTCGCACCTGTTGCCCAAACCGCCCGGGGCCATGGATCGTTGCCAGTCCTCTCGCAACCTCCTACGCGCTATGAATTTCGTGGCGTCGGGTTTAACGGCAGTGGGGAGTGAAAGAAAAAAAAGGAGAGTCTAGCAACCGGGTCGGAGAAATGGCCATGGCCATGAAGCGCGCGCGACGACCGAACCGACGAGCTCTTCCTGTTCTCCTAGTAAGGTGATACAGTTTATTGGACTTCTTCGGATTGGAATGTGGCGTCAATGACACTTGTCGTAAAAGCAAATACCCGGATTATCAACGATGAGGCGAGCCCGGATGACTTGGCCACCTAATCGATCGCTCTCCCGAAGCCAATTCATAAAGCACGACGGGACAGCGGAAAGTTAGATAGAGAAATTTCGATAAATTAAAGCGAACTGTTTCCGGGTCCCGAACACCATGTTTGAAAAAAAGAAAAAGAGAGAGAGAGAGAGAGAGAGAGAGAGAGAGAGAGAGAGAGAGAGAGAGACTTCTAGATGTTTCGCTCCTGACACCCGTGGGAGAGAGGGGCGTAGAGGGGGGGGGGGGGGGCGTTCTACCTATTTTTCTGTTCGATGTGTCCGAGCCGAGACGGAAGCAAGCGGCGCGAATGTCGAAAAATTTCCAACCGATGCGGGTATTCATCTTCTTCCTCCACGCATGAGTTACCAGCTCATATTTTATACAGCACTGATAGAGTGACTATGCTCGGGCGACAAGTGCCAGATGGAACGGAATGGTTCGAAGCCGTTCGAGAGGGACAATGCACGAGGAGCCGCGATCATCCGGAGGGTTCGTACCACGTCTCTTCTTTCACGAAACGCTCGACCACCGCCCGAAGCTTTTCTCCCCTCTTCGAGGAAACCACCCTCGCTCGTCCTCAGAATTCGGTGTTCCTCGCCGACTTTCTTTACCGTCCTGTCCACCCGAGAGAAACGTTGAGCCGACTGATTTTTTTCTCATTGAGAAACGAGGACGTTCCCATTCACCGAAATGACAAAAAACCTATTCCCGATTGTTCGCCGCCCGAAAAGTCGCGTCGTGGAAAATAAACGATCTCCGGATATCGCCACGACGCGACTATCGTTTCTTGTTACTCTCCTATTACGAATAATGACGCCGAGGCGTGTACACGTGCAGGAGAATCGTCGGGTCTCACAAGTCCATAACTCGGCGTATACACGTAAATACGTGTGACCGTATAGCGAGAAGAGGGGCTCATCGTTAGATAGTCCCGCACGAGCGGAGAATGTGGGCGGGTGGGTCGGTCGTACCATTTCAGCCCACACTTCCGTTTTAAGTGACGAGTGGAGAGAGAGAGAGAGAGAGAGAGAGAGAGAGAGAGAGAGAGAGAGAGAGAGAGGGGGGGGGGGAGAGAGAGAGAGAGAGTCGGGTGACCTTCTTCAAAACGGAGTTCCCGTAGACCTCCGGAGTTTCTATGAAGACCTGATCGCTCGTGTTCGCTTGATTTGCATATCCTCTTGGCAAATTGACGCCTCGAGCCAAAGGAAATCGTCCACGGATCGTTTGGTCAAGGATCGGCGATAGTTCCGAGTCATTGAATCTCGGACAATTAGCTCCCGGGCTAACAAAAAGGGAATAACTATTCAGAGAGTCGACGAACTCGTGGAAACGTTGTTCCATCGGGAAAGCAACGTCTTCGACACGGTATCGAACTTATCCGAGAGATCGTTCCTGACGGTAAACATCGAGGACCGTCTTGCATCACGAATAATAGTCTGGGACGGCTACTTGGCGCCCTTCGCTATTCACATGCTCGCCTGTTCCCAAAACTTGCCCAATTTAGACCCAGCGAGAAATTGGCCCTTTCTCGTACAAGGACGAGGGAAGAGAGGGAGAGAGAGAGCGCGAGAGAAACGAAAAAGGGCCGGGTAGGGACGAGATGCGTTGGAAGGGATCGAAGAAAGTTGTGGGTATCTTGACGGACTCCCTCGGGGCTCTCGACTAACGCGCGCGACCACACCGAGAGTGGTCAGTCGCGTGTCGGACCGTTTCAACATCGAACGTGCTCTCACTGCTGCTTTCCTGATGGCTGGTCAAACGAAAACACTAACCGGACAAAGTGTCGAGTTGGAACCAACAATCGGCGTTTTCAACGATTTTTTAATCAACATTGATTGCGATTGTTTTTTTTATAATCAATTACTTGAATTTTGGTGTTTGCGCTTAGTTTCTTTTTGTTTTTAAGTGAAAAGGCATTTGTTCACAGGTCACCAACTGAGCGTCTTTAATAGTCAGTCTACGATTCAAGTCGGTGGAAGGTGGAATCGCAGCAACGGGAGGGTTGAGAGACCGTTTTTAGGGGTGATTTCCGGTTTGGTCGTGAACGGAGCTAGAATTTTAGAACTCGCTTCCGCGAAGGAGGATCGCGTCGTTATTACCATCAGGGGTGACGTGCAGCCTTTGCCGCCGGGCAGTTTGCTCGACAGAGCTGCACCGCTTCAAAGAATGCAACAGGTAATAATTTCAAAAACGAATCTTTAATTATGGGGTTGCTGGGGATAAAAAATAATAATTTATGAATTTCTTTTTGTTTGGTTGTTTGTCGTTTTTTTCGTTTATAAAAGACTCCTGCGTCCGAGCAACCAGTGGTGAAAGACGATCTGATATTCTCCGGAGCCGGAAGTGGCTGCTCCGGTGACGACGAGGACGAAGAGTGCAAGCCAATTTTCGACCCTCGATCAGGTAGGCGTAAGTAAAAAAAAAAGGAAATGAAAAAAAATCGAGGGCTCCGTAAGTAAACAAAACGATTGAGCTGTTTAAGAATTGCACAATACTCATTGTCAGATTTTCTTGTCGCAACGAAATGTTCGGCTATGTAGCATGGGATTCGAGGAGCGGGTGCACATCCCTGAAACTCGCGCGCTTATCGATTAAATTTATTGAATCATCGCGAGACTTTGGAAATATGAAGATATTACTAAAAATTGTACCTTATCGAGGACAACACTTTTGTCGAATATCTTTTTTTTCTAAAATAATCGGGTCTTGGGTTATTCGCGAGAAAAGGGTTTCTCGCAAACGCCAGATAGTACAATCGATTCGTATATAAAGCCGGGAGATGAATAAGTTGATCGTGTAGTATGAAAGGAGAGACGTTTAGCACTCCCCTAGACAAGGATGGACACATATAAAACTGGTAAGGCACTTGTCGCCTTTGGGCGGCTCTTACCACAATTTTTTTTGTAAATTAATCTCCCTGAAAATTTTCTTAATTGACTTAGAAATTTTCCTTCGTATTCGAATACGATAATATTGCTAATAATTTTCATAGATTCAAACAGTTTGAGGTAAGCCTTGAAAGAAAGAAAAATGATGAATTGACAAATATAATTTTTAAATTCGTACAGTAAGACAATTCAATTTTGACGCGAATTAATTATCAATATTAAATAGTAAACTTCAATCTAAACTCATCGTCCAGGAGAATTATTCCGCAATTTCATTGAAATCCATGCACGATTATAATCGATAATGTTCCATCACCCGATTACCGATCAATACGATATATCGCTGACGCGTTTTTCCTGTAAATTCAACCAAATAAAAACCAATGTTCAGGAAAGTCCACCAAAGTCGAACGTTAAATTTCAATCTCGACCAGTTTCATTTGTTTACATTGCGTTTCAAACCCACCTCACCTAGCAGACATTTGATTAGTTCGTATCCGCCTTTTAAGAGTCAGTATAACAGACGACGGGCGCTTTGAAAACGCGATCCACATTTTCTCTGGCACTGAGCAACCGATCGCGTTAAAATTTTGAGGGTATCTAAAGAATTGTGGCAAAAAGTGGCTAAGAGTTTTTTTTTCAAAAATTTTGAAAACCGTGTTAGAGTCGACGCGCGATTCTAAAACGCGATCCGTATTTTCTCCGCGACTGAGCAACAGAGCGCGTTCGAATTTTGAGGTAATTATGGTAACAATTTTGGAAAAAAAAGTCTTGGCTACTTTTGCCATAATTCTCTAGATACCCTAAAAATTTTAACGCTATCGGTTGCTGAGTGCCAAAGAAAATACGGATCGCATTTTCGAAGCGCTCGTCGTCTGTTACACCAACGAATTCAGACGAATCTAAAAGCAATATGCTTATACATCGATTGACTCCAAATTTTGTCCGCCAGAAACTGCCACTTGGCGTCGGAGCGGTCGATTTGTGACGTTACTCGGGATTGTATACGCCCCATAGGCGGAGTCACGAGAACGTGAACGATCTTCCGTCTTTAAATTCACAACTCTGAGTCAAACGATCAAATTCCCCTCAAATAATTTTGTTTTCAATTATTTCCTAAATTATTTCCTAAATTATTTCCTAAATTATTTCCTAAATTATTTCCTAAATTATTTCCTAAATTATTTCCTAAATTATTTCCTAAATTATTTCCTAAATTATTTCCTAAATTATTTCCTACATTATTTACTACATTACACTCTACACTTGCAAAAATTAACAATATGTTAGGGAAAAAGAAGAGTGGGATTCTCCAGTGGGAAAACAAGCAGAGCTTTGACAACGTAGTTGTATGCGTTTTAAAGGGACGCATCCGTGTGCCCAATACATGCTTGCAGGGACGCTGACGACCGGGGTATCAACTCGAGCATTCTTGTTTAATTTTATAAGAAGTATCTAACAAGAATCATCATAAGACCTTGGCCGAGTTCGTGGAGTCTCTGCATTTGAAATCGCAAGAACGCACGATCAAATCTTTTTCTCGCCCATGTTTTTTTATTTGCTATAATAAAAAAAAAAATGTTATGGCCTATTGAATTATGGGTAATTAATTCAAATATTAAAGATAATATATTGTTTACAGTTATCTCAACTTATATTATACGCTTATTAACGTTCTTAAGGTCGTTATTATATATGTCGAATGAGTGGGGTACTACGGCAGTAGCAGCTCAGAAAAAGAGAGAGTCGGCACGAGTACCCGAGTGTATACCTCGCCTTAGAGAAAGTGAGAAGGCGCGCTTGCTCGTACGTGATTGGTGAGAGAGGAGGCGGATCTATTCCACGAAGTTGTGCGAGGTATACGTGAACGTGTTTGTGCGACCTACACATTGTTGTAGCGACGCCAGCGACGCCTGGCCGTGGGATACCAAACTGCCTTGGGGTACCCCATTTCTGGAGCCAAACCGAAGCATAGGCATATAATATATAATAGTCCTTCTATAGTCGTCTGAATTCGTTCGTTACACTACTCTTAAGCACATATTCACGCATGATCGCGCACGTTCGTGGCACAACACGCCGCTCGCACGTGTGCAGCACCGAAAGCCGCGTCTGCATGTGAAGCAGCAGGAACGGCAGCAATAAGAGAGGTCTCACCGATCGAGCCTTCTCTCCCAGCTGCTTTGCCTCTCGGTCGTCGTCGCCGTCGTGTCGTTTGGCAACCACGCACACACGCACACACGCGCGCGCGCCTACCAACCTTCCCGTCTTCATGCTCGCCCGGTTGTATCTCCAATTCATTTGCATATTTAGAATCCGCTCGTGCGACGCGACCGAACTTTACAAACTTCCGTCTAACCAAACCCCCCTCTTTCTTTCTCTTTTCACCCGGTCTCTACCTCCTCGTGCGTTCTACTAGCCGGTTCTTAAATCTTCTCCGCCTGACTAAAAACTGAATTAATGGTCGTCGCGCGAGGCCGCGTACGAATATAAAGCGCAAGCGATAACGTTGTGCCGCGAACGACGCGCTCGATGAAACGACGACACGCCCCCCTTGTTTCCATTCTTTCTTTACTTTTCGTTTCACGAGTTCTCCTTATTCGTCGAAATATTGATGACGGGGTCGATGCGTGCCATGAAAAATGGGTGAAATTGGGAAAATATATTATTCTCGGTATTGATTCGATCCGTTATCTTCTTTTGGGAGAAATGGGAGGGCGGAGTATAAAACGGGTGACGAGCTCGACTGGATTTATCTAACAAGGGGAGGTCGTCAGTGTTGCAATCGACTTCGGGACGTCCTTTCAGGGTAGTGTAGGGTTCGATCCCAAGTATCATCCCCTGCCACCGTTCACCCTGGTCAGCCGGTTCACCCGTTCAGCCTCGTTTTTGAAAAATTGACCAAACAAAATTTGTGTGACGAGTCGGAACCTCGAAAATAAGAACTTTCGAAGCGGCGCGATAGATTAGTAGCGGCCAAGGTTCTTCGGCTAGTACGCCGATGGTTTTGGATTGAATTCCTGCTATCGCTATTTTTTTTCAATCGAAATGCTTGTAAACGTTATTTTTATTTATTCACTTCAATTTAAATCCAACTTTTGTATACAATTTATTTTCTTATATCTTTCATCTAGTTTGTAATTATGCCTCGTTTTCTTGTTTTTGTTCTTATATATTATCTTTATTTAAATTAATTTTCTTCGATAGTTTGCTATTTTCGTCTGTATTAGTACAATTATTATTGTATTTACGCTTTTCATTGGAATTTTGGTTTTCTACCATTCCTTTTTTCGCTTACATAGTTTTGTTTAAACTTTGTTTCGACAAAACGCAGCTCAACCGAGAACTTTTCCTTTAATTTGAATTTTATTTCATTGCAAGTATCTTTACCGTTACGGTAAATTTTGTTTCCCTTTTCCATAAACCTTTCCTTGAAATCTCCATCCATGTCGTTATAATCGTAATAAAAGTTGTCAGTGAAATACATCTTGTAACGAAAAATAAATGACATACACTTTCCCACATAATGTGAATATAATATTTTGTATTTTCATTTAATCGACAGAGCAATAATTTTTTCATTTCCTCATATCAACAATAATAGAGGTCAATAGAAGCAATAAAAAAGCGAGCAATAATTACAAACTAGATGAAGAATATAAGAAAAAAAATTGTATAGACAACATTTTTGAAACGGTGATTACAATCACGTAGGCAAGAATTCTAAACGCAATAGAAAAAAGTCGGATTGAAATTGAAGTAAATAAATAAAAATAACGTTTAAAAGCATTTCGATTGCAACAAAAAAAGAAACAAATTGCGATAGCAGGACTCGAACCCAAAACCATCAGCGTCCTAGCCGAAGACGTTAACCGCTAGGATATCACGTCGCTTCAAGAATTTTTATTATTTTCGAGGTTCAGACTCGTCACAGATATTTGGTTTGGTCGATTTTAAAAAACGAGGTGAACCAGGGTGAACGGTGGCCAGGGTTTAGTTTGGGACCGAACCCTACACTACCCTGGAAGGGCGTCCCGTAGTCGATTGAAACACTGACGACCTCCCCTTGTAGGTATAGAACGAAGCTAAAGAGAGTGACGCCAGACGGAAGACACGACAAAAAAGATCGATAGAACGCGACGTTACTTCAAGCTCTTTCTCTTCCTATTTGTTTCGTCGTTTATATATATATAAGACACGCCGGTAAAATAGAACGAGCACGAGCCGCACCGCATGGCGTATACAGTAAGAGAGACTGCGAATGTACTCTATTCTTATCGGACATCCGATAGGGTTTCATGTAACTAACAAGCTGCGGTATACTCGGGCATCGAATTCTATGACGCAAGCTCACACACGATACGCCATATTTGCCGCCAATATGTGTGTCATAATATACCTACATCATCCCCGATCACACGCACTAAAATGTAAAATCGACGACGATAATATTTCGTAATTCAAGAAATTAGCGACCGAGAGACGATAAAATTATAGTCTATGACATTATATTACACTGTTTCTTTTGGCAGTTATGAATTTATGCATTTCATCAATTTGAAAAAAAAATCAATCACCTTTTATAAAACTGATTGCACGTGCACATCGATCGACATTCCTCGATTACTTCTCGACTAATATCCGTATCAAGAAATGTCACATCAACGTTTCTTTTTAAGACCGAAATCGAAAAAATCCTCATCAATTCCCTCGATATAAAATCGAGGAAAAAATAAGTAATCAAACTTTGATCAATCGATATCGATGTAAAACTCCCCGAATCGATAAACTTCCAATTTTCCAATTCACGTGAAATTCGCGGAAAAATCGTTCACAAATAACTCGATTAAAATTGACCAAAGTTGCAGTCTTACCGATTTTCTTTTGGAAAATGAACGACGACGAAATCCTGATGAATTTTTCTATCAAAATAAAAACTCTCTTATCGGAATGACTTCTCATATTCTAGAGACGAAAAATGTCAATACCGATCGATATTTTATAATCTATATTTGTCTTCCATTCGCAGACGATCTGATAACACCGGTTTACGTTGCTCCAACGAGATCACCGAAACCACCGAGGCCCAAGCCTGGCAACGAGAATCTCGAGGCACGTCTGTGCGACGACGAGGAGGACTGCGAGGAGGGTTCCGGTGATCCTCGAACCACCGAAGGAATCTTCGTTACCTCCGCTACCGGTGAGTTAGAATGCCGCGCGCTATCCGGCACGTGTATTACACAACCGCGATAATGCACGACGACCTATTCCTACAAATTCTTCGCACACGAGAATACACACGAGCTCTCTCTCTCTTTTTTTTTTTTTTTTTTTTTTTTTTTGAGGAGGGGAAATCTTGCATAAGACGCCCATAAGACGTTTTGAGATGTTCTGGGTAGTGTCAGATTCTTACTGACTAAAACCCCTCCTCCCTCTCCACACATCACACTGGACCCGCTTCCGCATTACTTCGGTGTGACGTGTTCTGGCCCTACTTTTGGCTCTGCTGTTTAGCTAGCTTCTGTGCTGCTTTCCATCTCGATTAGGGTGTCCCCTGGTTCCTTCGGCTTTCAGTTTTGTTTTTCTCTTCGCTTTCTAGTTTTCTTTTTTTCAGCATGGTTTTTTTAATATAGAACGACACTGCAGTCCATATTTCTTCTCCGGTAAGCATTAGCGAGATCAAATTTTCCTCGGATATTGACCTGTTTCCAAGTTCTGATTCGAGATTTTTCCGTTCCTCTTCTGTGGCTGTGCACTTGAAGATTGCGTGTTGTGCGTCATCCGGACTGTAGCCGCAATGACAGCATGCATCACTATCTCGTTTTTTAAACCTCATCAGATATTCATTGAAACAGCCATGCCCTGTTAGCGCCTGCGTGAGCTCGTAATTCATTTGGCCGTGAGACCTTTGGAATCACGCTGCTATATTGGGGATCAGCCGATATGTCCATCTACCTTTATCATCCTCGTCCCAGCGTTTCTGCCAGCGCGTGAGTAGCCGTTGGCGTGCGTTCTCTTTTGCTACTATCTTTCCCGCTTCTTCAATGGGTAACGGGTCATTTCGGTGGACCTGATATATCTCGCTCCTTTCTCGTGCCAGTAGATCGATCGGTGGCGTGCTAGAGAGCACTAGGGCCGCGTTTCCCGAGACTGTCCTGAACGCAGATATTGTCCTTATGGCGCTTCGTCTCTGTACAGAAGCAAGCCTTTTTCGCGCTCCGACTTTCTCTGCAGCATCTACCCAGATCTCAGCTCCATATAAGATTTTAGCGTGGATAACGCTGTTTAACAATCTTCTCTTCAGTTCGGAAGGTCCGTCGACGTTGGGCATAATTCTCGCTAATGCCG
The DNA here is from genome assembly GCA_951802705.1 of Netelia virgata. Taxonomy (NCBI): domain Eukaryota; kingdom Metazoa; phylum Arthropoda; class Insecta; order Hymenoptera; family Ichneumonidae; genus Netelia; species Netelia virgata. The sequence continues at coordinate 32,703,323 of OX637864.1, read as the reverse complement.
CGGCTTCAGAAGCTGCTTTCTGACTTACTATGTCGACGTGCTGCGTAAAACGTAGCCCGCTATCTATCTGCACTCCAAGATACCTGATGGATTTTTTCCAGGTTAGCTTTTGATCGTCCAGCATTAGCCTTGGTGCTATGAACTCTCTCTTGTCTGTGATGAGCACTGCTTCCGTTTTTTGGACTGCCAATTCTAGCCCGCTTTCTCTAAGCCACTTACTGGCTCGGCGGAGACTCTCGTTTGCTACGACTTCGAGCATTTCCGTCGTCCTCGCAGTCACCACCATCGCTACATCATCGGCAAAACCAACCATTTCCGCTTTATCCGGGAGCGTTACGTTGAGGAGGCCATCGTACATTATGTTCCAAAGGAACGGGCCAAGGACTGATCCTTGTGGAACACCTGCCGTCACTTCATACTCAATGGTACCTTCCTCCGTATAATATATGAGCTTCCTGTCGCTGAGGTAGCTGTCAATCATTTGCAGTAGGTATGAGGGTGTCTTTCTTTCTATCAGTGCCGTCATGATCTTATCCCATCTGGCCGTGTTAAACGCGTTTCGGATGTCCAAGGTAATCAGTGCGCAGTATCCCTTGTTCTTCCACCAGCCCCTCTTAACAGTTTTCGCTATTTCAGTGACTCGTGCAATAGCGTCCACTGTGCAACGCCCTTTTTGGAAACCATACTGTCTCGGAGACAGCCCGCCGTTCTTGCTTATATGCTCCTCCAGCCGTCGGAGTATCAACCTCTCGAACAGCTTTGCGGTTGTGTCGATAAGGCTGATAGGCCGATAAGAAGACGGTTCTTCTAGAGGTTTATCTCCTTTTCGTAGCAGTACAAGCGTCTGTTTTTTCCACCTTGTATCGAAGATTCCTTTCATAAGGCATGTATTGAAGGCCTCTAGTAGTAGTTCTGGCCATGTATCCACTATCATTCTCAATGCTTCATTAGGAATATAGTCCGGGCCTGGTGCCTTCCCGGGTTGAAGTCTCATTGCCGCCACCTGTAGTTCCTCCTCGTTAAAGAGTGTAATTTGCTCTTCCTGTAACGGTCGTGCTAATTTACTTCTCTTCGCGTGCTTTGGGAATAATGACTCGACTATAGCTTTCATACGTTCAGGACGACCGAGTCCCGGGATCTGCTGTCTGCCTCCTAGCTGTTTCGTGACAATACGGTACGGCAACCCCCAGGGATCATTGTCTACCGATCGGCACAACTCTTTCCAACATCTTCGCTTGCTGTCTTTTATCGCGTTCCGCAATTCCTTTTTCGCATGCTTGTAGGTCGTGACCAAGTCTGCCTGTCCGTGCTTTGATCGCTGCATTTTTCTGCGAGCCGTGAGGCACTGCCTCCTCAGTTCGGCAATCTCCGCAGTCCACCAGTGCAGTGATTTTCTTCTTAGTGGGAGCCTCTTACGTTTCGGCATTGCTGCATTACACGCCGCTGTCATGGTCTTCATGACGAAGCTCAGTAGAGCGTTCGAGTTGGCAGTTTCAGCAATCGTTTTCAGGTCTCCTCGTTGCTTTGCCTTCGCTAAGGAAGCCGCGAGTTTTCCTTTGTCTCTCCTACCCTCTATATCTAGAGAGCGTTCCCCTATCCGCCACCTGGGGACGCGCGACGTAGGGGTTTAGCCTCCCCCCGTAGCCTATCTATCTATCTATCTATCTATCTATCTATCTATCTATCTCCCTCCCTCCATCCCTCCCTCCCTCCCTCCCTCCATCCCTCCATCCCTGCATCCCTCCCTCCCTCCCCCGAAATTCAAATAACACACCACGAAGGCCAGTGTGTAGGTACCCCTTTATTGATCCTTTCGTCACCTCCTCCTCCTCTCTTTCTCTTTCTTCCTCGTCCTACACACCTCGTCCAGCGGCTTGTCCGCCTTCTATCCCTTCGTACCTACTGTGCTATGCACAACAGCAGCCCATCGAGTTATATTAGAGGAGCTGTCTTTCCGTTCACGCGATATTAACCACCACGTGCTCTCCCCCCACCTCACCTCACCACGCTCTTTTCAACGAGGAGAACCGAGAGACCTACATAACTGACTATATAAATTACCCGACTCCGTTTCCGAAATAGATTTGGCGGTACGAACGCGCGACAAGATATCGACTTATCCGAAAAAAGTTATCCCTGGCAACGGTACGGTATTTCATTTCTCCATTTGATTATTCGCGCCTGCCCCCGGAAAATAAATAGACTCCAACCCATTTCTTATTTCTAAGTGACGAATATTTTCGATCATTTATTACCAATGATATTGGCTAAATTGTTTTTTCAATAATATCATTAATTAATAATAACGTTACAATTATAATGGAAACATTTTTATTTTGTCCAAAATGCGAAAGAGATTTCAAGTTTATGTACCAGTTTGCGTCGCTGATTCGTTTGTTACTATGTTTCGATCTAAGGAAAAAATCGTTTCCAGATATTCAATCGAGAACGCTTTGTTATCTTTATTATTACGTTATTTTCTATTCACTACACGGTCCCTCGAGTGAACGTGAAATCTCATTTTGTTGACGTCCCGCTCGAACGATCAATTCACGTCTCATCGCTGCTCGACCCTTCCGCTCGTTCCACAGCCCGACATAAAATAGCTCGCCCTTACTCGCTAACTAGTGCGGAAATTCTCTCAGGACGATTTTCATCCCCTATTCCCGACATACCTGCATTAAAAAATCCACATCCCGGGAGACCTTTACGATTTTTTGTCTACATACTTATATAGACTCGACTGAATATCAAAGTTCTATCGGTCCAGTTATTTCTGTATAAATAAGTACGTATATTAGGGTAGTTAAAAAAAAAGACATCAATTTTTTTCATTATCGCTACGTTCATCAATATTTGTATATTTTGCCACGGAAAAATATTCCGCGTGAAAAGACTAGGACGTCGATTTCTTTGTTTTTTACTATAAGAATACGCAATGAAAAATAGGGTATTCCAATTAAAAAATTTGATGGGGCCTTGTCCTGACCTTGGCGACGACAACCAACGTCAAACTGATAAAATCAGTAAACAGATATATTTAAACCATATAACTTTTCTTTGACACTTATTGTTTCCGAGATATTTAGGTGTCCCGACCTTTCTGGTACGCCCTGTATGTATATATATATGCGTGCGCGCGTGCGTGCGGGCGCGAGGGCGAGTGGGGGGGGGGGGGGGGGGGGGCGTGCGATATTTCCGGCGTGTTCTCTCTCACCTCCCGCGCGTTTCCCTTACCACACCGACATTTCCCTCCCCCCCCCCCCCCCCCAGCGACCCCTCGGAGTACAAAACCACTCCACCAACCCCTCAGACGCGACCAATGGCCGCCTCTCGCAGCACACTGTTAGTGAAACAGCCCTCGTGTGCGGGCATCAAACATCGTGTTTCTGGTCTCGTTACTTTTTTCGAGTGAGCAAAACATATTTTCTTCATACCGCCGATATCAACGTTTTTTCGTCCTTCGCCCTCCCACGTGATAAACCATAAAAAAGGGCACGTTTACCGAACGGCCGGAAAATAATTTCGCCCTGTCGGCAGTGGGAGTTACGTTTGTTGTTGTTTGTTAACTCGTAAAAAAAAGTGGCCACCCTTTCGCGAGACGAATTAATTATTTAATTTTACCTTATGGATCTTCTATTTTCGACTTGTTACGGGGTTCAACGAGTGAATTGGAATGACAGTGGGCATTTCGTAATGATGCGTTTCGTTTTTTCGACGAAATAACAACGTTGGTAATGATAGCGATGATAATCACGATCTTGTACTTTTCCGTCCACGTTGCGTAATAGCGAACAAAAAAAAAGCTAGACAAACGACCTACGTTTGCCCTTCTATATCATTCAACGTGTCAGTTTCAGGCTTCCTCCCCTCGTTCTCACCCCCTCGATACGTCCCTGAAAATCACTTACGCACGCGTAATACAGCCAATCCTCCGTACAATATATATAACATTCGCGAACGGAGATATCCTGCCAGATTTCGTACTTTTTCCCACGCTTATACTCAAAATGTTTCATCATCGACGGGACAATTCCGTCTAACGAAATTTCCTCCCCTCGGATAAAACAGATTTATACGCGTCGGACGCAAGCCATGATACACATTTTACCAAAAGAGCTTTGATTTTCTATTATTCATTAAGATCGACGAACGCGTAACAATAACCGTTCTCTCGCTACGAATTAAATTGTTGATGGAATGGAATTTTACTAAAAGTGTGTGTGATTATTTGTTGGTTACGCAGCCTCGAGCTCGGTGACTTACACGACGCAACGCGAAACACCGACGAGTCACTCGAGCGAGCATACGTCGTCGGGCTCGACGTCGGTCTCACGAGCGCCCGTAACCGTACCCGCCCAGTACAATGTCTCGAGTACTGCCACGGAATCTAGTCATGGAAGGTATGTAGCGGACAAAAGTAGAATTAAGGCCGAGTATTCGCGAGTTTCTTGGCGTGGTTATATTTTCTATGCGGAAGAGATTGTATATGTATAGGTATGGTAGCTGGGAGGGAAAATGCAACAAGTAGGCTAAAAACCCCATTACTCGGCCAGGAACCAGTAGTCGGCATCTGCCTATATTTTGTATCAGTGAGAAGAGTCCAAAAGATAGGTATACTTCACGCTCTTCCCACTCGTATAAGGTCGACTACTGGTTCCTGGCCGAGTACTGATTGTTTTACCGTACCTACCTATCTACCTCGCGCAACAGAGACATGGACTAAAAATGGGTCTACTCGTATCTATATCTATATGTTTTTAGGATGAAAGATTGAACTATGGGGGGAATAAAAGTGGGAAAATTTTAAACAAACTCGCAAGAATCGCAACGTTCCGATACCTGCTATAGGTAGTAGTTTAAATTATTATTTTCTATAATATTCTACAATATTATATAACATTCGGTGTTCCATTGTATTCCACGTTATTATAACAAAAAAATCGACTTTATTCTACTGTTCTGTATTACCTATTCTACAATATTCTACACCATATTATTTTACTCTATTCTGATCAATAATATTACTTATACACTAATATGTCATATATATCCTCACCGACGTTATATCATTTGCATGCTTTACCCAATCTAATCTTTTAAAATAGGCGAGTTTACGATTTACCACGACTTTTGATACGAATGACGTAAGAGATACATCTCCACTAAAGATTCAAAATACCGCATATGGTCATAATTAATTACGGAATTGTAAAACCCTTTTCGTTACTTCTTCAATTGTATACAAGTACCTACATATTTGTATTTTTACAGCAGTACCGTGACGCATCGTGTTACGAGCTCAACGACTCACAGTGCTACAACAAAGATGACGGATTCACCGGTCTACACGCCCGAGACTTATCCGCCGATACCGACACCACCGAAAACGAAGGAAATACCAAAAGTACCGAGCATACACTCGGACGCGGCGAAGAACGCTGCCTTGATAATCGCGATAATTGCCGGAGCGCTCATAGCGATAGTCCTGATAATCCTGCTGATCCTCAAGTTCAAGAATCGTCCTGAGGCTAGTTACAAAGTCGACGAAACGAAGAACTTTTGTCAGGATCCAAACGCGGCGCTTTTAGGCGCCGCGGCTACCTCGGGCCAGCAGTACAACGGTGCTTTGAAAAACGGCGCAAACGCCAGTAAAAACGGCAAAAAACGAGAACTGAAAGACATCAAAGAGTGGTACGTCTAGATTCGCCTCGCCGATCGAATCTAAAAAAAAATATAAAATAAAAAGAAGAAAAGAACACACACACACACACACAAATTTGCAAACACGTGGACGCAATTTTTCGTTTGGAAACAGTACCATTACTATGCAAAAATAGGTGCGCGAAAAGGAAAAATGCCATCCGTTGCCTATAACACATGCTGCTTGAGTGATCCTTTCGAATATTATCTCGAAATATCTCGATAAAAAGAGAATCCAAGGTTTGAAATAGAAAGCGAGGAGGCGAGCGAAGACTGACTGTGTTATAAATAAGAATGAAGAAGAATGACAAAATGAAAAACCACAAACATGCCGCACGAACGGTGAATGTCTGCTGCGTGTGACAGAGAAAGAGCGAATGTGAAAATTGTGCGAAAATTAGCGTGTGTGTATAAAGTCGAAAAAATCGAGAGACGATGATTTTCACAAAAATAGGCCGATAACGCCATGCGTATGATACTATAGGTATACATATATGTATAATAATATACGTATGCCGAATTATATGCGTAAAGATATTAACGCCTGGAGAGAGAGAGAGAGAGAGAGAGAGAGAGAGAGAGAGAGAGAGAGAGAGAGAGAGAGAGAGAGAGAGAGAGAGAGAGAGAGAGAGAGAGAGAGAGAGAGAGAGAGAGAGAGAGAGAGAGAGAGAGAGAGAGAAAGAGAGAGAACAGAAATTCCAGAGTCCAGGACCTTTCGTTTCTCACTAAACGTAATTAATTAATTTATCGTCGATACTTTCGCGAAATGGTCAACGAAGAACAGGCCGACGGAACTACGAGTACTGCGAACTTTGACCACAGTGCAGAATGGATAATAAACAACACACAAAGATAAAAGTGTCGCGAGACCAAAGTGAAAAACAAGCGAAACGATAAAACACATAGAGCACGAGGCCCTTAAAACTGCGAGACAGATTTTATTCATTATAAATCTTAACTATCCTCCATCCCTATTGTTGTATAGAAGAATATTATATATTACAAATATTTACGACATTGTGTTAAAAATGCGTGTAAATTGTTTAACGAATTATATAAATTTTATTAACGAACACGGGATAACAAGTGGAAGAGAGGTCCGTACGGTCTTCTGAGAAACGAAAAAATGAACAAGAACGAGGAGAAACAAAAGAGGCTCCGAGTAGTTGGAGAAAGCTTTGAACGAAAACTCGAAAATAATCCAAGTTTTTGAAAGGAAAAGAAAAATCCATGTAATATCCACGAAAGAGGAAAAACTAAACTTATGAAATAAGTAAGAAAACAAGAAAAAAAATATCGTAGCGCGCGAGAGACGCTTCTATACACTTACATACAGGGTGCGATTGCAGTATTGCCGATACGAATTAAGGAAACGTCGAACGTTTTTTCCCTATTTACCTCGTTTCATTTCTTCTTCGATATTACGAGTTCCAAGCTGACGTGAATTTATTCTTTTTTTTTAAATAATTTCTCATTTTAGCCACTCAGTGATTCGAACCTTTAGCGTTTATTATAAATATACAATAAAAAAAAAGAAAACAAAAACCACAAAGCAAAAGAGGCACGCACGTTGTTGATACAAGAAAATGTTTTGCAAAGTCGTAGATATAAAAAAAAATCCTTTCTGTTATCACACTCGGAGATACTTCTCTCGAACTGTTTTTCGTACGAACGTTTGCTCGCACAAAATGTGAAATGCTCTCGAATTCTATGCTTTCCCTTCTCAATAAAATGTCGGCACTAAAAGTTACTAAATCGAGATACAAACAAAGAGCAACAATGTCCATTCAAAAGCGCGACTGACCTGCTACTCTAAAACGGCCATTTTCGATAACGATCTTTTACCCTTCCAAAAAAAAGAGAAAAAAAACGACAAAAAATGCTTTTTGGTCTCTACGCACATGCACAAATGGCAATGAAAATGTTTAGCCCCGTGAGAGAGTCGCTGTCGTGCCGGATCGCCGCCATTTAGCTACCAATAAAAGATAAAGAGAAAGAGAAAGAGCGAGAGAGAGAGAAAGAGAGAGAGAGAGAACAAGAGAGAGGGAGACGACGACGAGACGACGACGATAAAAAAAAATCATCGGTAGATTTATAGTTGATGAAAGAAAAACAAATTTACGAAAAAACAAAAAAATACAATGATGAAAAATAAAACATGAAAATATCGATGTCGACTTTGTATTACGTGGCTAACTTATCCGGGCAGTATCAACGATATCGTTGCAGTTGTGGTTTGAAAACTATTCTAGCTAGCTAGAGAAATGAGAGAGTCTGAAGATTGATCGAAAAAACGAAAGAATAAACTAAAAATGGTGAAACTTAAAATCGAGAGGTAATACGCATATCGTTCTCACTGCCCTTACCTCTATCTGCATATCCTTCAATGTACTGATGACAATTGTTTATACTAAGCTAATTAACTTCTATACGATATATACGAGCGACGGGAAAAGACAATGAAAAAAAATAAAAATGATAACAAGAAAAAAACTAATATAATAATAATAGTGATATTATACTTTCCCTTTAAATAATTATAACACGACGCTCGAACGTAAAGAAAAAAGAGGCAGAACAAGAAACAGTAGCGACGACGCATGAACGAGAATTTACTGTTGAAAAACAAAGAAATCGTACATGTGAGAGAAAGAGTGAAATTGAAAGATAGAAAAAATAGATAAAAGTTAACAAAAATAAAGACGAGAAAACGAGGGAACGCCCAAGCCGTATCCAGAGCCGCTACTAGCTAGATGGAATTATATTTTACATTGTACAGTTACCAATGGGGGATGCACTATAGATAGAGATTATATTCGTGATATAAGAATAACGATGTTAGGCAATTAAAGAAAAGAAAGAAAGGAGGAACGAACGAAGAAAAAATAAGAGAAAACAAAAGAATTAAATAATACCGATAATGATAATTATATTATATCATTGACGATAAGAGTCGAACGATATAGACTGCGCGATGCCCGCGGATATTTTAGTGGCTTGCTCACCTCGAACACATGGGTCGTATTTACAAATAAATGCGAAACGAGAAAATTGTTTGGGAATAGAAAGAAAAAAGCAGGGAAAAAACAAACAAACAAACAAAATGATCCGTCGCACGTCGGCAAACGAAGAAAGTACTCATGCAGTCGGAACGCGCGATCAGCTTTTTATTTACGAAAATAATAACGATAAGAAAAAGAAAATAAAGAGAAATAATAATGAAAACGAGGAGAGACAAGAGAAAGAAGAAAATAAGAAGAAAAAAATAATTAATAAAGTGAAGTTAAACGTGTAGCGTGTGGTGGTGGATTTAGATTTTTTACACGTCAGCGCGCGAAGCCTTCTCCTTAAAATTGTTGAACTAAACGCCCATTATTTCGTTGTATAGAATACCGATGTTCGGAGCGACGAAAAAGAAAGAGAGAAAGACTAATATAAAGCCTATAAAGGAACGAACACGCCCGAAACATCCAGCGCGATCTTATCTTCTTCATTCGCCTCTCGCCACTCGTCCCCCTTCCCCATTTCTTCAACGAGTAAATAGTAAGCTGAATACATACTAACTGTAGTATATTATACAAAGACACAACTGTATATGTTTCACAGAAGAGGAAAACAAATCGAAGAGAAGAAAAGAATCACGAGTCAAAATTAACACGATCACCCACACAGAGAAAAGGTGGCACCAAATTAAATGGCACGCGTATTACGGGCAGTCCGTGTATAGTCGCATTACAGAACCCGACAAAAAACAAACAAACTGGAGACATGTAAATATCTAGAAATACTAATGACTAATTATACGAAATAAAGATATTTGAAAAATGTGAATGATTTGGATTTTTTACTATGGGATGAATTTTATTGTTGGCACAACGCAGAGTCCAACACTCCACAACAGTTGCGTGCAACATGAAATTTAATCGAGACCGAATTTTTTGTTAATTGTGCCGCGATTTTGTCAATGATGCCATTCAATAGAACGGAATATGTGTCGCCAAGAAACTTTAAACAAAATTACAAAAGTGCAAATCGATCAACAAACTCAACCAATAAATTACAATGAAGACTTTCCTGGAACCTCGATACTCTTGTTTCGATATGAGTATAATATTCACTCAATCTTATTAAGACTATCGGTTCATTCACCAAAATCGTTTAACAACTGGACGGAATCGAGTTTTTAGCAAATGATAACAAGGAAAAAGAAACATGAAAACGCGTACTCACTAGACGGAAAAGTATGTAGGGTAAAGTATCCAGTAATCAGCCCTTTAACACAATTTTCAAGTTTCAAATACTGTCGTATGAACCAAAAAATTATTTATTGAACTTTGGTAAAAAAAAACGTCAACACAAAGGAAAAAACTATGCGAAACCTAAGAAAAAGAACATTTTTTCCAGTCATCAGCCGCCCAGAACGAATAGTCAGCCTACTATATTACTATTGAACTTTATGAGTCTGAAGTTAGCCGATGATCTTTCAAAGGGCATTTCAGCAGCGCATACTGGCTCCAAAAATGGTTGGATTTGAAAAAAAAACGCATAGCTCCGTATTCGCTATAATGAAATTCTATCGGGGAATTTTATTTTTTCTGCGTTCATGGTAAATTTTCAATTTACAGAGGGTTTTCATAATTTTGTTTTATTAAAATAAGATTAACATCGCATATATATACCAGAAAAATTATCGAAAAAATATATATATATACAAAAATTTCGGGCTTAAAAACAATCATTCGGGGTATTTTTTTCCACACCGTTAAATGAATAGATGAAAATGAATGAATAAACCTATAGCATACAATAACGTTGGGATGGAATGCTGCAGATAAAAAAATCAAAATTGCATGGATTGGTGTTAAAATTGTCTCGATGGGGTATTTTATTTTTTTTTCATCACGAAATCATTTTCTTTACATTAAAAAAATTCATACTCAAAACATTTTTTAAAAAAGTGTTTGGCATAGCATGCTTCAAGAGGGAAATATCGCAGGCGAAAAATTTCAAAACATATGGTTTCGATTTCAATTTTTCTCAACGGGATATTTTTTTTCTGTATTATGAGAGTTAATTTTTTACATTTTGAATATATATCTTGGAATTTGCCTGTTGACAAATCTTCAAAAAACATTGGGGGCAGAGTCGTTCAAGGTCATTCAAGATCATTATCGATGAAAATCGAATCGATATACGAAAAATATTTTCATATTTACATTTTATTTTAATTTAAATTTCATTGAAACAGTGTATCGTTTAATTGTCTCTGGTGCTTGTACACAGGCACTCGTATTCTCCTTCTATCAGCTAAAGTATATTTACAGGCATTATTATCGAAGTGATATTCTTAGTAGGCGGTAGTCGAGAAAGATTCTCGTCAGTTCGACCCGAGCATGCGAAACGATCGGGGATTTTCTATACCCGATTATTTATGGCTATCCAACACATGAGTGAAACACATTTAACTATCGAATTTTGTAAAAAGTCTTAAAAATGGGGGGGGGGAGTAAATTCAATGACACAACAGCAGTGAAAGCCATAATAAATTGTCCAAACAAAATTATTGAACTTAGAAATAGAGCAACAGCGCTAGACATATTTTTAAAAATCTCAACTTTTTCTGAACGGAATATTTTACGGGGGGAAAAAAATTATATCATTGAGAAAATGTCAAGTTGAAACTATAAGTTGTGGAATTTTTCACCTGTGATACATCATCCCTCAGATATGCAAAATCAAATATGTAAATGTGTCGATTTTTGGAACATATATAATCAAAATGTAAAAAATGAACTTTCATAATAACGAAAAAAAAATAAATATTCCATTGAAAAAAATTGAAATCGAAACCATACGTTTAAAAATTTTTCCACTGCGATATTTCCGTCTTGAGATATGCTATGTTAAACACGTTTTTTTATTTTTTGTGTATGAATTTTTTTAATTCTAAGAAAATGATTTCATGATGAAAAAAAAAATACCCCATCGAGACAATTTTAACACCAATCCATACAATTTTGATTTTTTTTCCTGCGACATTCCATCTCAAAGTTATTGTATGCTAAAAGTTTATTCATTCATTTCCATCTATTCGGTTAACGGTGTGAGGAAAAAACTACCCCGAATGATTGGTTTTAAGCCCGAAATCTCTGTATTTTTTTTGTTTCGATAATTTTTCTGGTATATATGCGATGTTAATCTTATTTTAATACATAAAATTAATAAAAATCCTCTGTAAATTCAAAATTTACCATGAACGCAGAAAAAATAAAATTCCCCGATAGAATTTTATTATAGCGAATACGGAGCTATGCGTTTTTTTCAAATCCAACCATTTTTGGAGCCAACATGCGCTGCTGAAATGCCCTTTGAAAGATCATCGGCTAACTTCAGTCTCATTGAACTTTTGGCATGCAAAAGGTGATTTTCCTATCTTCGTAAAGGTTGCCGATAAATTTAGTTGCATTTTAAATGGTACCATGAGAGACAAGTATCACAGTCGTTTATTCGTTTATTCATAGGGTAAAACATCCAGTACTCGGCCTGGAACCAGTAGTCGACCTTATATGAGTGGGAAGAGCGTGAAGTATACCTATCTTTTGTACTCTTCCCACTCATACAAAGTCTAGGCAGAGGCCGACTACTGGTTCCTGGCCGAGTACTGGGTCTTTTACCCTATTCGTCCGACGATATAACTTCCAATTCTCTTAACACGGTGTTTGCGGGAGACGCTTACACACGTTATACAACACGCGTCGTCGAGCAACCGCCCGCAAACAATATTATGTTAATTAAAACAAATAGGACGTGAGACAGTTCCGTGCAAGTTGATCGCGCCGAATCGGGGCGAATAACTTTGTTTTTGTCAGCTTTTTGAACTTTTAATGTATTTGAACTACGTGTACTGATCAATCAGAAACCAAAGATTTCAGTAAACAAATTTATAATAAGTAGCGGGAAACGAGTTGCACGTTATTTCCACGCATACAAAGTTGCAAAAGGCTGATGACTACTGGATACTTTACCCGCCTAGGTACGTTTCGATGTTCTCGAACTCGGCATTGATCGACAGCATCGATTACTCCATTCGATCCATTTTCCATGGTGCACAGAGGCTCCTCCTAGTTTTATCTCCTCGTATCACCTCGTGACTTCTGTCATCTCGATTGAAATATATATTTGTGTATGAAAATACGTCGACATAACGATTTGTTCGAAAAACATTGCAGGTCGGAACGGCAAGTGACGACGGCGCTGAACATCATTGGAATGTATTTTCCTAACTAATAAAAAATCATCTTGTTCTCGATATGCAAGAAGTAAGGAAACAATAAAAAAAAATAAGTTATTCGAGGGGAATTCGATCGTTCGACTCTCGTGAATTTAGAGACGGCAGAGCGTTCACGCTCTCGCGTCTCCGCCTACGGGACATATAGGATCCCAAGTGACATCACAAATCGACCGCTGCGACGCCATGTGGCAGTTTCTGGCGGAAATACTTGGAGCCAATCGAAGCATATTCCTGATATTTCTTCTACAGTTGTCTGAATTCGTTGCACGGCGGTACAACTCGAAACATATAAAAACGAAAATTCGTCCAAATTTAACCTCGAATTTTTACATATTTATTACAAAAAGCGATAATACTAGATAGGAAATATCAATTATAGACGAATATAGTGGCTGACAGGTTTACATATGTAAATAAGATATCTCACTTTGGAAAGCAATATGTCGAGTGTCCAATGTCATTCGTTGTACTATTTCCAATTTGGTCCCTGTGTAACCTCCATCGTACATGTAAAATCACTATTTTAATTCATTATTTGTTGTTCCGTTACTTATTCCTCATCTTCTGTGGGATAAAATAATTGGAGCGTCGGTCAAGAAATATCGGTATACAAATCATTATCGTTAAATACAAAAAACAGTTGTTGTTGGTGTTATTGTTGAAATCTTGGTTCGAATTTAAATCCCGTTAAAATTTCTTGTTTATTCTGTAAATGACTTAAATGGTTTTGCTCGATGAAACCTGTGGGGTCGTTACGTTAAGTCTAAGTAAAAGTATGCCACTAATATTTGAGAAGAATATTTTTAATTGAGCACTGATTTTAAAGAATAGTTTCTGTCAGCAGAAGAACAAAAAACCGAGTTAAAATGCCAGAGATCAAGGTTACGCCTCTTGGAGCTGGACAGGATGTAGGCAGAAGTTGTATTCTCGTTTCCATGGGTGGAAAGAATATAATGCTCGATTGCGGTATGCACATGGGATTCAACGATGAGAGGCGGTTTCCTGATTTTTCTTACATAGTCCCTGAAGGCCCTGTGACAAGTCACATAGACTGTGTAATAATTTCTCACTTTCATCTGGATCACTGTGGCGCTTTACCCTATTTTACAGAAATGGTGAGTTAATGGCGATTGGGTAGTGATATTTTTTCAGGATATTTTAGGATTATGAACAAACGAAGGATGAAAATTTGCATTTGACTTTTTTTAGGTAGGCTACACAGGTCCGATTTACATGACCCATCCGACAAAAGCCATAGCTCCGATACTTTTGGAGGATATGAGAAAAGTTGCTGTAGAACGCAAGGGCGAAAGCAACTTTTTTACCTCGCAAATGATCAAAGATTGCATGAAAAAGGTCATAGCTGTGACTCTGCATCAGTCTGTGATGGTAGATCCCGAATTGGAGATAAAAGCTTATTATGCCGGGCATGTGTTGGGCGCAGCAATGTTCTGGGTACGCGTGGGCAGCCAATCAATCGTTTACACAGGCGATTACAACATGACGCCTGATCGTCATTTAGGAGCTGCTTGGATCGACAAATGCCGACCCGATTTGCTAATTTCCGAGTCGACTTATGCGACAACCATTCGTGACTCAAAAAGATGTCGTGAAAGGGATTTCTTAAAAAAGGTAAGACAGATAAGTAAAGAAGATTTGTAAAGACAAAGTACGTGCAAACAAAATTGCTTCAAAATAGACGACGACAATAATTGGTAATTATTATTAATGAAATATAAATTATTTGTTAAGGTACACGAATGTATAGATCGTGGTGGCAAAGTTCTCATTCCTGTATTTGCCCTCGGCCGTGCTCAAGAGCTCTGCATACTCCTCGAAACATATTGGGAGCGAATGAATCTCAAAGCTCCCGTATACTTCGCCCTTGGGCTTACGGAAAAGGCCAACAATTATTACAAAATGTTCATTACGTGGACGAATCAAAAGATAAAGAAGACGTTCGTGCAACGTAATATGTTCGACTTTAAACACATAAAGCCTTTCGACAAGGCTTACATCGACAATCCAGGGCCGATGGTCGTTTTCGCGACACCAGGAATGCTCCACGCTGGATTGTCTCTCCAGATATTCAAGAAGTGGGCGCCCAACGATCTCAATATGGTCATAATGCCAGGATTTTGCGTCCAAGGAACCGTTGGGCATAAAGTACTGAGCGGAGCCAAGAGAATTGAATTTGAGAATCGACAAATCGTCGAAGTCAAAATGGCCGTTGAATACATGTCTTTCTCAGCTCATGCCGATGCTAAAGGCATAATGCAACTCATTCAGTATTGCGAGCCGAGGAACGTTATGCTTGTTCACGGAGAATTTGCGAAAATGGAATATCTCAAAGAAAAGATAAAGCAAGAGTTTTGGATTAATTGTTACAATCCTGCTAATGGAGAAACTTGCGTCATAACGACAACCTCAAAAGTTCCTGTGGACGCTTCACTGGCATTATTGAAAGCCGAGGCTAAGAAATACTCGGCACTTCCCCCGGATCCGAAGAGACGGAGACTCCTTCACAGCGTTCTCATGCTTAAGGAAGATTGGGCCTGTCTTGTTGACTCGGACGAGGTATTATTACATAGTTTATTCTTTGTTATTAACTAAACAATTTATCGAAGAAATTTTGCAAAGTGCCGTGGGCTCCTTGTTTTTCTTGATTTTACCCAAAGCTTCCGTTTCCTTCTCGCAGGTTGTCAAAGCCGCTGGAATTACGAAGCACGTTGTACGTTTCACGTCGACGATACAAGTCAGAGATCCGGGACTCGCGCAGTCAACTACTCTGAAACTATTGCAGCCCCTTCAAGAACGATTAGGTGGATGGACGGTACAACTTACCGACGGCTCGATCTCCGTCGAGTCTGTTCTCGTTAAGGTTGAAGGCGACGAGGGTGATAAGAAGAGTATTTACGTCTCGTGGACAAATCAGGACGAGGATCTCGGCAGTTATATTCTCGGTTTTCTTCAGACTATGTTGAATTGAAACTCAATAAAGAAAAGTCTTTTTTGTATTAATTATCCTACGGTACTGTGATATTCTTTGTAAATATTTGTTAAACAGTTTAAAAGCTTGCGATCATCAAATACATATTTTCGATAACTACATCTTCACGAATTTCGTTGCTTATACTTCTATATTTTTAATATTAGTGTAAATCGTCGGAGAACAAAAAATACGCTTTCCAGGGTACATACTTATGTTTATTGTAGTATATTTTGTATGCTATATTGCAACTGTTATAAGATTACTACCAGGTGTCAAGGCTGACCAATTAATTTTCATCAATGGATTTTACCGTCAGGAGTATTTCATTTTCTCAACATTTTTTCCCTCTATTTTGTCGCTTTAAGGCGGATGGCCACCCTGGCCTCTCAGAAAATAGATATATTTTTTTTAAATTCATAAAGTACAAACCGAAATATTTTAATTTTTTAAGACAAAGTTCTAAACGGCTTTAAGAATGCCTCAAATAAATTTTAGCTTACAATATTAAAAAATAGCGGTGCTGCAGAAATTTCCGAGGAGTGGCTAATATGGTCCAGTGGCTAAAACACACGCTTATGTTTTAGCCACTGGAGTTATCGACGAGTTGCATCTGAAAAAAAAAAATTAGCTTATTCGTGGATAATGTCGCTACAATGTCACGTAGGATTTTTTTCCGACTACATATTAGGAAAATTATGGTGAGCCGAAGAAAAAATATGTATGTTTCACCGTAATTTTCGAGAAAAAACGTCAATAAAAAAAAGAACCCAATCAAGTTATCGCAAAAATTCTACGTGACATTGTAGCGACATTATACATGGATAAGATCATTTTTTTCAGATTCAACTTGTCGGTAATTCCAGTGGCTTAACATAAGCGCGTGTCGTGCGGGGGGCCTCCGCGGAAATTTCTGCCACGCCGCCATTTTTTAATATTATGAACTAAAATTTATTTGAGGCATTCTTAAAGCCGTTTTGTACCTTATCTAAAAAGATACAAATATTTCGATTTATACTTTCGAGTTTATGAACTTTTAAAAAATATTCCTATTTTCTGGGAAGCCAGGGTGGCCACCCGCCTTAATAGAGGTTCGATCAATACATTAAATTGTAGTGACGAGATAACAATGACTTGATCGGATCGCTTCTTACGCCGTCCAGCGAATTTTCGCACAACCATTATCTACGATTACCGAATTTCTCTGCTGCTCGTTTTTTTTCTCTTGCCTGTTGCTGCAAGTCATTGTTACCTCCCCGGCCAGACCGAACGAATTTATCTCACAATTTACCCCCTATTCTGTATTTATAAAATGTATATAAAATAAGTACGGTACAGAATGAACGAACGCTCTCATTTTGTTGTGGGTCTTTGTTGTTATAGCGGTAAAACGATCAGCTGATATTGCGGATTGCCCCCATCAAGGCTTGGTGAACATTAAAAAGTAGCCTTATTGAAATTTCATGATTCCCTTGATCTTCATAAAAATCGTCGCAATTTTGACTTCTGTACTATTCACTCCCTCGATAAATGTTGACCAGCATTCAGCGTTCACCAAACCCCTGTGACAATGAACATCCTCTCCTTTACCTTCTTGTATATTTTTATATTTTTTTAAACTGTAAAGTCTTATAATTCGCCCGATCGCTGAAAACAACCTCGTCGACGACTGTGTCTTTTTTTCTTTTCTTCTGGTTAAGTGGCCTCTTCTCAATACTCGTGAAAATTAAAAATTCCATCGTAATATACAATTGAACGGTTTTTTCATTTGTCTTTTAAGTAATTTGATATGATTTGTCACGGAAAATTATTTCGTTCGTGCGTGCAAACTGATCCTATAATGGAATTTCGTGTCCGATAATTGGCTTACGAATTCATTTGAGTTGTGTCGTTTTATGATTTCGTGTTTGTGTGTTTTTTTTCTTCCGTTCTCTTTTCGTGATTTGTGACACAATTAAAATTGATTTTATATCAAGACCTATTAAATCAGCGAGGTGAACTCTCGGCTGTCAGCTCTGTTTACAAAACCCAACATCCCGTGTTGTTTATTGCACATATTTCTCAATATCTAGCTTTTCTTTTTCTCGACTGTCTTTCTATTTAGTTTTTCCTGCTCCAGACTTGGATAAAGATGCAAGCATTTTCTGGCTAATAACAATATTTGTTCGTAGCTTTCGCCCTTCCTTTATTCTTTCCCGTAATGGTAAGTTCACAATATCGTGGCCAGCGAGATTTCGACCTTGCCTACCTCGAGTAATTCGTCCGACGATTAGTAATCTATTCGAACTTTTTTTTAAAATAAATGTGATACCGAACTAATATTTGCTTTCCTTGTCTTTTTTTCTTAGAGTCTGGTTTATTCGCTCGCGAATAATCGAGGTTCCAGATTCCTTGCTTGTATACCAGGACACTTGCCTCGGTTTTTATTTAAACAGAAAAAAAAACCGAAGACTGTCAGCTCCTGTTGGAACATTTTCTAGTAAAAAAAAACACGCAAATGAACATGTCTCTCGTTAATGCCTTTTCCCTTCCTTCGGACGAGTAATACATGGTTCAATGTAAGTTTTTAAAAATCTATGCATCCATCACGCACCATATTTCTTTTTTTTTTCGTCTCAACACTCTCGTTCACTAACAACGTGTTTGCTCATCTCTTCATTCTTCTTTTTCGTCCTCTTCTTCCTCGGCCTCGTCTTTTAATCCTTTATACTTCTTTCACATAATAAAATATGTTCTTTTTTTGTTTTGTTCTCTCTCTCTCTCTCTCTCTCTCTCTCTCTCTCTCTCTCTCTCTCTCTCTCTCTCTCTCTCTTCGTGTATAATAAACATTATTCATAATATTTCATTATTATATTAGTCTTCTTCGGTAGCAAAGTCACCGCAATGCGCGAGCCCACAGCTTTGACTGTACGTGCTGCTCTCTATGTAACACTATATTTCGTCTTCTTATTTTTTGTTATTTTTTTCTTTCTCGTTTCTAAACCGTTCGCAGATACATATTATGATATAATCCAGTCAACGCAGCTTGTTCCTAGACATTATTTTTTTCCTGAACCACCCTGAAAACAAAATCACACATATTTTTATATTTATAGCGAAACATATTTTCTTCTGTCATCTCGTAATGATTTAATTCTCATTTTGGAACCATATCCCGAGAAATAAAAGATAATAATACAACAATCTCGAGACATTTAATCGAACACAAAACATTTACGTATCAGCGACAATATAACATTATCAAACCAATGTACGAATTGTTACAGCTCACAAAATACACTTAACGTGAATTATAAAGGAGGCTATCGCAAACAAATATTTTCATCTTTGTGCGCGCGATATGTGAATTGGTAGAAGCGAGGGCTGGCGTTGGTGAAGATATAAAATATAATAATGCAGCGGGTGAAATTTATAGCGGAGATGAATGCTCTATGCAGGATGAAATCTAGTTGTGATTATCGGCTATTCGTCAATATTGTGCATTATTCTTTGCATTTGAAGCTTCAAATACTTGAAAGCGAATGGACTTTCCAGATTTTACCCGATAACTATCGATTAAATCAATTTCTCGACTAAAAAGCTTCCGTTAAATAATTATTGATAAAATTAGATCGTTTCCGTTTATTCTCTATTAAAGGCCCGGTTTCGTTAATTTACGAATTACAGTCCTGAACTTGGAAAATGTTCAATAACATTGTCACGAAATATCGCGATATTTTAATGAATTCTATACCAGGTCAAATGCCGTATGTGCACCCTGTAACCCAGTGTTTGCGCTGCGTTAATTAATTCAATATTAATTAATGATCAATATCTATTTACCAACATAATCTACGAAAATCGGCATACGTATATTTTTTTGTTTTTACCTTGTCTGTCCGACCACACGACCTTTCTAAAGATGTTTTTCGCTATCCACGACGATTATATGTACAATTTTATGAGAGCGATCACTAAACGGAATGGCTACGAAATTCAAATTTTGATAACTTCAACTTTAACAAAAAAGTAACCAAATTTGTGATTAATTGAGATGGACGGTAAACCATTGATAGAATAATATTTACATTGACTAGCTTGTTCCTACTTGCGACTCAAAGCTACGTGTAGCTCGCACTTTTTTGTTTCATCATCGTGAACAACTCGCACAGCTATATATATATATACTGCGCCTTCGTGATACCACAAGTTGTCTGAATATTCGATAAACTGTTGGGTGGCGACGCAGATTGAAAAAAAAGAGAGATAAATTGTATCGCACATTATGTGCGAGGCTATGACTTTAAGACGCACAAATTAAAATTACACTGTAAGCAAATATACCTATAAAAAAAGAAGCCACTCTCTCGATCCTGTACGATATCGCATGTTTACTAGGGACGAAAGATATGTTTGCAGATTTGAGAAAAAAAATTAACATTGGACAAAGAAAGAACGCGATGATAAAATATAAGTAGTAAACATTTTTTTACTCATAAGACTCGGGATGATCAAGATGCAAAAGACATTCAGTATGCACGATGACGATTGGAAATAGAGATAGCAGAAAAAAACCAACTCCACCAAATCTAAACACTAATTGCAGGAAAATCGATGTGCGTGTAACGATTAAAAAACCATACGTCGTCTCGTACAAATGTTTCATTTACAACAACAAAAGGACAACCGTCCATTTCATTTGGAGAGTGGCTTAGCCAAAAACCAAATCCCGATGAAGCGCATGAAATAAAAAATCTCCATGATAACAAATTAATTGAAACGATACAAAATAATAATAATAATAATAATAAAATCAATGTACACCTCAAACATGTATAAATATGACGAATACAAAATGAGTATACGTGACGTGATCGTACAAATTGCTACCAAGATTACCGCCCTCTCGCATTTTTTTTTTATAGACATGTATAAATTTATATTGTTAAATATAAATAAATATATGTATATGTATAAAAATAATGGCTAAGATTTAAATTGCAAATAAAACTCGTTTTGTAATTTGTTTAGCGTACCTGCAATTCTGCGCCGCTTTTTCGCAGGTTTCACAGTGGACTGTCGAAACAACGAAAATTACAATAGAATGGTTTATATACGTTCGCTACGTCGAGCTAAACTTTTAAATAACTCTATTTCCTGCAAAATTTCGATTGTGAACAAATGCACTGCCTAGAGCGTTTCGCTGGCGAATAAAAAATATCGGCCAGGATTCTCTCTACTATTCCCATGGCGGATGATTACAGAACAAAATAATAAAATTTCGTATTGGACAAACACTGGGACAGAGGGATGGCATCCAGATAATTATAATTTTGTATAGCTTCGTTTCTTTTTGCGATTTTTCTGACACGGTTAAGCTGCAAGCACGTTTGGTTATTTTATCATTAAATTTCTAGAACCTCGCTAGACGTAATTTAACCAGAGACATAGAGAGAAAGATTTTGAGCTGTATTTTTTAGAAATAAAAATGCAATTTAAATGGACAGAGCGTAGGCATGGAGGGAATTATTGTCCTAAGGCCAGGATCAATCGACAGATTTTACATCGTAATGCATACCAAATTATTCGCAATAAAAGAAAAAAAAATGTTAGTTTTTTTTAACTCGGGTTACGAATAATTCTGTATAATTTACCAAGGCACCCTTCTCGTCGACCGGCAATCCTCATGCCCAATCGATTGCGGTCCCTCTACTACCAAGGATATATAATTCTTACAACGGACTTTCCACTAGAGACATAAAATAGCAGCGTAGTTTAAAAATCTCCAACTACAGCAATATATTTTGATATATTGTTCCCGGGTCAACCACCTACGGACAAATAATACCGGAAGTTACTATGAAGTTCAGTTAGGCGATAAGAGAGGACAAAAGAGAGTGAAGAATTGTAAAAAGATATGTATAGAACGAAATAATCAACTTTCAAAAATAAAAGTCTACGCTTGTCGCAATAGTAGATTTTCTTTCTTGTTCTCATTGTCAGACGTGCGAGTAAGACTGTGAGAAGCGAGATCGAAACTTTCGCGTCTTCGAATTGTCGAAGTTCAGAAGACCGACAGGCGCTTTGTAGAAAACAAATGTACAGATTGTCGAGAAATGCAATTTCAACGCTGGTTTACATGTTGTTTCCTCAAATTGCCATTCTTTTACTACAATACACCCCAATACTCTATACGGTAAAACGGTATTCAAAATTCAAATGCGGTGCACTAACTGAATGAAGAAAAAAAGAATGTATAGTCAAAGAAAAAATAATTGAGCCTGCAAAACGTGACGATTAATTTTATTTTTCGGGTTTTGTTTTTCATATATCACTATGATTTTACCTTCCGCTTTTTCTTGTGCTTTTTGTGTTGCTGGCAGTTCAAGGGATTCCAACTAGCCTGTGTCATGTTGTGTTCTGTCGCGTGGCAGTTTTTAGAATTTATTTCTGAGGTAAGGGAGCTGCAGCCCGTTTCACGTTGCGACCGTACCAAACTCTCGCTGTCGCTTACCGAACCGTTTTCGTTATCTGCCTTCTTGAGCAGAGGTTTTTCTAACGCAGCTATCAGAGACACTGTCGCGTTTGTTGGCTGCATATATATATATATACACAGGGTGTACCAGAAAGGCCGAGACACCAAAATATCTCGGAAAATATAAGTTTCACAGAAAAGCGTTTCAGACAAAAGTTATATGGTTAAAAAATATCTATTTACTGATTTTATCGCTTCGACCTTGGGTGTCGTCGCCAAGGTCAGGTCAAGGCCACATGAAAATTTTTAACACCCTATTTTTCATTGCCTACTCTTATAGTACATCTCGAGCGCTTTCCAAAACACTATAAGAACATATTTTTTCATTAAGTACTTTTCGAGTTATTATGCTTCAAAGTTACAGTATCGACGGCACTAGCCAAGGTATACCACGCGGAGGTTGCCCAGGCGGATTGACATGTCTTTTGTGCTCGGATAAAGATCGGTCGGTAATCCGGTCAGTGAAGGCAAGATTGGTCTGTGATCCGGCTAGTCAAGGCAAGATCGGTCTGTGATCCGGCCAGTCAAGGCAAGATCGGTCGGTGATCTGGGCAGTCAAGGCAAGATCGGTCAATGGTCCGTGAATTTTAATCTTGACGTTCAAGTTAATGCACAAACAAAAACATAACGTAGCAAAATCGTTAGGGTCTCCAGACCGATCTTGTCTTGACTGGCCGGACCATCGACCGATTTTGCCTTGATTGGCCGGACCACCGACCGATCTTGCCTTGACTGGCCGGATCACAGACTGATCTTACCTTGACTGGCTGCATTATTCTTCAACCTTTCTCCGAACACAAATGACGCATGGGCAACCTCCGCGTGGTATACCTTCGCTGGTGCCGTCGATACCGTAACTTTAAAGCATCATAACTCGAAAAGTACTTCATGAAAAAATATTTTCTTACAGTGTTTTGGAAAGCTCTCGAGATGTACTATAAGAATATGCAATGAAAAATAGTGTTCCATTTAAAAAAAATTGATGTAGCCTTGACCTGACCTTGGCGACGACACCCAAGTTCAAACTAATAACCAGTAAATAGATATTTTTAAACCACATAACTTTTATCTGAAACACTTTCCTGTGAAACTTATATTTTCCGAAATATTTAGGTGTCCCGACCTTTCTGGTACACCCTGTATATTTATATATTTACATTGTTCCAAATAAGAGTTATCAGGGGAGAGATTCAACCTATTAGTATCCGGTCCGAGGAGTGACAATCCTCTCGAGAGCTTTGTTACGTCCGTCATACATTACGAAAGAATATCAAAATGTATTATTGAACAATGTTTGAATAACCAATATGTAACCCATTTTACTCTTGACAATAATATTGTAAATAATAATTTATTGTTTTTTACAATAAACGAATAAAATTGTTTCAACTCGGAATCGTTCCGTAATTTGTTATTGGCCATAATGGTAAAAATAAAAAGTTAATTTGACAGTTGAAGCGACGCTCGGGAAAATTGTCATTCCACCATTGCCGTTGTGACATATACAAACGGTTAAAAGTGCTCTGGGGTTAGCATAGATCGTCGTAACTATCGATTACGGGATGAATATAACGAACGATCAAATGTCTGAATACACGAACGAATTTAAACAAAATTTGATATATATAAATGTATATTGGCAACGAAGTAAAAACAGATGTGCCAATATCTTTCGCAAATACCTTTGACGTTTATCGTTCGCAGGACTTATTAGACATACCAATCCGCGGATCGCTTTCGGGACGCATATTTCAAGCAGAAAAATTATGCCAGCAGATTAAAAAGCTTTTTCATTTCTTTTTTTTTCGTTCTCATATAGACTTGTAAAAATAGACGTTAATTAACAAATGCCGGATGTATGAAATCCCTCAAGTTATGACAAATTTGCGTATGGTTGATTGTTTTTTTTTTTGTTTAGAAAAATCCCCCATGCCGTTAATGGATATTCTCTACGGATTAATTATACGTGATGAATGATGGAAAAGTTTTACTAACCTCGGATTTTGAAGAATCGGAAGTAGCTGGGCCGTTTGTGGTCGACTGATCGGAGATACTGCTCGTTCCACAGGTGTCAGCCTGACAATACAAACAAAAATTTTAACCGTTATCGCAACTCGCAACTTCTTAATATTCGATTCTTTATTTAACTAGAAAAGCTTACGTTGAGCCGCGCGATTTGCGATACATTTTTGCCCTCGACCAGATTTGCCTCTCGGCTGTCGATTATTGACCGAAGTTTTGCCACTTCCTCGTCCAACTTTGCCCTTTTGTTGCGTTCCTATAATATTTTGTTGCATTGCAAAAAAAACCGTTGCACCGTCAAATATTCCCCGGGTTATCAAAATCACCCTCTTTTTACCTCTTGGAGTTGCTCTGCTGCAAAGAATTCGTTACCCACTGCTCCCTTTACCGAACTCTCGTTTGCTCGTCTCAGTGCTGGGATTTCAACCTTCGACTCCTCCCTCAGATTTTCCTCTTCCGCCAGTCTTGACTCGAGTTCAATAATTTTTTGTTGCAGCTGATAAAATATCAACAACCGAATTTAATACTATGGACCGTGAGACTGTGAGAAAGTGACGATAAAAGAATACCTAACGATCAACGAAGAGACGGTAAGAAATACGATTTTTGTTTTCCAAAATAACTATAAAATAATGACGCAGCGATTCGAGACGGTTTTCTGTGTTATGAAATCAAGTTTTTTAGTACGCAGAGCCTGGCGATACGCGAAAGTCTTTTTCTTGACAACTTCAGTACCTCTCTCGTGATCGCAGAAGCGATTTCTCGATACACCTAAACGCAAACTCGACTCCGTCACTGTCATAGATGAGGGAGTCTAGAGTTTTGTGAGCTTCTGTGCTCGCCAACTGCTACCAATCATATTATCGTATATATTGTGGGATCGAGAAGCCAGTCATGTCCAATTGATTATATCGACAAAATAACTAGTTACACTAAGACTGTATTATTTCGCCGTATGTTAGTATCTCTCCTTTTTTTTACCTCCTTTTACATTATTCGCAACTCAAACATTTCCGTTAGATTCTTGTCAACATCGAAATTACTACATTATGGCAAAATATTATTCACAAAAACACGCTTACCTTTTCGTTCACCATCGATTTGTCTTGCCATTCTTTGAGCTCTATCCTAAGATTCAACACCTCGTTCTCTTTCTGCAGAAGCTGCGATTCCCATCTCGACTCTGTCGATTCTATGTGGCTCTCCAGTGTATGGAGGACAACTTCCTAGTATTTGAATACAAAAACGATATGAAAAATATTTAAAGGAGTAAAAAAAAATTGTGGTGTTTTAGCGTTTTCAATCTTGTCCTTCTCATACAGGCAGCTTTGTGCGCGAGATAAAATGATGAGGAAATAGATAGATAGATAGACCTGCATTTATTTCAAACATACCGTGTCATCGATAATTTGCTTGTAATGCAAAACCATACTCTGCAACTTTTTATTCTGTTTTTCGAGCTCTGGAATTGCAGCATCGGAATCTCCTCGATTTCGAAGCTCCGTTAGGAGGATGTTCACTTGAGCTTCGAAAGCTCCGAGCCAACGATCGTAATATTTTTCAGTGACTTCGACCTCCGGGAATATCCTCTGAAGTAGCGACTTTGTGGATTGTTGTTCGTCGGCTTTTATTTTCTCTACAGTGTCCTAAACGAAACAAAAATTCGTTTTATGAACATCCATATCCGATCGCTTTTATTTATTGTAGACGGGTGGTCTTTGGACAACAATTTGAAACTATCGACTTACGTCAATGCATTCTCCGGTATTGGTTTTAATTCGCGATTCCGCAGCCGAAAGAGCTTCCATCACTTTCCAGTTCTTAGTACGCAATTCCTGCGATTCATTCAAGTACAAGGTATGTATGTTTTTTCTTTTTTCTTCTTCTTAATTGTAAGAAGAGATGAGTCATGAAGATACTCGAGATAAAGTTAGAAAAGTGATGGAAGCGGATATGGTATTGAATAAGGATTATCGTATAAATGATGGAGACAAAAGTATTGCGATGGCCACGAGGGAAGCAAAGAGAATTCATTTTCTTTTCTTACATTGTTCTTAGAACGTTGAACTTCCAGATCATTCTGAAATCGGTTTACGGCGTTGCTTTGCTTATTCACGTCGCTCTCCAGATTTTCCACTTGCGTGCGGAGTTGACCGAGTTCCAGCTCCTTGTTCGTTAACTCTATTTTCAAGGCATCAAGTTGATTCTCTTTTCGCTCCAATCTGTAGGAACAAAAAAATTCAATTAATTGGAGAATATATTTTTGAAGGATCATAGTCCCAAAGCTTGGAAAGATAACAAGAGAAATAATCAAAGGTCACTTACTGATTTTCGTGCTCCAATAACTGTACGCTATTTTTCTGCATTTGCTCCCCGACTCCATTCTCACGACCTTCAGCAGCCGGACGTTCCGTTGTCGCCGCCAATTGTGAACCGAGCGATTCGTTCTCCTCTCGTAATTGCTGCAACTCTTTTTGCAGTTCAGTGAACTTTCCCAGCTAAAAATCGAAAAGAGCATCTTCGCATTTTCGAACGTCCTCCGTTTAATTTGAAAAAGAAAAATAATTTGTTTGGTTGGAAAGAAGAGGTTACGGACCTGCGCCGAAAGCCTATCATTTTCCTCCTGCAGTCTCGTTATTTGCAACTGTACATCGGTAGCTTTTCTATTCCCGTTGTGCAGTGCCTCGTGCTCGAGCTTTGCGACCTCGTTCGCGGTAGCAGCGGTAACTTCGACTTCGAGCTTCGATATTTTGCTCGAAGCTTTCGTCAATTGTTCAAAAATGGTTTCATTTTCGCCTCTCTGCTGTCTCAGATCTTCCTCTGCTTTAGCGAGTTCCGATGTCATGCGCGTTAGTTCATCTCTCTCGTCGAGGAGTACGCTCGCCAATTTGGACGCCTCCGCCTGATAGTACTTGAACTGCTCGTCACGTTTCGTTGCTTCGCTCTGCGAGACCGAAAAATCCGACTTGGACTTGATCAATTCCGCCTGTACTTTGTTCAATTCGCTCTTTAGAGCGGCCGACTCGTTTGCCTCGGCCTTTGACATTTTTAATTCAGCCTGGAGCGAGTGCACTTGCTTCTGCAATTCTTGCTCGTGACGATGGGCGCTCTTTAGCCTGTGATCGAAGTCGGCATGGGCGCGATGAGATTCCTGGTAATAAGAGCAATAATTCAATACTCCATTCATTTTTAGCATACACAAAATTCTCAAATCCAATATTCATAATTATATAAACCTCGAAATGCGAAAGTTTCGTATCAAATTTTCTTCGCGACCATCGACAAGCGATTCGTCCATACAAACCCCGTACCTCAATTTGTCTAGCCATATCCTGCATTCTGTCACCAGCTTCCTTAAGATGTTGCAACTGTCCCTCCGAGTGCATAAACTGGTCTTGCATCATACCCAACTGCTGTCTGAGAATCTCGATTTCGGCGGTGCTGCTCTCACAAGTAGCCTGGAGTTCCTGCGTCAAGTTCATGTTTACATTCTGAAGATCCTGGACCTCGACGTGTTTTTGGGCCAACTGAGCCTTGAGTGCATTCTCGTTCTCGCGCATCTGTCCAAATTGAACCTCAAGCTGTTTCCTTTGTGCGATCAATTCTTGCTGCATGTGACCTTGAGTCTGTCCCTGATCTTCCTGCATCTTCTGGATTATTGCCGTGTCCTCGTTGACTTTGGTCTGGAGCTGTTCTATCTGTCGAGCGAAACCTTGCTTTTCGGCGACGTGAGACTCCAAAATATGTTGCATTCGAGTAAACAGAGTCTGGGCTTCGGTGGTCTTGGCATTCAGAGCCTCTCCAAGTTGATTTGACACGGTTGTTAGCCGCGATCGTTCGGCATTCAATTCGGCACGAACTTCCTTCAGTTTGTTCTGGACCGTTACACTAGCCTCGTGCTGTTCGGTCAGCGCTTTGTCTTTCTCAGCGAGTTGCTTCTTCAATTTTATCACCGGGTCGGTACGACCCTCGGTCCACTCGGAGTGTTCCGAGGGATTGTCCTGTTGTTTGTTCAGCAGCTGATCAATGAGAATTTGTATCTCCGAACGGCTGAGCTCGGCTTTTTGAACGAGTGGCATGAGCAACGAGACGTTTATTCCGTCTCGATCCCCACCGATCTGAGCCAAAATGTCATTCTTCTTCTTGCCCTTCTTCGATTCCTTGCTCAAGGACTGTTGTGGCGTCAGAACCGGCTCTTTTTGTTCCTTGACCACCACCGTTACTTCCTTCTGGACTTCTTTCGCGGCGTCTTTCACGATCGACAGATGAGGCGCGCTTACGCTCGTGACAATCGGTTCTTTCTTCTCGTCCTTGGCCGCAGCCCCCGCCGCCTCCTCCTTCTTCTTCGCGGGCTCTTTTACATTCTTCTTAGTTTTCGTCGGTGTTTCCTTCGGCGACTTGTTTATTATTATCGGCTCCGATTGCACAGATTGCTGGAGACTCGCGGTCTCTTTCTGCTGCTATAACGAGATTCTTTTACTTTTTCTTACAAGAATTTTTCAACCTAGCGCCCAGCAAACTTTCTCAACTGTAATCTCCAAAATATGAATTTTGGAGTTCATAAGATTATCCGGTAAACAAAAAAGCTCTTTTAGTACCCAAATAATGTTTACTGGCTCGTGTGCTTAAACATAAATAAATTCATAATTTTAGTAATTAAGGAAATGAAAAAGTTTGGACTACAAATATCGAATGCACTGTTTTTTGTATGATGAAGCTTCGTTCAATGTTGAGTAAAAATGAACAACCTCCGTTAGTAAACAAAAAGATTCGTTAAAATGAAGGTTGAAAACTAGAAGTTACGGAAAGAATTGGCCGACGACTCGCAATTTCATTTTCGTTTTCGAATCACTCACACTGTGACGACGGATAAGTTCGATACTGACCTTCGGGTGTATACGATCGAAATGATTCACCTCCGTTGCCGG
Source organism: Netelia virgata (assembly GCA_951802705.1). Taxonomy (NCBI): domain Eukaryota; kingdom Metazoa; phylum Arthropoda; class Insecta; order Hymenoptera; family Ichneumonidae; genus Netelia; species Netelia virgata. Next base: position 32,673,876 of record OX637864.1, on the reverse strand, counting down.
AAGTTCCGGCTCCAGTAACTCTGTAGAGATCACCGGCGGCTCGCCCTTGTTCGCGAGTATCGGCTTTACTTTCTCGATCCTGTTCTTCTTCTTAGCACCTTTGCCAACTTCCTGAATATGTATTAGCGCCAAGAAAAGAGAGAATCAAAATATTTATTGCCTCGCGAGCAGAGAGCGCTATCAAAAATATACTTTTTTTTAAAGTGTTGATCGACAAATTTTCGCAACGCGTCATTCTATTGACAAACGCAAACATTTGTAAGTTCTCTAATCGCGCGCCATTGTTTTTTTTTGTTATGTTCGCGACGCGAAAAATGGACATTTTTTAAATGACGAACAACAAAAAACAATGAGAAGATCGAGTCAGGGCATTGTTCGGTACAAAGGAAATGTGGAAAAAAAATTACTTGTCACCTTAGGGATGTTTCTACTTTGAGTTCTTGATAAACATGAATACCTGAAAATGATAAATAGGCGATATAACTCGTTTTAATTCATGCGTCTTGTAATTTTCTTTGTGTTACCTTTTAAAAAAGACTCTGTAAATATTGAAAACATTTCGAATCGCTTGTTCTCCAGAAGTCCTTTTTCATTTATCAGTTTATCAACTCGTTATTAAAATATTTTTTTATAAATTTGCTGGATGATTCTTGGAGTCAATAATTAAAGAAGGTCGCTTAATCTCGAAAAGATTCCGTTCTGTTACTCGCAATCTTTCCGATAACTTGAGGCTCAAAGGCAATCGGTGCGCTAATATGCAATAATTTAATCGCGACCAAGTGCACAACAAGCTTATTTATAGAAAAAATAATGGAAGGCTTTACAACATTGAACCCGTTTCGACAGTTTTGCCGCGACAAAAGAAATTCTGTCTCTCAATGGACGCCGAAGAAAGATATATAATATACACATACATACGTATATATCTTTCTTCGGCGCGACGTGTGAATAGTAAGTCTAAGAAATATAAAGCACGAGAAGTGTTACAAATTTACATGACCATGAAAACTTACCAAGGTATAACCGGTCGTTAAAATCGCGTATACGAAACGAATGCAAATTCAAGATATTTTTTTGACTATCGCGAAAAGAGAAAGGATGAAAAATATTTTGCAGCTATTGACGAAATTTTTATTGAAATTGCCGAATCAGAATGTGCGATGTATATGGGGCATTTCATGCCAAATCGGACAACATTCAATTTTTGCATCTCCGATTTTTTGAAAATTTTCTTTGTTTTAGTGCTGATTGGGACGAGGCTCCATGATTTTTTCAATTTTTCTATCAAGCCATTCACGAGATAACAATTTTTGAAAAATGACGTTTTTTGACGAATAATTTGTTTAAAATGCTCATAACTCCGCGCATAATCAGTCAGACTCCAGTGTCTTGTTTTCAAAATTTTCGTTTTTTAACGTACTTTTCATAAAAAAATATCGAAACAACATGTTGAAATGATATTACTATATGAGATTTTCAAATTTCAACAAGAAATAATCATTTTTAACAATGTTTGTAGTTTGTTCAAATTTTTTCGTAAAAAACTGTTGTTACTTTAACAAACTTTAAGCCCAGTTTCAGAATGGGCACACAATGGGATCTATTTTTTTTTTAATTTTCAATTGTCATGTTTTTAATTATCCGTGTTGCAAAATATCGGAAAAGGAATTTTTATACTCAGGAGGTACCGTAACTAATTGTCCTAGAGACACCTAGTGGATTATTAATTATTTATTACAGAGTGATTTAAGGAAAAAGATATATATGTGTATATATATATATACATAGTTTTGCATAGAAAAAAATAATCGACGACTTCAATATTTAGAGAAATATATGCTTTCATCGGTTAGTACGTAAAAGAAAAGAAAGACGAACATGTAATATTTGCATTGATAAAAATCGCGATCATGCGTGAATGATGAATCTTTGAGGAGGGAACGTGACTCTCTGTCTGTATTGTTTGTTCGTACAAGAAAAAAATTCACACGACTTTGGCCAGTGTGATCAGGTGGCTGATTTATCACAATAAGAATACCCAGACTATTTGTCTTTCCGAGACTCGAATATGCGCTTAAAAAGACGTGTTGGAACTCTATATCACCGAATATCGATAGAATGATCACAAGTATACATTTTAAATATGCGTGTAACAAGTTTGTAGATGACGTACATGTCCGACATTTGATACCCAAGCCTGTATACAATATTTCATGCGTGAAATAGGAGAACCAGAGATGTCTACCGAAAGCTGCGTGCGAAAATATTTGCGTAATCTCGTTGCTTCACGAACGTGAAATTGAAAAGCTCGCAAGACCCGGAAGATGCGAATTTAAAAAAAAAATTAAAAATCACTTCCGATTTTTATAATCATCAATGGTGTCTAAATATCGTTGAGCGCTGCTTCTTATAGAATAGTTTCTCGAAGAAGGACGCTCCAGGATGATTTGTGAAAAGTTGAATATTTCATAAAAATTCAATTTTCCCATTGTAGAATGGATATGCGATGATCAATGGAAATCCAATATAACCGGATCTTTCGGTCTTTGGAATGATATTCAGTGTTTTGGAAGCAGGTTACCAAAATTTTACCAAAGATGTAAAAAAAAAATCATACCGTCATGGCAGTTTCCGTCGGAAGGACCCCAGGAGTCTCATCAAACTGGACGGCTGTTCGATGTTCCGTTTTTTCTTCCTTTTCATCCTTATCCTCCTTCTTTTCCTTCACTTTCTTCCCAGTCTTATTTTTGTGCTTCTTCTCTTTCCCCTTTTCCTTTTTACCTATAGAAAATATATTACGATCGTAAAAACGAGACACTGAAAATAAGTTTTATTTAGAACTTTGTTACCTAGAAGTAGATGATCCTCGGGCATCTTGCGCTGTTCCGCGATAGCTTCCTCGTAAGATTTTTCCTTGATACCAAACATGGAAACTAATAGAATAACCACTGCTGATACAACTACGACACCAACATAAACCAGACCAGTGTGGAGATCCATGGTGCTTTGATAGTCGTTATCTAGTCTATAATCAAAATTAGATTCGAATTACTGTGCGACAATATGTTTCATTATATTTTGGAGCAACTTCACAGCGGGTCGTATTGAAAAGAATTATTTACACGTTAAAATATCGATTGTTCTATTGTTTACTAATCCAGTCGTTGGCACGCTTATTGTAACCTCGAATCATAAAATCTAAGGGTAGTAGGATAGCCGAATTCAAAAAAGAGTGTTTATAAAGGTTGGATCTTGACGATCGTTCCACTATTTATACATGCGTAATCCGGGTCTTTGAAAACATTCGTTGGCCGTATGCTTCCAAAGTGCCAAAATCAGTCAAAGTGTAGAAATAAAAGGAAGGGTAGATAAGAAATACGCGATTGTCTCGAAAAGAGACTCGTCGCATTCCTCACCGGCACTGGACGGTAGTAAATTGGGGGAATAAATACCGACACGTAAGTTGGATGATTTGCTCCGAAAGAAACACTTTTTGGCGATTGTCTCGACGAGACAGAAAAACAGTGAGAGGGATCAAGAGCCGGCAAAAAAAATCGTTCCGTGTCGTACGAGAACCGAAGATCGGAGTAATAAGAATTAACGCAAAACTTTGAGAAACTCACGGAGCACTCCCGAACGCTAGCGCCTATCACAAAGAATTGTAAATGAAAATTTGGTGGTCCTACCTCTCTCCTTCGTTAGCTCGTTGATAAAACGTATTTTATCGTCTGTGTGTCCCATAAAGGATTTATCAGAGATGTATATAAATTTACACGCGCGGGGAAACAAAGATCTTCACCGAGCGAAATTATGGCTGCCAGACAGACCCAAGAGCACACAAGCAAGTGTACAGAGCAATGCAAGCCACGCCTATCCAAATCACGCGTTCAACGATTGGTGGTTCGATTGTGCCACGTACGCAGCCACTTGCAGATTTCAAGAATGGTAATTCTCTAATCTCATCTGTCTCTTTCTTTAACTCTCTCTCATCTCCCTTCTCTCTTTGTCTCTAGACATTGATTATGAATCACGAGAGTTCTGACTGAAAATGTATCGATGGTGATTTTGAATCGACGTTCAATGACAACGACGAAGGCACCAACGAGAGAAGTCCTTTTCTATTTACAATTCGTCAAGTTTCGTTGAAAATTTGTAGGCTATATACGAATGCACGTTTGTTTACACCCCGCGAGAGCGCATCGCTGTCGCTTTACGTACCAACGGTACCAACTCTGTAAACTTGAAACACTTATTTATCGGACGTGTGTCCGATCACGGACGGAGCCTTTCTCCGCGGGTGTGAAGTCTCAAGGGTGAGGGGAATGAAAGCCTGCTGTAACGGATATGATCAACTAAGATTGCGGCGGCGATGTCTATTATATATATCTATTATATATATATATCGATTCTATATATAGGTAAAAATCTCATCAACCAAGGTGGTTGACACGTGTTTTTTCTTCCCCCCTGTCGATTAACCCCCTGCATCCATAGAAGCACTTTAGGTTCCGTCGAGATATTTTTTACGTCCATGCTTCCAACGGTCGCCACTGTTCCGAGAACTTTAGTCACTTTTAACTTTTATTATCGGTCATTTGTCGTCGTGTTATCCCGATATTTCGGCTTGGAGTCATCCAACACAGCCAAAGTGATATCCTGGCTATGACGTTTTTATCAGATTACAAGTATATTATATAGTATATCGTTCGTGGGGATCTTTACATAACCAAGAAGAAATATAAATCGGTTGATGAGGGGCGGGCGGTTCGATAAAACGTGCAGACGTTCTGAAGTTGTAGACACGATGTTTTTTTCTTTCTAAACAAAAATACAGTAACCACCAGAGCATGTAATCACAATCCCCGCATAACATCTCGATAAAATCGCCGCTCCAAAGCGTGCGATCAGAGATGCGCGTTGCCCCTAGCAACGATCATCGTTACACCCAATACTTTTAAATATATATATGCCACGAATTCTTTGGTTATATACATACGTATAGCATACATTCTGATCAGTTACGCTTACGCCGCTTCTCCCGTCGCAATAATGTCGTAAATCGTTTTTTCTTCGAAATAATAATACGTTGTTCATTGGGAAAATCTGCAGTTACACAATGGTCATAACAGGATTATTGAGACGTTACTCTTCGTTTAAACAACTTGATAACGTTTCAAATCTCCAACGCTTTTTTTTCTCGATCAATACGTACGAAACCCGTATTGAGGATAAAAACGATTGGCGAACCGAACTCATCAAGAGTATGAAAATACATCCAGACTTTATAACACCTCAAGAGGAAGATTCGATTTTAGAAGAAATCGAGCCGTACATGAAACGTCTGCGTTACGAATTTTCTCATTGGGACAACGTCGGTATACCAGCGATATAGAAAAAACGTTCATTATAATGCATAACAAATTTTTGGTGAATTTTCTTAGAATTTGTTCTTGCTTAGGCTATTCATGGATATCGAGAGACCGAACGTTCCAAATGGAATACGGAGAACAGTACAATTATTGACAGAGTTCGAAAAAAAGCTTTTCCCCCAGGAACTCCTCAACTAGGATTCGTTCATGTGTTGGATTTGGCTGCAGAGGGAAAAATAAAGCCTCACGTCGATAGTCTCAGAGTATGAATCATAATTTGGACAAGTTTATAAAACTTTTAGGCTAAAATAATGTGGTTTCCATTGTAAATTTTCGCCAAGAAAAAGTTTCGTTCGAGCATTGCGTCATAGATAAGCGACGTGGGACAATTGTAAAAAAAATGTATTTTTCTAAAAGCAAATTTGGCGAATAACTATTTTACAGTTCTGCGGTGATGTCATCGCAGGCATAAGCTTGCTGAGCGACTGTGTCATGCGTCTGACTCTGGTTGGAAATGAGACGGAATGCAAAGAAGATTTTTTACTCCCAAGAAGATCTTTATACATAATGAGGTTCGTTCGCGACATATATATAGACAAAACTCACCAACGGACAGAACGATGTATTGAAAAGCATTGGAAAAAAATGGTAGTTTGATGAATTTCTGTTTTGTTTTTCAGTGGACCAGCACGCCACAAGTATAATCACCAAGTATTGAGTAACGACGAATCTACATATTGTGGCAAAAAAGTAAAGAAAAGTAGGCGCATCTCGGTTATATGCAGAGCGGAACCCGAGCCGCGTACAGAAGGCAATTGGGAAGTTTGACGAGTTGACACAAAATGTATAGGTAAACACAATATGTACATGATTATTCTTAGATTAGTGTAAACAGCGGATTATCGATTAAAAAAAAGTCGAAAAAAAATAACCACAAAAAACATTTTCATTAATATATTACACTTAACATTGATTCGCTTCCTGACATTCTGAATAAAATGTCGAGCGATTTGTAGGCATTGCCGTGAGAAATTTTTCCAAAATCGGTCTGAATCGATCGAATCTGATAAAGTCTTATGCAAGACTAATTGTATATGTTTGTATATAAAACTTAATCCTTTCATAGTTATTTCTAAGAGTGATCATCACGGTGAAAATTCATTGAATATTATTTTCGGGAAGAGAGCAAAGTTCAAAGGGTCGGAACGACCGTGACTTGCATTTCGTCCAAGACACATTTCTTTCTTTTATCTTTGGTCGTTAATGGAGAAAACGATATAGCGAATAAATAACGTATACAACGTAATGAGCCGAGAAGCACATTCTCCAATAAGATTTCACTTCACGTTCCTCATTTCTGGCGTAAAAGTAATTCTCGTTGTGAATATTCCCACAAGTATCCACTATGGTTATCACAGACGACAAAACTAATTTTATACAATGAAAAATGCCTTTTTTCAAATTGCTAATTATTTAGCCGAATTCAATGTCATACTCTGGAGAGAGAAAAGAAAAACAGTTGGTCAAGGTGCATCTTCTTCTTGTATCGTTTTCTCTGACGCCCGAAATTTTGTCCCAGCATTATATAATCCATATAGTATATGGTATGGTATCCATGTAGTATATAGTAAATGTGTGTGTGTGTCTGTGGTTTCAAAAGAAGTTAGAAAACGATTTTTCGAAAATTTATCTTAACAAAACTTCCATCGATTTCCGCATGCATTACAAAGTACGAAAGTCGTCATTGGCTCGTCAGCCGATCTTGTTTGTATTTGATTGTAAGTACAATTACGTTGTTTGCACTTTCCACACTTAAGCAAATCCGTCTTGGTGCCTTGTACAGTCGCCAGTTGAGCATCGTTTATCGCTTCCTTCTTGAATTTGTCACGTAGCTGTTTTATTTCGTCGCTCGCCATTTCCTCGGCCGTCATAACGGCAAGGCGAGCTGGCGTTATGGCGCCGACGATGAAGTTTGTTCGGAGTGTCGGATTTTTGGCATCACGGAGATTCGCCACTCGACTGCGCACCTATGCAATAGACAATACCATTTGTTTTTCTTTTCTTTAAACGAACATTCACTAAACCAACGGCGCGCTCTATTATGAAAATCTTATTACGCGTTTTATTATGGCAACAACAGAACGGTATTTACCCTGTTCTTGTATCTATTATCTGTATTCTTAAATTCGGTGTAAATCGCTTCCTCCAACTCTTCGGCCAATTCGTCGGGAGTTGCGCAACCTTCGATCGCCGCACCATCGACGCTCAGGGCAGATGCCAACAGTTCTCGGCACTTTAATCGAACAGCGTCTGTCGTTGTGGCGGCAGGAAAAGTTGATTGTTTCTTTTGAGCATCTTTCCCAAACCTTTCATCCTTTATCTTTGTCTCCATGCCATCTGGTGAATCCTTTTCTTTCTTGGAATCGCCATCTTCCTTGCTCTTGTCGTTTCTCTCCTCTTTCTTTTTTGATCCACTTGCGGAACCTGATTCTTTGCCATCTTTATTCGAACCTACTGACAAAAAAAGCCGATAATTTTTAAAATAACAAAAATAGTCCACCAATATTAAGAAAATAATGTCTCAATTTCCTACATACCCGAAAGGAATTTCTTCCAATTTTTAATCAATGTTTTTGACAGCGAAATGACTTCGTCATCAGTGCTCGATTTCCGAATAGCATTCACAGTCATTCCTATTCTGGTCTTTGTCAGAAGTTCCAAATTTACTGGCAACTTTTGCAATGCCTTGAGCAATTCCAAAGCTTGCTCCTGTCCCTGCAAATTCATCAAATAAATTTTTCCAACAAAAGCCTTTCTTTTTAATGATGGGTGAAAACAATAACTCTGTCTAATTTTAATATGTAATTGCGAAAATTGATTTTAATGTCCCCAACAAGGAGGGAAACTTTTAATTGAAGATTCTATTAAAGAGTTTGAAATTTTATTTAACCTCTGCAAAATTAGAGTAAGCCCATTTCCGGGCTATATTTTATGGCATGTCGGTTCTAAATATATTGCTGGTAGAAATCCAACAAAAAAGAATTGAATCCCGCCAGCTTACGCCAGCGATATGGTAAGGCGCGCGATACTAATTTTTACTATGCGTTCGTGCTGTCTACAATCGCGCGTATGATGCATGCTTATTGAACGATACGAATGCCTTTCTCCGATGAAATGACGACATAAACCGGTAGATCGTGCGAAACGTTTGAGAAAGCCGCATTTACTATTTACAGCGCGGCAAATACCGTGGAGAATTCTCGCCCGGGCTTACGTGTGTTTTTATTTGTGTGTATATATACAGACACACATACATATGTGTGTGTGTGCGGCTTTTTCGGCTTGGTGAATATCCCGCGCCCGCGTTACACCGTACCCCGACGATGTTGTGTCTTTTCAACACCGCCTTGCGAACCCTCTTAATTTTACTCACTCACACTCACCGTCCCGTCGCCACTTGACATCTTGCTCAGCTTCTTCTGAATTCTCATTATTTCCTCCTCTGCGCTCATCGCGACGATGTACAAGTTTTTTCAGTGAGAGTTTCTAAAAATCCGCTCTATCTACAACGAGCAATCACTAACAAACGCTCCACAATGTTAGCTGGCAATCAGCAAACTGCCGGAGTGCTCAAACTCAAGATGGTGGTAGAGAACTTCAATACAGCGCCGAGGCAGATTAGAGGAAAGGAGTGTCAACTTCATACGAATAGGATAGAAAAAGCGACCTGTGGTAAGTTAGCCGGACAACTTTAACTTTTTTAAGTATTTACTTTACTAATCGTTTGGTGGTCGTTTGGTGGTGTTTCATAGTCTAATTAGCACATTTGGTGGTTAATAGTTCTTGTTTTTAATTAAAAACAAATTTCGGGGTTAAGTTAGCTGGACAACATTGATTTATCTGATGATTCGGCTCGATAAGGGGGGTAATCGATCGGCAATCGTTTGGGGGTCACGAATTGCTGAGTTAAAAAGTTTGGTGTTAATCAGTTACAGTTAAAATATTAAAAACAAAAAGCCTTTCATTGAGCCGTTCCCTCGGTAGGGGTACGTCATTGGGCGATGGCTGGGAGCATCCAATTGCTGTGAGGATTCGGGGCACAGCAGCTCTTATTGGTCGAGCAATAAATACAGCGGCAAGCTGTATTTATTGATCGCGAATGAGCTGACGGTGTCATGAACGCACACGAGTTTGTTGGGTGAACGCTTTTTTCAATAGTGAAATTAAAATAAAGTGATTACACGGCAGTTTTATAGTGCCGTGTAAACAAGTTATTTCTCTTTTCTTATACAGAGGAATCGAGGTTGAAAGTTTAATTTTGTCAAAACAGGAAAACTTGTCGTCTTGCTGGGATCGTGCTCCGATTCGGTGTACTCTTATTTTACTAAAGTTTCTATACTTTATTCACTTATGAAGCTCTTTTGGAAGAAAGCGAAGCCTGCATCAAGATTATTTGTTTTTGTCATGATATTTCGACTGTCAACATTTTCATACAGTTTTTCATCGTTTGTTACACATAGGAGGTTAACGGCTGCTGTGCCCATTCCTTACCTTTTGAGTCATTGGTGATACATCTTAAGGTGTGGGAACTCGCACACGTCCCTGTCTCTAACTGTGTCTCGAAGAGATCTGTGATCTCTAGCGTGTCTCCTGCGTATCTCGAGTGTGCCTGTGGTATATTCACTGGAGGCAACTAGAAGCATGGTGTGCTGCAAAGAGCGCAATGTGGTTACTGGAATGGTTATCCCTGTTGCAGAGTTTCTGTTGTTTTTTGCTGTTTTAAATCGTCTCGTGCAGAGTTTCTATACAGATTCATTCATACATAGATACGCGCTATATATGAATGTATCCATATCTGTACAAAAACTCTGCATGAGACAGTTTTAAGGTATTACTGTCGGTTATAGAATTACCGTTCAGAATTTAATAAAATTTGGTACAGTAGTAGATTATGATAAGAACAAGATCCAGTTTAATTTTTAAGAGGCTACTGAGAACCAGAAAAAAGATATTGACATTGACAATTTCATACATTTAACATTGAGTCTTATGTGAAATCACAGTTTTCATTGTATTTTGCAAAAAGTACCGTTCAGATTTCAATAAAAAAGGGTAGAATAAGAGAAAATATTATAAGAAACATTTTAAATCTTTAAAAATACAGGTTGAGAGCCTGTGATCGTCGTAATTACCAAATAAATATCCCAAATGTACTTTTATATCGTAGTTGAGTGTAAGTTGGCAACGTCGCGAAGAGGTTACAATGCGCGCGAAATTAAAAAATGAATGAAACATGGGAGTATATATTTTATAAATATTCTTTATTAATTAATCTTTTATTAACAGGGCCATACTTTTTCAACTTAATATAATAACAATTTTTTGGTTATTTTTTTTCTTGATTTTCGAAAAAAACGAAGATTCTTTGCAACATATTTTTATTTTCGGTGACTTTAACACTACCGTTCTCATCTTTGTCCAAATCTCTCGATAAGCCATTGTACTTATCTTGTTCATATACGTTCACTCTTTTGCCCTTCCAGTGGTAGATTTTTTCTTTTTTTACGCGTGGTGTCATTATTAATTTGACATTAACTGAGCCCGTCACCCGTCGGTCTAACCGAGCTTTTGCGCACCTCTCGAGTGAACCAGACCAAAACAGACCATCTCTGTCTCTCTCACTCTATCGCGACGTTGCCTATTCTAAATACTACGTAAGTCGAAAATGACTGTATATACATTTGGCTATTGCAGTATAAACAGCAAAAAACAACAGAAACTTTACAACGGGGATAATTATTCTAGTAGCCAAATTGCGTTCTTCGCAGCGCACCATGCTTTTGATGCTTATGATGGGTCTGTTCCACACAGTTCTTCGAGGCACACTCTTATCTCTTGCATGGCTCACCCTTCGAGACACACTTAGAGACTCGGTGGTGTGCGAATAGCCACAGCCATGAGCCATATCCTAACAAGCCGAATGTCGGGCATTTGTGCTTTCACTCCAATCTTAAGTAATTGGCTGTGGTTGTATACCTGTATATTTATAGTAGTTTGTAATAAATATTTGTAGATATTGCTTGTAATAAATTTTTGTAAATAAAAAGAATAGTATTGGGAAGATAATTTCAAAATTTTAACTTGTACGTTGAATATCCTTTGCAGATGAAAGTTCCTACAACTCGAGGTCATTAGTTGTCCTATAAAACGTGGTTGCAAGGATCATCAGACGTGGTCACGTAATATTTACAGCAAGTGTCAGTCTAATGCTATGATGCCTAATTGTCAGCTTTGTCAGCCCATCGGCAACGTAGTGTTCAAACAGGAAAATCTTGTTAAAAGATTTTTAACATGTTGGCATACAATGGGACATGGGTGTACGGGTTACCTGTATGGGAAATACAAGATTTTTTTGAGTGTTTCTCTCAGTATACCGACTGTCGTAGTTGCTTTTTTCAAGCTACCTCAGGTCAGTATAGAAAAAAAGTTCTGTTATGCGTTATGAAATTATTTTTTTTCCCTTGAGATAGTCCTTGCAATGTAGTCAAGTTAATGAAGTACAAATATTTCGAAAATTGCACATATTTTAGGGGAAGAATTAGTGCGACCCACGATCGAACTGGATCAAAGAGTTCCGATTGAACGAAGGGGAAAATAACTTTGCTGTATAATTACTGAGGTAATTCCAATAAATCCACGGGCATTTCTCAATGCAGTTTTTGTCAAGTTGAATTTGTAATTTCAGTTAAATTCTAATGACCTAATTGTTTATTAAACTATGTTTTACGAATTCACCGAATAATTTCTTAAGTTTAGACTCAACAATGAAAAGGAATGGTTAGTTAACGTGAGACCAGTTTTCTTTCATAAACAAATGGTTAATTTATAAATAATGATTTTATCGTCCGGTGAATTCAGAGGGTATCTATCGGGATCCAAAATAAGCCCTCACTCATGTAGATTGAAGTAAAATTTCAAATTTTACTTCCCAAAAAATATTTCTCTGCGTAAAAATATGCCTGTAGGAAACTGAGTTGTTTTTCTGTAAAGTTATTATTATACATTTTTCTCTACATTAAGTAGAAACACTTCAATCCAGATCAACCTTATTATGCATCAGTTAAGGGCTTACATACAGTTAGAAGGCTTTAAAAAGACGGATTTTCAAGAATTTTTTTCGCGCAGACTATTCAATTTATTAATTTGAAAATTGGTGTACATATTATAATAACCTTATAATATATTAACATATTTTTTATTTGTCAAAATAATCATCGCGAATGTTGCTATCGCCGATCTCCTAGAGCTCCGCAAAAAAAACCAATTTTGCTGTGATCACGATATCTCTGGACCGGATTATCTGAAATGAAAAAACCGAATAAATTTCGTTAATATAATACATTATCTAGTATTTAATCGAAGGAATTTGCGAAAAAATAATTTTTGACAAAATGGCGACTTCTCAAAATAAAAGACTCGATTTTGAACGAAAATTTAAGCCTTAAATTGTTTATAAAATGGAAAATATTTATCGGAGAATAAAAATCTTCGATTAATTACTAAAAAATCTAGCTAAAAAGGTTGTGTTAAAATTTGAGACTGATCGGTTCAGCCGTTTTCGAGAAATCTTGATCACCGATTTTGAAAACATAGTTTTGAGAAAAACGCGTTTAAAGTTTCAAAAGCGTTTTACATGTGGTAAATTTTTTTTTTTTTCAACTTACATGGAGTCATCTATTCCAGGGCCATATAATAATCCGTTCGCATCGTTGGCAGCTTATAATAATTCGATTTGATGCTGTCTGCGAGCCATTCTTCCCTCTCTGGTGCTCTCGTGTGATCTCAGGTCGGAGATCTTGATGCGCTGCGCATCTTCTTTATCTGTATATGAATGCGCATTGGACCCAAGTGAGACGCCCATTGCATTCATATAATATAAAAGGGCAGCTGTCCCTTCATTGAAGATGCCAGCAGCTATATATGCAGCCATTTCCACCGTTTTTGATCCGGCTGGAAGTACTTTTGGAGAGATCTTCCACACCAGTTGGTTATAGCTTTCATTATTATTTTGGGTGAAACCACCCACACATCTTTCCAATAATTTTTCATTGCTGAGATCTTCATAAATGGGCCTCAGGGCCTCAGCAACTTCTTGTGGAAATGGCTGATAATCATGCTTATAAACTGATAAGTTATCAGCAGCTGCTGCCCGCTGCCAAGAGCACCATGAGTCCAATCCGATCGGACACTTTGCGTGTTGTTGATTTTCGTCTGTCGAGCAGTAATGATAAAATGTGGCCCAGATTGCATTACTCATATTCTCAACCGAATCACAATTTCTCCTAATTGCTAAGCCATAATAAACTGTCAACTTGTCGATCATTTTTGCTGTCAGCTTGCCTTTTCCACCGAGAGTTTTTTTTTGTATTTTTTTTCCATCCTTTTTTTCCACCGTTTCCACTTTCTTTTTCACACAATTTCGGAGTCGCGTTCCCATTCTCTTCTGTACGTGTCCAATACATTCCTTCTTCACGACTTCTTGATCACCGTATGGGGCAGCTTTCAAAATCCCGGAGTACGTTTTAGAATCACCGTCTCCAATGTAATTTCTGTACTGCACTCCGAATTTTTCCACTGAACGCTTGAATAGGTCGATCACTGCATCAACTTCCATTTTTCCAGAAGAACCTGAATGATTACAACTGCAATCATCTTGATGGTTTTCATACCATTGTTGATATTCTTCACTATCAAGTTTGCTTTTCCAAGTTTCGCATTGTTTGCAATAGGCACTTTTCACGAGGATATCAATTACTTTCCCAGAATAATATCCGATCAATGATGTCACTCCATACAAGGAAGTATATCCTCGCTTTTTCCAAGTTCCATCGCCGGACACGGTAAGCTTTGCAGATTTTTCTTCATGGCAAGCATGCTGAAAAAGTTTGTCGGTTGCTGTTTTCACACAGGAATGTATATTCTTCATAATTAAATCGTAGGTGGGCTGTGTTAGGAAAGCGGGCATGTCCATTAATCCACAAAATTTTGCAGCACCTTTTAACCCTAATCCAAGAACTCTCATAACAAACAAAAAACGCCGATTTATCTCATAAGAATGCTCGATAAAAGGACTAGAATTTATGCTACGAGATGGACACTGATCGCACAACAAAACAATTTTAAACCCGAGTCCTCGTTCAGAAGCAGTTTCAAATTTCACATTTCCGTTACAGGTTTTGCACTGCACAAATTCGGAGATGGCCGCGAAAACAGTAATAAAATTCAAAATTCGGTACTCAACGGACGGATCACGCGGCACCAAGATTTCCTCCTGCATTCTCATTTTTTTTGCAGAGGCACTGAAACTGGACTCATCCGTTTCAGCTGTTTTCGGATTGAAAACATTCTTTCGTTTCTTCGCTCTTGACTTGTACACTTTCGTTGATTTTCTAAGTTCTCTGCTAGACTTCCTTTTCACGATATTATCGAAGGCACAAGTACACTGACACGACTTTACTGTTAGGCTTCTCTGCTGAGACTGACGACTACTTTTCAAATTTTGGCAACTGAGAAATATACAATAGAAAATGACAAAGGAAAGAGAGTAGGATAGACAAGGAAAGAAGGGACAGCGCCTCAGGTAGGCAGCTGGCGCGCCGGTCCCCGACTGTGAGACGCGCCTCCCTAACGCGCCTTCGTAAATGTGTCTATAACTTCGAAAATATTCGTCTGATTGACATAAAATTTTGAGTGTGTATGCTCAAATATATGTATATTCAGAAAATACAAAAAAAACGATTTTTTGAAAATTACAAGTGTATGTAAGCCCTTAATCCTTCAGAATCCGTAGAAATAATTTTCGAAATCACCGTAACGGATTAACTTGACGGTACTATTTTAAGGTAGCGATCATTTATTTTAAGGTTATTGTGAAACTATGCACAAAATTGTCATAAATTGCAAAGTTCTATTGACGAGTTCAAAGTACTTGGATTTTACTGAACAAACAACACTGATAAAATTACGAACTTCACAAAATATTATTATAAATGCCAAAGAGAAATCATTTTTTTCGTAACAAAAGTAATTTATTGCCTTGAATAAAAAAATTTATAATTTCAGGACAGTTCTGAACGCGATTATTCATCTGCCTGGTGATCGTGTTTCTGTCATTGACTTAGTCGCCCGTGAAGAGTCTGAAAAATCTTTCCTGATTTCATTAATATGTCAAAGCGAGAAACTGTGCGTATTCTTGTAATTGCTACAACATTTTTTTGCATGCTTCATCTGGAACCTTGCTTCAGGGTAAATGAAAAAAAAATTGAGAAAGGTGAATATTTTCACATTCTTTAGAGACGCTCTGTATTGCACTTGTAAAATTGCAAAAATATTAATTGTTTTCACAAGTAGATTCTTCAGGAAATTCCCAAAACCCATTATTTATTTTCTCTCATTAATGTTTCATCAATTGCGTTTATTTGGTATTTCAACAGATTCTGAAAAGAATTTAAAACAAGTTGTTGAATTCCCGCCATTAACATAAGAACCCATTATTACACGATACCGGCTGTTTTCAGAGAAGTTTATTGTCGTTTGCTTAGTTACCTATACATGTATAATCACTCGTCCCACGACATTGTTACATTCTTTGTCCTGCGTCTGTATTTTTTGTTCTCGTAAATAAAACGACGTTCCATATTTCGCGTTTTATTGTGAAAATTCTATAAGCAATCACCGCGTTATTTATTCCAAATACATATACAGAGTGGGCCATCTGCTGGTACGTTTTTGCATTTCGTCGTATGACAACGGCAAACGAGGTACAGACCCGAAATTTTTACAGATCATTAGCCATACTGTGCGCGGCACGAAACCACATGTTTTCTCTTGAAGAGCGTTTTGAAATTTTAAAAACTTATTTTCAAAGTCAGTGTTGTGTCGCCGAAACTGTGCAAATTTTGAAAAGAAATATGGGTCGTGATAAAGCACCCACCGAAGGCGCTATACGCAAATTGGTGAAGAAAGTTCGTGAGAAAGGGATGTTAGTGGATGACAGAAGTGGTTTCAGAGCTCGGACAGTGCGCACACCCGAGAATATTGAGGCTATGGCCCAAAGTGTGAGACAGAATCCGACGACCTCAACTCGACGCCGATCGCAGCAACTGAGCATTAGTCGCACCAGCCTGAGGAGAATACTGCACAAAGACCTCGGATTATTCGCCTACAAGATCCAGATGACTCAGGAGTTGAAAGCAAATGACCATCCGCTTCGATATCAGTTCGCTATGTGGGCCATAGACCAGCTCAATAATGACGTCGATTTTGGTCGAAAAATCATCTTTTCGGACGAAGCGCATTTCCATCTCGGCGTATATGTGAACAAGCAAAACTGCCGGATTTGGGGTTCAGAACAGCCACACGCAATCGTAGAGAGACCAATGCATCCTCCAAGAGTCACAGTTTGGTGTGGATTTTGGAGTGGTGGCATAATTGGCCCATTTTTCTTCGAAAATGATGCTGGCAACGCCGTTACCGTCAATGGTGAACGCTACAGAGCCATGTTGACCAACTTTTTATGGCCTAAAATCGACGCTATGAATGTGGACGACCTTTGGTTTCAACAAGATGGCGCCACATGCCATACAAGCCGACTTACGATCGACCTTCTGCGCACCAAGTTTAACAACCGCATAATCAGCCGTTCAGGAGATGTGAATTGGCCTGCGCGTAGCTCCGATTTGACACCGCTGGACTTCTTCCTGTGGGGTGCCGTTAAAGACCGATGATATGCGGATAATCCAGAGACAATTCCAGCTTTGAAAAACAACATTACGACGGTTTTGAGTGAAATTGGCGCCGAGGTAGTTCAAAATGTCATCACTAATTGGGGTGACCGAATGGCATACTGTAAGACCAGTAGAGGGAGCCACATGAAAGAAATCGTTTTTCATTCTTGACGGGGATACTTTTAGCTTTACAACAACAACAAAATTAATAAAAAATATCAATGCATACTCTTTTGATCGCATTTTTAAAAACGTACCAATAGATGGCCCACCCTGTAGTACTTTTAACGAATTTTAACCCTTCAAAATAAGGACTTCAAATGATAAATATTTCTTTAGATCGCAGTCTAGTTTTCGCGCATCTTCGACGGCCAGCACGTGTTTCAGCCATTCATTTTTCTTCGAAGAATTATGTTGACACTTTTTTCAATATTTTGACTCAGAAATACACAATTTTACGAATGCTTGATTCGAACTAAAGTATTATCGTGGAATGTGGAATGAAAAACGATTTTTTCGGTTTTTTTTTCAACGAATGTAATTTTGCATACATATCAAATATTCTATTAGCGTAAAATTTTTGAGATCATTTCATAATTTATGTTGCTGTCGCTAAACGATATTATTAAATAATCACAGAAAAAACGTACACTCACTAGAAACCACATGTTATAAATAAAACAATTTATTTTATTTAATAAAAATAAATCGTGGATTAATAACTGTCAATATTTTTCGCATATAAGAAACACTTTCCAGTGCGTTTGAACTTCTGCAACTATGCCCAGTGTTCTACAATTTGAAATTGGAGTGCGTAATTGCAGTGATCTCTGTGCGTAAGATTGATCTTGGAGAAAAAAATGTTATGCAAATGTTTTTTGCATGAATATTCAGTCGACCAAAGTACAAATAATTGTTCATACAAATATCAGTTTGCGCAAGGAACGAAGACACGCGAGTGCACCTGGATTCAGACGAAGGAAAATCATCCCGTGAAATCAACCCAATCGTCCATAATGCAGAAACTCTTCATATCGACCATACTGTAGCAACGCTTTCAGAGACAAAAAAACCCCTCTGCAATTCAGGAGGAAAAAACAAAAAAGTCCAAAACCGGCAAATTCTATCAATCGTGTCCGGAAATTCGTCTACGAAATCGTTACCTTATAAAGCCAAGTGAAGCCTTTTTACTTCCTAATGGCAATATGATATCACGTCCTTTGACAATCAATGGCAATAACTTTTCTTGACAAATCCACGTGCAGTTTTGATTCAGTGGTCCATCTTTTTAATGACCAGCGTATTGGACGATCCCAAGTATGCCTTATTTGCCAAAAATTCGGATAACGAAACACTCAAGAGGGTCCAAGAATTGATTTGTTCGGGAGCGACCCACGAGGTGCTCAAAAGCAGAGCATCCATATTCAAATTATGGCACCCTCAAAAAGTTGCAATGAAAACCGAAAAGAGGGTGCTATCATACGAGATTTGTGGCTGCTGATCTGCCGCTCGCTCGTGCGGTCGGTACCGCAGGCAGCAGCGAGGCGACATAAGCGCCCAGACGGGCGAGGAAACAAACCCTCGTGCCTCGCACGCTATACTAAGTTTCCCATATATAATAAGATAGAGAGTCTGTGACACGATTCCTTTACGATTCATTCCGATTCCTAGTGCTGTCTGTGACACACGGTCCTCACCTAAGTACTGTTATAAATCTATGATAATAAACGTACAATAAATATTATAGAATGCACAATCGTACCCGTGTTCCCGTAATTATTCATTGAGCTTAGACTCCATAGATCGACGGATGGGATAGTATTAGAAATACCGTAAATAATGCAATGACGTCTACGCGCCGAGTATTTTTAGAACGAAAAAAGGTTCCGTTTGCCTTCGCTTCGAAGATACGTGTCCTGTCATGACACCAAATCATCGAATAATCGGGAAACATGGTTTCAAAGATTTGAAGAAAACGCTGGATATCTGGCCAATAATTTATGACCTTACGTGTCATACGTGCAAAGGAAAATACACACTTCACAGTAAACTGAATTGCCATTTGTTCATAGAGCTCGACATTCGCGATACAACAAATAATAGAGTGGCGGATAGAGGAATGCGCTGCTCAGGTAATCAGCTTCCACCGACAAGCTCTTTTCGCCAAAAAGATAATTCCGATGCTATCTTTAGGTAATTTCTTTGAACAAGGTATTATAGAAATGAAAAGAAAGCATATTTTGTTCCATGATTTATTGCTGACGAAGAATGGCTATTTAGGCTATCTGGAGTAGTGAGATATACACCAGGGCATTTCGTTGCATACTGTGGACGGTTGAGCGGAAATTGGGAAATATATGATGATATGAAAACGAAGATACAGATGGGGAATGCAAAAAGCGAGATTGAAATGCATCTCGCAGTGTATATTCGACAAGGCTAAATAAATGATACATTTTTTAATTTTTATAATTTATAATTCGTTTTATAATTTTTGAATAATGTTCAATAATTTAAATGAACAATGATGTCTATTTCATAACCTTAAACATTAAGATTAATATCCCTCACATCATATTCCCAAATGATTCCCTAACGGTTACAAAAAGAATACAATCGGATCATTAAATTTGTCTGCTAATTTTGTGTAGGTATTGACCTCGGGATCGTATCTTCACGACAGAGATCGTGGTTCACGAAACCAATCTTCAAACTGTTACGTCCCAAAGTATAGAGAGATAGAGAGTACCCATGGGTGGGTAGCTCGATGCTCGATCGGTTGATAATTCGATGTGTGCGGGATTTTTGAATTGGTTTGCGCTACTCGGCTGAACGTGAGCTCGCTGCCTGAGACCTACTTGTGCTCAATATACTAACTCAACGAAATCTTCATTATGTAAGAATTTTGTCAGTTTAGCCAAGGTTTCCGAGTTTGCAGAACCTTTTTCTAGATAAAGGTAACTTAGATTAATGAGTCAGTATGCAGTGCAAGTTGTCTGGCCAACTTGCACTTTATTAATTGACTTTTTTATATCGTTAGGTGGTCGTTAGGTAGTGTTAGGTAGTTAATTAAAACGTTAGGTAGTCAATGGTTTAAAAAAAACAAAAAAAAATAAAAATGTATGTGAAGTTGGCCGAAAAATGTTTTTTTCCCTTTATTTATCTTTTCAAGATGCTCAAATGATGCGTAATCGTTAGGTGGTCATAAATATACTAATTAAAACGTTACGTAGTCAACCATATCCTTGCAAATCCAAAAAACAATTTTGCGAATTATGCATGTGCAACGGCTAATGCGCACCTCTGTGAACTTAGCCAGTCGACTGACAATTGCGATCTTTGCCCGTACGCTTCGATATCGGCGCGCCATCTCGAGAACCACACACTCATACACACGGATCAAGTGTCATATCAGTGCGATCACTGTTATCAGTCTCATCAGTCTTTGAAAATGATATTCTTGTTAACTTGTTCCATATCTATATTTTCAAGCGATATTGTATCTGTTATTTTTTGTATTGCCTGATCACTACTCAGTTAATCAGAAAAAAAATCATCTATTTCAGAAAAACGGTATTTTAAATGTGCAATGTTACATTCGTATGACTTGAGTTTATGTGAATGGAAGGCCCAATTTTTGTTTATGAGCTTGGAGAAAAAACAAAAAAAAGAGGTGCCACTTTTGGTTTATATCATTCACGATTGATATGAACGATTTTATCACCATATTATTTTGTCACTTTATTATGTACGATGCAGGATTAAAAATATATGAAATAATAATTTATACATAATGGCAAACCCTTTAATTTATCGTTCAGTGTAACGCCTAATATCCTAAGACGCCGAAAGATACATTGAGGTTGTCGTTGAACGATGTTGCAGTCTGCATGGTTGAAATGCAACGAAAATATATTTTTTTAATTATTTATTTTGGGTTAGAATAAGCTTGCGAAGAAAAAAGAATCGTAAAACGTTTTTTGGGTTTGATATCGAAGCGTACGGGCAAAGATCGCAATTGTCAGTCGACTGGCTAAGTTCACACAGGTGGGCATTAGCCGTTGCGCATGCATAATTCGCAAACTTGTTTTTTGGATTTGCAAGTATATGGTTGACTACCTAACGTTTTAATTAGTGTATTCATGACCACCTAACGAGTACGCATCATTTGAGCATCTTGAAAATATAAATAAAGAAAAACAAAATTCGACCAACTTCACATACATTTTTTATTATTTAAAAAAAAAACTATTGACTACCTAACGTTTTAATTAGACTACCTAACACTACCTAACGACCACCTAACGATATAAAAAAAAGTCAATTAATAAACTGCAAGTTGTCCGGCCAACTTCACGGAAGTACATTCTATTTCCCCCCGATTTATTTTACTATAGTTACTTACCCACTTGTGGACCGTACAGTGTATGAAACTTTATTTATGAAGCTTCAAAAGCAAATACGTTTACGTATTTTAATAGTGCTCATAATTTTCACAACATAAGCATAACCTCATTATCTCATTTCACTGTTCAAAACATATGGTCGCTCTCACTCGTATTTTCAGTGAGAAAGACAAGGACAGCTGCAATGTGTTACGTCCATGGACGTATAAATATATGGACGGAGCCTAAAGTGCATTTACGCATAGGGGGTTTGACGGCACAGGGGTGTAGAGAAAACCCGTGTCCGCCATCATGGTCCGTCAGTTTTTGACCTATATCTATAATAGATATATGTTAAGACGCTTCTATTTTCACGGTACGCGGCGTTGGTGTAACAAAACTGTGCCGTGGTCGAAGATACTTCGCGCTGGACTTGTAATAACCGTCATAACGGTCATAACCTTTCAGTTTACTTAATGATTCAACTCCGAAATGGCGAGTAATGAATGATACCGATTATGAAGATGACACTGAAAATTTATGTAATATTCCGAATAGTGTAACACTCTCTGAATTTTCAATGCTCGTGATTACCTTCATTGCAGGTTTTGTTGTAAGGCATTTGAGAAAAACTTTACATTGTGAAAGTTGTATTGAAGCTCTGACAGGGAATGAATTTTATATTGAATGTTCACTAATCAATATTAAAAACCGTGGGGGTTTGACGTATCCATCACATAATGGAAGAACGTGTTATTCGCTTAGCTCTGCGGGAGAGTGGTGGCCAGCGATTATTACAAAACATGTTTGCAACTCTTCTATTATATCACGTATTAAAATCTTTCATTGGGAACACAAATCTGTTTAATGAATTAGAAATACATTGCCATGACAAAAACGCATTAGAAAATCATGTTGTGCACCTGACGAGGGCGATCGCTGCAAAATACATAAAAATTAAATTATATTTCCTAGGGCGTAATGAAATAGCTAATAATGTATTAAGTATACGGCACATATATAACAAATTGGTGTTATTTAAAGGCCAATAATAAACGATCATGAACGGCCACAATGATAACGTTTTATATACATAAAAATAAATTGCATATATATTTCCAAAAGGGCGTTCCACTGTTTTTATCTCCAAATTATTTCTCGGCTACGAAACGTAGCCAGTGCTTCGCGGAGCTACTGTAGACATGCCTCCATCGTCACCCCCGGGATCTATCCCCACCACCTCACTACTTTGGGATCGCACCGTGAAAATAGATATCGCCGCCGCCATCATGGTCCGTCATATCCGTTACAGCAGACTTTCTTTCCCCTCACCCTTGGGGCTTCAACCCCGCGTAGAAAGGCTCCGTCCATGGTTACGTCCCAACATGGGCAACGCACATCTCCTGTCGATAAGTTAGATTATTATCTTACCTACCTCCAAAACGATGCAGCCTGCCGGCAAAATTCAAATACTATGTATACCTTTTATTCTTATCATCGTCTTATTATTTTATTTATTAAGCTACATTTAAGAAACAACAATTATTCTTGCTTCGGTTACGAAATGATTTCCCAAAACATTTCTAGATTATTTTCCAAACATTTGAAAGACCAAACTCTATCCTTTCGTGTAAGCAATCACGAAATGTAATAAGATACGTTCCATATCTCCCCAAACATTCTCCCAACGAACAAACATCCTTTTTCTATACACCCTTCCAAGAATAAACCCTTAACGAAGAGCGATAGTATTTACTCTTAAGCGTAGGGTATACTTTAAATTACAAATGTCCAACCCGATAACCTCTTTCTTATTCATATTTCATTTCAATTAACGTCTTGTGCGATATCACCGCTCGAAAACCTAGCTATAAACAAACTCTGTACATTCTTTGAACTATAATTTTGAAACTGTATTTTATTTCTCACGAATGCCGTCCACAGAGCAATGATCTCACGTCACCCCCGTGTGACCAAAATAACCCCCTCCATAGAAAATCGAACAATCTGGCTAGAAATCAGACCAATCAAACCAACCCAATTTTTGTAACTCCTCCCGAACCGAGGTGAAATGGTCATCCCTTTTAGAGAGGAAAATGAGAATATCTTCAACCTTGAATCGAACAGTATCTCAAGGGAGTAAACTCCCAGTCTCATTACAAAACTATTATATGTACAAATCTCTGAGTTGTAATTTCAAAAGTCAAATAAAGTATAAGTTTTTGTTAAGTGTAATTGCGTTGTTGGTGTTGAAAATAATATTTTTCCCAACCAACTCACACTCACGGATCAACATTGAGAAGTTTGGGAAAACAATCATCAAACTAAACGTTTTCGAAGAGGAATCAACCTCGACGATTAATCCTAAATCGTTGAGTTAGTATATTATAAGGATTTTTCGATTTTAGTTTAATAGTAGATGTCTTTAAATAAAACGAAGATAATTATGAATGATTATACCGACTTATCTTTTCGTTTAATTATATATTTGATTCAAACGAAAATACTGATTAATCTCATCACATAGTCGACCACGATCACACATTCATTCCATTCACTCCTTATACTAATTTAACCTTCTTAATGAATAATTTGCCGGTAATTATAATTGAACATAACGCATACAAATAGATCAGAAATTAACTTATCAGTTTAACTTGCGTTCGTATTACGAATTGTTGTGGCTAGATGGATCCCGTCTGGTGTCGTACGATTTGGTTTGTTTGTCCCGGTCGGTGGATTCTTTGAAGGTTTTATGGGGGTATTGCTTCCCTTCTATCCGCTGGTAGGAGCCGGGCGATGGATGCCTTTACTTTTGGCTCCTCCGTCGGAGATAATCTTGTCGCTTCGGACCGTTGATCAATCGTAGTTGTAGATGAGAAAACTCGATCGAGGACTGTTCTTAATACGTCGACTGTATTATATCAATCTATTGATTTGACTGACTTCATATTTTGCGAGTCATTATCGCTTAGTCTCCCAACGATCGGATGACCTGGTGGGGAGTGTTGATAGCGAGTAGAGGGGCGTTTGGGTTGACCCGTGTATTTCAGGTGTCTCGTATAGTCGAGCACTGTTACAATATTGAACACAAGTAAGTCCCAAGCAGCGAGCTCACGTTCAGCCGAATAGCGCAAACCAATTCAAACAGCCCGCGCACATCGAATTATCAACGGAGCAACTCTGTCTCTGCCTTTGGGACGTAACAAATGCATACAGCGCATGGGCCAGTCGTTTTGGGCTCCTTCTTTCAGCAGATCACCTCGTTTCGGCTCAGAAATTGATGCCATTTTTGAATCAAGGAGCCTATAAGAGTTCCGTCTCCTTACTATTCCTTCGTGAGCTGCTCATTCCGAGACCGGCAGGCTATATATATTGTCAAGTGCTGCGTTGCCGCATTTACGTGTCCAATATGGTGGACGTACTAAGTTGAACAGCAGTTCTACTGAAACGTCAAAAGTTAACCACGAATATCTCCACAACGACATCGGGAACAGTGGGTTTTTTTTCGTGAAAAAATTAAAAATGTATGAAGTTTCTGAAAATTCTTTTTTTGGCGGTGCATGGACTACGATACATATACTTTTTTTTTATCATTTTCGTTTGATTTTGTCAACTTCCGATACAAATAACACGGAGTTAAATGAGGCTTTAATTCTTAAATATTTCTTTCAAATCATCGGCCAAGAGCCTTTTTCTTTTTTTCAATCGATGCAGCGTAATCAACTCTATCATATATTTCAAATTTATGGAATATTGCACGAGTTGATATATTGTACATTCATCCTTAAAAGCATTGGTCGCCTAAGTGTCGGAGCGACTAACGTAAGTTGTACGTAGATAACCAATGTGCAATAGAACCCGGAATTCCACAAAAGGACCAAGCATATAACGAGAGATACTGTTACATACGAGAGATGGTCGAAAACAAACATATAAAAATGGTCTATATTTCAACAGAAAACCAAAGAAGGGACATTCTGGAGATGTCTTTCCCGAGAGAGCGTTGTTATAAAATGCGGACAAGCTTGGGGATGCAATAAAGCATGTAGCGCTCAAATGGCGGAAGTGTTGGGCTTGTTTTTCCCGTCGGGACGATGTAGTGCGCAAGTATATACTGATGATTCTACAATCTTCTAAAAGCGTCAAGTAGAAGCATCGCGTGGCATGGTTGCGCCAGTCAGCCAAAAGAACGTAGTTGAGCAGAACACATAGTGATCGAGAAAACAACACAGTATAATCATAACGTGTATAGTTACAAAATAAAGAATTTAATTTTGTTTCCCTACTCCATTTCTCTTTTCTTTCCTCTACATTCTATTTCTCACTTTCATACCTCAACGTTAATTTTGACTTAAAAACTCAAAATGGTAACAATAATAAATAGTTATTTTTCAAAGCAAAATTGTGAGTGTTGAGTGTTTTGCACTACCTACACCTAAATGTCTCATTTTGGTAGAAATGAGTTCAGTTTTTCCCCCACAATTTAAACCATTTTTTATCACAAACTATAAAAAATACTCAAATTTGAACAAAATTATGACTAGATCTTTCGTCTCCTTATACTGCTTTCCCGATTGATCATTTTCAAGTAACAAATTATATGGTAATGATTGTATTGACAAGCAAATATGTACACGTATTGTCCGTACTATTATCTGCATTTATAATCCAATGAAATTCATCGTACACATCAGATAGATTTTGAAGCATCCCATAAAGACAGGCTAAATCGTTTGACGGCTTTGGATTTTCTTACAATTATTTAATAGATTAATGTCCATCATGCAAAAAGTTCAAAATTACCTATATATGCTCGATTTTTATTCTCGTAGCATACAATGGAGAATTTTGCTTATTACAGTGATTGTTTTACTATTTATGGGGAACGATTTATTCGTTCACACTCGATGATTTATTTGAACAAAGTTTTTGTTTTGGTCGGAAAACATATTTCCGTTTGTTCAATAATAATACATTTGCTTAAATCCCATTAGATATGCAATTCCCAGGTAGAAATTTACAAATAGTAATATAAACGTTGTCCGATATGAGTTAGAGATGTCCATCAAGAAGTTATGTATAAATATGAAACATTGAGCTACTGGGTGTTTCGTAATTTACAAATAACTCATAGGTAACGTCCAGACGGAGATTTGCAAGTCCATTTGGAAAACTTTGCGAAAGTTGCTATCTGTCTTATTATATACGGAACTCACTTAGCAACATATAAGGTGACGTGAAAGTTCAATGTGTGCAAGAGGAACAGATGAAAAGTAGCCAGCGAACGATTTTCCAGGATGTTAAACTTTCCTAATTAACCGCAATTTCTTGAGTTGTGAGATACCGAATTGACTCGTTCATGCAATAATAATTTCCATTTGCCAAAAGACACTCTGCAACCTGAAAAACAATTGTCCAATGGTTTTGCTATTGAGTAACTGTTGTACAATGTTTTATGGGAAGGCTAACGAACGAAAGAGGCTTCCAAGGGCACAAAAGAAATAGCACCTAGCACATAGTAAAAATGTAATCAAAATGTGTGTCACATTTTGCTCACCTATTCTTAAAACGATTATTAAACCCCACTGTGCTGTGCCAAATATTAGTGCGGAAAAAATCTCGGGCAAAAAATCATAACGATAAACTACAGGGCAGTACCGAGTTCGACGTTCTCTTTGTTGACCAAGAAATCAATCGTCACGGAAAATATTGATCACAGCTTGGTTCACATAATTTTTAATTGAGCCGTTTCTACAGCTATACGTGTTCGAGCGCTACTGTACTGGCACTAATCAATAGAATAATTCGAATGGCTGTCACGGGCGCCGTTACTCACGATATACATCAATTTAGTGTCTCGACATCAAACAAACCACCTTCGATTCCGAGTTGATCACGTGATTTTGACGACGCTGAAGAACATGAAAAATACCTAATCCGTAACAAAAGCCATCGGACACGGGTGCTATTGTTTCTAACGGAGAAACTACTTTACAATTAAATAAACTCTTTGCCGTGCTTTCGGTCAAACGAAAAGTCATGTACACAAACATTAACGGACAACTTCAGTTTCCGTTTCCATTTATAGTTCTACAATAATATTTGTCAAATGCAGTGGCTATTTATAACGGGAGGATGACTATTAATTTAGATTAGATACCTACGTCCATTCTGAATTTGGTAAGAATTAACGTTTACACGAAAATGTCCCACATCTTACAAAAGCATCGTCTATCAAATATGCACCCGGCCATCTTGCATCATTAAGCTTTCGTATCATCTTAAGGACTGACATATACAGGTATATAAGGCTGATTGTTATTTAAGATGGTTATTTACGAGCCGGAATTGGAAAACAAATTTTATAAATACAGTTTTTGATGAATATCGACAACGTGCTTTCAAATTCTCATGCTGCTGAATATGCTTTCATTGTTCATTCATTCATAGTGAGAAATACCTATACGCTCAGTATTGTTTATGTAGCATACAATAATGAGACAGGCATAATCTACACACGTTGGCTGTCCTTTTTTCCCGCCATTGTCTATCATCTCGCTCAGTCATCCTTAACTTGTTCTTTCCTCAATATTGGAATCTCGTACAACAAATATCATTCAGGATAGCGTTTCGAATTGCAGATGGACTGACTAATGATCTCGTTCGATTCCTAGGCTCTGTTTACGCGTTCATATGACCCGTTCAAACATTTGACGTTTAAATTACCGAAGTTTATCATTTTTACCTAAAAACGATGAATGGCTTTCGTCGCACAAATATTTCCATTAACGCTTTTGTCACGAAATCGACCCGTTGGAGGTCGAAATTTTTGTATGTACAGAGGATTTGGCTAAATAGTTCTTGCGCTATCATTCGCTGGCATGTCAACGACGACGGCGACAGCGTGCATGTTACGAACATGGGAACGATATTTGTCTATTCAGAGACTTGGCCAGTGGGTGAGATAGAAAAATCGAAGCACTTGCGGTTTGATTAGACTTTGTTCTTCTCCGCTATCTCTCCGATGTTTGATTTTGATGGGGAAAAAGCAGACAGAAACAAAATTTTCGTCGATATCTTCAGCAATCACGCAATGCATATAAAAACGAATCTCCCGGGATGGGTTCGTAAATATAAATGCTGGAAACTAAGTTTCGACGGGGGCAGACGACTTTCCCGCAATTCCGGTAGTTAACGCCACGTTTAACTGGCCGAAACTTCTAGCTTATTGTTGACAACAGCAGTGTTATTGTCCTGTATCGCTTGTGGCTGCTCGGTGCAACGCCAGAGACCGTAAGTTTTACCGACCGTCGTTTGCCAAAGTCGCAAAGTACCGTCCTCGGAACCGCTCGCGTAGAGCTCGCCGTCGGGCGAGAAACAGACACAGTGAACGGGACCAAAGTGCCCCTTGAAGGATTCTGTGTAAAAAAAAATACATTTGATTTTGTGAATTATATTTAGGCATAACAATACGGACGATGAATCGAAAAAGGCGACGTTTATTTCGTTTAAATTGCCAATGTATCGTATTTTGGATCAATTTTGCTATTTTTTGCGGCTTGTTTTTTTGTTTTCATTTTGGTAATCTCTTATAGCTTGGTTTATTGTAAACCAAGTTCATTGAATATTGTAAGGTTGATTCACTTTCATTTAATTAATGAATTTTTCAGTAAAATGTATACCTATAATTATTAAAACATTTGTGAAAATGATAAACTTGGTCCGATTTAGATTGTATGTAATTGCAATTAATTTTCAAGTATATGGGTTTCTCTCGATAAATGTGAAAAATAATAAAACGCACTTACCTATCTCTACACCGGAAACATAGTCGAACTTGTACATTTTAAAGTCCTCGCCACCACACACAAACATCGTGGAGTCGGGATGCAAACTGACGCTGTTAACCTGGGTCGGTATGGTGAATTCACGAATCTTCGACAGGCTAAACATATATTCGAAAATTATAATGAAAAAATCATGCCTAGGAGTAGAACGGGAGCACATTACCAACGGAGGTGACAATTGCGAGTTTCCAAATTCCGTCGGTATTCGTTTACACAATTGATTACACTTCTCCAGGGTTGTAACAGTTACATTAACTTCTTCTCGTAATCTGATATAATCTTTGTCGAAGTTATATTAAACAAACGTTTCCAGTATTTGCGAAATGAGATTTCGACTATGCACATAACTATGTCTACAATTATTTGAATGGCTAGGTTACTCATTATTAATATAGGTATTATAATCCACGGAAAATGTAATGAATGTTGTTGGTTAAATTGTTAATAACACATTAACAATTTAAATAAAATACCTTATTAATTTCAACTTATTTCAAAATAGATAAGTCTGTCTCGAGAATGGTAGTTTGTCCAAATTATTCAAAAATGGTTTTCATCTTGATTAAAGAAAAAAATACGCATTATGCAAATGATGTGTGAGAGTGTGTGAGTAAAAGAGAGTGAAAATTAGGAGAGTGGATGGCCGATCTTCCGGTAATTTTTTTGCGGGCCCGGAGCTCCACAAAATATCACAGGAAGAGTACAACAAAGTAACGAAGACAAAGAAGAAAACTCACTCTTTACTATTCCAAAAGGTAACGATGTTAGAGTGCGTCGTCGTAATTATATTGCCGTCTTTGGAGACTTCCATTGAACTCGGTATAGCCGGAAAATCTAGTCTTCTCGTTTCTTGACCACTCGTCCTGTCCCAGACGCGAAGAGTTTTGTCGTCGGCGCAACTAGCGAGTGTCGTGCTATCTTGAAAGAACGTCACGTGTCTTATGCCACCAGTGTGACCGGAAAGAACCTATGGAGCAAGTAGCGCAAAAAAAAGTACTTTGTCAATTATTTTTGTCGTATAATTATCAAAATAGCGAAAAGTCATCGGATCAATTTCCGGAATAACATTTATCCCATTATAGAGTATTGGTGCATATAAGCATCCTGTGAAGGCCATCGATCTGCTTCAGTCGGGAGAACTCGGCAATCAAAGAGTTAATATGAAAAAGTTGAAATTTTGGTCAACATCCAATATGATAATTTATTAATGTCTAGAAAGGATTCAATCAAACTTTATCTTAAACCTTCAGGGTAATGTAAAAAGCCATTTAAGGGACTGTTATGGGAAATAATTAAACCATGAGTTGAAAAAAAAACGATATCATTATATTTGGCCAATGTGAAAATCACATTAAAAAAATTATACCGTTAAAATTATAAGTTTCGAGAACAGAATACGAAGTTTTTTTTACTGAAAAATAGTATTTTACACATTTTTGTTGGGTTATCTTAATGTCTCGATAAAATCTTTCTAAAACACATAGAAATTAACTGACAGAATAATGCACTCAGCTAGGCACTTTCAAGTAATTCTTGAATCAATTTCATTATATTAAGTGCCACTCCGTTTCTTACCTGTGGTGCAGCCTCTGGTTTGTTGAGATCGAAGATACGTATGAGCTTCTCATTGGACCCGGTGCAAAGCTGTATCGAGTCTCTGCTGAAATTCACAGACTTGACAATATGCTTGTGCTGAAAGGAGTGAAGCTCCTCGCCCTTTATAGCATCCCAGACTTTGGCATTGAAGTCTGCAGCACCGCTTGCAGCCTTAGTTGCCTGTGGATTCAGCGCTACCCCCCATACTGCACCTTTGTGGCCCTCAAAAGTTCCAATCCAATCACCAGTGTCACCCTGACGCAGCATTGGCTTGCCATCTGAAACAATTCATGAATAACGGTCATAGTTTCTTTACCCTCCGTCCTTAATTTTCTACTCGCATTCCTTCCTTCTCTGTAAATTTGCTATCAAATTATTAAATAAAATGACATCCGTTAATCTCCATTTGAGATGAATTAAATCTATTTACTATTTTAGATAGTAGATAGAGATATTTATGAATGATTTGGACTTGTTCATAATTGAGTCTGTATACGACACTTTTCCACCATTTCCACAGAAAATACAAAAAAAAGGAATGGAAAAGTATTTCCAAAAGGAAATAAATACCATGTCCATGGCAGATTCAGTTTTTAAGATCGATTACATATCCTATGAACTGGTCGGCCATGAGTATTCTTTCTTCCCGCTATGTTGTTTTGTGCAGGTTTAGCAATGCAGCTTGCGACAGCTAGGACAATTCAAAGACCGATTACAAAATTGGGTAGGAAATGCAGATCGTACATGACAGTAAGAATTATGACTGCCAATTCTTCATCTCTTTTCACTCATAGACTGACGTCGATTAATAGATAAAAATCCCGAAATTGTCTGATGCAAATGAAAGTTTCTGTGCTTGTTGATGCTTCGGTTTTATTGAAAAATGTAACGACCCCCAATAAATATAAGACAAGATACTGTCAGGTTATATTGACATTTAACTCAAAATTTAGATTAATGTGTAAATCCAACAATCGTAAATTTGTATGCCATTTTGTGCATTTTCAGAATAAAACGAAAAAGAGATCAAGTGCTGATAGCATAATGGACCGATAGATCTCGTGTATAATAATTTATACACAAGATCTATCGGTCATAAGTTACATCATTTGCATTAACGGAAATTTGCAAAACGT
The DNA here is from genome assembly GCA_951802705.1 of Netelia virgata. NCBI lineage: Eukaryota > Metazoa > Arthropoda > Insecta > Hymenoptera > Ichneumonidae > Netelia > Netelia virgata. Next base: position 32,641,754 of record OX637864.1, on the reverse strand, counting down.
TTCATAAGTGACGTCATTTGCATTAACGGAAAAGTGTTGGCGGCCAGATAACGATATTGTTAATAGTGACAGATTTGCCAGAATTAAATGGTAATGACATCGGTATTAGCCTGACCTCCGAAGGAACAGAGCACGCTCTCATCGACGACTGTCGCCACCATAATGGAAGCCTTGAAGACTTCCGGAACTGGGCCAAGGCGATCGAGAGAGCGCCAATCGTGATCAATGATAATATAACAGCAAAATAATAAGCGCGTGAGAAGGCAAGATGAAGGGAAAGAAAAATATAAATGTACGTTTGTGCATACATGGACTCACCATCGACAGCCTTTACTGCATGAACTATGCATTTTTGTTCCTCTTACAACATTACACTTAACTCACCTTTGCATGCAGAAATGAGATAATAACCAGACTCGGTGACGTCCGAAAACGCTAGATGAACAACTGGACGCGTGTGACCGCTACAGGTGAGCGGTGTTTGACGCAAATTGGCCATTATTTGGTTCCTACGAAAAGGATATTCGATTGCTGAAGGTTAACTTCGAGAGAATGTGAGCGAAGATTAACCGTAACCGACATAGACGTAACAAAAAATACTCCACAAGTTGAGAAAGATGAAGTTATCAACCTGACACTACTAAACCCGTGTGCTGAAATTCGTCCGGACAAAAATTTAAAAAAAAATGAATAAATGACGCTCACGAGAGTGGCAAACTAGTATGGCCGAAAATTCTGGAGTATATAACGACATGTATATAAACTACGTTGCGATGTAACGAAAAAAATGCGATGCACGATACCCTTTCTTCTTCTTCTTTCCTGGATGGCTTCAGGCTTGTCGCCAAATGCCACAGTCAAATCCCTTGGTAACGTCACAATTGAGTGTCACGACTCGATAACGCGACGCGACGTATTGGATGGTATTGCGGCGTTGCCTGCAGTGGAGGGTGATGTGATCCGGGTAAGTGAGACACGTCAAGGAGACACCAGCGACGCCTTCGCAATTCGATGGAAATATTACTCACGAACACGGTCGGACATAGCGGACAGTGAACATGGCGACCTCGGTTATCCCCTCTGTTTCGCTTTTTTTCTGTATGTAAATTTTAATACCCGAGATCACGGTCTTACATACAGGTCGGGAAACTGTAATGCTGGGAGCGCTGGGAGCCACGATCATGTACGTCGTTTATCGAAGGCAAATTTCGCTTCTAGCCGCCACTAGTTGTCGCTGGGGTTCTCGGACGCAGCATACATAACCTCAATACGGTGAGCAACGGATTGAGCGGTTAAAAACGTGATGTTGAGTCGTTGGCAATTGTTATTGTATATTCTGCGTTTCGGACATGGTTTCATACGTTTTCGATCAATTGAAAGCATATTTTTTCAAAATGGGGAAGTCGTGCGTCGTACGGTTACAAATTCGGCAGCAGAACTGAAGCGAAGTGCTCGATGTTAGATGAAAAATATAATAAACATTTTTTTCATGGTTACTTATCTTGCGTTTACGTTTAATACGTTTCAGGAATAGAAGTTGGTTAATAAGATATATGCTACCGTTGACAACCGATACACTTGTAACAATGAAAAGAAAACATTAAGAGGAACATAACAACATTTGAAAGAATTCATTCTGCTTATCTTGGTATGAAAAAAATGCACTTAGAAAAATAAAAAATAGTAGTGAATTTTTTGCATTTGTACTTTTATTAAATTGCATAAGGAAAAAAAGGAGACAAATGAATTTGAACCCACAACCACGATAATATGAGGGGAGCACAGAACGACTCCGTCAAAGTTTACATGGAATGTAATAGTTTTAGAATCGTACGTGCTTACCACGCTCGCTTGGATTTAGAAAGTTTACGGTTCGATTACGATTAAAAAGATTTTTTTTTTCGATCGTATTAATCGAAACTGACGGGACTAACGCCTTTTTCTCATTTTTTCAAAAGTGTTTTAAACTCATAATAAATATCCGCGTAACGAACATGAAGGTGGACCAGAAACAGAGAGATAAAAGCATGGACGACTAATGCTGTCTCCGTCTGATTTTATTGTTTGTTAGAGCTTCATTTTTATTTAATCATTGGAAAACTTTCGGCCCTACAGCACGCTGCAAGCAGCGTGAAGGTGGCAGCATTGCCACCGCAGCTGAGCACTGCTTTATCCATGACACTTCGTAATTTCAGCAAAATGTCGATTCTTCTCATCTTACTCGATTGTTAGTTCATTGTTAGTGATTGCTAGTCCATTGGAAAACAAGTCCTCAAGCATCCTGTACACAATACTTGGAACTATAGCACCAGAAAATATCTATCGAACAATCAAAAGTGACTAACAATCCCTTAATAATCAACTAACAAATAATTGCAATACATTTGCATAGCCGCTTTAAGCTGTTGAGAGAATGTTGCCACCTTCATGCAGCTTGTAGCATGATATGGAAATTACGAAATGTCATGGACAAGGGTGAAAAATCTTTAAAATGCAACTAAAAGAAAATAAATTGAGAATTCATTGGCGCCAAGGTATTTTTTCTTCGAGGCTTAGCGATATATTTCTCGTATGCTCGTCTCTCACGCTCTGGAGGACCACATTATCCAACAAATAAAAGTTAACATAATAAGACAACTCTTTAATAAAAACCATAAAGCCACCGATCGGCCCCCAAATATATAAAATAAATATTATATCGCTCTGTGTTCTATTTGTTCTCGCCATAACTATGTGTATAAATGTATTATAGCGTCAGTATTTGTCTCCTGGTCTATTTTTATTTTTATATTGTAATATACTCATACACTTAATTTTATTAATAACTGCTATTGCAATAATAATATATATACACGATAGGCCTTTTCATGCCTAATAATCATAACATTTGAAGTGCAACGTCCGAATTAAAAATACTGAATTTAGAGTGAACGAAAAAGTAAAACTGAAATATTTAACAAAATCAGTAAATATTCCAAGTTTAAATAAACGTTACAATACATGCAAGAATGGTCGTACTAATAAAAATCGTAACATGTAGCGATGATCGTATAAATTTTATCATGTACCCTATATTTTTTATAATCCAAAGAACGACGTCATATCGTCGACGGAGAGCTTCGAATCAATTACTTCATTGCCTTTGCTCAAAACGTTACTGGCCAAAGCCAGTTTATGTTCCTGCATATTTTTTTACCGCTCCTCTATCGTGTCCATGCAAATGTATCTGAAAATAACAAAAGGAACAAAAACGTGAAAGAGTGAGGACCGAGGGACGAGAAGCGATGTCATTTGCTTGTAGATAAAAACGTTTTTTTCCTGACCAAATCTGTAAATGCGATTTTGCGACTGACAATCGAGCTGTGGATTCCAGTGAATAGCGATCGTCAGATTGGCACCAACGAGATTCTATCCAGCGCCACCGGCAGTCAGCGAGAGCAAAATAACATTCGTTCTCGAGCGTTTATCGTTAAAATTGTCCATTATATTCTGAATAAAACAAAAAAAAACGATACATTTCTACTCACGCCGAGTATTTTCTTCCTATTAATTAATCGTCTCACCTATTGATCTTTGACCGGAACTGTGCCAGTGAACATCTCGTGTTTGATGCCTTGAATTTTGTCAAGCTCACCAGCTATAATCTCGAAAACGCTTACCCATTGGGACACGATTATGACTTTATCACCCATCTCGGTGACGTCCTCTACTTTATCAAAAATAGCTGAAATCTGGAAAATTTTTAATGTTTCGCGCGTATATTCGTGTTAAAAATTCAACGATCTTCTAACTTCTCAAGTCTCATAAAGAATATAAAAGAAAAATCTATATTTCGTAGATGTACCCTGACGCTCTTGCGTATCTTATCAAAAATCGGATTATCGGTTGTGAGTAGATTGTCTCGTCTACAGCGCGAACTCACCTTCAAGCTCGTCGTCATCGCCGCGCATAGATCTGATGTTTATCCGCTTCAACAAAATATTGTGACGAGGGACTCTATTCCATCTCGTTCGATGTCTTCATTGTCGAGCATTGAGTGAATGAGGTTCGGATGATAACATAGCTGAGCATAGCTGAGAAATTGGACGTCAGCGTGAATCGACAGAAGTTTATTCTGTGCTTTAGTAAAGTGCGTGTCTTTGACTGAAAAACAAAGCTTATTATGAAATTGCTGTTTCAGAAAAATGACAAGATGAAAAGGTAAATTTTAGTAGGTAGTAGTAATTTTAGGTAAATTTTAGTTGCAACGAACTCACCGGTCGACTGCCGCGAGGGCTTGTCGAATCTTCCAGCATGAAGTTCAAAAGTGTGAGCTTTCTCGGCTCTCTGCTGTAGAAAGTGAGCGAAAATAGTGCGTGAGAAAATAATCACTTTGTTATAAACCAAGCGCTTTTTGGTTGCAGTTCGTTTTTCGTGCGACGAAGCATTATGATCTTCATTACAGTCGTAAGTCTTTCGAGACCAGCATCATACTTATTGTCGACTCAACTTTTCCAAACGCGCACGTCGTCGAACGGTGAACAACGAAGAAACTTGAGGATCGAATATAGGTCGAGCTCCTTGTTTTGTATGGGCGTACCCGTCAGGGCCCAACGTTTGTTAGCATCAAGAGCACAAGCGGACTCGCACGGTTGGCTCTTGTGATTTCTTATAACGTGTGCTTTGTCGAAAATTACGCGCCTCCAGGCGTATCTAAATACAAAAAAAAAAGAAAATCAAGTAAATCTTATTATGCGTAATTGAAAATGAATTATTCACAATTCTCAAAAAATACGTACTTTAAAAAGAATTCCGCCCAACTTGTGCTGACGAGAAACAATGTTGTAACTTGTCATGACGACGTCATTCCTTGCCCCGCGTTTCGGATTCGTTTCCCGATTGTTGCCGTGATGAAGCTCGACAAAGAGAAGATTTTTTTTGCGCCGATTCTTAATTTCGAATTCTCACTGAGCAACCAATGATGCTGGCGCGGCGACGAGAGTGCCGCCTAGGAGTCCTGTAAACAATATTGGCGTAACAATCGTAGAACCACTTTTCGTTGGATATTTTGAGACTGTATAATTGCTTTCGTGCTTACGTTGAGCTCGTTTACTCGATAACCATTTTTCCTCGTCATCACTGACATCACCATGTTTTCGCAACGCGATAGCGTTGCGAAAACATGCTTCGATAGAAGCGAGTACCAAGGAAATCATCGTCAAAGTTTTTCCCAAGCCCATGTCATCGGCTGTATGTTTTAAAAAAAATATGTAAATTACCGAGGTAATTAATAAATCATGATTTAAATACGAAATTTATTTCATTCGGTTGAACTTGCCTAATACACCACTTTGTGGATTTTGTGTCTCTCGCCATAATAGCCAAGCCAGAGCATGTTGCTGATGAGGTTACAAGCCGTACTTTATGACCACGTGATTCTTCGGATTGTTCATCATTCGCTGGTCTCGAAACGATCGAACCATGGAAATTCATCAGTCTGTCTATCGTTACTTCTTGTTCTCTTTGAAAAGTTGCCTGAGCTGGCTTGCCAAGATCTGCTAATTTGTTCCTTGTCGTTGGTCTGAGATATGTTGGATTTATCTCGAGACGTTCAACAATGGCTTCTTCGCATCCTCCGATTTTTTACAATGGTCGGAAACCTCGCTCAACACAGACTTTTCCTTCTCCGCAGATTTCAGAGAACCGAAATCACTCTCTCAGGTCTTTATTTTCGATCTTGTCTGGCAGTGCATCGAGATTTCATACGTTGTGCAGCATCTGCGATCGACAATAATGCGATGATTTTAATACGAAGATTTTTTAAATTTTATTTTCATTAAAACTTTACCCCCATTATGGCCAATTCCCGGTCGATTTTGTTCAGCATTTCCTCTTGAGCTACGGCAATGATAAAACTTGTTGCAGGGGTATTGTTCGCTATGTTTTTTTTATTTTCAGTATATCAAGATCAACCGCATCGTCGAAATCTACTAGATTGTCAGATGGTGAAATTTTCATTGAAGTTAGATCATAATATTTTCATATTCGTGCTAAAAAGAAACGAATTGTGGCCCTGTGACATTTATCACAACAAAAACGTCGCTTTGAATGAGACAAATAATGTAAACAAAGGACCTAGTGTACTGTGAATGTAGTGTAATTTGCGATTGGAAAACTCGGATAAATGAACAAATTAGAAAGTGTGGGCTCACACAAAGATTCTATATATGAATATCGAATATTTATTACACGATAAAATAGTCGGTCTTAATCTAACGCATTATACGCGGTAATGAGAATGAAATGAAAAAAATAAAAGCGGTAACGCTGCCAACTTCACGCGGCTTGCAGCATGCTGTAGGGCCAAGAGTTTTTCAACGATTAAATGAAAATAAAGCTCTAACAAACGATAAAAATCGACTAACAAACACTAACAAACGATTGGTTACGAAAAAAACTTCGAAATCATTAAAAATCATTTTCGCGCGGCTAACTTTCACATGAAATTTGTTTTTCGTATTAGTCAATAAATAAAGTCTAACAAACGCTAGATTTTGTCTAACAAACACTAACAAACGACTAACAATCGATTGGCATACACAAAAGTTGGATATTTTAATAGTCGCCGGCTAAGTTTATTGAGCTCTGTAGGCCGCGCGTTGGCCGACACGTTGATTCTGGTGGACAGATGGGGGCGCCACCTATTCTTATGGTTGGCTCCCCACCAAAGTGAGAAGAAGAAGATCTATGTAGGTACGTTCCTCCTATAGCCGTCTGAATACGTTGGTTATATTTACGGAAGTTTCCAGTAACGATATGTTAGTTCGTTCGTGAGGATATTAATAAATGATAAATTATTTAATTGCTTTGCAAATCATGTCTGTGAAAGGGAGGACTCGATTGTTATCCAATTTTGTAAAAACCTGGTCGGGAGACAAAAAGGTATAGTTGTGGATGTAATCTGTCAGACATAGCCCACAGGCGGTACTCTAGAATATTTGATAATATTGCTTTCAGACCGCATCGATTATCTGCGGAATGCAAACCTTTTCGACAAAAAAAATAGATGTGGAAATTCCTACAGAACTAATCGATTTCCAAACGGGATATTCGACGCAAGAAAAAGGTTTAATTTTAGAACAAATTAATACCTGCACAGAAGATGAATTAACGAGGTAAATACTGAAATGATGAATACGTGTTTTACAATACGTTGAAAAGAACATCTTTCACTATTAAAATGATGTATTCCTGAACAGATACAAGATCACAAAAGGTAGAATTAAGAAGATAGCAGAATACCGCAACAAAAAAGGGTCTTTCAAAAATATCAATGAAGTTTTCTTACTGCCAGGCATAGACATAAAAGTACTCCAAAGTTTCTGCAATTCTATTGTTACTTTCAATCGGTTATCCCATGAAAGTCAAAACTTCATTGCCACCAGTGATTCATTGATTCCCCTGTTGGACAACGATATCAGAAAGGTATGATCAGCACGGTGGTAATTTTGGAGAATTATCAATAAACTATTACATCGTATTATATATTTACTATTGCCATGCATTAAATCTTAAGAAAGTATAACTAATAGAAAAAATCCAATTTGAAAGTTGCACATAGGGATATTTTGTATCTGGAAAAAGAGAGAAAATATTTAAATGAAGATACGTATAAAATTGTGGTTACACATAGAGTTCCCGTTATACCATTATAAAAACTAGTATGAAATTGATCAATTTAAAAACTAACTATTTTTGTTGCAGGGATGTTGTATATAGATTATCAACATTATAAAAATTATGTCTTTACCTTTTGGTTTATCCAGCCAATAACAGTAACCTAACATAGGTTTTCGACAGATTTAAAAAAAAAAAATAATACCTCGATATTGGTTGTACTTTATTAAGAAACGATTGATGTCTGCGTAATAAAATATGAACGAACAAATCATAGATCATTCATACATGCACCGGAATATGGACGTATGGCGATCGAATAAGCTGGGCACAGATCGACACTAAAGGCAATTTGTTGCAATGGGATTGTCAGATTTTAAAAACTGAGTCTACAAAGAAATCCGTTCTTACTATTGCCGATGCCGTACGTGATTCCATTGTAGTGTCCGTATATAGGACCTCGATATCGACATACGTTTAAATAACAGCTCAACTATATATACATATATGATATTCTTCCGTTCGTCAAACAGGTAGTCGGCATTCTCTCGGAAGTGGCACCTTCGCAAGCGTATGTAATGGAAAACTATCCAGTTATTCCATTTTCCAGAATGAACACTAAGTTCTTAAATCTATATCTACAGCAGCAGAAAATTATCACTGCAATTGCAACTGTTCTAGGCACGAGAGAGCCACGACCTCCTGGTACTAAGCTCGTTATTTCTTAATTATTATTTAAACGGTCACGAAACGATCGAATGATTACTAAAATCGACAGTTCTTTTTTTTTTTTTTTAGAAATTGGAGATCACGTACGGTCCTTTAATTTTATAAACAATATTTATTTTATGCGTGCGCAAACAACGGCACGTTTATTCAAGTTGCTGATTGGGAACGAAGCGATATGTGCTGATAATGCCGTCCAGAGATTGATCAGCAACGAATACGAGAGGATAATGCCTCTTAATCCCTCGTTTTCTCTAAAGGAACATCACAAACGACGAAATAGTTATGAACGCGAGCAGATGAATTGGGCATTGCTGCTCACGTCAGCTTTCATGAATATCTCGATATTAAAAACTATTGACGTGAAGAACAAAAACAAATAACTTTGAAAATAAAATGTGAACATGCGTATCAAGATTTCTGACGACATTTTAGAATAAAAAAAAATATATACATTTTTCAGGTCCATTCATTTATTATATATTAACTTTGATTACACTATCTATTTATTTTTCTTCCATCATAGATTTATTATTGCTCGCTTCTCGAATAAGACTCCAGCTTGACTGAAATGAATTTCTAGAGCAAAAACGTTTTTTAATTGAAATTGTCGTGAGTGATGAATAGATGATCTTTTGTATGGTTTTTTTTCTATATATCATGATACGTTTGCATTGCTGTACTTGTGAGATAATTGTTTATTTGTGTGTTCGTGTGTGTGTGTACGTGCGTGCGTGCGCTCGCGCGTATTTACGCACTGAAAGGTTTTGAGCATGAGACATATTCGAGTAGCGACACAGCGTTTTTTCTGCACTAGCATCAATAATTGGCAATTATATCAGTGTCATAAATAGTCAAATAACTTAATGGCCAACTTAGAGACTAGAATAGAACTATAAATTAACAATACTTCCACGTGAACGCTGCTTTCAATAGCTATTCTTTCATTTTTCGTCGTTTTTTCTTGTCAATATTTATATATATCATTTATATAATTATATGAAATACCAATTCGAAACCTAATAAATATGGCTGTTACTATAGTGGATGATATGGTTGAACTCGGTCAGACCAGCTGCATCCGAGTTCTCTCTATATCTCAGAGTTTTTCATCGACTTATAGCCAGCACCGAATCGGTCACATCCTTTCCTTCGTTTCTTTCTTTTTTTCTCGCAATTCTCTCGCAAGTTTTATTTCTTTAACACGTTCTATACCAGAATATTTTTAATTAAAGAGAAAAAAAATCGAGAACATATTTGCGAACCCTTTGACTGTTATTTCATTAGGGACTTTATTCTCGTGCTCTCGTTGTGAGAAACTGTTTCTGAATCTTTTGTTCGAATTTGTATTTTCAAAAACTTCGACAAGTTCGTTCGTTCTACGCTCTAATTATAATAATGCATAGTATACTTCTTTGTCTACATGTTTGGTAAATCAAGAAACAGGATGTGCGTCTTGTACCCATATCGAAACTTGCCTCGAAAATAAATAGATGAATTATTATGACGACGCGAGATTAATGAGATTATGAAATGAAATAGCACATAATAATACATAAAGCCTTAGACTTTGACAATTCACTCTTGGCGTTTTAGTTCTCGTGTGTGGATATATTGCGGGTTTATATACAAGGTCTTCAAAAAGTCCACCATTGGAAAAGTTTGACCTCGGAAGATAAAGTCAAGGTCAAGCAGTGACCGGCTGGATATCTTGAAAAGTCGGCGTCGCTCAAAAAAAATGGTTGAGACATAAGTTGTAGGAATTTTTCTTGGCTATTCGACGGCGAGCTCGTTCGTGACCATGACCATGACCTTCAAGATATTAAGATATTACCATGGGACAGCCTACTTTTCAAGATATCCAGCCGGTCATTGCTTGACCTTGACTTGATCTTCCGAGGTCGAATTTTTCCAATGGTGAAAGTTGTATCTGGACGTTTTCCACCATTTTCATTTCCGGTGGCAAAATTGGGGGTTGCCATTTAAAAAAATGGACTTGACCTGGAAAATACCTTAAAGGTCAAGGTTGCGGCCGAGATCGCAGTTGGATAGCCAGGGAAATTTCCTACAACGTTTGTCTCAACCATCTTTCTAAGCAACGCCTACGTTTCAAGTTTTTCACCCGGTCCGGGACTTTTTGAAGACTCTGTATAACGAATGCCCGTGTTGGATAGTTTGGACGTATACGTTTACGTAGGGAAAACTCCCTAACACAGTCAAAGGGTTAAGTACTGTTGATAATGCGTCTGTAGGGCGAGATTCACATTTAATATTACCTACGTTATGGCAACCACCAAATCATTCTTTTTTCCTTTTTAATTTTTAATCGACTTATATTTTTGCTCTGTCGAGCCATACAGACGAAGCAAATTCAGTCTTGAATGCAAGAAAATTATAGTACTTTGTCCTCGTAACTTTTATGACCGATCGTCGTGTTTTTCCTCTTTCCGCTAGTTTAGCTAATACATTTATATGGCTTTTTGCATTGTTCAATCATATCCCTGCGCGGTCGCTCTATATTTTCACCGGCTCGACGGTCGCACTGGGTCGTTTTGTGTCCGCGTGCTATTTTCAACGGGTTGAAATGCTTCAAAAAATCTGAAGAAATTCCTGGCTACTCCTCAATGTTTATACAACATGAATCAATAATTATCAAAGTCCAAAAGTTATTATTTTTTACGCTATAAATAGCTATAAATAGCGGGAAAACCCCAAGTCAAATTTCACTATGGTCACAAACGACCCAGAGCGACCGCGCAGGGATATGGATGAGAAAAAGCTTTCTTTCCCTCTCTGTGTCACGAAGTGTCCTGGCGGAAGCTCTTTGTATTCTCTATTCTTCGGGGAACACGTACAGTGACACACATACGGAATCGTGGATTTTTAATATTATATATTCGTATAATGTTTTCACATTATTCACTTCATTTTCCTCGTATTAAATTCTTTCCGGCGGCATAATGCAATTCGGCTTCCTATTCGATTCCCAAACTTAAAAAAGCCATATAATCACCTCATAAGCAAAAATTAAAACGAATAAAGGGAGATCATACATATACTGTACACCTGATGCCAAGGCTTTCACTCTAATATATTAATTAAATAGGCTGAACCTAATATCACGCTACAAAAAAAAACGAGCACCCCCTTCACCCTTCACAGAAAAGTCATCATTATAATAGCATTTCTTATTTTTTGTTCTTTTTGTTAATATACATCTCTTTTTCTTAGCGATACAAATACCAACAGCAATATAACGAAATATGTTACCGGAGAATATCCATTAAAACGAATAATGACGCGTCCAAAGATTCTTCTTTTTTACAAGTATCTCGTAAAACTTGTACTTTTTGCTTTTTGCTTCACGACTTATCCGTCTGTGTCTGTATTGAGATTCGTTTTGTTATTCCGTTGCCAGACTATCGAGAATTACGAATCGAGCGAATAAATAAAAAAAAACAAGAAAATATTGGATCTTTTATAAAAATTTGCCTTAATGCTAATGAGTAGCACTGAACATAAAAAGCACGCACAAAAATTTAGACAAATCTTGTACAAACAAAAACAATCTCTAAGGATTTTTTTGTTCGATAGTGCGTTCCGTTTTTTTCGATAAGCGTTGCGATCTATCAAATAATCGATAGCGTTGATCTATCAAATAATAAAATACGTTAGATAGGTTTTGTTTTTCACGCTTCAGTCTCGAATTTACACGTCTGCTTCGCCTGTTTTTTGTTTATCCTGCCTCGTACATTCTAAAATGTATTCATCTCACTCGTAACAGCCCTCTAAAGTATTGCCTAGTAGAATACAACAATATGCTCTCGACCTACAGTTACAATGCCACGTTTTGTAATACTATTGAATTCCATATTTGCAATCACGAACTTGCCACGACGATTAATTTCTTTTTAAGATTCGATCATTCGTGTGTTGTTAAGCGAATGAAAAAAGTAATGTGTATTGAAAGGATTTTACAAATGTTATGGATTGATGAAATCCACCCAGTATCACACGCACAGCCTGAACGTGAATTCGGCCGAAAATCCATTGAAAAAAAAGGAACAATTATAATTGATATTTCTTTTCGATAAGAATTCTCGTCACCGTGTCGGATGATATAATTCAATGACGGCTTCTCGACGTCGTGAAAATGAGACAATTGTGTGCGTGTGGGTGCGGGTGTGTGGGCGTGCGTGTGTGTGCACTTGCTGAATTAGTTACACACTTGCTTAAACTAATAGCTTGGGCGGTTATGTGATCTTTTTCCGCAGTATTTGCGACCCTTAACTTGGATTTTGGTTAATTTTTTTAATAATTTTTTATCGTATCGGTTAGATCTGAAGTTAAGTTATCGTTAGGATGCCTCGGGATTCTCTCTACGAAGATTAGAGTGGAAACGTATTTTTCTCTTATCACTTTCAATAACATCAAGTCTGGTACTACTCCGACTCGCTATTCTTTTTCGTTTCACAATTTCTTTGCTCATCGCAATCGGTTTCCGAGCAGTACCAGATCACGCTTTACACATTTGCGGCGTGTTAATACGAATATCGGATTTCGACAAATTTTTATTTTTCTTAACAGGATCCTTTGTAAAATGAAAAACACTAATGATGTTTTATTTTTTATTTCTTTTCTTACTATTCGTTTTTTTGGTCGCGCGCGAGCAAAAATGGACTAGTCTGTACACTGAACGTATAATAATCTCTCATTGAGGTGTCCGAACAAATAAAATTCCGTTCGACGTTCCTTTCGCTTCGCAAGCAACTTTTCGAGACGTTATATGAAATATAGGGGGGTTCGTGTTTCTTCTTCGAACAGAGATTCTTAAAGTTTATGCTAAACGCGACGATGAGTAACGACGAATAATGACACCGTACGACTACGAACTCTCGATTCTTAAGAGTAATATGTGTACGTGTGTGTAGGTGTTTTTTGCTTTCTTTCTTTATAGCACTCTGAGAGTTTTGTCTAGTATGTTGTTGATTTTAATTGTTCTTTGCGATTAATTTATTTTGCGTTCTTGGATTTTCATTCGATCACGTGCATTGGTATAAAAATAATACGATTCTCGCTACGACACGAAAAATCGGTCATATTTTTTGTATCACCAATTTTTCTTTCCTTCTTTTTATTCATGTCCGAGAAGTAAAAGAGTTATAAATACACGCGACGATACGTCGCAGGGGCGGTGGGGATGTCTTTTTGTTTAAATATTTTTCTAATTGCAAGAGAACACCACACAAAAATAGCAATATTTACCATGCATCCCGAGAGTAAGAGTCTCGCGAATTTTTCTTTTTTGTTCGCGAGCTTTTATACTACTCGTACATACGTTTGATTGTTGTGCAAGGTATTATGCGAAAGACCATTCGCGATGGAATCTTCATTCATTCAAAGTGTAATTTAGCGCGCGAGTGAGTGTGCTTCGATGCTTCCTCTTCATCAAGACAGGGACAATCTTTTAATATTAATCGTGGAAGATTAATGGATAGATGTAAATGTTATTCTTTCTCTTAAGAACGAGAAAATTGGTAATGGTTTTGTAATCTTATTAATTTAACGCACACCGTCATTCTCACCAGCGAAAAAGGATAAATCTCGTACGTTAAATTCCATATGTTTCTCGCTTGTTCGTTTTACAATTCTTGTTCTTGAAACAAATTTTGGCATGCCTCTAATTTCCCTACAACGCAATACTACGTGTGAAACAATTCGAAAGCAAAAATTGCAATGAACACCATCACGGAACAATCTCAAGACGTCGCATTCGTCTTTCTCTCTTGTGTAATCGAGTCCTCGAATGTCGATGGGGAATTTGCTACTTACAAACGAAAATGTCAATGGTCGCACCATGTCGGGAAAGAAAAGTGACGATTATGCGTACGAATGCGCCCCAATTTCGAATAATCCGGGTGTGGACGTTATTATTTTTTAATACATCGGACGAATTTTCTGAACGAACTGTCTTCGTTCGTCTCGTCTCGTTTCCGCCTCGCTTCACTTTCAGTCTCTCCATCGATTATAATTATGGAACATACGTCACGATTGGGCACGTGAACTAATTTAAAATGCGGATCATTGCGGAAATTGAACTGCGAATGCTATCGAATCAATGACAGTCTTAACGTGACTCAATGATCTCTCGGTTCGTCGCACGTATCGAGGAAAATTAGCGCTGGGGCGAAAAACCGTCGCCGTATCATATCGTTCTTAGCTCAACCTTCTCGTTATCGTTTGCTCATTTTGTTGTTAATAGGTATAAATTTAGTAATAGCTTCTAACGACGTGTGTAGATATATATATATGTAAACGTGTAGGGTTGTATGTTTTTTGTCCTCATTAATATAGTCGTGGCTTTGATATAATGTCTATTGGACCGTCGTACGAACGACATCTCGAGAAATATCCTTAAAATACATAGACGAGGTTCACAAGCAGGTGGTAAAGAGTTTATGCTCATTAAATGGTCACTATACTGTCTGTTTTTTTTCTGTTTTTCTTTTGGTACAGCGGCGCAAACATTTTTACCTTGGTCTCGTTGATTCATCGAATGTCGGAGATGTCGGTTTTGCTCCCAAATATTTTGACTAACTGGTCCTCGTAATCGTCGATATTGCGCTTCATCAGCTCCATACAAGGTCCGAGTAAACGCTCGAAAGCCTCGACGTCTAGGACTAGAAATAACAAGTACAGCCAGAGGTACGATCAAAGTCGATTTTCCTTTTATTTTTTTGTGTTTAATTATTTTTAGTACTCCAAAGCGTACTAGTGCCGTCGGTCGAGAGAAGGTGATAAAAGAGACGAATTCGTAATAAACTCTGTGCAGTTGGTGAAGCGTGACAATGAAATCGAAACGCGGTGTGAGTCGAGAGAGGGGGGACAATTCAATAACTCGCGATATCGTGGCTCGTGCAGTCACGTCTCAAGTGCCGTCATTATTGCAGTTTTTATTTGTCAGCGCTATTACTACTTCTATTTCTATTCTGTTTCATCGACGAACTGGGAGACGTGATGAATTTACAGGAGAATCGCGTCGCGACTTTGCGCAACTTGCACGTATTTGCTTTCGAGTAGCGAACAACTCGAGCGTGTTAAGAAGTAATTAAATTAATTATTCGTACTCACAGGCCAGTTTGACGTTTCCAACCGCATAAGCGGAAGCGGCACGCTGTTTGTGTGTGACTAGAGCGAGCTCGCCCAGATATCCACCCGCGGGAACGCGATTTATCTGTACCCAAACGAATCGAGGAATCAAATATTTATCACAACTTGGAAAATATAATACGCCTTAGAAAATTTCTTTAATATTGCTTGACATAAAAGCTTTGTGTTCCGAATATGAAAAATCTCGACAAAGCCGGCGAAAATTAATTTAGCATTATATGGAGAACCGTCTACATTTTTGTTATTTCGCAAAGGATGAATGAATGCTTTTTTTGTTGCATAACAACGAACGGAAGTTCAATAAAAAATCTTTCCATTACCCACCTCGACTTCCCGTCCATTTTCACCGAGAATCGTGATTCTCACTAATCCGTCCTCTACGAAGTACATGCCATCGGCAATATCGCCCTGCCTTATTATTCTCTCATTGTCCGCAAAATGCTTTGGTACGAGCGCATCAGCGAGATTCATACGCTCGTAAGCCTGTAAAAATAAAAGTAAACACGATCGACGAGTTTCCATGATAATACCCATCCGACTTAATAAGTCATTTATGACGATTCTTATTACACGTTTTATTGCAATTATTATTATTATTTTAATAATCGTTTAAAAATTAAAAAAAAATTTTGTTTGGCTTACCTCGAGTGACTTGAGCATTGGTACTTTGTTGATTATGTCCTCGTACATTTTACGCTTCTTGTAAGCCGACTTAAGCAATATGCGGCGAAAAGTTTGTCTGTCCATGGCCCACAGTGTACCTTTGGTGTTTGCCTTAATACTCGCGGCTCTCGGCATATTGTACAAAAGGGCCAATTCACCAAAAGCACCGCTATTATCGTACGTGTGAATCATCATATCAGTACCCATTTGATCTTTCACGTAAACATCGAATTTCCCCCTTGAAGAAAAATAATAGTGAACAACTTTTATTTCCATTGGTCACTTCTTGACGAATTGCCGTTGTGCCTTTTATTATTGTTTTTATGTTTTTCAACCCTTTCGAAAATTACCTCTCGATGACGTAAAAGTTGTCACCATCGTCGCCCTGTCGTATGATAAAATCACCAGGTTCAACGGTCTTCTCGAACATCGCATCGAGAACATCGGCCATTTGTTCCTAAAAAAGAAACCGGCGAAAATACATAAGAAATGAAAACAAAAATAAGGTGCTCGAGCGTCTTATTTATGGAAGGAAGGAAAATCGCATGCCTCTCGTTATGTTGTCGCTCACGATCATACGTCTCATTGCAAAATATCCAATTTACCTTATCGAGCGCTCGGAAAAGTAGTATAGTCTTGACACTCTCGCTGAGCCTCTGACGCTGCTCGTCGCTCTTTGGATGCACCATCTGCAAGATTATCGGACAAAAACGATATTTAATCGTATTCAAAAAATTAACAACATTAAGTATAAGACAAATATGAAGCATAGGTGAAATAAGAAACAACAGAATGGGAATGCCTGTCATATTGTTCCCTCGTTAGTGATGTACGATTGCGAGGTCGTATCCCATATGTACGTGGTACCTCTAGTAGCCATACAGTTACAGTACATATTCACACGCACACATCTGACCTGTATCTGTACGGCGAGAGTCAAGTCCGGGATTTAACAAAATTTCGAATTTTCGCATGAAATTATTAGACTGCGCATCTTACAGATATATCGATCTTCTTCTCAGCGTCATAATATCCACATTTTATTCTTCCATTGAGTAAAGAGAGACGTCAGACAAAAAAGGTACTAGGTATATTACGAGATCGCCGATGATATCGAGTGGAGCTTACAATTAATAAGGGGAGCGTCGTCAAAGAATCAATGAAGCATCAAAAGGCACGAAAAAAAAAATGTTTCGCGGACTCTTTTACAGGGAAATATAATATATGAATGGAGTTAAGCCTGGGGCTCAACGAACGTTTTATAACCGGATCGTATCGAACGTTGTACCGGGGAGAGGCTCATCGAAAAAATATTTCTTTCATCAGCGTCGACAAGTTTTACGGCTGTTTCGCACACTACCACGGTAATTTCATTTGCAGCAAAGTAAAAACATATCCGTATAGCTCCGATGGAGCACCTTTAATTTTGTTTTCGCAATTTTTTTTTTCCATAATCCGATCTTTTTGCCATTTTCAAAAAGAAAAGAAAATTCAATTACAAAAATTCACTTGCAAATTCATTCGCAGCGCTGGGGATTAAAAAAAAGCCTTCGACAAAAAAATGCCTCTAGCTCGGGGTATATCGAGTGGAGAGAGCCGGTTAGAAGGATTTAAAAAAAAAAAAAAAAAAAAATTAATTCCGGGCTGATGGGAAACCACGGCTAGAAATATATTGCATGGCTTCGCGCACAACCTTCCATATAGGTACAGCCAAGTCGCTCTTCACATATTTGAATAACTATATATACGCGTATATATACACAACCGTATATATGGATGTATATTTATGCATGAACTATGTAGATACATATTACGTATGTATCCCGGGTTATGGAACATGTGCCCTGACGTCATAAAGGCTTATCGCACGCATGATCAAGCAAGACAAACCTTTTGTGATTCTCAAAGGGCAGGTGAGGAGCCACGTTGAATAACTGAGACACACAGGTAGCTGGGGAGGGGGGGGGGGGGGGGGGGGGGGTACGAGCAAGCTCTTGTTCGCTCGACACAGCGGTATTTCAATTTCGTAAAGCAGACAAAAATTGTTACTTCAACGAGGTACTTCCGTTCCTTGCCGCAATCGGCTTTTTCTCTCCCCCCCCCCCCCCCTTAAACCGCTTTTACATACGCACACAACATAAATCGAACTTAATTTTCTCGTTTAAACTCGTCGTCCGCTCGAATGGTTCATTACGCGCTCGATCAAGTACGTTCAATCTAATCGCAAGACGGTCGCTGTTAACCACATCTACACATGTATAAATACACACATGTACATGCGCTCACACGACTTATTTGCATAATTTTGTGCGGGTGGAAATATAATACATAAGATTTTCGCACACGCAATATCGTTTTCATTCCCGTTCGAGGCAATGTTGGCAATTAGTGAAATAATTTTGCAAATGTATTCGCAAAAAACGTTTTAACGGATAATTTATCGAACGAAACGATCCTTGAAAGAATCAATTAGGCAACTTTGTATGTACCGACGAATAATTCTTCGTACGAGTCTTTACACGATTTGAGGCAAATGAAAGAAAACAATGTACAACTTTGTAACGCTCACTGTTTTTGTCGTTGTATTTTTGACATCTTTCTTTAGAAATGTCTTTGTCAATGTATCGAAGCTTTACACGTACGAGTAAAATCAAATTGTCACTATAAATTATTTGAAAGATATTTGC
Source organism: Netelia virgata (assembly GCA_951802705.1). Classification (NCBI taxonomy): domain Eukaryota; kingdom Metazoa; phylum Arthropoda; class Insecta; order Hymenoptera; family Ichneumonidae; genus Netelia; species Netelia virgata. Next base: position 32,622,852 of record OX637864.1, on the reverse strand, counting down.
GTCCGAGTATTTGAATTAGCCTCGTCTATATCCTTTGAATACGGGAATTTTTAAACCCAATTACGAAATTCAACTCGGTGGCCTCAATGGAATAAAATGCGAGTCGTTTGCCAAGATAGAATGCTTCGCATCGACCTTTTAGGTCGTGTCGCGTTTGCACCTGTTCGTGCATCCGATTGGTATGCGAATAACATTGCTGACGCGACTCTTGAGCGACTTGATACGCTCGTGTTGAGGCAGCGGGTAACCTCAACCGCTGCAGCTTGATGGAAGCTTCGCAATTAGCCGGGAGATGAAAAACGCCGTTCGAATATTGTGTACCTTCACTCCGTCGTCCTCTTCATCGTCCTCAGGATTATACGTCTCGGCGAAAACGCTCTTCCTTCTGGTAGCGAATCTGCCCACCGGTGGCTCTGGAATTATAAATTAAAATAAAACTCGACAAAACTTTGTTGAAATAAAAAACAACAGGAACGAACAATAAATTTGTCAACAAACTTGACAGATTTCTCGTATATTGGAAGTAGGAATGGTTTTGAGGAGTTAAACATGAAAGAGAAAATTTTAAAAACAAATGAATAAAAAACCTTTAGGAAGACATTTTTATTTAATTGACATTTTTCTCACGACGAATGCTCTCGCAGGCTTGTTAAAGAATCGGTCAAAGTTGTTGAATAATCAAGCAGTGTTGTTAAAATAAATAATCGGAAAAATTGAATATCCGTGTGAAACTGATAAAGTGGAAGGATCTTGAAAGTTGATAGCTAGATAACGTATAGGTATTGTGAGTTCGATCCAACGTGAATTACCGAAAATCAATGATTTTCTCAGCATTTTGAAGTCAAAGACCGATGCACCCTCAGGCTGCGATCACAGTTACGTTTTGTTTGTCAAAAAGTACATTTAGCCGTAAAACGATCGAGAAGATAGAAGAAGCTTCGTTAAATCGACAAGCTTCGTCCATCGTTGTAAAATTGCTTTAATCCCCGGAAACGGTCTCTGACGTCTTCACTAGAGAAGTAGCTTTTGTTGCTGCACAAAGAGCGTAGCTCGGACTGAGCCTGAAACAACACGCATGCTATAAACTCTAGACTGACGGGACTAACGAGACGGAAAATCGTAATTCCCGAGGTGTCCGGTGGTCGATAAAGCTTCGCTAAATGCGCTGGTCGTCATCGTCCACGTGGGAGAGAATGAGAGAAAAAAAAAGAATAAGACAACTGCCGATATCTGATTTATCCGTAAACGATAATCCTATAAACACATACACACACACACACACACGCATGCATACAACTGACCTTCCTCGACCGATTCATCCGGCGTGGACGAGCAAGTCTGAGCGTTTGACTGGATAAGCATCGTTTGTCGATTCTCGCGCAAACGAGTGAAAAATTCAACGGCATAGTCGACTATGTCGCCTGGCTGTTCGAGAAGATAACTTATGGTGAATTCCAGCAGTATGTCCCTGAGATCATCGGGTACGGTGATCTTGCCGGCACTCCTTTGACAACTCATTATCCGCGGGGGACTGTGACGAAACGTAGCGACGTCGGAAACGAAACAAAATAAAACACAAAAAAAAAATGATGACCTTTGACCTCGATATTCTTCTCGACAACACTCTATTACTGTTACAACACGGTTTATCTCGTGCGTCTGCGATCTGACACGTCGTCACGCACTCGGCTCGATTATATACGCACGTTCCAACTTCCCGAGCACGGATATTTATCACTCCGATGTATCGAGGTACTCGTTTATTTCAATCCTCGTCGTGTCTAAAGAGTACGACAAATCGCGACCAAACGCACTTGACGATTTATTCTTTTTTCTCTCTACATCAGTGATCTTCTTCGCCTCGAGCAAAAAATCTCACTCGCTCGTCACGCGCCGTACAAAGCAATGTTTTATCCCACTGAGGTTATATGGTTATAGCTCGAGTCGCGCGACATGCCCGCTGTAACGCGAAAACCAGTCAATTTCCGCGGAATCACGATATCGCGACGATGGCAGCAGTGACGACGATTTTACATCCGTCTACCTCGAAAGATGGCGACGATATCTCGTCGCCCGCTCCACACCAGACACTTGTCGCGCACTATTTATTGTCCATGTAACTTAGCCACAACGTACGATTCATCGAGCACACATTCGCCGAGATTACCCGAAGCTTATTGCCAAAGCGAACTCACTATACTTTATTTTACACTATGAGAATAAACTATACCGAGCGCGCGAAAAATAAAAATCGGAACGAGATCTCGCGGGAATAAAATTACTCGTGAAAAGGTGCTCGCGACACACACTATCCAATCTCGGCGTCGATGCTACGGTGTAAAATGGATAGGGAGGAGGGGAGGGAGGAGGCGCACACACCGTCTGACACAGTTTTGTGCAACTTGACTTCTCTGGACACCGAACGTTTCAACGGCAACAACCGTTTGATATAACCGAAAACTTCCTCGTTCAATGACGTTCCTTCTCGAAACACCTGTCACATGCGTGAATGGAGAAAAATACGGTTTTTCGCGGAAGGGACGATGCGCAAAGTTGAGCAGACCCACGCAGATACAGCGGCAAAATCTATCTCTCACTCGTTCCGGAGCTTTCAGCTGACGGCTCGGTGAGAGATTGAAAATATATGACGTTTTTAGGCACACCGAAGGATGAGTAACCGGAAAAAACACCACATCAATGAGGTTGAGAACTAGAAATTATTGCAACAGCGGGCTCAAATCCCTATAAACCCCTAGAACTTAATAGCGTATCTACCGGGAGACAAATCTAGTTGCCAGTTCGCACTGAAGATGGCGGTTAAACCCCCTAAATCCACTACCGCTAAGGCAGCTCAATAAACTTAGCCGGCGACTATTAAAATATCCAACTTTTTTACCTCCGTGAAGTTGGCGGACAACTTGCACTTTATTAATTGACTTTTTTTTATATCGTTAGGTGGTCGTTAGGTAGTGTTAGGTAGTCTAATAAAAACGTTAAGTAGTCAATAGTTAAAAAAAATATATAAATAAAAAATGTATGTGAAGTTGGCCGAAATTGTTTTATTTTTCCTTTATTTATCTTTTCCAGATGTTCAAATGATGCGTAATCGTTAGGTGGTCATGAATATACTAATTAAAACGTTAGGTAGTCAACCATATCCTTGCAAATCCAATTTGCAAATCCAATTTACATTTTTAATAATTTTTTTTTGAAAAAACTATTGACTACCTATAGTTTTCATTAGACTACCTAACACTACCTAACGACCACCTAACGATATAAAAAAGAGTCAATTAATAAAGTGCAAGTTGTCCGGCTAACTTCACGGGGGTCTTCTACAGTCGTCTGAAGTCGTTGCTCCGACGCACTCCGACGGTATACTAGGGGACACCAGGGGAATGTGATGGCAGCTGATTGCGGACGACAAAACTCCCGGTGGAATAACAATTATTTACTCACGTTGTTTTTAATTTTGTATAGCGAGAGTTGGGAGATAAATCGTTGTTCAAAGATAAGATAAACATGGAGAAGGAACAGTTCGACGAATTTCTCGGTGGAACGGTACAATTACCACGCGATGTACAAATCGTAAAACTGGCTGTTGCACGGGCAAGTGAAATCGCGGCAATGACGTACTCCATAGGTAGGTTAAAGATGGGTTAGAGCGGTAGTCTTAAATTGCGCCTAAACCCTACGTGTTTACGTTTGTTAACAGAGAATCCTGAACAATCGAAGCTCGTTTTTCAAAAGCTTCCCGTCCATATGCGCCGGCGTGTCATGTCGCACAATGCAAAACGCATGCCAAGACGTTTACGCGAGGCACACTTGAGACAAATGCTTAAATCTGGTTTGCCGCCAAAAACTAAACGACCATCGAGAAAGTATCGACGAAGACCACGAAATCTTCTTCAGGAATACAATCGTAGAAAGCGCAGATGCGAATGGCTTGAGACTCATATATGGCATGCAAAGCGTTTTCATATGATCGAAAAATGGGAGTGCAAAATTGGTGATTTTCCCAACGACAAGAGTTTCCGAGCTTGTTACAGAGCTGCTGCTCAACACTGTCTCTTACAGGATATCTCTTATTACCATTGTTTAGAAATAAATGGTCCTGGACTTATATTAAAGGAAACTCTAAAGAGACACTGCAATCCTGGCCATTTGAGTTTCGTGTCTAGAATTTACCAACAGGGCAGCAGGGAGGGGAAACTCATGTTTTTTAAGAAAAACTGTTATCCTCATAGTCCAATTGGAAATGTTAATTTTTTGTGGAACCCCGTCGAGAGTGAATTCCGCACGATCTGGATATGGATTCATCCTCTAATTTACAAGAATTTCCTGAAAGAAATCGTAGATAGTTTCGAATTCAATGGGACCGACAAGATCGACGAGAAAGGAAATATCGAAAAATCAAACAAATATACGAACGATCAAAATTGCAGTATGACAAATTTGAGAGGCACCCTAAACAGATTTCGTCTCACGGGTCCATTGTCTTTAGCTGTTTTGAGCGACGTCCTGCATTTGCCGAATTTAAGCGAGTCGCAAACGCAAATCCCAATATCAACGTACACCAACAAAAATAAGAATGAAAAAGATGTTACAATGGACGTCGACGACCCTGTTTTGCCGACCGAGTGGCACGACATTTTTTATCAAAGTACCGAGAATTTAAAAGCCTTTAAAATACAGAAAAAACTGATGGAAGCTTTGGGAACTCTAAAATCTCCAAATCAATTACCACCAAACAGCATTATCGCTGCCACAGTACTCGATCCACGTTTTTTCCAACCGCACAAAAGAACGAAAAAGTTGGTAAATGGAGAATGTTATGTAAAAATGGGAATACCGCCAAGTCTTGGACATTATAGTCCAATGTGGAATACAGCATTGAGAAATCTTGTAAAAGCCAATTGCAAAACTACAAATGATATTAATAAGCTTAGAACCGAGAATTTGGTTCCAGGGGTCGATAACGATGATCAATTCGACCAAAACGTAATGTCAAAGGTTCCAGTAATATTGATACAAAATCCTGGATGTAATGTTCGATCTAAGAATATCGGTGAGTATGTTATAATGTTGTATTAAGGCAGGAACTCATATAGACGCGTGAATTTTTGTTTAACGAATAACTTACTCGATGTTTTTGAAATTTGGCATATTTGTAGCGGCTACGAGAATTTTGTTTTTTTTTATGAAAAATGAACACAGCCCGAGTTGTTTATCGGTGGGGCTTCTAGCTCTTGTATGCAACCGAAAACAAAATTCTGATTGCGAGTTTATAAAAAAGCTGCAATTTTTAGTAGATTTTCAAATAGTGTTCGCCTTGAAAAAAATATTATTTAAAAAATTATTTCAAAACAAGTAGGTTCACATAGAAAGTAATGGCATAGAAAAGACGTGTGCAAAATTTCAGCGTGATTGATGAACAACTTTTTAAGTTATCTGCTCCACCGATTTGAAAAACAGTTTCGAGAAAAACGCGTTCAAAGTTCTGACGGTACGCGAACCCTGAGTACAGGAGGGACATGTTGACACGTTGTGACATGAGAAAGACTTTGAATTGAATTTTATAATTTTGCTCACGTATTCTTAAGATTTTATACTAACATTTTATGAAAGAACAAAAAAATTGATTTTTCGAAAATTCTGTACTTCCTGCCTTAAGAAGAAAAGTACTTGTGTGCGTCGAGAAATCGTAGGAAATGTTCAATCAAATCCAATGCGGACTCCATATTGTAGGCTTCACTTCCGGTATCGATATGATAATTCCTGCTGGTTGGTCTATGCCATTCTGGGAGGCGTTTGTATTGCGATGTGCCCGTGCAGGTGGTCTCCGAGAATCTCGTTTCATGGCTCTGGAAAGCCTCGATCTGTATTCGCCGGAAATTCATCAACCGGATATTCCCAGTTACGACGAGGAAGCTTACTCTTCCCAAATGGAACTACGAGCCAAATATTTTCGTTATCCACCCAACAGGAGAGTAAATTTTACAAAACTCGCCATATCTAGTCCCTTTTATTACGAATGGAAGATGCTGATGAAAGAATGGACAAGTTGTGGAACATTTTATGTACTCCGCGATCGGATATTGCTTGAGACACTAGAAGAAGCTTTATCGCAGTGTCAATATCACACTCGGAATAAAAACGTCGGCGGAAGAAAGATTGTGGTGGAAGGGTCGAAGCAAAAGTTAGATAGGGGAATTTTCGAAAGCCGCAACTGTCTGATACCTGTTAAAATTTCGGTGGTAGGAAAGGGACGTCCAAGAAATTTTGCGATAATATGTGTACCTACGAGCGAAGATTTACAGACCCGCGGAGCCAATATAAAATGGTCCGGACCTGTTCAAGCACTCGTCAAAGATTCGAACGAGTACGAACGTCGTAAATTACGAAAAGAGCACAAAATAATGTTGAAACGTTCCAACAGACAAGGATATCGTTGTAGAAAATTGGCCGAGGACACGGCCAATGTTTTGAAGCTGCAAAAACGTTCGGGGAAAGCAGCCAAACTTAAGGTGGACAGAAATTATATTGTGAAAAATGAATATCGCGAGAAGATGGCAGAATTGCACTTACCGAAATGCACCGGAGTCCGGAAGTCGTGCGATCGTGAAATTATGGGATACGTGACACGAGGCGATTTTTCGTTCACCGAAGCTCGTGGTATTGGAATGGGCTATGTTGCTCTGGACTCTCTTCTCAATCTTGTCGATGGGAACAGCAATTTAGTATTCGTACGCAACGCACAGACACGCCAGTACAGATTTGCAACGATAGAAATCCTCAATCAGTACAAATAATATACAAATTTCATCAGATAATAAAAAAAGACAATTTTTTGTATCAAATATATATGAAATCTTATTGTTTTTGGAATACTTTGAAATTTCTTTATTCCCCGTTATCCCTTATTTGATGTTTAAATAGGCGTCAAGTTTCACGTACATAAATTGTATGCAATTGAACTTTTTGTTGATTGACGTTAAAAAAAACTTGAATTCATGCAACGTAAAATCTTTATTATTATTATCATTATTATTGGAAAATCAAAAGGAAATAGAAACTATTACACAGTTTAACCCTCCTTCCCTCCCGCCCTCGGGAGACGGAGAGACTATGTAGATAAATTTGTATACATAATGTGTAATTAAATTCGGACATTTGAAGGGGAGAGTCGCATAATTTTACCGGATGGTACGAGGGCGCGCCTGCGTATTGAACTTTTTACGTATACAGCCTTTTCCCCCACTGGCTACTCCTGGGGGAAATTCGTCTAGAGAGAACATTTTTTTTCCTCTTTTGTGCCCCAGTCCCTCTGCGAGTACTATACATGGAGCCTAGACAGGAGGAAACCAAAGTGTGGGTTTGGGCATGTAAGGGAATGATACAGAATTCGTAGAGAGTAGCACTTTCGTTGGTGGCCGGCAGTGGCGCTGAACACAGCAATATCTATCGCGACAATAATCTAAGCGGCATTTTTCGCGATATTGACTTATATACATATCTGTAATCAGCGATTTTTTCTGCGTATTTTCAGGATGTATGTAAGGTCAAATCCGCAGTACATCTATTTATTTTTTAAGGTTAATTTTTATATCGAAATGTCAATGCCGAATAATTTCTGTTTACATTTTATAATTTTTAATGAAAAAATTATGCCGTTTTGTATAATAATTTACAATTTTTAATAAAATTAATGTGGAATATAATATTTGTGGTCGACTATAAGTTGAGCCAATCAAATAATTTTATTTCTGTCCCGAGAAAATGTGGCAACAAGGCTACAGTCAGCCATGACCGCCATGACAGTCAGTTACAGCTGATCATTCCGCGACCGGCAGTCGAAGGTGTTGAAGTATTTTGTGATTTGTGATTGTTTAATTAAATAAATAAAAAAGTATTGTAAACTGTGATTAAAATATTTAAATTAATGAAAGAACAACAAGTTCACAATCGCGGCCGCTAATAGTCGGTAACAAAGTGTTTGCGGTGGATAAATGTGACGAAACCGCCGAACATACTTTATTTCGCGACAAAAAAGGAAAATTCGTATCCCAAATACGTAAAAGACGTCAGGATAACGTTTTAAAGAGTATAGATAAAAGAAAGCGGGATAATAGTGCGAGTGATAAATTTAATGGAAGACAAATCGTCGAATTAGAAACTTTGGCAACGGAACTGTAGTGTTCGCAGTGTGAATTGCCATTGTCACTCTGTGACATTATTTCAGAGGCACATCATTGTGTGGCCAGCACTTTTCAAATAAATTGCTGACAATGCAAACAAAAATATAAAGTGCACACTTCGAAGCCACATCAAAATGCAACAGGGAGCATCCGTTACTCTACGAATGGGAAAGTCATTATCGGTAAGTCTACAATTCTTTCCTTGATCTATAGCAATTTGTTTGCAAGATGTTATTTATGTGCTTTATTGATTAGGAATGTATGACATTGGCATTGGACCATGCAAACTCAACGATTTTTTATCTGCGATGAATATCCCCATGATAAACCCGCATCTGCTGAAAGTGTACGAGGATGAAGTACCTGGTGCAATCGAGGAGTGTGTCAATGAAAGCTTCGAGAACGTGGTGAGGATCGCAAAGGAAATGACCGTAGCAGCCTGTCAAACAGGAGAGGTAATGGACCTCTCCTGTTCAGAGCAGAAATTAAGATTTTTTGTGAGTATTGTTTAGCGGACAATACATCTATAGTTTTATTAAATAATGAAAATATATTAAAAATCAGTAGTAACATTAAGACTAAAATATTTATTGCATTTTTATAGGATGGAATAATAATAATAATAATAACAGAATTTTATGTGCATAACTTTTACCATTGTTTACAAACTTTCCACCGTTTCATAGGATGGAAGGACTTTATAGTTCAAGGAGAACTATGAACAAATACGACAACTCTCTGTTTTTTTATCAACGAATTATAGAAAAAATAATCCATGATTTAAAAAAGCTTTCAAAGAGCGATCGCGACGACAGTGGTGGGCATAATAACAATAATAATAATATAAATTCGAGGTCGAGTGGAGACGAAGAATGTCAGTATTGTTTGAGTAGCAAGGACGAAAATGTTATTAAAAATAACAACGAGCAAGCCATAGATTGCGGAAATGACATGTTTGACGAATATGGAGATGAAAATTTCAATTATACTGGAAGTATCACCTGTGAGTACGAATGAAACTAAAATTTGCGAACGGAATCAATTTCGTGTATTATATTTTTCTTTATCCTGTGCAATAAAAATAAAAAACCAACGAAAATTCTACTTTCTGTCAATCCCTCCAACATCCCGTACCCTTGCAAATGTACTAGAAAACTTAATGTTTTCTAGTTCCACCTGTATGCCCTTGCAACCTTTTACATACTCCTCTTCTACTCTTCATCATTTTTACATTTTTTCCCTTCTTTACATTTTTTAATTTTTTTTACATTTTTTACACTTTCCTTATCCCTTGTCCTTTTCCACTGCTATTCCTGTTTGTTACTTTACTATTCTTCTCGTTCCCTCTCTTCCTCTCTTCTATTGGCTATTTTCTCGAACTGTCTCATCACCTCACATATTTCGCCAATTATTTCCTTCCCTTCCAGTGCCTTGGCCCATCCCGTTGTTTCCATGCCCTGTTGTTGTTGTTTCCACTGTTGATATCTCTTCCTCACTTCCCCCTCCATCTGTCTTCCCGCCTCCTCACATTCCCATATGTGCTTCAGCGTTTCTTCTTCTTTCTTACATACTCTACATCTGTTATTCCCGAATCCTTTTTCCTTCTCCCTTCCTATACTCCCACATCTCATTTTTGCCCATATTTCTTTGATTTCTCCCCTCGTCGTTTTTTTCTTCCAGTATTCCTCCAATCCCACTTCTTTTTTCCTGTCCTTGTACTCCGCACAATACCTTGATCCCTCTATTTTCCTCCAGTTCCACTGTATTTCTTGGTCCCTCAGGTTTTGCACTGTTCTTCCTGCCTTTTTCTCCCATTCTTTTATGTCGCTTCTTCTTAGCGTGTCTCCTATTTGGCCCTCCCCCGCTTCGTTCATTGCTTCTTCCACTTCTCTCCCCCACTTAGTTCCATTCCCGTTTTGCATCCCCCTCGCCTCTTCCAATAGGCATTTTCTGGGCCATCTTTCTCTTCACATTCTCATTATTTTGCCTAGATAGTCCGCCGCCCACTTTCTCATCACTTTCTGTACTCTCTTGCATCCTGCCTCAATTTTCCAGATGTAGTCCGATGTATTTCTCCGCAGCCCCATCGCCATCTCGGTGTATCTTGCCTGTAGCCTTTTTATTCTCTCTCTTCTCTTCCATCCCCACACCTCTACTCCATATAGCAGTCCACTTCTCGCTAATGTTTCCGTCCTTAGTCTATCCCTCAAATCGTTTATCCTCGCCCTCTTTGCTAGTCCCCATGCCGCGTTTATCGCCTTTCTTGCCTTCCCCTCCACCAGTCTCATGTGCTTTTCGAAGGTGTTGCCTGCTGAGAACCAAACTCCAAGGTATTTGTATTCTGCCACCACCTCTTCTTTTTCCGTTGATCTCCCATTCTTTCTCTTTCTTGTTCCGTCCTCCCTTCTTAAATATCACGACTTTTGTTTTCTCCGTGTTTACCTCTAGTTTATTCCTTTCTACGTATCTCTCCAACATTCCTAGCATTTCTCTTAGTCGTTTCTCCGTGTCCGCTACCAATACCTCGTCATCGGCGAACTTCAGCGCATTAATCCCCCCCCCCCCCGGCTGTTCCCCCTTCCCTCTTCCGCTCCCACTCCTGTTCCATGTCTTCGATGTACCCGTTGAACACCGTCGGACTCAGTGCACAGCCTTGTCTAACTTCTCTCGTCGTTTTGAATTTCCTCGATATTACTTCTCCTGTTATTATTTCATTCTGCGTTCCTTTATATATTTATTTTATCATTCCTAATAATTTATCCTTTACCCTTGCCTGTATTAGTTTCCTCACCATAATGTCTCTGTCTATCGAGTCGAAAGCCGCTATGAGGTCGACGAATGCTGCGTACAATTTTCCTCCTTTCCTCTCCAAGCTGTTATTGATTAAGGGGTCACGGACAGTTAGGACTTCGAAAAAAAGGGGTTTTTTGCGAATTTTTTTTGGGGACACATTTTTTTGTTTCTTTTAGTAAACATTTGAAGGGCTCTGCTACCAGTCCATCTTGTCCTGCTGCCTTTCCGTTCTTCATTTTATTCAGCACATCTTCCACTTCCATCTGCTCTATGTCTCTATGTCGTGGTTCTCGTTGCTCCTCGTGCCTCTTCTTCCTTCCATTCTGTCCTCTCTTGCATTTATTTCTGTTTCCTCTTCGATTGCTCCTCTTCCAACTAATTCTTTAAAATGCTTAACCCATTCTTCCACCGTTATTAGTGTGTTGGTTCTTCCTCTTTTCCTTGTCCTGAATGGTCTCAGTGCTGTCCATAGTTCTGTCATGGTCTTGCTTTGATTTACTGCCTCCCATTTTTCTCTCCAACGTTCCTCTCTTTCTTCTTTTTTTATTCGTTTCAGCGCTCTTCTTGCCTCTCTCAGCCTTTCTCTTTCTTCCTCCCCTGCTTCTCCGAGTATTCCTCCAATATCTTCCACACTATACCTTTTTGCTCTCTGACTCGTCCGCTTAATCTCTTTCCGTCTATGCTGTCATTTCCTACCCATTTATCCATTCCTACACCCTCCGCCGCTTCTCTTATGGCCTCCACCAGGTTGTCCCATCTGCCCCTTGCCTCTTGCTTCCTTCCTTTATTATTCCATGTCTCTTTGAACTTTTCTTCGTACGCTTCTCCCTGCTCTTCTTCCCACACTATTCTTTTTCCCTTTCTTCCCTTCTGAGTTTCCCTCTTCTCCTGCGGCTCTCTTCCATGCCCTCGTCTCTTCCACTCGGCTGTTATCACTATTGGGAGATAATCCAATTCCCTCCTTAGTTCTATCCTCATTTCCTTTATCACTCGTTCCGCGTGCATATTCACCAAATGATAGACGATTACCGATCCTCCTTCGCCTTGTTCTCCGACATAAGTGAAGTTCCCCTTCCATCTGGTTTTATTATATATAATAGTAGTTTCAAAAAATCTACCAAAAATAATGAAATAGTAGTAGTATCACTTTATTTCCCATGCTTACCCTCACGGGTTTTTACATTTGCTCCTCCCTTATATCTATACTTAATTCCTAATCGTCTTCCTTATGCTCTATTTCCCCTCTTCCCCTTCTACCCTTCTTTATTTACATCCTTCTCTCCCTTTTTACATTTTTCTTTTTTTCCTCAAATATTTACATCCTCCTTCGCCCGCTCCTTTTTCCTCGCCATGTTTTCAAATTGTCTGACTACCTCACACATTTCCTCTACTATTACTTCCCCCTCTAACGCCTTCGTCCATCCCTCTCCCGATTCCATCCTCTGCCGTTCTTCCCACTCCTCATATTTTCTGCGGGCTTCCTCTCCCATCATTCTCCTAGTCTCCTCGCACTCCCATATGTGTGCGAGCGTCTCTTCTTCCTTCTCGCACACTCTGCATCTTGTTTCTTTGAAACCTTTTTCTGCTTCCCTGCCCACACTGCCGCATCTCATTTTTGCCCAAATCTTTCTGATCTCTCCCCTGGTTGTTCCTCTGTCCCAATATTTCTCCCTTCCCACCACTTTTTTCCTCTGCTTGTATTCCTTACAAAAGTTCGATCTATTTATTTTCTCCCACATCCCCTGGATTTCTTGCTCCGTCAGCTTCTGGACCGCTCTTCCGGCCTTCGTCTCCCATTCCTTCTTGTGTCCTCTTCTTATTGCCTCACCTATCTGCCCCTCTCCTGCTAACTCCATTACTGCCTTCATTTCTTTTCCCCATTTATTCCCGTCGTTGTTACTCAGTCCTCTTGCCTCCTCCATCAGGCATTTCCTTGGCCATCTTTCTTCCTCCATCTCTAAGATTTTCCCGACATAATCTCCTGCACGTTTCACTGTTACGATGCCTATTCCCGTGCACCCCGCCTCCATCTTCCAGATATACTCTGGCGTATTCTTCCTCAGTCCCATTGCCATCTTTGTGTATCTGGCCTGTGCCCTTTCCACTCTCTCCCTTCTTTTCCACCCCCACACTTCCACTCCATACAGTAGTCCGCTCCTTGCTATTGCTTCCGAGATTCTCAGCCGGTCTGTCAGTCCACCAATTCTTGCTCTTTTTGCGATGCCCCAAGCGCTGTTTATTGCCTTCCTTATCTTCCCTTCTACCATCCTTATGTGTTTTTCGAACGTGTTCCCGGTCGAAAAATACACCCCCAAATATTTATATTCCTTTGCTACCTCCACTTTCTTTCCATTTATCTCCCATCCCTTCTCCTTTTTCTGTCTTCCCCGTTGTCTGAATATTACCACTTTGGGTTTTTCCATATTTATCTCCAGTTAGTTTTTCTTCGTGTACTTCTCCAGGTCTTTTAACATTTCTGTCAGTCCCTCCCCCGTATCCGCTACCACCACTACGTCATCCGCGTACTTTAGGGGTAGATTTTTTCTCCTCCTATCACCGTGCCTCCCTCTCCTCTCTTTTTCCAGCTTACCTTCATATCCTCTATACAAATGTTAAACAGTGTGGGACTGAGTACGCATCCTTGCCGAACTCCTCTTGTTGTTTTGAACTTCCTTGACACCCCGTTCGCTGTTATAATCTCGTTCTGCGTCTCCTTGTAGATTCCCTTTATCATTTCCAACAGTCTCCGTCTGACTCCCGCTCTCTCTAGTTTCCTTATCATTCCCTCCCTGTTGACCGAGTCGAACGCCGTTCTAAAATCTACAAACGCCGCGAAGAGTTTGCCCCCCTTTCTCTTCAACCTGTTGTTGATTAACGCGTTTAGAACGAATATATGGTCTCGCGTCCCTCTGCCTCCCCGGAACCCGGCCTGCCCTTCTCCGAACCGTTCTTCGGCCTGTACCTTAGCCAGTTATTTACTATCCTTGTGAGTAACTTATATCCCGAGTCCATCAACGTTATTCCTCTATAATTCCGTGCCTCCGCCGAGTCGCCGGCCTTGTGTATGGGGTAAATCCGTCCGATTTCCCATCCCCTTGCCACCTTCCCCTCCTTCCAAAGATTATTCAGGATCTCTCCTAGCTCCTCCCTTCCCTCCTTTGGTAAACCCTGCAAGCACTCTATCGCTAGTCCGTCTTGCCCTGCCGCCTTACCCTTTCTCATTTTCCCTAGTTCCTTTTCCATTTCCCTTACACTTATCTCCTGACTTGCGATTTGTTCGATTATTTCTTCTCTCTCTCTGCTCTCGTTTGATTTCTCTTCCTCTCTGGGTTTCCCACCCACTTCTTCTATGACTTTTTCCTCCCCTTTATTACCCTCACTGCCTCCGAGCAGTCCGCTGAAATGTTGTATCCATTCCTCTTCTCCCATTTGCCGGCTATTGTTTTTCACTTTCCTGGGCCTAAAGGGTCTCAGCGCTCTCCAGAGCTCCGTCGGGTTCCTGCTGTTACATACCGTCTCCCATCGTTCCTTCCATCTGTCTTCGATCTCCTCTCGCCTTATTCTCTTTAAATCTCTCCTCGCCTCCCTTCGCCTCTGTTTCTCCTCTGTCCCTGGACTTTTGAGGAATTCTTTCAGCCGTCTCCATAGAACTCCTTTTTGCTCTCTTACTCTTCCACTTATCCTCTTTTCCTCTATCATGTTTTCGTTTACCCATACCGTCATCTCCGCCTCGTGTGCCGCTTCCTTTATTGTGGACACCAACATGTCCCACCTATCCCCTCTTCCTCTCCTTCGTTTCCCATATGGCGATGAATTTTCCTTCAAACTCTTCTGCCTTCTGCTGCTTCCACCTTAGTATTTTCTTTCTTCTTCGTTCTTGCTTTCTTTTCTGCGGTCTGCCTTGCCTCTCTTCCTCCGCTCCCCTCTCCCTCCTCTGCAGCGTTATTACTATCGGAAGATGGTCTGATTCCGTTCTCTCCACTATCTCTACCTCCCGAATCATCCGTTCTGCTTGGCTGTTTAATAGCACGTAGTCTATGACTGAACCCCCCTCCCCTTGACTTCCGACATACGTCAGGTTCCCCTGTTTGTCCCCTTCCCATCGCCCGTTTTCCACGATTAAGCCATTTTTAGCGCATAATTCTATCAGTCCCCTCCCCTCTATGTTCTCTGTTTTGTCTTTGGATATTCTCTCGCTTTCTTGTCCTTCGCCCCCTGCTAAATCCCCCTGCTGGTCTGCAATCCTGGCATTAAAATCGCCCATTATTATCACCACCTCGTCCTTCTCTTCTGCCTGATTATTTTCCCCAAATCCCCTTCCAGCTCTCTTAGGTTGTTATTATACACGCTTATTATTGTTCTCTTCTCCTGCCGGTTTTTACCAATTTGTATATCCTTGACTACCATCCCCTCTTTCCACTGCCCTATCTTCCCGTCCCCCACTATTGTTTTTCTGATCCCTACTAAATGTCCTCCTTTCGCTCTTCCCCGCCTCTTTTCCCTTACCACCGCTCTGGCAACCCATACGAAATTGCCGTCTAACTGTTTTATCTGTTTCTCTGCTTCCTTTTCGTCCATCCGTGTTTATTGGGCCGCGATGATGTCGTGCTCCTCTAGCCACTCCCACGCCTCTGTCATAGCGCCCATTCCGGCTACATTCCACGTTACCACTCGTACCTGCTGCCGAACTGCTGCTTCCTCTGCCCCTGGCTCCGCTGTTGAAACCCCGCTGCCGCTTCGTATCTATCTTGTCTTCTCTCTCCGTATCCGCTCGATTCCTCCAGGTCCCCTATTCTCTCATTCCATGTCTTCCATGTCTCCCCCACCTTTATTTTGAGGTATCCGACTCTCGGGTCCTTCCCTTGTATCCTCCTGATACTCGCGTACTCTTCTATCCACCGCTGCACCTCCCATTCCCTGTAGGTGAGGTCTTCCCATATCGTTCGTCTTCCGGCCCTTCTTCTTCCTTCCGCTTTCATTATTTTTATCTTGTTTTCCATATCCGCAATCTCTATTAACGTTCCGTCATTTGTTTCTTTCCATCGTACGATTTTTGGTTTTACTCCTGTTCACTCCCACACTGCCCTCTCAATGTCCCATTCCATGCCGTGCTCGGATCTACTCACTTCCTGCACCATGACATTCTTTTTCCTGGCTCTCCTCTCTCGCCATTCTTCCTGCCATTCCTTATGGCTCATGCGTTTTGGCTTCTTTTTCACCAGTTACCTTACCCTCTCTCCTATTTCTTGGGATATTGTCCTCCTTTTTCTTCTTACTTCCATCCACCCCTCTCCCCCTACTTTCTCGTCCTCGTACCTCTGCTGTTCCCTGGTTGGCTCTCTTGCCTCCCAATCTCCAACTTCTATCTCATTTTGATTTTCATCCCATATACGTTCCTGTTTGTTGATTGTTACTTTTCCCCTCCCCTTGCCTCCTCGCCTGTTCTCCTTTTTCCAGTCTTCGGTGCATTTCTTCATTTTCTCGTTCCAGCCACCGTATTGTTTCCTCCTGCTTCTCAACCTTTTTCCTCCACCTCTCCTGTTCTCCTATTAACATTTCCTCCACTTTTTCCCTCCGAATCATATCCCTCTCCTCTCTCGCGCTCTCACTCCTTATCTGTTTCTGATTCTCTTCCCATCTACTCACCATCTCTTCCATCGCCCTTTCCACCATTCCGCCAGTTTCATCTCTATTCCCATCTCAAGTCATTTTCCCTGTCGGGACTTCCCTTTTCTCTCGTGCTTGCACTCCGGCGGTCCTCCTTCTCTTCTCCCTGCTCTTGGCTTCTCTCATTTACCATTCCTCTTCCTCCTCTCTTCCTTTTTCCGGATCCCCAGTACTCCATGAGCGATCTTGCACAATATATTTTTCTCTTTTTGATGCCCAATACTCCTCTTGGTCTACCTCTCCTCCTCTTACCTGTTTCCAATCGTTCTCCTGTCAACTCTTTCTCTATTTCTTCTCCGGACCCTCCTCTCGATGTTTGTCCGCTTCTCATTAATGCACTCCTTCGTCTCCTCGGCGTTTCAAATGCAGCGCCGGTGCACTCTGATACGTACTCACTGCCGCCGCCTTCTTTTCCTTGGTCAGTAGGGTAGAGGTAGACCTCGCTTGCTGCTTCGGCTGCGTGCCGCTGCTCGCCGCCGTCTCTGCCGTTGTCTCCGTTCTTCTCGCGTTCTCCCATCTCACGCGCTGTCTCTCTCTCCTCGCTTCCTAACCTCATTGTTGTCGCTCGGCTATTTCTTTCTCGAACTGCCCTATTTTCCCAGATCGTTTGCTCCCCACACTCCACCGCTTTCCTCACTCTTTTCCTCGAACTCTCACCAATTTTCACTGCACTTCGCGTCCTCGCACTCACTTTTTAACCCTCCAGGAGCTCTCTATGAATAGCATACGTCTGTTGCGCACCGTATCCTAACCGCGAGTCTCAAAATAATGAAATATAAAAATCATAAAAATAACATAATTATTATTCAATACTTTTTATGAGATATATATCTATTGTGACGAGGCGGTATATCCCTCGCAATCTTGGGAAATAGAAATATTCTTGAGAATATTAAAGTAGGACAGAAATAGCAGAGTCGCGTCGTCTCGAACCCGTGGTTGGAAAAATTGTATGCTCGAACTTGCGCTGCCGAGACATGTCGTGATTTTCAGAAACCCGAGGTCGCGGGATGTAAACATCGCCGGCCGTACGCGAGAGACGACGCCGGCGGACGAGAGAGAGAGAGAGGGATGGCTGTGCCGGCGATCGAGGGTCGATCGTCGATAGGACCTCCTTCCCCACTTCCCCCCATAGGACCACGAGGAAGCCGGCGAGCGAGAGTAACAAGGAGCGGTAGTCAGTGTGGTCGAGACCGTGACACGATATTGAAGAGTATAGACTTTTGTAAGAGTAATAGCGGAGCGTGAATAGTTATTGAGAAGATTGTAAAAGAGACAGTGAGTGAGTGAGCGGAGAGTAGAGCGGAGGGAGCGTGCGAGGAGAGCGAGAGAGAAGGGCCTGGAAACCGCTGTGCGAAGGGACGATTAAGGATAGCGGCGAAGCGTAAAAGCGGTAGTAGGCGAGTCCATCTCGTAACGTAGCCCGCTAACGGACGTAGCCCCTCCCCCCGGCGTCTCCGGGGGACAGAGCTACGTCGCTCCGCGAAGTAGTGAATAAGACCGTAATTGTTAAAAGGGTGAATGTTACACCAATATTGTCAACGCGTCCTATGAGGACAAATAAATTATTGATTGTAAGAATTTTATACACGTGTGCTCTAAAGCTAATTTTGATTATTGAATTAACCTACTGCAAATTGATGCTCGTCCCCCAACCCTACTAATTCCCTGAGTAATAACTAAGAGAGGAGGAAGAACGTTCAAGAGAATAAATTCCCTTGGTGCTACGGGGTTTGTACAAGCACCTGGCGCCCAATCATAAATTGGTGAGAGAAAGAAATTGTAAGAACAAAATATAACCGGGGCGTCAAAATAGAATTGGACTGACAGCTCTTTTCGGCGTTGACGAAATTTCGTCGAAAGGAGCTCGTCACAATTTTCTGGCGCCCAACGTGGGGCAGTGACGATATAAATTTCGTACCGAGTACACGTGCACTCGAGCGGCTGTGCTGAGAGCCGCGAGAGAAATTCGGTTTGAACGACGACGTACGAGCTAGAGTGTCGCGCGCGCGGTAAACACGACGCTCGCTCGCACGATCGAGAAAAAAATTAATGTGCGGATAATATTTCGAGTAGACACGCTGTGCGGACAACTGCGAGAAGTTGTCGGAGCGTTGTACGAAATATTATTTCGAGTTTGTGAGAACAGTGCGCGAAAATTATATTCGTGAATTTTCAGTGTCGAGGGTGGCGCTCGGGTACAGTGCGAGCCCGGTAAAGTGAGAGCACCCGACCCGACCAAAAATAAGAAGTGCCGGTAATAAATATTTTTGAGGACCACGAAAAATAATTAACGCGTTGAATAAACATTTGTGAAGCACGCGACAAATAATCCGCGTGGTGAATAAACTATTTTTGCGGTGAACAATAAATTCGAAAAACGAGATTTGACAGCCGCGAAAATTAATTCGAGCGCGATAAATATTTCGCGTGGATAATCGGCGAGCGCAAAATCGGGAAAATAATCTAAACAATAAATAGAGACTTTTTGAAGTTCGCGGAAAAGAGTTAACGCGGTAAATAAATTCTGGAAAAACGAATAAAATTCGCAGAACAAGAAAACAATTGTTCTGTCATCGACGGAAGTTAATGCAAGTGGGGGAAAATAATCTCCGCAGTGAATTCGTCGAAACCGGAAAGGAACAATAATTATTCGCGAAACTCACGTAAATTAAAGTACGTGAATAATTCGGAAATTAATTAATTCGCGAAATCGACGTCTTAGACAATGGCCGAAAGTCCGATGCGTGACGATTGTCTTCCGGACGCGGGAGAAGACATGGACCGCCTGGCCGCGAATGTCGACGTCGACATGACGAGGGTGAATACGCGTGAACGCGGATCGCGCGCGCCGGATTCACTCCAATGGATAGACTGCACACCGGATACCGAGGTTCGACAGCTGTTACGCGCGACGGGCGCGAGTGTCGAAGGGACCGGTGAAGCGATACGCGATCGACTCCGAAGGTGCAAACTCCGAGAAAAGGGATACACCAGCATCACCTGGGGAGCGGGTGACCAGATTTCCGAGGAGGGTCTCGAGAGGGAACTGACCCAAATCAATAGCTTCGATGTGAAGAAGATTCGGAAGATCCTCCGAGCATTGTTTATCGAACCGACGGGCGTATCGGCCGTGACCCGCAACCGATTGGGAGAGTGGGTGGCGAGTGCGTCACGAGCCACGAGCCAAGATGGTGGCTCGAGACAAGCGAGCCCGGCGGACGGAGCGCGAGGCGCCAAGCCGGAAAAGAAACGACTGACCCGCGGAGGGCGAGACAGTCTCGGTAAGAGGTCGGTTGCACCGAGCGTCGCGGATCAGCGTATGGTGGCCGACCTATGGACATCGGACCAAGAAACGCACAGGTCTCGTCGACCGAGCAATGCCCCGAGAAAAGTCCAGGAGGACGTGCCAGGGGGGATGCACACAGGTGACGAGAGGCGTGCTGCGTCAGGACCGAGGAAGAGGCCGGTACCGAAATACCGGGAGGGCGGCGTGCAAACCGACAGTGACAACAGCGAAGCTAGCATGCCGTACTGGGCGGAGGTGACGAAGAGAGGAGGTAAGAGAATCTCCACACCGCCGACCAGAAGTTCGAGACATCGTGAGCCATACTCGAGTAAGTCGTCGTCGTCTTCGCTGAAGTCAATGGTTGCACCAAACCATCGATCTTCCGGCAGACATTTGGGCGAACGATCGCATAGAGGTAGCGACGCTCGACGGAGCCATCGGAGCTCGGACAGCGCGGGACATCGCAGTGAACCGCGGTCACGCAGGTACACTCGGGATATCCGAGAGGTTGCCCGAACGTGGCAACTGAGGTTTACGGGAGATGACGAATTCGGATGCGAGGAGTTCATCGAGCAGCTCTATGAAAAGATCGCTGCGTCGGACCTTCGGTACGGTGAGCGTCTCCAAGTACTACCGGAAGTGCTGAAAGGCCGTGCCGTTCGGTGGTACCGATCCAACCGCTACGAATGGGAATAATGGAGAGACTTCCTACACGATTTTCGTGCGTGGTTCGGGACCGATTACGACCAACAAGGTCTGAAGGACGACATTCGGGCGAGAAGGCAGGGTCCCGACGAATCAGCCAAGGATTACCTGCTTTGCATCCAAGGCTTATACAATAGGCTCCGAAGGAAGAAGAGTCTGAGAAGCCAGCTCGATCGAGTGTACGCAGGCCTGAGGCCAGGGTACTGGAACCGGTTGGAAAGAGACGACGTGCGCACGTATGCGCAGCTCGTCGAACGCGCCTCACAGGTCGAGCGGCGGTGGGCTCGAGCGAAAACACGTCGACCACCTCCATCGAAGGGCGAGAGCCATGTAAAAGAGTTTGCATGGGTCGCCAAGGGTAACGCTGCGTCGACGGCGAAAGACCCGAAGAGACCACCGAGCCAGCGATATCGCGCATACGAGATAAACGCTGTGACGAACCACACTACCGGGAACGCGAACGCTGAGGAGGAGGCTGCGCCGAAGAGACGCCGAAGGGAAAGGCGTAAAACCGACGGTGCACCAGCCTCGGTGGCGGAAGCCACGACGTCGCGAACGTCGTATGCCGACGTTGCGGCGAAAACTCCGGCGGGTTCCGTGAGACACCACCAGACGCAACCGCAGTCTAGTGGGGGGAACACCCAAAGTAGCAGGTCGCACCCGGAAAATCGCGACTCGGGAAATGTTGTTTCGCGGGGATCGGGGAGTTCACCGAGAAGAACTCCTCTCTTCTGTTTTAATTGCAGCGTGATTGCCGCGAGAAAAAGGCGCAACTGTGCCTAGGTTGCGGCAGAAAAGACGTGACTGCCGAGAACTGTGGCTGTGCATTTTCAAAAAACGCGAGTCGAGTCTGGCAACCGCGGGACAGCCAGCGCTCCGCGTAGAAAACCCACTGAACGGAGGTGAAGAGTTGGGACTAAATCCTCTTCCCCTTTGCCCCCCCCCCCCTCCCAATTCCTCGAGCATCGATAGGATAGAGCGTATGAGTACCGCGTTAGGAAGTAATCTAGACACAGGTACATCGAGCTCTCCGAGCGCAAATGAATCGGCGAACATAGAGGAAGTAGACACAGGTAAGTCACCCTATGGGCCGATTGGCATTTGGACACTCGACGAATCGGAGGAGTCAGACGAAGAAATACCTGACGCGCGCGCTGTCGGCGAGGCAATGGAGACAGATCGCGACCGAGACCTTGAGCGAGTCGATGGCGGTTGTGAAAACGCGACGCGCGAACAAGAGGTCATTGTCGAGACGCACCGTAACTTTCCCGTTGACTTTCCCGCGCCCCCTAAAGAGTGGACGCGCGAACCGGGACGACAGAGAGTGTTCGTATTGTTGGAGATCGGTGGGAAGTATCTCGAGGCATTGATCGATTGTGGCGCGACGACCTCAGTGTTTGGGCGTATGGGTAGTCATGTTGTGAACGAACTAGGGATACCGTATAGACAATACGCGGCGACGAGACTAGACTACGTGACTATGGCGAACGGCACTGCGGAAAAAGTAGTCGGGGAAGCGTTATTCCCAATTTCGTTGGACGGGGTGCAGAAATGCTTCCCCGCGATAATCGTGCGTAATCTAAAGTCACATTGCTTGTTGGGCATGGACTTCATGCACGCGTTCGAGGTTAATGTATGCGCGGGACGCGGAGTTTGGTCGTTAGACGAAGTCGGGGTAGAACACCCGATAGTAAAACCAAATGATGAGGTTGCCGCGATAGGCCTATGTTGCGAGCTTCAGGAACCCGTGCACGACGAGAAAAAGCAATTAAATGAGATGCTCTCGAGAGTAATTCCAACGATGCCTACAAATTTTAATATTGCGGTGTCACTGACGCAACACGTTATAGAAGTTACCACCGATCGTGCCGTGAAACAGCAGATGTACCGACGCTCGCCAGTGGTAGTAGACGCATTACATGCCGAAGTAGATAGGATGTTAACCGGTAACATCGTCGAGCCATCGCAAAGCGAATGGGCTAGCCCACCGGTAATGGTCGCGAAACCGAACGGTACGTGGAGGTTCTGTGTGGACTACCGGGAGTTGAATAAAGTAACGCGAAAAGACGCGTATCCTCTCCCGCGAATAGACACGATATTAAGTAAACTCCAGGAAGCCGTGTACATCACAACGCTAGATATGAGTGCGGCGTACCACCAGATTATGATGGCGGAAACTAGCAAGCATTTCACCGCTTTCATTGTAGAAGGGAAGGGCTTGTTTCAATTTGGTAGAATGCCCTACGGGCTATGCAACGCGCCAGCCACGTTTCAAAGGCTGATGGACAGGCTGATAGGTTCCGAACTCGAGCCTCATGTGTTTGCATACTTGGACGATATTATCATCGTGAACAGGACATTTAAGAAACACCTCGAGTGGATCGAGAAAATTCTCGGGATAATTCGAGAGGCCGGCCTCATATTAAATTACGAAAAGAACGAATTTTGTCGAAATGAGGTACGCTACCTCGGGTTTTTGGTTAACAGCGACGGGCTGCGCCCAGATCCTGAGAAAGTGCAGCCAATACTCGAATATCCGCGACCACGGAACGCGACCGAGTTGCGAAGGTTCAATGGGATGGTAAACTGGTACCATCGCCATTTGAAAAATATTTCGCGGGTCGCCGGACCGTTGAACCGACTGACCAGTAAGACTGGGACTTGGGACTGGACAGACGTCGAAGAGGCTGCGTTCCGAGCCGTCAAGGACGAGATTTTGCATGCTGCGATATTGGCCTACCCGAATTACAAAATGCCGTTCATCGTGTACACGGGCGCGAGCGATCGGGGAATCGGGGCTGTGCTAACACAGAAGGATGGTGAGTCGGAACGATTGATCGAATGTGCGAGTCGTGCGATGCTAGGACCGGAAACGCGATATACCGTGACTGAGAAAGCGTGTCTCGCGGTAATTTGGGCGGTGTGAAAGTTTAGACCCTATTTAGAGGGGTACGAGTTCACCGTAGAAACCGATCATAGCAGTCTTAGATGGTTGTACAATCTCGCGGACCCGATTGGTAGGCTCGCGCGTTGGTCATTTGAATTGTCGGGATACAAAATTAAAATAGAGTATAGAAGAGGTACCGAGAACGAAGCGGCCGATGCCCTCTCGCGGATGTTTGGAGACGTAGAATTGAATAATGATGCTCAAATCGATTCGCTAGGTGAATGCTTCGAAATCGATTGGAATCAGGAGAGGTTGAATGCTATCCGTCGAAATCCTCGCGAGTTTCCGGATTGGCAGGTAGATGGCAGTGCCATTTACTTTTATCGTCCAAATGAGGTTAAATGCGCGATAGGTGAGGACGTAGACGCGTGGAAGCTTGTAGTACCGTCGGAAGATCACGAGGAATTGTTGCGGCAAGCGCATGATACTGAGCAATCTGGTTATCCCGGGGTAGACCGTACTTATCGTAGGCTAGCCAACGATTATTATTGGTCAGGGATGTATCGAGACGTAAAGCGGTACGTAGGAAAGTGCGTCAGGTGTGCGTTACATAAGTCGAATCAAGCTAGGCCGATGGGAATAATGGGACCACGGGTCGTTGCACAACCGTGGGATACGGTAGCCTTCGACGTGATGGGACCGTACCCGAGATCTAACGCGGGGAATCGATATTTAATCGTATTTGAAGATATGTTCACTCGTTGGATTGAGTGCGTGCCGTCGTCGGCAGCCACGGGCAAGACAATTATCGATGCTTTCCGCGCGAGGATACTCTGCCATTGGGGAACCCCGCGTAGACTGTTGACGGATAACGGGACTGAGTACGTAAACCAGACGGTACGAAAACTGACTGACGAGTACGGTATCGAACGCGTAACGACGCCACCGTATCACGCTCAGGCGAATCCCGTCGAGAGGGTTAACAGAAACCTCAAGACAATGATCTCGAGCTACGTTTCCGCCGATCACAGCGAGTGGGATTTGCATCTCGCAGAATTCCAATTCGCTTACAATACCGCGGTACATTCGTCTCTGGGAGTTAGCCCAGCCTTCTTGAACCTCGGTAGAGAACCCCGGCCGGCTCAATATTGGAAGCGAATCGCGGAGGAAGATATTCCGAACGTGCTAGATCGCGAAAAATGGATCGCTAGGATGAGTAGGCTGGTCGAGCTGAGAGACCTCGTTACGCGGAAAATCCGCGAAGCCTCGGCCAAACAAGCGAAATATTATAATAGAAGTCGAAAGGACGTTCCGCTGCATGTCGGGGACCGCGTTTATCGTCGATACCGCGTATTATCAAATGCCGCGAACCACGTGACTTCGAAATTCGCGAAGAGGTACGCTGAACCGTTCGTCATAACGATGATGAAATCGCCGAACATCGTCGAGTTGTCTGATAATGCTGGTCGACCTGCGGGGACTTGGCATGTAAAAGATTTGAAAATTGCTGTCGATAAGCAACCTGCGGAGAGCTCGGTGTGAGCCACCTAACCGTAAGTAACCTGTATGTGACCCATAATAAGTTCCCGTTCTTCCCTGTTGCTTGGTTATGCGAGAATAGACAGAGCGCTGTGCGAGAATGTCGTCGGGTAATCGAGCGGGAGGTCTCCGACCGATGGCGGATCAACTGCGCCAAGTGCGAGAGGACGCACGTCGGCGATATTATGGGGACGACCAGGCTGTGCCAGAGGAGGCCCCGGTGGCCAGGGTGGCCACGGTAGAACAACAGATGGCATAGATCAGGGCGAGGGCGGCGCAGAGGTACGCCGAAGCCACCGCGACCGCGCGCCCTGAGAGCGGAGAGGCTGCGCCACCGCAGGAGCAGTGCAGCCAGATCGCGCGTAAAACTTACCCTCTCTCTAGTCTGTTACGCGCCCATCACACAATCATACTAGCGCGTGTCCGTGAGCGAGCAACGCTCGGACATCTTCGGAAAGAGACGAGCGCGGTCGAAGTTCCCCGACCGCGCCTTCGGCTGCTACACTAATACATGGGCGCTGAGCACGTTCATGTGCGCCCAAGCCGAAACGCCCGAAACGAAGGCTTCGAGGGAAAAAGCAATTTGAGCACGACTCGCGCGTGACGTCACCCGACGTCACGCGCGAGGCTTTTTGATGATTTTAATGCTTATTTAGGTCTTGGTTTTCTGCGTTATTAACGTATACAAAAAAATGTATCACGCACTGTGATCGCTTATTTTTTTAGTTTATACGTTAATTTAAATATAATATTAAATCTAAATTACAACTTATTTATCTTATAAAAAATTCTTTACGCTTTACTCACACCCGTCCTTATCCCAAATCAATTATAATTCATGAAAGTAAGCCGTAATATATTTATATTCGTATTATTATATTAATTCTCATATTTTCATCGAGCGATAAAGCATTGTCCCCAAAAATAACCCAATCATCAATCCGGCCGCGAATCGTAAGTTCCAGAAAGTGCATTTTCAACACAAGCGATAAGATGGTCCCGTTGGTAGCGTTCCTGAGTTCGGTCCGAAGGGGCGCGGGACTGTTCACCGCGCTCAGTACTTTTATTTTTTTTATTTTTTTTTTTTTATTAATTTGTTTTCGTATGGGACGAATTGTTTATTTCTGAAACACGCTCATTGAAAGAACATTATTCTGAAAATAGGAAAACTGCTCATGATGTTTTACGATTAACAAATTTTTGTTCTGTCATCGGTGAGTGTTCTCAAATAAACAATTCACCCCACTACAATGAAAATTACCTGTAAATGTAAAAACATAAAAAATGACATGTTTTGTACTTCTTTCCATGTCACCCATGAGGTAAAGTACAATGGTACACTTTTTTTTAAGTGGTGTCCCGAGGAGGTATAATTCACTACGAAAAAAAAACCTACACCCTTCGAAGCATACATTTTCTTCGATATTTTATATTATATTTTATATATATATTTTAAGCTCAAAATTGTATATAAATAACCATACACACATATAAATACAATTTTTATAAATAAAAATCTTGGACGAAACAGGTGGTTATTATAATAGCCACTATGCCGCAAAAGGTTAAAGAAACCTCCAAGTCCAAGTTTTTCATCGATTGCACAAAAATGATTTAAATAAAGACTTTGCCACAAATACCACTTGCCCTATGCCTCTATAAGCGAGAATCGAGCATATTTACTGTGTTACAGTGTATGACGCTTTCGTAATTTCGTGGAAAACAAAACAGATCGATATGCTCAATTCTTGCTTATAGAGGTATAGGGCAAGTGCGAGTCTCAGTTATAGAAGTCCTGGCTTAAAAATCGGTAGCGTTTCTACTCTGTGCCTCGTAACATTGGTGGTTTTTAATTATTTTGTTCTCAATCTGTTCGACGTTTGGGTTGTGCTTTTTCTACTTTTGATTTTTTTGCTCATGGATGAGCCCGCGGTAAAAAAGCCGAAACCGGCTAAAAAGAAACATTTCCAACACCAATGGTATGTTCAGCATCCAGAGTGGAAACAATGGGTTCAGGCTGTTGCCTCGCAGCCTGATAAGTTTTATTGCCTCGCGTGCGGAACAACGTTGTCATGTGGCCACTGTGAGATAGAAAGGCATTCGATATCAGAAGTGCACGTGAAAAACATGAGTGTGTTTAGTGTAGGATCGGTCCATTCGGGGAACACTACGCCTTCTGCGTATGTTTCGGAAGCAACTTGTGCTCAAGAGAGGTTTTCAGCTGCCTCTGGTGCTGAATTTGACTTTAATGAACGAGTACAAGTTGCTGAAATTCGTTTCGCGACGTTTTTGGCTGAGCATAATATTGCGATGACGGTTGCACCGGATATGCTCAGCCTATTTAAACTCATCGGTCAATAGCCTGCTGTGTTGCAGGCTATGACCGCCGGCAAAACAAAAGCAACGAAGCTAGTCGACAGGGTGGTTAGCGTAGTAGAAGCCGACCGGATAACGCGAGTGCTACGCGAAAACAAATTTTCGATTCACGTGGACGAAACATCGGACTGCACGAATGATAAATGGATGTCGTTAATGGTCCGTTACGTAGAGCCGAGTACGCTGAGGGTAAGGACTGAATTGTTGACGATGCTTCATTTGAACGCGGCGAACTGTTCGGCCATTGAACTGTTCAAAGCGTTCAAAAATGAGCTTTTCCGGAAACAAATTCCCATGCGCAGCATTCTCGGTCTCGCGTGCGATAACGCATCCGTAATGGTCGGCAAACATTTGTCGTTCCGTACATTTCTGTCGGAAAATAACCCCGATCTAATAACGCAGCCGTGTATTTACCATTCTCTCGCGTTGATTGCTAGCGCCGCATTCTCCGCTATCCCAAAAGAGATTGATCGGTTTATCAGAGGTATCGCGACCTTTTTGAACAACAGTCCGAAACGAACAGCCGTTTTTCGCGATTTTCAAGATAGCTTCCAGGATCGTCCGGCAAAAATCACGCGATACGCAGAAACGAGATGGCTCTCGCGCTATTTCGCCGTCGTTAAAATTATCGAGAATTGGCTGACGCTGATAGCATTTTTGGCTGATCAGTCATTGGAGAAGGTTAAACAAGCAGAAGAACTTCTCGAGGTTGCAACAAACCCAGTAACGAAAGCCTATATTCTTTTTTTGCGATTCGCACTAGAATCATTCAATAAAATCAACGCTTTCTTTCAAAGCGAAGAAACTCTAATGCATCGTCTGCAACCTTCTTCAAAGACGATGCTTGTAGAGATCCTCCAGAGGTTTCTCAAACCCGCTTTGTTACAGCCGGCAATATTTGACGTTCATGCTTCCAGTATCAACTTCGAAAATTGCGCGAATCAGCGCGCATTGATTGATATTGATATTGGGGATGACTGCGAAGAATATTTGACGGATGTACAGAGCAGAGGGACTCCACAAGCCGAAGTCGACATGTTCCGCCAAAACTGCCTTCGGTTTTACGTCACGGCTTCGAGTCAAATTCGCGATAGACTCCCCTTCGACAACGAATTTTTGAAAAATTTAACGGTATTGGAAAAGGATCCCGCGTTATTAGATGCAGATCGCGAGTCGACCGTTGCGCGCGTATTGTTCATTTGTGATCAACTTCGCGTTTCCGAAAAAATTAAAATTCGCAACGAATGGCATTCCTTGTACGAAGAGAATATTCGTCAGAAGGAAGAATGGTGTAAATTGTCATTCGACGAGATGTGGATGGCAATTTGTACTGTTACCAATTCTGACGGTATCCTCCGGTACGAAACTTTGCGTTTGTTGCTGGGTATGGTGAGGACATTGCCTCATTCGAATGCTGCGGCTGAAAGAGCGTTCTCTCTCATCCCAGACACAAAAACAAAAAAAAGGAACTGCCTCAGTTCGAGTACGTTAAATTCAATCTGCATTGTCAAGTTGGCTTTGAGGGCTAGGGGGGACAGTGCGACCACGATGACAATATCTCGAGACCATCTGTCACTAATGACCGCGGAAAATTTGTAGTCAGGCAGGCAAAAAACGAAAAGAAAAGCTCCAAGTCCGAGAATACGACCAGGACGATTACTGGGACGTTGACAAATTTCCGGATTAAATTAATTTTTTCTCACATAAAAATAAGAAGTGATCTTAAGGTTGGAACAAACCTTAGATCACTAAGGTTTGTTCCAACAAACCTTAGTAGAACAGCGTCGGTCGGCGACGCGACGCTGGCGGGGCGTGAAGAGTTGTAATATACTAGTTAATATAGAATATTACAGCTCTTCACGTCCCGCCAGCGTCACGTCGCCGCCTGCTGTTTATTTCAACCTTTAGTTCAATATTCGCGAAAAATATTAATAAAGTGTTTATTTAAATAATTATTGTGCATTCGATAAAAACTTGGACTTGGAGGTTTCTTTAACCCTTACGTAGTGCGACATTTTTATTTGTATAAATTTTATTTATCGGTGTATATAGTTGTATATAATATGTATATATACATTTTTATTACAGATTGTTATTACATGTTTTGTTAAATTTGTTCTTTACAGGTTTTTTTTTGTTGTGGATTATACCTCCTGGGGATACCACGTTAAAAAAAATGTGTACCACTGTACTTTACCTCATGGGTGACATGGAAAGAAGTACAAAACATGTCATTTTTTTATGTTTTTACATTTAGAGGTAATTTTCATTGTAGTGGGGTGAATTGTTTATTTGAGAACACTCACCGATGACAGAACAAAAATTTGTTAATCGTAAAACATCATGAGCAGTTTTCCTATTTTCAGAATAATGTTCTTTCAATGAGCGTGTTTCAGAAATAAACAATTCGTCCCATACGAAAACAAATTAATAAAAAAAAATAAATAAAAAAAATAAAAGTACTGAGCACGGTGAACAGTCCCGCGCCCCTGCGGACCGAACTGAGGAACGCTACCAACGGGACCATCTTATCGCTTGTATAAAAATGCACTTTCTGGAACTTACGATTCGCGGTCGGATTGATGATTGGGTTATTTTTGGGGATAATGCTTTATCGCTCGATGAAAATATGAGAATTAATATAATAATACGAATATAAATATATTACGGCTTACTTTTATGAATTATAATTGATTTGGGATAAGGACGGGTGTGAGTAAAGCGTAAAGAATTTTTTATAAGATAAATCAGTTGTAATTTAGATTTAATATTATATTTAAATTAACGTATAAACTAAAAAAATAAGCGATCACAATGCGTGATACATTTTTTTGTATACGTTAATAACGCAGAAAACCAAGACCTAAATAAGCATTAAAATCATCAAAAAGCCTCGCGCGTGACGTCGGGTGATGTCACGCGCGAGTCGTGCTCAAATTGCTTTTTCCCTCGAAGCCTTCGTTTCGGGCGTTTCGGCTTGGGAGCACATGAACGTGCTCAGTGCCCATGTATTGGTGTAGCAGCCGAAGGCGCGGTCGAGGAACTTCGACCGCGCTCGTCTCTTTCCGAAGATGTCCGTGCGTTGCTCGCTCACGGACACGCGCTAGTATGATTGTGTGATGGGCGCGTAACAGATTAGAGAGAGGGTAAGTTTTACGCGCGATCTGGTTGCACTGCGCAGGAGGCCGTGAACGCCGCGGGTACGGCAAAAGAAGCGGCCGCGGAAGGAGAGGGGACAGCTGAGCCAGACTTGGACGGCCTGGTGGTGCCACCCAGCGAAGTGGCTCCACCGCGTCGCCGCGTGCACTGGCAGCTACTTCTGGAAGAGGAGATAGCGGGACTGACGGTGACCGAGGAGCCGGAACCCCGTCGGGACGAGGGCCGACCACCGCTTCCACCGGGCCTGGCCATCAACGAGCTGCGGCGCGCCATGAGCGTCGGGGGACCCGCCAAGCAGTGGTCGGGGGTGGGCTCCGAGGACCCGCCACCGATCAACTTCGCGCGGAGAGACCGCGAGCGCGCGCGACGCGAGGATGAGGCGGTAACGCGCGTGATAGAAAGGAGTAGGGCCGCAGCGCGCCGAGGCTGCTTGAATTGCCGCAGTCTCGGACATGGGTGAAAGAGTTGCCCGAGGCCGCTGCGGACCTACTTCTGCAGGCTGTGCCACCGCGACGGGGTAACCACGGCCCAGTGCCCGGGCCCACACGGACTGGCGCGGGCGGCGCATAATCACGCCGAGCGAGCGAGACACGAGGCCACCAGGAGGCCCAGCCCGAACTACCCGTTCGAGATGGTCTGCCCGAGAAGTCTCCAGGACGGACACGGGCCTCGGGACTGTGCCCGGCCGTGGGATCCGACGCGCCCCTATTGTGTCGACTGCTACCGGCTGGGGTACACTCGGGAGACCTGCCCCGACTGTAACCCCCGCCGAAGGCGCTGACGGCGATAAGGAAGAAAGCAGTTAAAATAAAATAAACTACAATAAAAATAAGCTTTTGTTACCGCCAAGGGCACTCAGTTAATAAATAGAAATTGGTTATGGGAATTGAATGTTTTGCGTGTTATTATGAACCGATGGGTGAGGGGATCGATCGGGAGCGAGATGGGCAACGACTCTGCTGCCGCGTGAGAGGGAT
Source organism: Netelia virgata (assembly GCA_951802705.1). Classification (NCBI taxonomy): domain Eukaryota; kingdom Metazoa; phylum Arthropoda; class Insecta; order Hymenoptera; family Ichneumonidae; genus Netelia; species Netelia virgata. Next base: position 32,591,262 of record OX637864.1, on the reverse strand, counting down.
TGTATCGGCGTGAGCCTACCTCTGACGGAGGTAGACTTCAGCCTAGTGGGGGGATGTGACGAGGCGGTATATCCCTCGCAATCTTGGGAAATAGAAATATTCTTGAGAATATTAAAGTAGGACAGAAATAGCAGAGTCGCGTCGTCTCGCACCCGTGGTTGGAAAAATTGTATGCTCGAACTTGCGCTGCCAAGACATGTCGTGATTTTCAGAAACCCGAGGTCGCGGGATGTAAACATCGCCGGCCGTACGCGAGAGACGACTCCGGCGGACGGGAGAGAGAGAGGGATGGCTGTGCCGGCGATCGAGGGTCGATCGTCGATAGGACCTCCTTCCCCTCTTCCCCCCATAGGACCACGAGGAAGCCGGCGAGCGAGAGTAACGAGGAGCGGTAGTCAGTGTGGTCGAGACCGTGACACGATATTGAAGAGTATAGACTTTTGTAAGAGTAATAGCGGAGCGTGAACAGTTATTGAGAAAATTGTAAAAGAGAGAGTGAGTGAGTGAGCGGAGAGTAGAGCGGAGGGAGCGTGCGAGAAGAGCGAGAGAGAAGGGCCTGGAAACCGCTGTGCGAAGGGACGATTAAGGATAGCGGCGAAGCGTAAAAAGGTAGGCGCACCCGATCTTTTCATCTGCCGGTGCGAAATCGCGTACCGGCGTCGCGCGGTAGTAGGCGAGTCCATCTCGTAACGTAGCCCGCTAACGGACGTAGCCCCTCTCCCCGGCGTCTCCGGGGGACAGAGCTACGTCGCTCCGCGAAGTAGTGAATAAGACCGTAATTGTTAAAAGGGTGACTATCACACCAATATTATCAACGCGTCCTATGAGAAGGACAAATAAATTATTGATTGTAAGAATTTTATACACGTGTGCTCTAAAGCTAATTTTGATTATTGAATTACCCTACTGCAAATTGATGCTCGTCCCCCGACCCTACTAATTCCCTGAGTAATAACTAAGAGAGGAGGAAGAACGTTCAAGAGAATAAATTCCCTTGGTGCTACGGGGTTTGTACAAGCACCTGGCGCCCAATCATAAATTGGTGAGAGAAAGAAATTGTAAGAACAAAATATAACCGGGGCGTCAAAATAGAATTGGACTGGCAGCTCTTTTCGGCGTTGACGAAATTTCGTCGAAAGGAGCTCGTCACAATATATATATATTGTTTTTATGATTTATATTGTATTGAATTATGCATAAATACTTCAATGAAAATGTGTGTGCATCTATTCATCAACGATTACGCATATAACGTCGTTATATACCTACAAATATTGTCAAGTGCTGCGTTGCCGCATTTACGTGTCCAATATGGTGGACGTACTAAGTTGAACAGCAGTTCACGGACCGCTACTGAAACGTCAAACTTAACCACAAATATCTCCCCAACGACATCGGGAACAGTGGTTTTTTTTCGTGAACAAATTAGAAATGTATGAAGTTTCTGAAAATTATTTTTTTGGCCGTCCATTGACTACATATACTTCATATACATATACATATACTTTTTTATCATTTTAGTTTGATTTTGTCAACCTCCGGTACAAAGAACACGGAGGTAAATGAGGCTTTAATTCTTCAATATTTCTTTCAAATCACCTGCCAAGTGCCTTTTTCTTTTTTTCAATCGATGCAGCGTGATCAACTCTATCATATATTTCAAATTTATGGAGAGTTACACGAGTTGATATACTTTAGAAACATCCTTAAACTGCATTTTACGCAAATCGGTGCATTTTTTTGAGTCAGTGCCGAACATAGGTATCATTTTTGAATTCACGGTATCAAGCGACCCATTTTTTCGATATTTTTCACATTATGTAATTAAGCCCGTTTCAGTGTAGCATAAATTCGTTTGGCTGTCAACTAAGCTTTTTTGGCTTTTATGTATTAACAAAAAAACGGCACTTCAATATTTCTTACCTAGTCCAAAGAAAGTTATATTGTATTATAAAGCAATTTATCTTGACTCCAATATTTACCCGACGCCATTTAAGGATATATGTAAAATATATCAACTCGTGCAACTTTCCATAATTTTGAAATATATGATAGAGTTGATCACACTGCATCGATTGAAAAAAAAGCAAAAGACAAAATTAAACTAAAATGATAACAAACTATATGTAACGGTCAATGCACGGCCAAAAAAAGAATTTTCAGAAACTTCATGCATTTCTAATTTTTTCACGAAAAAAAAAACCACTGTTCCCGATGTCGTTGTGGAGATACTTGTGGTTAACTTTGACGTTCCAGTAGCGTTCTATGAACTACTGTTCTATGAACTGCTGTTCAACTTCCACCATATTGGACACGTAAATGCGGCAACGCAGCACTTGACAATATATATAGGCAGGGAACAGATTTACATGGAACCACAGGTCCTGTATTAACTTTTGACACAGAAGACGTAGTTCCACTTATGGGCTGTAGAGCGCGCGGCAATGTATCGGTGTGCCACACACCACTCGACGCATTAGCTGACCCCCACTCTCATGCTATCTCGCTTGCACTTATGCGTGCTTGCCAATATCTGTATCTCACCCACTCTTGTATCAGCGCCACGCTCGAAAGCGAAGGGGGGATTACATGGTAGGTTCGTGGATCGTGTTGGAGATATTTTTTTAATAGATATTTTGTTTTCATCGAAGTTTAATAACTTTTTTTCACAATATTAACTCCTGCTTTTAGTAAAAATGATTATTTTTATTAATCAAAAAAGAAATACAGTCTGTAAAAAATATGTGCATATCAATTTACTGCGTTATTATAACTGTATGACATGTAAAAAAGCATATTCAGATACGGAATATTATTTAAAAAATATCGGGATGAATCACAAAAAATTATCAAATATTATTTAACATGATGACAAATTACATTTATTTACTTATGTGTTGAATGATTTTGTGACCAAATTTTTCTGGCAAACTAAAGTATGCGAATATCCCAGAGAAATAAGAAGAATGGTTGATAATAATAATAGTGAAATATTCACCACATCCTGCTGGAGTTATTATTATATTAAGTGAATGCGCAAAACTTACCTTTAATATTTCAATTAGACTCGCTCTTAGCTAATATCAATCAACATATATACACGTAAAGCGTTTATAGTGCATTATTATTAACAAAATGAACGAGAAAATCAAGCAGGTTATAATGGTGATTGATATTACTCGACGAAAACCACGTGAAGGTGGCGAGTGTTTTTCATCAGGATGGGAAGGAATAATGGCTAGTTTTTTTACAATCCAAAAACTCGTTTAATATAAAAAACCGGCCATAAGCGATAAGGTAGGGTAGGAATTGAGAAATTAATAAATTTAACTGGAAAAAGCGACAAAACATGGACTTTACAGGGACATTGAATTCTAATTTGAATTGAAATTGAAATTCTAATTTGACAAATCAAAAATATTTTATTTAAACAGTTAAGAACCTAAAGTTTTTCGTCCAAGATTAAATATAATAATAGTTAGGAAAATTATCAAAAAAATCACTTCAGCTGTGAGAAACTCTCAGAATCTTGCGGTTCGGTTCCGCAAGGACGCTGCAGTTTGGTCGTTTTTTATTTGCTGTATCCCTCAAATCACGGGATATCCACTTCAAATAATTATAAAAATGTGTTCGAACGAACAAATCTATGATGAAATCGCGATGGTCTTGGCAGTCAGCGTTTGTCAGCCAGAAGTTCCGTTCGGTCGTTATCAATGTTTCGTGCAGACATTGTCTGACATATTTACCAATGCCGACTTCGTGTTTGTGCAACGTAAATTAATTTTGAAATCGTCTGTAAGCAGCAACTATCAAAATGTGAAACTTGTCGACAGGAGCTGTTAAATGTCCAAGATCTTGTCCATCAGTGGTTTTATACGATTTGAAAGAAACTATAAAAGCTCAACGTTATTTTCGAAATTCTGGTTACTTTTAACAAAAGTTCTCTGCATTTCGCACACTGAAATTTTTCCAGACATCGATAGAGCAATTAACCAGAAACATAATTCATCGTGCATTGTTCGAGAGTTACTTCATTACTATCTTGTTCTGTCTTTATCGATGTCGGCATTGTTTGGTCTATTTCGTCGTCCAGTATTTGATTCATTTCGCTGATTGATTCGTTTGCGACCACATCTTTACTATTACAAGCAATTTCTTCCATCGTGTGGTCTCCAGGAACCAACAAACCCGATTCTTCGCTAAGAACATTAGTTTTTAATTCTGTTTTTTGCGCGAGCAATGTAAGGGTTCCGTCTTCCTCGCAATTCGTACCTTTCGGAGCTTTTTCTAAATCGATAGTTATGACATATCGCAAATTGTGTGTAAATTGTTTAGCGGATGGATTGTCGTTATGGCCTGAACGACTTTGCAAAACTGAAAATTGATTTTCTAACGGGTCTTGATTTAAACGAGTTGTTAAAAGATAAAGAATTCCTTCCGCGCTTAGATCATTCCATAATATTAAAATTGATTTTATAGCCATTTTTAAGCCTGCAAAACAAGGTGGTTTGGACCCCCCTCCACGGTCCATTGATCTATCCACGGAAGCGCACTTTCGAAACATTCTTGTACTTGAGGGGATTTCTCTGACAATACCTTTTTCAATGGGCTAGGAGCGCTCGTGAATCGACTATTGAGGCAATCAAAAATATTATTTCATTTTTTAATAAAGTTAGCTGTCGCGGTATTACATACATTTTTTAAATCTCCCGTTATTCTTCCGGTAGCCATTGCGGCGGAGACGGAAGCGCTAAAAATTTGGGTGGCATATCGCACGGTCATGAGTTCAAAAGCATTTGGATCGATATGGCGATCGTTGAGTTTAGGCGCAGCTTTACACGCTTTGTTGCGTTGCACATTGTATAATTCTCCAATTGCACTCCACGATAAATGCGAATTCCCTATAATAAAATATTTCGCGTATAAATTGTTCCGAATACTTTTGAACAAATGAGGAACATCGAAATTGTGGTAAATTTCATGGCCCGATAACATTACAAAAGGAGTATCCTCATTTATCCCCATGACCTTGATTGTCTTCCCGTTGGGAGATCCTTGGTCACACACCATGGATCTTACAACAAATCCAGCATCAAATACAGCACTCACAACCGTCTCACACCACTAATGTTTATATGCGAGACGTAAAATGCAGTCGGCTGTTTCCATGATGATGTTAAGCCGCGGAGCATGAATACAAGCGTATAATTTACCATTTTATCGGTACGACCAAGATGCCCGAGATCTTCGCACCCTTCCACAATATTTACTTCCGAATTATATTCTAGCAGCTGTTGGATTGTCATTTCGTCCCACATTAAAACGCATTGACGTTGATATTCGTCTAATGTCGAAGCTTTTATTTTTAATAACTTAAAAAATTCAGGACGAATTCCGGTCGTTAAATTTAAATAATTTACCCACTGTCTAATCAAAGTAAGGCAAAGCAAAGCAAACTTTTTTTCTTTCAAATGACTATAAGCTTTAGGTGAAGTATAAAATAGACTCAAAGCAAATTGTTTTTCTTCATCTAACCACGGCGAGACTTTAAGATGATTTAATTGCATTTTCAAAAGTAACAAACGGTTTCCATCAAGAAAAATGGGAGGCAGCATTGATTACTTCGGGAATTGATATACGTTTAACACATTTTCTTTTAATATTACGGCTCTCTTGACGAGGTTATTTCCATTTCATTAACAAAGTTTGATTCTTCTTCATTAAAAGAATCTCTCGTCGGGATAAAGGAGGATCATTACGCAGCCCCGCAGCCACATCACGCGATCGAAAAACATCCGTGACTCCCAAAATGCCCGGTTTCGATTCAATCGGGTTTGTTAATTCAACGGAAGAATTCGATTGAACCAGATGACTAACGGCAGTATCATCGGGAAGTTTAAACATTCATTTAATTTATGAAGAAGGTTTTAAATTAAACTATTAACGCTGATTTTTTTAAAAAATGACAGGCAACAAATCATAATGTAAATATAATTTTAGAGTTTGGCAGTGACTTAAAGATGAGTTTTTCAGTTTCAAAACCCTATTCGATAAATAAATAGGTTCAATTGTTCGAACAAATGGTAGCAACTTATATCTTAGCATTATTCCTAGTAGACACCGATTTTGAAAAATTTTGATTTTTTGTTATAATTTGTTTAAACGTTTGTTTGAACAAATTGTAACAATGACTTTGTAATGTATTTTTCGGCGTAAATCACGATTCTGAAAACGGTTTTAAAAAATTTCTATTTTCCGTCATATTTCGTTTAAACAAAGTGTTCGAATATATTAATTTAGCGAGAGTAATAGCAAGTCCGTGAGTAGCGACCCAAAAATCGCCGGACGTCATGTACAATTTATATATTATGTGACGTGATTTTCCCGACGTAGGGAAAAGTCGTCATCCCCAGGCCGCTCGCGTCGTTTACCCTCGCTCTATCACCCGTTAGTTGTATACCTATGCGCTCCCGTAGCTTTGTAGCTGATTGTGATACGATCGTTAGGTGAAGTTTAAAGGAAAGGTAGTAGTCTCGCAGAATTTTTTGAGATAGATTTCATTTAAATTTGATGTAGAGCTCCACTGAAGTGGTACGAAATACTGTGTAAAATTTCCAAGAGCTCCTCCACGTGGAAGCCGAGATATTTATTGGTAAAAATAACGACCTTATACACGTAATCTTATGGCAAAAATTGGATTTTATTCTCGTTTAACCAAATTACGAGATGGATTATGCTGAAAATTGCCACAATAATAAAAGGGCGTCTTATAAACATTTAGAGCCCAGAAAAAATAAAGTCTACCATCCCATTCTGGAAATATAAGCATGTAAAGCGTAAAATTTGCCGTAAAATTCAACGCGTCCCGAGATCGCTTGGAAGGGGAAGCGAGGATCGTGCATCACTGCACAGCTCAGAGGTTGGCGGGAATTTGAATAGCCGTCTTCAAAACTCTTATGACAAAACGTTGACGTACGGAATATCGAATATGTATTTTAATATACACGTGTATATATATATGGATAATGTACAGACGAAACGTTGACTCCTAGTACCCAATATAAAATATTTATTTAAATACCCACGGACGTATAATAATATAAACGGTTGCATAGAGAACAGGCATTTTTTCAACGAAATTAAAGCTTTTTTCTTGATTAGTTTGGTTTCATAATTTTTCATTTTTAATTGGACTAATTTTAGGGTCATTTTAAATTCTTCCCAAGTTCACTCAACTCGACTATCCGCCTTCCGGAGGTTATGTTCATTGACGAACACGGAGGATTACCTTCTTTTACAACTTTTTAAATGTTATTTCGCATTTTACGAAAATTTATTTGTTTTTCTTTCATTTTTTTTCTTATAAATCTCCCGTTCAACCTCATCCGATTTCCCATTTCAAGCGAATAAAGACTGCACGTGTAGAATAAAGCACAATACAAACCGATCGAGACGTTGCCACGACCCGCCAATCGTGCAGATACGTATACCTGCATAGGCTGTGCTCCGAGCGTCAGCATGAACTTTGCCTGTACTCTTTCAAAAGTTTTCCCCTAACGCTCGGCGTTTGGTCGAGCGCCACAAGGTTACAAAGAGTGCGAACTTTTGAATATTAAGGTAAGTAGTTTCCGCCTTTCTTAACCCACCCGCCCGTATCCCGATCCGTGGAGATAGTGGGGCCGGGCTGTTCCCTCCCATCCCCAGGTTGTGCCGGTTGTCGATACCGGTGAAATAAAAATCGACCGGCGCCCTGCCGGCACATTGCGGGTGCATTTTTCCGCGAGATAGGCGACCCAAGGTGACGATGGCGGAAGGATTCCGGAAATTCGTCACAATTAATAATACAAAACTCGATCTCATCACAAAATTTGAATAGCCTGAAAATTGAACATTTGTTTCAGTTTTACCGTTAATGTGAAAGGGTAAGCCTGTGGAAAAAAACAAGTACATGCTTCGAAAATACAAACGTTGATCACACTATTCATGAACTTTATTATTGGAAAATATCATGATAAGGCTTCTGAATCGTGGATTGAAAAAAAAGCGTACCTCGAATGTACCTTCTGTTTTACTTTCTTTTGCAAAAATGCATTAAAAAAAGGATTGTAGCCAAATTTAAATTGCGCGACTGTAAAGAGCGACCTCGAAAATAGTCAAAAATGTAGTTTTTGACGATTTTTTTCAATGACGTTTTCGTAGTGAACAATCAGCTAGAAAAGGGTCCATGGGAAACGTGCCTCTTAAGCCTTAAAGGGTTTTAAACAATTTATCATAGCGTGCTGCTTAGCTGTACGTGCTTCTTTACTTTATCAATTAGAATAACGAGATTAATGAGAAGAGATTAAAAAATTCTTTCTCTTCATTGAAATGCATTTTTAAAACGTATAGAATATGTGAAAATTGTGAATATGTCATTCTCGTGCGAGTGTTATGGCATAGTGAATTATTTACAATTACCTTACTGCCGCTATCAGAGTAGCATATCGTTTGATTGCTCCTTCTTCCATCCTGATGAAAACACCAAGTTTTCAGAATCTATCTTTGCAACGTCTATTATTGAAATTGTCTTATCCTTATCGTCTAAGTGCATACTGTTCGATATCATGACGAGGAAATCGGTGCAAGCTGAGATCAGGTTTCTTCCGTGCGGAATTACATCATCCGTTGTAGACACAATGATTAACTTTAGGCATTATTAAACAATTCACAATTAACAAGTTAAACAATGAAAAACGAAACACTGCTTTAATGAATAAAAAGCAGAATTTTTGTTCAAAGTAGAAAGAAAATTCGTGCACAAAAGAAAAATCGATCCTCGAAAGTCAAGCACGTGCTATGCCGCCGTGAGACGTTTAGCGACTATCCACAATATATTGTTGCTATTCGGTAGGAAGCGTGGAAACAGTAGAAATCGGATAAAAGTAGGAGTCTAAATGCAGCAAAGTATAAAATCCTTTGTATGGCTTAAAAATGTTAGATTTTTGACGAATTTGGTATTTTATCTTCGTAGTGATTTAACAATCGCGATAATTTATCAACAACCACTGTAATAACGTCAATAATTTTTCCTTTGCCAGAATGTGTTTTCATATTGTTTTGCGGAAAAAATATCTGCTTAAAATGTTTTCCGCGAGGACTCAATATTTTATTTTTTTTCCATTCACAATTTTACTTGACTCGCGAATAATTTATTTCTCGATCATAATCAATAAATTTTCATTTCCTGAAAAAAAGGAAAGAAAAATTGCATGCTGGGGAATTCATCAGTCAATCCTCACATTGCGATATCTGCACGCTCACCGCATGACGATTTTACAAACTTAATTAAGGCACAATTTCGTAAACGGTTAAGTCAGAAAAAACATTGTTGAACTTTCTAAGAAAGAAACATCTTTATGGTTCGTTAAGAATAAAATGCATTTTCGCTATTACACAAGCTCTACGAATAAATAAAAAATGCACATGCCTGGGATGCGGAATCTGGTTGCCTTACATCGAAATCCCAAGAACCCCAAGCACACAGTACACAGCGTACGCAGCACACAGCTCGTGCGTGCGAGCGAGAGCGGCACAGTACCCCAAGCATGGCTGAACGTTTGGATGCGAGGAAGCGCGGGCTATAACACCAGCGCCAGTGCATGTTGCACACAGATATTGGACAGCGTCGCGGTGGCTGGGGTTCGCACTAAGCGAACCCCAGCCAAGTGCGCCCATAAGGCCTGTGGTTCCATGTAAATCTATGTTCTCTGGTAGTATCCTCGCGATAAATATTGCTGTGTTCAGCGCCAGTGCCGGCTAACAACGAAACTGCTACTTTCCACGAAATCTGTACAATTCCCGTAACCCACAGTTTGGTCTCCTCCTAGTCTGAACTCCATGGTACTATACTACTATATTTACGAATTTGACTGAGTTTGTTCAATTTTTTGTTCTAACCGATAATCCGTCTCGATACTTAAATCGTACAAACTTGGAAAGAATGACGACCCCGGTGGTTATCGCAGCAACTGCACGTCACACAGCAACGGTGAGTTTTCATTTTAGTGTAAATAACGCATTATTCGAACGTTATATGTGCATCGGTTTTACATTGGATTATTTGGTTATGGCATGCAAGAATCAATTTCTTTTTTTTGTCATAGGTACGTAACCTCAAGTTTAACCAGTTCGTATATTACGTAATTCCGAGATCTTGTTATACTTATGAATATGCGCAGAATAACGCGTTATCAAATCTCTGTGCGAGTTTGTCGTTTTTGTCACGCGAGTGTTGAATTATCGCAGACATTTGAAATTCTCGTTTCAGCTAATATTTTTCCATGGACTGGGCGATACTGGGTGAGTGCGATAATTATAGTAATCCGAATGTAGATAAAAATAAAGATATATGGATCTTTAGGTAGGCGTTATCGTGGATAGTCGATATCCTTTCTACACTCTACATAATACACTCACAGATGCGAGTGCCTCTGATACGATGCGTGTAAATGATAATGTTAAACAATATAATGTGTACATACATATTCTAAGAGTGATACTATTTGCATATCAATGCCTTATTAATAATTTGTTATAATATTTTGTATCGTAGGATAATCGAAAGATGCTAGAAAATCAGTAATAATTGGTAAAGAAAATTATTATAGGAAAATACATTTTCAGACATGGCTGGGCAACTCCAATGGGATCGGTGCGATCGTCGCACATCAAAGTTATCTGTCCTACGGCGTGAGTCTACTCCATAATAAGTCTTGTTATGCTATAGAAGAATGTTTAATAAATCTATCGTGGTAAATTTCAGGCCTACAATGCCGGTGACCCTAAACGCAGGATTTAGAATGCCATCGTGGTTTGATCTACGATCGCTCGATCCGAGTGGTCAGGAGGATGAGGAAGGGATTAGAAGAGCCGCTGAAATGGTTCACGGGCTCATTGCCGAGGAAGTTGCGGCTGGAATACCGACCAAAAGAATCGTCATTGGTGGTTTCAGTCAGGGTGGAGCTTTGGCGATATATAGCGCTCTTACATTTCCGGAACCTTTGGCTGGTGTCATAGCACTCTCCGCGTGGCTTCCCCTACATCAAAAGTTCCCTGCTGTAAGTTAGAAAATATACGAAAAATTGAAGATTAAAACTTATTTTGTAAATGATGAATTAAATTTTTCTTCGAGCAGGAAGCGATAGGAAACAAATCAACCGCATTGCTCCAATGCCATGGTGATTGTGATCCGATCGTCCCTTACAAATGGGGCCAGATGACCGCATCTCTGCTGAAACAATTCATGACCCAGACTGAATTCAAGACTTATCGTGAAATGATGCACACATCGTGCGAAGAGGTATGCCAATGTGGATGAAAAATTGTTGACTAAGCTTTTCAAATATCTCCGACTCTCACAAACAATTTCATTCAACAGGAGATGCGAGATATGAAGAAATTCATGGAAAAAGTAGTAAAGCCGTAATTAGCACGACTTTATTATACTCGGTATTTTAATCATTGCTCCAATCGAGAGAAAGGAAAGAAAAAGAACAAAAAAATACAAAAAAAAACGAAGAAAGTCGTCGAGAATAATAGAATAAATTAATTCTAGTCGCATTGTTTTACGTAGAGGTCTCACGTTTGTCAGAATTTACTTATGAAATAGAAGCTCTCTTCGTCTCCCTCTCTCTCTCTCTCTCTCTCACTCTCTCACTCTCTCACTCTGATAAATTGAGATTATTATCATGTGGACACAAATGAACAACTAAAGAAAAATGAGATCGAGTCGAATAACATTCCCTTGAATGATTTTTAGATCATCGATTTCCACGTACAAGGCATGCGACCGGACCAATTTATTTAGGTTCCTTATGGCCTATTTTTAAGTCTCGTTTGTTCCACAAGTCCCTCGCCAAAAATGATCGAATTACATGATGTCGATCAGTCGTATCTATACCCAATTCTTGTCGGTATAATACTAATATCTTCTCTTTTCCATATTTAGTTATTATTCACGTAATATAATAATTTAAAAAAAAATCCCGTAAATTTGTTGACTCATCGTTCCGTTCTTTCATCTACGATTTTACAAGAATCGTCGAGCTAATGTTAAATTTATACTCTACTACGATTATTATACGCTTTATATTAAATTCGTTCGCCTCGTAAAAATTAGTGATTCCATAAGACATCATCGCTTCCACGCAGAATTGTTAAACGAAAAAACAGAAGGAAAGAAGGAAAAGATCCTCTAGAAAAGTTGGCAAAAAAATGTGATACGCATACCTGTACGTTACGCAACAAGAGCATTGCACTAATCTTCTTTACTACTGATACAATTCAGGTTATTCCATCTATTCGTAGTTTTTACTAGGTCAAAAGCGGTAGATTCGGAAATCATGCAGTTAACAAAAAACAGTTTTCGCGCGTATTTATTTTGCTTTGAACGCGATGCAAGCTATTTTTTTAGTTATCTTGATTTTAGAAGTTTAGTTGATGACGCATTGTTATAATCTGTACATTAGTATTGTTATTAAGAGCCTGTTGGAGTTACCGGTACATTTTTCCCATAGCATATTTCTCGCTCGTATGGCTACAAGATTAACATATTTCGAGTAGTTGGACAATGCGGTAGTGATATGTCGTAATTTAAGTACTATGCAGTGAATGGAAGAATTTCTAATTTCGTTTAGAACAATGTACAATAATAAACAAAGCCGCGAGGAAATGTTTGCTTTATTTCTAAAGTCATCGGATCTGAGAATAGATGAAGCGGAAAGGATTGTGCAAAGAAAATGAAGCAGAATACCGTAAGTATTTTGACAGAATCTCCAATATCGATGACGAACGCCCTATGAATTCAATTTGGTTTCACCAAGGTTCCACAGTCGGCGCTACAAGACGGGCTGACTCCATAAAGTTGGCCGACCGACTTTAACTTTTTAAAGTTTTTTTTACGGATCGTTTGATTGTCGTTTGATACCATTTGATCGGTAAAAATAATCGTTTGATCGTTAATAGATTTTTCACAAAATCCAAATTACTTTCACCAAGTCTGGCCTGAAGTTGTCTAGTAAATTTTTACTGGTGAAGGGTGGTACTTCCAGTTGTTATATTTTTTGATTTGTTGAACATTTTCCTTTTACTATCGTTTAATCGTCGTTTCATACCAAGTTTCATCATTTGATTGTTGATAGTTTCTTGGAAAAACGCAATTTACTTTCTGCGAGTGTGACCTGAAGTCAGCTAGTGACTTTGTTCCCTACACTTTGGACAATTGCAATTTTCGTATTTTTGAACATTTTCTTTTTGCTATTGTTTGATACTGTAGTATGCCAAATTTCATCAGTCGATAGTTTCTTAGGAAAACGTGATTGAAAATCGAGCATAAAGGTGGCTGGCGACTTCTCCGCGTGTTCGATGGATTTGGAAGCATTCGAAGTTTTTTATTAATGCAAAAACGTTTGATAGAGTATGAAGAAATCAATTTATTGAATCCCTATGTACATTGATTAATTAAATATGCTAGTGCCTTCCGGGTTGTGTGGTCACCAGCAAGACGTCGAGAAAGCAAGTTTTTGGGGTAATTCGGTAACACAAATGTTATGATTTCCAAAATAATTGTACAAAGAAAATAAATCCATTACATACACTTTATAAAAGACTTCTTTATTAAAGACAAAAACCCTATTTAATACTAAAGTTTCAGGGAAGGTAAGTGGAAAACTGAAGTTCATTGAACAATTGATCTTTTCATGACTCAAAGTACACCAAATATTACCGCAGATTCGTGGCAATCTGCCGAAAAAAAACAGAACATTAGTTTTTATTGATCTAAATTATGAAAGACATCTATATAGAGAACACAATAGGTGAAAAAGTCAAAATAGAACCTGCGATCGACAGTTTGCCTAAGCTATAATATGTAGAAAGTTATCCGTACGATAATCCTCGACGACGTCAACCTCGTGCGGAGTCGATATCGAGCTCTTTGGATACACAAATCTGAGATAGCTGCATATCTTACAAAATCGGTACAGTCCTATGGATGTAACAATACTGTTGGTAATTATACAGGATTAGGCAGCAACTTTCATGGTCATGGAACAGTAGTTTTTTTTTCGTGAAAAAATAAAAAATGTATGAAGTTCCTGAATATTGTTTTTTTTGCCGTGCATTGACTACGATACATACACTTTTTTTTTTATCATTTTAGCTTGATTTTGTCAACTTCCGGTACAAATAACACGGAGTTAAATGAGGCTTTAATTCTTAAATATTTCTTTCAAATCATCGGCCAAGTGCCTTTTTCTTTTTTTCAATTGATGCAGCGTGATCAACTCTATCATGTTTTAAATTTATGGAAAGTGACACGAGTTGATATATTTTACATACATCCTTAAATGGGGCCATCATGTTTTTTCTTCAGAATTTCATTGAAGAATCCGAGAAAAGTTCACACACCAATTTTCAGAAAAATCCATCAAGATTTAGCATGAAAAAACGATAAAATCGAAATCTCAGTGTTCTTAGGCGCGTAATGTGATTTTGTAACGTTTCATACTAAGGCCAGGAGAATATTCGTACACTTTTGTTTACAAAACATCGAACGATCTTCGATTTGCGAACGATGTTTACATCGGTTCGCAAATCAGAGTTTATCAGCTTGTTTATGCATTAGTGTGTTCTGTTTGATGAAAAGTACTGCAATAGTAATGCCGTCAACGGGCGTCGAGTTTTTTTTTTGTTCGATCGACGATTCCTCTCCGGAACGTCTCTTTTTTGGCTGTTCGCTCTTATTCAGAGTCGTCCCACTTTCACTCTTATTCAGAGTTTGGAGTTGGGTGACCAGCCGATGACTGATAATTACTTTTTTTCGTTTTAAAAATCGCTTTATTCATGGTTATGTTACAATTTGTACTGATGAGTTACATATGGGTTTTTCGGTGTGTTATGTATACGCCTGCTCCCTAGAGCTTATTATCATGTTTTTGTGTTTTTCTTGTCGTAGTTAACGGGTCACGTACAGTTAGGACTTCGAAAAAAAGGGGTTTTTTGCGAATTTTTTTTGGGGACACATTTAAATAATTAATCGTAAATCTTTTTCCATACAAAAGACATATATTTTAAGTAAATAATACAATTTTTTCATTGCAAAATATGCAGAAATTTTTCCATAACCGCACGTAACGTAGGGGTCCCAAAAAAAAGGTCCTCCGCGGTGATCAGTGCAGCTCGTCACCGGATCGTCCGAAATCAAAATAAAAGTAGGGATCATTAGTTAATGACATAATGCTCCGGTTGATCGAAGGATTTGAAAATTTTATGATTTTTCACAAAATGGTGGATGTTGGAAGTCAAAGTTGTGTTTTCGACCCAAATTTTGCTCACATTTTCAGCTATAAAAAAAAAATAATAATCGCATAGAAAAATCCTTCGTTCATCCGGAGGACAATTATGTCTAGAAAAAGTGAGCCAAATTTCAAGTCGATCGGTAAAGCCGTTTCCGAGGTACAGTGATCACCGTGTTCGAAAACATAGTTTCGAGAAAAACGCATTCAAAGTTTTCAGTACGATTTACATGCAGAAGAAAAATTTCCGTTCAAAGTTACATATCTCCATACCCAACAGTCGGATTCGTCTAAAATTTTCACAGAATACTTTTCAAATGTGCTACTTTTAGAAAATGTAAAAAAACAAAAATCGATTTTTTGAAAATTCGAACTGTACGTGACCCCTTAATATTGTTACGTCTTAGCCGGTAATGTCGAAGTCGACAGTGCGTTCGGCCGGTACCTCAAACTCTTAACAAGTCGATAACGTACCAACACAATTTTCTTACACCATTTACCATCACTCATCGATCACCAACTCTTAGTTAACTAATAATATCATTCGTTCTTGGAAATCAAATAAGACCAAGCTCTCATTACATATACATACCACAGAATTCTAAACTGTAATCTAATATAAGCGCTCTATCAACTTATAAACACCTCGTACAGTAAACTTCTTAAAAATTCCTTTTCACTTTTATTTCTTTTCAACGAACCTCTTGTGCGACTCCGTCGCTCGAAAACTTAGATGTAAACATAAACTCTGTAAGCATTCTGAGAATTATAATTCGAAACTCTTTTTTTCTTTCCAACGAGGCGACGTTCTCACGTCACCTCCGCGCGCTAGAGATAATCCCCTCCGCGAGAAAAACAAAAGGCCCATACGAAAAATCGGACCAATCAAAATCAGCCGTCTTTATTGTAATCTGCCTCGCAGAGGCAGAACGGTCCACGCTCTGTAAAACTTAACACAGATTATTCTACGCTCTCATCGAGTGCAGACCTCATTGCGCAAATCTCGAACTCCGTAGAAATACAAAAACTCGATAATAAAATCTCGAACGCCGCAAAACTCTAAGTCTGTAAAAACACTCAAAAACTGTAAACCCCCATTCAATCATCGAACAGTGAATAAAGTCATACTATTGGTTATTGTTACAATTACACCAGAGAAATAATTATTTCTCTCACGAGTAGAGAACCGACGTAATCCTTATCAACATTTAATCAATCCCATTAAATATTTAGTTGTGTCCCGAAAGCGCGAGCGACCTATTCAAAACTCACTATCGCGGAAAGCACTATCTCTTTTGAAAGTTCGCGCCATAACTCCTATCGCGCCGCGTCTGCGGTCTAAAATTCTCGTCGGGACGTAACAACTATATTTAATAAAATTGGTGGCAGCGGAAAACTTAAAACCAGTGACAACAATCAAACAACCACCAATATATAATAAAATTGATGGCAACGGGAAACACAAAATAATAAATAAAACCTGTGTCAGTGAATAAACAATCAACAAACAATATATTTAATATATCGGCAGCAGCTCAAAATAAAAAAATAAAAAATCGTCGGATCCTCTCGCTAACCGTGCATTTGGTCACGACGTGAATCTATCTTCGACGACGCTCTGTTATCTGAAAGGAGGGTAACAAAGTCAAATAAATCAACATCTCTACAACTACTGGCTTTATTTGGCACTCAGACATCATGACTACACGCTCATATTTAATAAAATTCCAATCATCAACGACTCGGGACGAGCTCGACAACGTCAAAATCACAGAAAAATCTTCCGACTACTCCAAATCCAGCGTCAGCCGTACATCTGAGGTCAACCGACTCCAATCCAACGTCTCAAGGCCAACGGACAACAATCATCATCTACATCTGCAAACTTCAATCACGACTAGCGCATTATTTCTTATCGAGTAAGTCAATAATATTCTAGCACCATGCAAAATAATACAGCCGACGGGGACATAATGAATGCCCAATCGTCCTCACGTAGTAATAATTTTACAATAAATCATGATCTCGCTTCTTTAAACGCTCGATACAGAGATTACGTTAGATTTGTACCCGAATTCGACGGGACACCAAAAACATGCGCCCTGAATACATTTATCAACCTTTGCGAAAAAGGGCGGGAATTCTTGCCAATTGTAGGAGAAGAAGGCGTATGCACCTTTCTATACAGTAAGTGCAAAGGCGAAGTAAGTGAAGCACTTCCTCTCGAAACCAGTCTCGACGATTTCATTTCGGAATTAAAACGAACTTTCGTGGCATCAAAACCTATCAAACAATGGTTCGAAGAGCTGGGCAAATTCCAACAGTTGAGAAGCGAGTCAATATCTAAATTTTACGGAAAGATGCGCAATTTCCTTCTCGCAGCCGAACAATCAATTCGGAGTACAGATTTGCCCGCGGTCGAACAAATCATACCGTCTTTAAAGCGAATCGCTATTGATCAATTTCGACAAGGTCTTATAAGCTTAAGGGTCGAAGAAACTAGCGGTCCAATCCCAGTAAGCAGTACAACCCGTCTCCCAATCACACAGAAACCCAAAACAAACTCCAACCAATCACGACCGATGACCGACAAAAAGTTCTGCACTTATTGCAAAAAATCAAACCACAATTTCACAGAGTGTTTCGCCCTAGCCACACATATCAACCAAAATCAACCTAAAGAGAGCGAAACGAGAACCGAAAATTCTCAGCGAATGACCTGTAATTATTGTAAAAAACCAGGTCATTTACTTAGTGAATGCCGCAAACGAGCATTCAATAACAGTAGAAAACAACGCAATCAAGAAAGCACAAACGATCAGGGAAACTTTGTGTCGACCTCTCGAGACGGCGTGACGACCGGTCAGACACAACAGGAACGCCAAGAGTAAACAATAAGTTAAATTCAGTCGAGATCCAAGTGGCGAAGTGCAGACTAAGCTCGAATACTTTAACGTATCTTTCGCCCGCTATTTCATTATCCTCTAACGATTTAATCGAAGATAATACCATGTTCTTTGCGGATTCAGGCTCTGAACTTAATCTCATAAAATTAAAATGTATCCGAAATCCTGATTCAATTAATCGCTCAATTATCTTCGAATTACACGGAATCTCGGCAACGGACTTACCTATGACTCTTGGACACATTCACATCAATCTAAAAAATAAACTCGAAAATTTTCAAGTCATAAATAACGAATTCTCAATAGAATTCGATGCTATACTCGGACAAGAATTACTCGGTTTGTGTGGGGGCGCGATAGATTGGGAATTGAGATCGGTACGTATCAGGGGAGAGCAAATTCCATTTACTAGTCCAGAATCGTTTCTTTTGAAGGCTCGTCAAAAGACGATTATGTTCGTTAAAGTGCGTAACGCACTCGAAACCGGTTACGTGCCAAAACTTCCTCTTCCCGACGGCGTGTACGCTGGTGAAGCCTTAGTTACAAATGACAACGGAAAGGCTTATATCTACGCTATTAATACCCTAGACAAGGACATTAAAGTGGATGTTCCCGTAGTTTCGCTGTATCCTTTCGATATGAGCACAGACGAGAACGATCAGATGAACGAAAGTTCCGCGAAAAAACAGACTCCGGTACGCACGGACGCATCTCGGACGCGAGATAACCGTGTTGACGAAGTAGTGAATCTTTTGCGTCTTGACCACCTAAGTCTCGAAGAGCGTAGTGCAGTGCTCGAACTTGTTGACGAGTACGCAGACGTCTTCCACATTCCTGGGGAACCCTTACGTCCGACGAACACCTGTACACATCGTATCCCAACAACCAACAATACACCAATATACACCAGACAATATCGCTTTCCACACCAACAAAAACCAGAGCTTGAAAAACAAATAGCCGACCTATTGAAACTTGACATTATCGAATCATCTAACTCTCCATACAATTCGCCAATCTGGATAGTCCCGAAAAGAGCTGACTCCCAAGGTAACACAAAATGGCGGCTCGTAATAGACTTTAGAAAATTAAACGACAAAACTATCGGTGACGCGTATCCTCTGCCTTTAATCACAGATATATTGGATCAATTGGGCGGAGCCAAATATTTTTCCATTTTTGATTTGGCATCAGGATTTCACCAAATTCCCATGGATTCTCACGATAAACAAAAAACAGCTTTCACCACACCTTATGGGCATTATGAGTTCACTCGCATGCCTTTCGGGTTAAAGAACGCTCCCGCGACTTTTCAACGTTTAATGGACATCGTGTTAAAAGGCCTACAAGGCAACGAATTATTCGTATATTTAGACGATATAGTCATCTATTCTCAAGATATCGAAGAACATAGGAAAAAATTTCGAAAACTCGCTGAACGATTGCGCGAAGTCAACTTGACTCTCCAAATTGATAAATGCGAATTTTTGCGTACAGAAGTCAGATATTTGGGACATTTAATTTCGAACGACGGACTAAAACCAGATCCGAAAAATATCGAGGCCATTCAAAAATTCCAAGTGCCAACAACTCCGAAAAACGTCCGAGAATTTCTCGGTCTCGCCGGTTATTATCGGCGTTTCATCAAAAACTTCGCGAAAATTGCTAAACCATTGTGCGAACTCACTAGCAAAAATGTCGATTTCAATTGGCCCTGTACACCAGGAGGCATTCGAAATACTGCGAGATAAACTTTGCACTGCTCCTATTTTACAATACCCTGACTTTTCCAAACCCTTCATAGTCACAACCGACGCATCGAATATCGCAGTCGGAGCTATCCTTTCTCAGGGAAAAATCGGAGAAGACCATATTGTTTCTGCAGCTTCTAGAGTATTAAACAAAGCGGAGAAAAATTATTCTACAATCGAGAAAGAAATGGCAGCAGTAGTTTTCGCACTCAAAACTTTCAGACCGTATATTTACGGCCGTCAATTCACTTTGCTAACAGACCACCGACCTCTAGTGTAGTTAAATTCAATGAATGATCCTACTTCGCGAGTACTCAGGTGGCGGGAGAGACTAAAAGAATTCGATTTCGAAACCCAGTATAAACCTGGAAGAATCAACACCAACGCCGATGCTCTTTCCCGTAATCCTTTCGTACTCCCAATTCATTTCAAATGGAAAACTGTAACTCCACCATATCAAAACAGCAGATGCACGCATGCGCTGCCTCTCGCCAGAAGCGTCAGCGCGACTGAATTCAGTTCGCACGACGAAGATTCAAAGAAACCACGAACTTCAGAACCTCTCGTCCAGGACATTTCTATGAACTCTAACTCCTCGACCTGTACGTCGAATCCAATTCCTCAATCGACTCAATGTCCTCAACAAAATCTCGAAATCTCTACAAACTCACTAAATCAACAAAATCCCGAAAATTCTCTAAATCAACGAAATCTCGAAGTCCCTACAAACTTACTAAATCAACAAAATCTCGAAAATCCTGCAACTTCATTAAATCAACGAAATCTCGAAATTCCTACGATCTCACTAACTCAACAAAATCTCAAAAATCCCGAAATCTTACAAAATCAACTAAACCTCGGAAATCTAATCACCTCTCAAGTCTAGTTAAAACCCAAAAATTCAGAGACGCCAGCAATCTCGGAAAATCCAGTGAATCCTCAAAATCCTCGAAATTCCGGTAACTCGCATGTCCCAGAACCTCTCGCAACTCCAAGATGCCAACAAAATCTAGTAAAACAAAAATATCCAATAAATCCAGAGAATCTCGTAAATCCTATTATCCAATTAAACCAAGAAAATCACGTTCCCAAACCTCGACGTAAATCTCGCAAACCATTTAAGGTACGACCCGTTGTGTTGCAATCCATGACTCCGAACTCAACATCATCACCCTCTTCCTCCTCGTCGTCCCGACAAGATCATCATCTTCCTCCGAGAACGAAGATGACTCCTACTCGAGGAAAATGGTGGTCGATTCCTCCATCTCCTCGTCAGAAGTAGATGAAGAAATGGAAATAGTAACCTCGACACCTCTCCAAATTCGACCAAGAGTATACTCCCCGAGAAAATCGAAAGGTAAGAGAGTACGGTACTCCATCGGTCTCTCACCATATTCTAGAAAACATAAAAAACCAAAGCTCAAATCAGGAGTGTTTCTTCACAAAAACCTCCAAACCAAAAATGCGGACACTCACGATATTCATCCTATGACTAACAATACAGTGAATATAGAACAAATGGAACTCTCCACGATAAACGAAGACGTGGCAGTCGCGGAAGACCTAGCCACAATTCTTGACAAAAGCTTGCGAATAAACTCTCCTAATGCAAAAATCGACCAGGCGATACAAAATCCCGAACAAACTCCCACGATACAACCTCTCATTATAGCTCATTGCACATCGCCTATTCCTCACATTCCAGTCGTCCGAAGATCCGAACGAACGGAGAAGAAAAAGACTTGCTTTTGTTGCCCAGACGGTCATACGCACCTCCAAAAACAGTACAAACAAAACGCCCGGAAGGGAAGAAAACGTAACAAATCCCAGAAATCAGAAACTCCCGCAGAACCTGAAATTGTCTCAGAACCTCTCGTAATCCCGTCGACGTCCTCATTACCACAAGACCAAGAACAAAGTATTGCAATACCTCCGATGTTACCCTCGATCTCACAAGAACCAGAACCAAGCATCTCGAATGCTCAACAAACACCCTTGATTTCACAGACACAAGTACCGAATGTGTCGAATTCCAACCCTATGTACTCGATAGTACAAGAAAAGGTACAATCCAGCTCAAATCCTAGTACCACGCATTCAATACTAACCGACAAAACACAGTACGTTCCAAATCTCTCAGTGCAGCAGGTAAACGAAGTGAACCGCACTACTCAAACTAAGTCTCCCGCAACTCAAGAAACGCACAATCAGACTTCAGCGGAAGACATGAACGAAAGCGTAAAAGCAGTAAACATAATCGAGACCAGAGATAACATCGAAATGATTAAAGATCACTACATTTGCTTTATATCCGCGGACGGAACAGTCTCAAACGAGTTCGGTAAAAGAATGATCGAGCTCGGATTATTGAAAAATCTATCCCCTTTAGAACGTTTGGAAGTGGGTCAAGTATTGGTATCAGGTACACCAAAAAGCAGAGTTTTTGCACTCGTAATACAAGAAAACGATTCGACTCTCGTAACTCTAGACAATTTCTCGAAAGCAGTCCAAAACCTAAAAATCAAACTAGAGGAACTCGAAATTAAAACCATAGCAATCTCGGTAAAACGAAACAACTTGCAAGACTCTAGTTGGCCAAAAATCAAAGAAATCCTTTCCTCAATTTTCAAAGACTCAGACATTCAAATCAAAATTTGTAAAGATAAGATCATCGTCCCTCCAGAAGCAGATAGAGAAGGAATTATTAAAGAAAATCACGGTTCCATTCGTATTGATCTCCTTGTTGTTGTGCGTTTCTTTCCTTGGTGTTGGCTCGTCTCCGTGTTGTCTTGCTCTCGGTAGTTGGGGGAATTGAGTTTGCGAATTTCTCCTCAATTCGATGATGTTTGATTCATTGTTAGATTTATTTCTTTTTATGGTTTCGTTATAATTTTGTTTTGAGTTTTGTATTATTTTTAGGTAATTTTTGTACACTTCACAGTCAATCGAGTTTGCCGTGTGCTCTTTTTTACAGTTGGCGCACTGGGGTGGTTGGTCTGAAGGTTTATCACAGTCGGCCGTTAGGTGGTATTTTGTGCATTTTACACAGTTGGGTTTATTAAAGCAATGTATAGTGCCGTGGCCATAAGCCTGGCATTGAGTTATGTGTTTTTTGTTTCTATAATTTTCCCAATTTATTTTCACTGCACAGATGTGTTTTATATTTTTAATTGTTCCCGAACCGATTGATGGTTTAATGGAAACGAAGTAGAATGGGTTGTAATTGTTACTTTCCTTCTTTTGTTTCATTTTGGCTACTTTAATAACATCGATGCCATGTTGTTTCAGATCTTTTTCAATTTCTTCCGTCTCAATAGTTGGGAGGCCTTTTATAACATATTTCATATATTTTTCACTTTTTATTGCGTATGTATGAAAATTAATTTCTTTGGTTAGGAGGAACTTTTTAATGTCACCGTGCATTTCGTTGTTTTTAGTTTTAATCGTTATATTTTTGTTGAAGCTTATTGTTGCTCCTTTGTTTTTATTTCTAATTTCGTTGAATATTTCGTTCTTAATGTTGTTGCTGAGATTTTCAGCATTTACGACGATTGGTGGAGGTTTTTCATTTTTTGTATTTGGATTTGTTTCGTTATTTGGATCCGTTTCTGTGTTCTTTTGTGTGTTCACTTTTGGGAGCTTTTTCCGCGTTTAGTTTGGACTTAGGTTCACTTTGTTTGTTTTTTGCGCTTGTGGAAGCGGAAGTATAAGTGTTTTCATTTATGGTTGCTTGTTTAAGTTTTTTGTTTGTCGGTTCGCTTGTCATAATTTCGATTGGGGTGCCCAAGTCCCTTGGTTTTTTAACCTTTTTGGGCATTATTATGTGATTTACATTTCCTCTTTTGAGGTTTTTGGCCTGTTGGCCTTTCACTTCCCTTGTTTTTAACTAGTGAGTGAGTTTGTTTGTTTTTTATGTCTATGTGTGATTTTGTTTTCACCGGATTATTTTTCTTTCCTTTTTGATTTAGTGTGTTTTTATCACTTGTTGGTATTATAGTTGTGCTATTCATTATTTAATGTTTATTAGTTAACTTTATTTAGTTTAACTTCACTTCACTTGGTAATGTGTGAATTTATTTTGTGTAAGATGCTTGTTAGCAATTTGTTCGTAATCTTTAATTGGTCTGGTTTTCTGTTGTCTGTAGGACTCGGCTGAGTAGCGTTCAGGTCCGTGGTCCGAATTAAACTCCCTGTCGATCTGATAATTACTGATGATTTTCCGGCCCTTATATACCCCTTTTCGGGGATTCTGATAGGTCAGTGTGATTTCCCACCACTGCCTATCAGCTGCTTGTCCTTTTAGTGATGAGTGCCGTGTGCACAAAGACGTTGGCTTGGCTCTTATTTTCTGGTGGTGGGGAATTTTGACTGTGTTTGGGAGGGGATTAAAATAAATACCGTCTCAATAGATTATATATTTTGAGAATTATGTAAATCCGTTATTTTAACATACAACACATTTAGGTTTCACCATCGACCATTATGTCACATGGTGCTAATTTTAGCTACACTATAAAAGTGTATACGATGAAAGGTTTGTCGAGGTATTACCTGTACAGGAAGTTTACCAAACGACTGGATGAGGCATTACTAGAATTGTGCAAAATTTGCCCGAATTTTCACACATTAGTAGCTGGTCTTTGCGTTTAAGATAAACAAAAAAGCTATTTGTTGTTTGCACCTTCTTGCACAATCGCAAAGAACAACGCAGCGCCGGAAATGCAGCGCGTTTCCAACGTACGAAGAAGCATGCATCTAGTTTTGTTTATGTTAGTGGCTTGAATCCTGTGAACAACATTAATCTCCAATGCCTCGGAATCTTAATCCCCTTGACCTTATGGCACGTTATTGGCTTTGCATGAAAATATGTCCGTACCTAGTGTTTCAAGTTCTTCTTGATATTTCAACTATCGAGTCCTCTAAATATTTACGTCTCCCCGCTCTTTGTTGTTGAATTTCTCCACATAAAACTATTTGTTTCGTTTGTGAAATCAGTACAAATCTATAATTTTTGTCCCAATCAATGAGACTGGATTGTCATCGTAGACGATTCGTAACAAAATATAAACGGCTATGATGCATGAAAACCAATAGCCGTTCCTACGAAAGTGCCGAAAGAGAAGTTACGAGAATATTAGGCTATCGATGGCACATGCTGTCTGAAAAAGAATTCAAGAATCAAACAATCAACTTGCACATCTAACTCAAACAGGTAAGTACTTTGGGCAAACGACAATTTCTTCATAACAATCTTCCATATTCGTTATTATATATTTTTTCATTTAGGCAGATGATTTAAGCGTAAGTAATACATTCTATGACCTGTTCGGGAGGGTGGGATGACTTGCGGCGATTGGGGAATAAGTCGTAATAGCACCGTTAATTTTGCCTCCTTTTACAGCGATTTTGCAAATCCGCAACAATGTTTTATCGATACCCTCAAAATAAATATCCCAATCTGAAAGAATCAACAAGTTTTATCTAAAGCAGACTTCTGCCATTAAATAGTAAATGTATCAACGAGTTCATATTAAATTTCAACAATTTATAACGGCGACAACAAAAGTGATGCAAACGGTAATCGCATTTTTACCAAGTATATCGCAAGTACGCCGTTTAATGTTCGGAGCAGTCCGTCATCATTTCTCGTCGAATATCAAATTAAGTAGTATATAATCAGCTATGTATGCACAAAAGTTTAATTTACGGACGGTCCCATATAATCGTCGTGTACAAATTTCCTTGACAATAATGCTCTATTTCGGCATCTTTCCGAAAGGACAATTAACCATCCGGAAATTCATAAACTATAAACAAAATTGCATTTCCAGGCGAATGTATGTAACTCTCATGGTATTTAGAAATTGTAAAGCAATATTGAGTTATCATGGCAACAAGCTTGTTACTGTTACGAACCAATCTGCCTACTAATAACTTACCAGAAGCGATCCGCAAATACACCTCGCCATGCCATGCGCCGCGGAGTCAGCTGTTTCCCAACGGAACACGCTGACGATTCCCCGAAATCACGACCGTAGACTGAGAAATGCAAACAATCAATTCCTCGAAATCACGACCATAGACTGAGAAATGCAAACGATCGATTCCTCGAAATCACGACCATAGACTGAGAAATGCAAACGATCGATTCCTCAAAAATCACGACCGTGGATTGGGAAATCGTCAAAAATGCAAACGATCGATTGCTCGAAATACATTGAGAAATCGTCAAAAATGCAAACGATCGATTTCCCAATCGGTAACCCGATACTTCCCGGTTGCCCCCACGAGACTCCAATAGCACCTTCGTGCTAGGGTATCGACGGTTCCGCCCGACCGATTATTCTGCAGACTTAATTGATATTTTCGTTTTGACAGACGCATCAAACGGTCTACCGGCACTCGTTCCCTAGTGGTAAGTTCACTCGCGTACTTAGAGTCTCATGAGTGTAACAGTGAGTTCGGGAAAACTAGTAAAGAATCAATAACGAACTCTTCGCGTTAAACTTATCTTTAGTGGCTCTTAACGCAACCCAATATACCTCGGTACCGCGATAATTACCTTAGCGTCATTACGCGTCTGAATACATTGGGATCATTTGTAATTTCCCGAAAATATCAACTTGTTCAAAATAATTATACGCGCCGATATATCGATACATTATCATACTGTGAGTATTCGTCTCGCGTTGACTCAGTGAAACGCCGATCGTCACTGTGTGCGCGTATAAATCTGTAATCACACATACAACAATAAAAACACACCGCCGACTAACTGGTGAGTTGTCTCCAACCACATCGCGGAAGCTCTTATTCTACGTTCCCGAAGCACCGACCAACCCAGCGGCGTCAACGATACACATATATACGTACAACACCAGGTGAGGTGCGCAACCCCGCTTTAACTAGGACAGAGATTCGCGCGTCGAGGCCCTGACTCGCTCGACCGCAACAATATTAATTACTAATAAATCAATAAATAATTTTACGCTAAGACCGAAAATCGGGTAGTAACAACTGGTGTCAGAAGTGGGATTCTTCTATGCCCCAACTCCCCTCGCTCATAGATATTCGGGAATTAACACAGAAAAATCCAAAACCTAAATACAAAAAATGACCGATCTAATAGCTTCAATGCTTGAGCGATCGATGCTCAACGATCGGCGAAGAGAGTTGAGAGAATCCGTGCGCAGCCTCCCGGCCTACGACGGTAGGACGAAGTCGCTATCGCCGTTCCTCGAGAGTGTGGCCGATGAGCACCTGCTGCTCCACCCCGAGGATGAAACAGAATTCTTAAACGGGGTGAAGACCAGACTCAAGGGAGCGGCCAGAGACTCGATCGACGGCAGAAATATCAACATTCTTGACGCCTTGATCAGGCACCTTAAAAGCAAATTTGCGCCGGGCAGGGATGTAGATCTCTACATCACAGAGGTCCATCGCCTTAACATTAAAAAGAGTGAGCCCGTTACGGATTATATGATGCGAACGGCCAAACTAGTTAAAGAGGCGCGCAGCACTCTGCGCGGAGAACGACCCGGTGCCGACCCAAGAGCGAACCTCGATAACCTCGACAAAACTGCCTTCGACAATTTCCTGCGAGAACTGCCTGACGAAATTCGCCACGAGGTCAGACATAAAAGTCCGGCGAACCTCGAGGAGGCTTTCGATTTGGTCGCCGAGGAGGATAGGGCGGTGCATAACCGACGTCGGTTCCTCGGTGAAATAGATACCAAACGGAAGTCGAAGAAGTCGCACAAGAAAAGCACTCGGCGGAAGAAGAAATTGAAAAGGTTACGCCGACGAAAGGACTCTTCCGATAGTTCTTCGTCGTCGTCCGACAGTGACGACTCAAACTCCTCCGATTTGTCCTCATCATCGTCGGACGGTAATCGCAAGGCCGGCAAGGTATACGCCGCGGAGACTGATCGCTCCATCAACTATGATAGACGACGCTACCCGCCGCCAGCTTCTCGATACCATGAACCCGAGCCCCCGAAGGGTTGCTCCCTCTGCGGCTGCGGCTGCAGGAAGTCCCCGGAACCCCCGAGGAATCGATGGAGGCTGAGGTCGCCATCGCCGAGGGACACGGTGCGTACTCCCTCCCATGACTCAGGCGAGCATTTAAATTCGCAAGGTGCTTGTCCCGCGAACGGCTGGCCGGGCGCCCACGAGCACATTGCGAGGTCGGGAAGTGTAACCCGGGTGCAAAAAAGGGCCCCCAATGTCTCCTCAAACTATTACCGCCAGCCAGAATCAAAATTCGATCGCCCGACTTCCGAAAGGGGGACGCAGATTTCGTTATAGACGGTGGCTCGTCCCTGAACCTCATTCACGTCGACGCTTTAGCCAGTGACCGACGGGTAGACACCGCTGACCCGCGGAAAATCCGGTGCATCGCTCCAACCACTCTCCGGACCATCGGAACTGTTGCACTTACTATCCCGAAATCGGACACCGTCTTCCACGTGTGTGACGGAGAGCGTCTGCCGGGAGCGCATGGGCTTCTAGGAGCGCCATTCCTCCACGAGCAGAAGACCGAGTGTTCCGTCACATGGGACATGGTGGTAGTATAAATTGTTAGACGATAATTTAGTCAAGAATATTCATAGCCAAACAATACTATTCTTTTGGATACGACGACTTTTCTAAACTAAAAACCAATAAATCGAGGAAATTCCCGAATCATAAGCGCGTCGACGCGTCGCGTCGCACGGATCGCTTTGCTCAAATCAAACAATTACTACATTTGGCGAGGAGATGCGACGATTTCTGTTTCTGTTACAATTCAAACCTTTATTGTCGTTCTTTATTGCCGTAAAGAAATAGTTTAAGATATTGTGAATAACAAAGTAGGTACAGGTACAGAGCAACATGGACTATCCTCGAGGATCATCTGACCAGCATAGTGGCCCACCCTAATAAAAGGATTAACTTCCGCGCTCACTCGACGCTCGAATCAAGCGCGGGAAACTTTTTATTGTGGGGACTAGCGCGTCACGGGAATTTCCCTACTATCAAGCTTGGGTTCGACAGCGATGTCTACATTGCACACTTCTTTCCCACCAAATCTCCCGTTCGTTATTGGTGATAAGAAAAAATCCTACTCTTAATTTTTGCACCAATGAAAATTTCATGAAAGGTAGAGCCGCATCCCTCTCCTTTTTTGGGGACTTCTCATCACCAACTACGAATCTTCATAGTAAATAATATTTTTTCCGTTCTTCGTCTTCAAGAAAGTAATTTCACTTCTTAGATAAAAATGTGTAGATCGGACCGTACGGCTAACGGGACGCGTAATTGATCGCGCTCATAGAGCGTAACGCAATGTAGTGTCGGGCACTCTGGAATCGACTTTACGGCGCGCTAAAAGTCGTAATTTTTGTCTAAGCACACACACAAAAACACACATTGCAGGTATTAGCATGCTCTATAAGTTTAATAATATACGGGTTTTCGATGTGTATGACGAGAAAGGAGCAAAGTCGATATAATATCACGGGAAATAGCAAACAACTAATGTCAATTTCTTACTTTTGTACTTTTTCGCTCGATATCTGAACAACGATCAACCGTACATGAAAAATGTACGGAACCTTAATTGCAGAGCGTAAAAACATCAACAAAAAATTATATAAACACAATTTTTGTGTTGGAATGCCGGAATGGATAATGCCAAATATTTTAATTTTTTGGAAAAGTCACCATACAAAACATTAAATTTAAATTGGAATTTATTAAGATCGGGTTATCGACAAACTTATTGATCGAAAGAGCGAGAAATCTAGCTGAAATATTTGCTCACAAACCTCAAGGAACAGTAAATGGAAAACCATTCGGTTTTGAAATGCAATATTAGTCAATGCAATATTTCAACAATAATTCAAGGCGCATTGTCTTCCGAGCCCAGTATCATCAATGTTAAAAAATGCCTGGAATGTGGAACAACTTCAATATTCGATACAACAATAGCCCCAAATCACAGCATCATCGATCAGAAAGGTTTCACACCGCTCGAAGAAGCTTTACAATTTTCGTCACGACAGGAAAACATGAAATGCCAGTTTTGCCATCAGGATAAATGCACTGTCACAACAAAACCGGGTCATCATATTTTTATCGAACTAGATGTTCGTGAGCGAGAGAATTTACAAAAAACAATCAACACATCACTGGGACAGTTTCCACTTTTCCTACGCCTGGGCTCCAATAATCGAACAAGTCAAGAATACAGGTATACTCTGTGACGAGGCGTTACACTCCTCGCAATCGCGTTAAAGCAAAATATTCGGAGGAATATTAGAGCGAGATAGAATAGGCAGAGTCGAGTCATCTCGCACCCGTGGTAAAGCAAAATTGTGCTCTAGAACATACGCTGCCGAGGAAACTTCATGAGTTACAGAGACATGAGGTCGCCGGAAGTAAACGTTGCCGGCTGATCGCGAGAGACGACGCCCGATGAAAGAGAGAGAGATGGATGGCTGTGCCGACGATCGAGAGACGATCGTCGCTAGGACCCCCTTCCCCCCAATAGGGTCAAGACGAAGCCGGCCAGCGTGAGCGACGAGTTGGGGGGAGAGTGCGAATTTGACGACGGTAGCGATAAGAGTAATTAGTCAGTAAGAACTCGACCACGAGCCCGAGCGGAACGATTAGAAGTAGAGTAATTGTAGAGAGTGAGTGAGAGAGCGGGCAGCAGAGCGAAAAGTGCGTGAGAGAGACGAGCGAGAGAGGGACACCGAAGAACGCTGAGCGACGAGGACATAGGAACTCGGAGAATAGAAAAGGTAGGCGCACGCTGGTGCTATATTTTCTCCGACGATATGAGCCTAGCGTATCGTCGAACGCGTGGGAGTAGGTTGGGCCCATCTCGCAACGCGTCCCGTTGCACTTACGTAGCTGTCTCTACCGGCGTCTCCGGAGTACAGTGGTATCTCACTCTGAGAAGTTAAAGTACGATAAATTGTTTGTTGAGCGTGATTGGCACGCGGATAATTATTGTATTGTAAGACTGTAAATTATGAGTGAGGTCCCACCCGTGGACCGGAGTAATAAATAAGTCGTTGTTAACATTTTAGAAAAAGAACTACTCACACGTTAATTTCGTATATTTGATTGAATTCATGTAATCGATGCTCGCCCTTCGAACCCTACCATTTCCCTGAGGATTGAATAAGAACGAGAACGAACAATAAATGATCCCTTGGTGTTACGGGGGTGATACAAACACCTGGCACCCAATCGGAAATTGGCGAAAGAAAGGAATGGTAAAATAATATTTTGGGGCGTCATTATAGATTTTGGGCTGGTAGCTCTGCTCGTCTTTGGCGAAATTTAGAACGAACAGAGCTCGTCAGAACTCATTTACTGAGGTCCATTATTCAGTAACCCGTGAAATCATATGTTATTTATAAACATTTAATTAAAGAGATCCAAATTATAAAATTATTGTGTGTTATCTAAGAAATTGTACGCGTTTATCAGGCATACATTCATCTATTTGTAGTCCAACCATAAAAAGCGCGTGATTCATCGAATGAAGTATTCAGATAATTAAGAAACAGAACAAGAGAAGAAAATCTAAGATAAACGATTTTTAAGGTAACGATTGAATATGAAATCCATATATGTCTTGGTTAAGAAATTTGGATATTTTTTCAGTCTTGCGGGAGTTGTTGAATACTTACCGGCAAATTACATCGCACACGCACGAAGATTAGTAGGATACTGGCAAAAATGTAACGGCCTTGATAAAAAAATCACTGCATCGACTTCAAACACCCGCATCGAGCCACATTTGGCTGTTTATACATGGATTGAATCGTAATGTAAAAACAAATTGGAATTTGGCGGCTTAATTAAGTTAAAACGTTGATTAACATTTTGACAACTTTCCTAAAATAGTTGTAACTTTTTTATTAAGAGCTTATTTCTTTCAATTTAAAGACAATTATTTTACTAAGTAAGGCGATCTCATTATGCAATTTTTCCTCCATTTTCTAATTAAATATGGATTTTACCAATTTTCTCATTCACATTAAACTACGCATATTAACGTCGTATTTCTGTAATTTCTAATGTCCCAAGAGTTTGACCGTTACAAACTAATTAAAAAAAAAACATCTAAAATTAAGTTCAGGCTAACGACCTTCCGCACATATCCCAATCCTGAATGTTGATCCGAAAATCAACGAGACGTGTCTAAAAGCTAAATTACACTAAAAAAATGTAATGCTCCTTCATTTCTTCACATTATTGTATTATTTTTGGTTTTTCTTCTCGTTTTTTTAACAACAAAAACGTTTTCATCATTCCTATAAGATTATTATTCTGTTTCATTATAGTTTTGAAATATAAACAAGTGCTTGACTTCCGGGTTGGATACGGGACGAGACAGACGCAGGTTTTGCACACAGAGCTGGTGGAGAGTGAAGATGTGAATGAGAGGACGAGGAGGTGAGTGAAAATTGGTGGGAGATCGCGGAAACCAGTGAGGTAAGCGGTGAAGTGTGGGGAGCAAAGGGTCTGGGTAAATAATAGTGCAGTGCGGGAAAGAAATAGCTGGGCGGCAACAATGAGGTTAGACAGCGAGGTGACAGAGAGAGCGGGTGAGATGGAAGAAAGCGTAAAAGACGGAGGCAACGGCAACGCCGACGGCAAGCAGCGGCACGTGGTCGAAGCAGCGAGTGAGGTCTACCTCTACCCTACCGACCAAGTAAAAGAAGGCGGCAGCGGTGAGAACGTGGCGGAGTGCACCGGCGCCATATTTGAAACGCCGAAGAGAAAAACGAGTGTAACAATGAGAAGCAGGCATGCATCGAGAGGAGAGTCGGGAGAAGAAATTCAGAAAGAATCGACAGGCGAAATACTAGAAACAGGAAAGAGGAGGAGAGGTAGACCAAGATGAGTATCGGGTACTAAAAAACGGAAAATACTTGGTGCAAGAACGATCATGGAATACTGGGGCCCAGGAAAAAGGAAGGGAGGAAGCAAAGGAGGACAGGGCGAAGAAAGTCGTTCGGGGGAGGAGGACGGAGAGTGAGAGCGGAGTGAAAATACAAGGGAAAGGGGAAGTACCAGATGGGAGAAAGATCTGGGGGATAGAATGGAGAAATTAGAGAAGAAGTGGGCAAGGGAATGGGAGGAAGACCGCGACGATAAAATAAGAAGAATGGTGGAAATTACAGTGGGAAAAATGGCGAGCGAATTAGAGGAAAAACAGAGACGGAGAGATATGATACCGAGAGAAAAAATGGAAGAGATGCTGATAGGAGAGCAGGAGAGATGGAGAGAAAGATTTGAGCGGCAAGAGGTGATAATACAGAGGCTGAAACAAGAAAATGAAGAAATGCGAAAAAGGATAGAAAAAACAGAACAAGCCAGGACGCGGATGACGGAAAGAAGGGAAGAGCAGGAAACAGAAGGAACCCGATGGAGCAGGGATGAAAATCACAATGAGACCCAAGTTCGGCACCGAGGGGAGAGAGAAATAATATCAGAACAATACTACGACGAGGAGGAACGAGGAAGTGGAGAAGAGTGGGTGGAAGTAAGGAAGGAGAGGAAGACAACAGAACGACAAATTGATGAGAAGATAAAACAATTGGTGAGGACGAAACCGAAGCGGCTAAACTACGAGGAATGGCAGGAAGAATGGCGAGAAAGGAGAGCCAGAAAAAGGAACATCGTGATACAGGAAATAGGAAGATCTGAACACCGGTTGAAATGGGACATCGAAAGGACAGTGTGGGAGAGGAGAGGGGTAAAACCGAGAGTCCAGAGGTGGAAAGAAGCAGGCGACGTGATCATAATCGAAAAAACGGGTATGGAAAATAAAGTGGAGATAATGAAAGCGGCAGGAAGAAGAGGCGGTGGGCGGCAGACGATCTGGGAGGACTTCACAGGCAGGGAGTGGGAGGTGCAACGTGGATAGAGGAGTCTGCGGGCATCAAGAGGAAACAAGGAAAGGAGCCGAGAGACGGATATCTGAAAACGAAGGTGGGGGAAAAGTGGAAGACGTCCAATGAGAGATTGGGAGATCTGAAAGAAGCGAGCGAGTATAGAAGAAGGGAACGGCGAAGAGATGATCCGGCAGCGGGGTTTCGACAGAGGAGTCAGCGGCCGCGAGGGCAACAATGCGCAGACAGACACGAGTGGTGTCTGTCTAGGGGAACGTAGGGGGGATGAAAGCAATGATGGAGGCTTGGGACGGGATAAAGGAGTATGATATTATAGCAGCCCAACAGACGTGGATGGAAGAGAGGGAGACAGAAACACGCAACAAAATTAGACGGAAATTTCGTATGGGCCACCAAAGCAGCAATAAGAGATAAGAGGAGGGCAAAGGCAAAAGGAGGCCATTTAGTAGGGGTTACGAAAACGATATTGGGAGACGGGCAAATTGTACAATGGAAAGGGGGACTCGTCATTAGGAATATACAAATAGGAAGCAGTAAACAGGAAAAGGGGACGCTAATAAGCATCTATAATGAAAATTCAAAAGAATTGGATGGAGAGCTCGGAAAAATAATAGTGGAGGCAAAGGAGAGGGGCGAAGCGGTGATAGTGATGGGGGATTTCAACGCCGGAATCGGTGGAAAACAAGCAGGTATAGCGGGAAGGGCACGACGGGAAAAAGAAAGAGTATGTAAAGACAAAACAGTAAAGACGGAAGAGAGGAGAATCCTGGAGATGTGCGTAAAAATGGACTGACAGTGGCAAACGGAAGATGGGAGGGGGACGAGTAGGGGAATCTGACGTATGCACGGACCCAAGGAGAGGGGGGCTCGGTCATCGATTATGTCCTGTTAAACAGCTAAGCAGAGGAAAGGATACACAAAATAGAAATAAAGGATAGGACTGAATCGGATCACCTTCCGATAGTGATAACGGTGGAGAGGGATGAGGTGCATGGGGACGGCGAGAGGCAAAGCAGACCGCATAGAGAAGAGCAGGTAAAAAGAACAAAAATATTTAAGTGGAAGCAAGAAAAGGCGGAAGATTACAGCGGAAAATTTACTGAAATATACAATAAGAAGGAAAACAGGAGTGAGGTGATGGACAGGTGGGACAGGTTGGCGAATGCAATGAAAGAAGTGGCACATGAAACAGGGATGGCGGCATGAGTGAACAAAACAGAGAGGGGGGGGGGGTTAAGTGGAAAGGTAAGGGAGCAAAAAGGAGTGGTATGGAAACGCCTGAAAGAATTCCTGAAAAATCCGGGGACAGGAGAAAACGAAAAACTAAGGGAGGCGAGGAGAGCTTTAAAGGGAATAAGGAAGGAGGAAATTAAAGAACGATGGAAGGAAAAATGGGAGAGAGTGTGTAACAGCAAAACCGTCACCGACCTATGGAAAGCGCTGAGACTCTTCCGACCCAGAAAAGCGGGAATCAAAAGCAGTCTAATAGAGGAAGGGGAATGGGTACAACACTTCAGCGGGCTACCAGCGGGCAAAAAGGACAATAAAGGAAAGGAGAGATGCAGGAAAGACGAGGACATGGAGGAGATTAAGGAGAATGAGAAGAAAAGAAGAAAAAGAAAGGCGGCAGGACAGGACGGACTGGCGTTGGAATTTTTACAAGGGCTGCCAAGGGAGGGGAGGGAGGAGCTCTGCGACATTTTAAACAACCTATGGAAGGAGGGGAAATTAGCGAGAGGATGGGAGACAGGAAGAATTTATACTATTCACAAGGCCGGCGACCCCACAAAGACAGAAAACTATAGAGGGATAACATTGATAGATGCGGGGTATAAATTAATGACCAAGATCGTGAACAACTGATTAAGTTTCATGGTGGAAGCAAAAGAGCAGATGGGCGAAGGATAGGCAGGCTTCCGAGCGGGCAGGGGAACGAGAGACCATGTGTTTGTCCTAAACGCGCTGATTAATAACAAATTGAAGAGAAAGGGGGTAAACTCTTCATGGCTTTCGTAGATTTCAAGACAGCCCTTGACTCCGTGGACAAAGAGGAGATGACGAGGAAAATAGAGAGAGCGGGGATACGAGGAAGGCTATTGAAGAGGATCGAGAAAATATATGAAAACACACAAAGCGTGGTAATACCGGCGGAGGGGGTGTCGAGGAACTTTAGAACAACGCGAGGACTATGACAAGGGTGCGGTATGAGCCCTACACTATTCAATATGTACATCGAGGACATGGAGGCAGGTTGGTAAAGAAGCGAAGAGAAGGAGGCACGGTAATGGGAGGAGAAAAAATATATGCACTGAAGTATGCGGATGATGTGGTGATGCTGGCAGACACGGGAGAAGGACTACGAAACATACTACGTGAATTGGAGAGATACGTGGAAAGAAAAAAGCTGGAGATTAATATCAGAAAGACGAAGGTCTTCAGAAAAGGGGGAAGACACAAAAAAGAAAGAGGGTGGTTCCTGAATGGGAAGGAAGTGGAAGTGGTAAGCGAATATAAGTACTTAGGAGTACATTTTTCGACGGGTAACACGTTCGAGAAACATGTAAAAAGAATAGAGGGAAAGATAAGAAAGGCGACAAATGTAGCCTGGGGCATTGCAAAAAGACCGAAAATTGAAAGGCTGGCAGAGAGACGGGGTAGAAGTGTGGGGGTGGAAACAAGGTCGAATGTAGAGAGAGCACAGGGGCGATATACGAAAATGGCAATGGGATTAAGGAGGAACTCGCCGGAGTACATTTGGAAGATGGAGGCCGGATTTATAGGAATAAACGTGGTGGCGATAAAAAGAGCGGGGGCTATATATCGAAAATACTAGAAATGATGGAAGAGAGATGGCCCAGAAAATGCCTAATGGAAGAGGCGACAGGGTTGCTGAACAATGATGGGAGCAAATGGGGGAAGGAGATGAAGGCAGCAATGGAGGAAGCAGGAGAGGGTCAGATAGCAGAAGCTATAAGAAGAGGAAACAAGGAGGAATAGGAAATGAAGGTGGGACGAGCGGTGCAGAAGCTGGCTGACCAGGACGAACAGAGAATGTGGACAAAAATCGAGAGATTCGGCTTCTGCAAAGAGTATAAAGAGAGAAAGACAAAGATAGGAAGGGAGAAGTACTGGGACGAAGGAACAATAAGGGGAGAAATAAGGGAATGGTGGGCGAAGATGAGATGTGGAAGTGTGGGAAGAGAGGCGGAGAAAGGTTTGAAAGAAACACCAATGCCACACCACTGTCTTTCTCTCTCTCTCTCTCTCTCGCCCCCACCCCCCTCGCTCTCTCTCTCTCTCTCTCTGTCTCTCTCTCTCTCTCTCTTTCTCTCTCACTCCCTAGATGACAAGCTCACGAAGCTTTTGAACTGCTGCTTGAGATTTATATTTGATCTGCGACGAGATGAAAGGGTGACACTGTTCAGGCAAAGGCTGCAATGGCTGTTCGTCAAGAGTCGGCGGCACTACTTTATAGGAGTCATGACATACAGCTCGCTATTCTTAAGATTGCCGCTCTACCTAAATGAGCTATTGCCGAGGGAGACGCAGGACGTGGGTAGGTCCAAAAGGCGCGCAGATCAGTCCACTTTTTACATCCCCAATCATCGCACCTCCACTTTTCACCGCTCCTTCCAAGTGACGGCTGCCCACTTCTGGCACTCGCTAAGGGTTTATATCAAGCAGGCCTCGTCCTTAGCTGTTTTCAAAGACCGTTTACTAGAGCATTTGCTACGCACCGAGACGCAACAATAAGCAGTTTGTCCGCATCATATCCGCGTCATAATCACTAGAGTAATTAGCAGTAAGCTAGAGTTGTAAGTTAGAGCAGTAAGGTAGAATTATAATCAATCTAGTTATATAGGTATATATATATGTGTATGTATGTAAATATATATGTATACGTAGGTATATATATGTCGATATAGTTAATATAGGTAATATGTACAGTACATTATTTTGCAAAATTGCCCCAGAGCATTGCTAGGGCATAATAAATCGATCAATCAATCAATCTCTGTCTCTGTCTCTGTCTCTGTTTCTCTGTCTCTGTCTCTGTCTCTGTCTCTATCTCTGTCTCTGTCTCTCTGTCTCTGTCTCTGTCTCTCTGTCTCTGTCTCTGTCTCTCTGTCTCTGTGTCTCTGTCTCTGTCTCTCTGTCTCTGCCTCTCTGTCTCTGTCTCTCGGTCTCTGTCTCTCTGTCTCTGTCTCTCTGTCTCTGTCTCTCTGTCTCTGTCTCTCTGTCTCTGCCTCTCTGTCTCTGTCTCTCTGTCTCTGTCTCTCTGTCTCTGTCTCTCTGTTTCTGTCTCTCTGTCTCTGTCTCTCTGTCTCCCTGTCTCTCTGTCTCTGCCTCTCTGTCTCTGTCTCTCGGTCTCTGTCTCTCTGTCTCTGTCTCTCTGTCTCTGTCTCTCTGTCTCTGTCTCTCTGTCTCTGCCTCTCTGTCTCTGTCTCTCTGTCTCTGTCTCTCTGTCTCTGTCTCTCTGTCTCTGTCTCTCTGTCTCTGTCTCTCTGTCTCTGTCTCTCTGTCTCTGCCTCTCTGTCTCTGTCTCTCGGTCTCTGTCTCTCTGTCTCTGTCTCTCTGTCTCTGTCTCTCTGTCTATGTCTCTCGGTCTCTGTCTCTCTGGCTCTGTCTCTCTGTCTCTGTCTCTCTGTCTCTGTCTCTCTGTCTCTGCCTCTCTGTCTCTGTCTCTCTGTTTCTGTCTCTCTGTCTCTGTCTCTGACTCTCTGTCTCTCTGTCTCTGCCTCTCTGTCTTTGTCTCTCTGTCTCTCTGTCTCTGTCTCTGACTCTCTGTCTCTCTGTCTCTGCCTCTCTGTCTTTGTCTCTCTGTCTCTGTCTCTCTGTCTCTGTCTCTTTGTCTCTGTCTCTCTATCTCTGTCTCTCTGTCTCTGTCTCTCTGTCTCTCTGTCTCTGCCTCTCTGCCTCTGTCTCTCTGTCTCTGCCTCTCTGTCTCTGTCTCTCTGTCTCTGTCTCTCTGTCTCTGCCTCTCTGTCTCTGTCTCTCTGTCTCTGTCTCTCTGTCTCTGTCTCTCTGTCTCTGTCTCTCCGTCTCTGCCTCTCCGTCTCTGTCTCTCTGTCTCTGTCTCTGTCTCTCTGTCTCTCTGTCTCTCTGTCTCTCTGTCTCTGCCTCTCTGTCTCTGTCTCTCTGTCTCTGTCTCTCTGTCTCTGTCTCTCTGTCTCTGCCTCTCTGTCTCTGTCTCTCTGTCTCTCTGTCTCTGTCTCTGACTCTCTGTCTCTCTGTCTGTGTCTCTCTGTCTCTGTCTCTGTGTCTCTCTGTCTCTGTCTCTCTGTCTCTGTCTCTGTCTCTCTCTCTCTCTCCCCCCCCCACTTCTGTCCCATTGCACAACATCGCTGCAAAGCCTTATTGATCGTTAAAAAAATTCGACCGATTTTCTCAACCTAAGGGTACTACGGTCTTATAATCATCATATTCGTGTTGCGCTGCAAATGACCGATTGCACAACATCGCTGCAAAGCCTTATTGAACGATAAAAAAATTCGACCGATTTTCTCAACCTAAGGGTACTACGGGCTTATAACCATCATATTCGTGTTGCGCTGCAAGTGTCCGATTGCGAGCCATCACTACAAAATCATATTGGACGAAACAAAAGTGTCGACCGATTTTCTCAATCTAAGGGTACTATAATCATCATATGTGTCTTGCGCTGCGAGTGTCCGATTGCACAACATCGCTGCAAAGCCTTATTGAACGATAACAAAATTCGACCGATTTTCTCAACCTAAGGGTACTACGGGCTTATAACCATCATATTCGTGTTGCGCTGGAAGTGACCGATTGTGCAACATCG
This sequence comes from Netelia virgata, assembly GCA_951802705.1. Taxonomy (NCBI): domain Eukaryota; kingdom Metazoa; phylum Arthropoda; class Insecta; order Hymenoptera; family Ichneumonidae; genus Netelia; species Netelia virgata. The sequence goes on along the minus strand of OX637864.1, from coordinate 32,551,548 downwards.
CTATAAAGCGTTATTGGACGAAAACAAAATTTAGACCGATTTTCTCAACCTAAGGGTACTACGGGCTTATAATCATCATATTCGTGTTGCGCTGCAAGTGTCCGATTGCGAGACATCGCTACAAAGCCTTATTGGACGAAACAAAATTCGACCGACTTTTTCAACCTAAGGGTACTACGGGCTTATAATCATCATATTCGTGTTGCGCTGCAAGCGTCCGATTGTGCAACATCGCTTCAAAGCGTTATTGAACGAAAAAAAAATTTAAGCAATTTTATCAACCTAAGGGTACTACGGGCTTATAATCATCATATTCGTGTTGCGCTGCAAGTGTCCGATTGCGAGACATCGCTACAAAGCCTTATTGGACAAAAAAAAATTCGACCGATTTTGTCAACCTAAGGGTACTACGGGCTTATAATCATCATATTCCTGTTGCGCTGCAAGTGTCCGATTGCGAGCCATCAATACAAAATCATATTGGACGAAACAAAAATTTCGACCGATTTTCTCAGTCTAAGGGTACTACGGTCATATAATCATGATATTCGTGTTGCGCTGCAAATGACCGATTGCGCAACATCGCTTCAAAGCGTTATTGAACGAAAAATTTAAGCAATTTTATCAACCTAAGGGTACTACGGGCTTATAATCATCATATTCGTGTTGCGCTGCAAGTGTCCGATTGTGCAACATCGCTACAAAGCGTTATTGAACGAAACCAAAATTTAACCAATTTTCTCAAGCTAACGGTACTACGGGCTTATAATCATCATATTCGTGTTGCGCTGCAAGTGTCCGATTGCGAGCCATCGCTACAAAATCATATTGGACGAATAAAAATTTCGACCGATTTTCTCGGTCTAAGGGTACTACGGGCTTATAATAATCATATCCGTGTTGCGCGGGAAACTTCCAATTGCGCAACATCACTACAAAATCATATTGGACGAAACAAAAGTGTCGACCGATTTTCTCAATCTAAGGGTACTATAATCATCATATTTGTGTTGCGCTACGAGTGTCCGATTGCACAACATCGCTGCAAAGCCTTATTGAACGATAAAAAAATTCGACCGTTTTTCTCAACCTAAGGGTACTACGGGCTTATAACCATCATATTTGTGGTGCGCTGGAAGTGTCCGATTGTGCAACATCGCTATAAAGCGTTATTGGACGAAAACAAAATTTAGACCGATTTTCTCAACCTAAGGGTACTACGGGCTTATAATCATCATATTCGTGTTGCGCTGCACGTGTCCGATTGTGCAACATCGCTACAAAGCGTTATTGAACGAAACAAAAATTTAACCAATTTTCTCAAGCTAACGGTACTACGGGCTTATAATCATCATATTCGTGTTGCGCTGCAAGTGTCCGATTGCGAGCCATCGCTACAAAATCATATTGGACGAATAAAAATTTCGACCGATTTTCTCAGTCTAAGGGTACTACGGGCTTATAATAATCATATTCGTGTTGCGCGGGAAACTTCCGATTGCGCAACATCACTACAAAATCATATTGGACGAAACAAAAGTGTCGACCGATTTTCTCAATCTAAGGGTACTATAATCATCATATTTGTGTTGCGCTACGAGAGTCCGATTGCACAACATCGCTGCAAAGCCCTATTGAACGATAAAAAAATTCGACCGATTTTCTCAACCTAAGGGTACTACGGGCTTATAACCATCATATTCGTGTTGCGCTGGAAGTGTCCGATTGTGCAACATCGCTATAAAGCCTTATTGGACGAAAGAAAATTTCGACCGATTTTGTCAACCTAAGGGTACTACGGGCTTATAATCATCATATTCGTGTTGCGCTGCAAGCGTCCGATTGTGCAACATCGCTTCAAAGCGTTATTGAACGAAAGCAAAATTTAAGCAATTTTATCAACCTAAGGGTACTACGGGCTTATAATCATCATATTCGTGTTGCGCTGCAAGTGTCCCATGGTGCAACATCGCTATAAAGCGTTATTGGACGAAAACAAAATTTAGACCGATTTTCTCAACCTAAGGGTACTACGGGCTTATAATCATCATATTCGTGTTGCGCTGCAAGTGTCCGATTGCGAGACATCGCTACAAAGCCTTATTGGACGAATAAAAATTTCGACCGATTTTCTCAGTCTAAGGGTACTACGGGCTTATAATAATCATATTCGTGTTGCGCGGGAAACTTCCGATTGCGCAACATCACTACAAAATCATATTGGACGAAACAAAAGTGTCGACCGATTTTCTCAATCTAAGGGTACTATAATCATCATATTTGTGTTGCGCTACGAGTGTCCGATTGCACAACATCGCTGCAAAGCCTTATTGAACGATACAAAAATTCGACCGTTTTTCTCAACCTAAGGGTACTACGGGCTTATAACCATCATATTTGTGTTGCGCTGGAAGTGTCCGATTGTGCAACATCGCTATAAAGCGTTATTGGACGAAAACAAAATTTAGACCGATTTTCTCAACCTAAGGGTACTACGGGCTTATGATCATCATATTCGTGTTGCGCTGCAAGTGTCCGATTGCGAGACATCGCTACAAAGCCTTATTGGACGAACAAAAATTCGACCGACTTTTTCAACCTAAGGGTACTACGGGCTTATAATCATCATATTCGTGTTGCGCTGCAAGCGTCCGATGGTGCAACATCGCTTCAAAGCGTTATTGAACGAAAAAAAAATTTAAGCAATTTTATCAACCTAAGGGTACTACGGGCTTATAATCATCATATTCGTTTTGCGCTGCAAGTGTCCAATTGCGAGACATCGCTACAAAGCCTTATTGGACGAAAAAAAATTCGACCGACTTTTTCAACCTAAGGGTACTACGGGATAATAATCTTCATATTCGTGTTGCGCGGGAAATTTCCGATTGCGCAACATCACTACAAAATCACATTGAACGAAACAAAAATTTAGCCAATTTTATCAACCTAAGGGTACTACGGGCTTATAATCATCATATTCGTGTTGCGCTGCAAGTGTCCGATTGTGCAACATCGCTATAAAGCGTTATTGAACGAAACAAAAATTTAACCAATTTTCTCAAGCTAACGGTACTACGGGCTTATAATCATCATATTCGTGTTGCGCTGCAAGTGCCCGATTGCGAGCCATCACTACAAAATCATATTGGACGAAACAAAAGTGTCGACCGATTTTCTCAATCTAAGGGTACTATAATCATCATATGTGTGTTGCGCTGCGAGTGTCCGATTGCACAACATCGCTGCAAAGCCTTATTGAACGATAACAAAATTCGACCGTTTTTCTCAACCTAAGGGTACTACGGGCTTATAACCATCATATTTGTGGTGCGCTGGAAGTGTCCGATTGTGCAACATCGCTATAAAGCGTTATTAGACGAAAACAAAATTTAGACCGATTTTCTCAACCTAAGGGTACTACGGGCTTATAATCATCATATTCGTGTTGCGCTGCAAGTGTCCGATTGCGAGACATCGCTACAAAGCCTTATTGGACGAATAAAAATTTCGACCGATTTTCTCAGTCTAAGGGTACTACGGGCTTATAATAATCATATTCGTGTTGCGCGGGAAACTTCCGATTGCGCAACATCACTACAAAATCATATTGGACGAAACAAAAGTGTCGACCGATTTTCTCAATCTAAGGGTACTATAATCATCATATTTGTGTTGCGCTACGAGTGTCCGATTGCACAACATCGCTGCAAAGCCTTATTGAACGATACAAAAATTCGACCGTTTTTCTCAACCTAAGGGTACTACGGGCTTATAACCATCATATTTGTGTTGCGCTGGAAGTGTCCGATTGTGCAACATCGCTATAAAGCGTTATTGGACGAAAACAAAATTTAGACCGATTTTCTCAACCTAAGGGTACTACGGGCTTATGATCATCATATTCGTGTTGCGCTGCAAGCGTCCGATGGTGCAACATCGCTTCAAAGCGTTATTGAACGAAAAAAAAATTTAAGCAATTTTATCAACCTAAGGGTACTACGGGCTTATAATCATCATATTCGTTTTGCGCTGCAAGTGTCCAATGGCGAGACATCGCTACAAAGCCTTATTGGACGAAAAAAAATTCGACCGACTTTTTCAACCTAAGGGTACTACGGGCTTATAATCTTCATATTCGTGTTGCGCGGGAAATTTCCGATTGCGCAACATCACTACAAAATCACATTGAACGAAACAAAAATTTAGCCAATTTTATCAACCTAAGGGTACTACGGGCTTATAATCATCATATTCGTGTTGCGCTGCAAGTGTCCGACATCGGACAAATCGGGAAATTTCCGATTGCGCAACATCACTACAAAATCACATTGAACGAAACAAAAATTTAGCCAATTTTATCAACCTAAGGGTACTACGGGCTTATAATCATCATATTCGTGTTGCGCTGCACGTGTCCGATTGTGCAACATCGCTACAAAGCGTTATTGAACGAAACAAAAATTTAACCAATTTTCTCAAGCTAACGGTACTACGGGCTTATAATCATCATATTCGTGTCGCGCTGCAAGTGTCCGATTGCGAGCCATCGCTACAAAATCATATTGGACGAATAAAAATTTCGACCGATTTTCTCAGTCTAAGGGTACTACGGGCTTATAATAATCATATTCGTGTTGCGCGGGAAACTTCCGATTGCGCAACATCACTACAAAATCATATTGGACGAAACAAAAGTGTCGACCGATTTTCTCAATCTAAGGGTACTATAATCATCATATTTGTGTTGCGCTACGAGTGTTCGATTGCACAACATCGCTGCAAAGCCCTATTGAACGATAAAAAAATTCGACCGATTTTCTCAACCTAAGGGTACTACGGGCTTATAACCATCATATTCGTGTTGCGCTGGAAGTGTCCGATTGTGCAACATCGCTATAAAGCCTTATTGGACGAAAGAAAATTTCGACCGATTTTGTCAACCTAAGGGTACTACGGGCTTATAATCATCATATTCGTGTTGCGCTGCAAGCGTCCGATTGTGCAACATCGCTTCAAAGCGTTATTGAACGAAAACAAAATTTAAGCAATTTTATCAACCTAAGGGTACTACGGGCTTATAATCATCATATTCGTGTTGCGCTGCAAGTGTCCCATGGTGCAACATCGCTATAAAGCGTTATTGGACGAAAACAAAATTTAGACCGATTTTCTCAACCTAAGGGTACTACGGGCTTATAATCATCATATTCGTGTTGCGCTGCAAGTGTCCGATTGCGAGACATCGCTACAAAGCCTTATTGGACGAATAAAAATTTCGACCGATTTTCTCAGTCTAAGGGTACTACGGGCTTATAATAATCATATTCGTGTTGCGCGGGAAACTTCCGATTGCGCAACATCACTACAAAATCATATTGGACGAAACAAAAGTGTCGACCGATTTTCTCAATCTAAGGGTACTATAATCATCATATTTGTGTTGCGCTACGAGTGTCCGATTGCACAACATCGCTGCAAAGCCTTATTGAACGATACAAAAATTCGACCGTTTTTCTCAACCTAAGGGTACTACGGGCTTATAACCATCATATTTGTGTTGCGCTGGAAGTGTCCGATTGTGCAACATCGCTATAAAGCGTTATTGGACGAAAACAAAATTTAGACCGATTTTCTCAACCTAAGGGTACTACGGGCTTATGATCATCATATTCGTGTTGCGCTGCAAGTGTCCGATTGCGAGACATCGCTACAAAGCCTTATTGGACGAACAAAAATTCGACCGACTTTTTCAACCTAAGGGTACTACGGGCTTATAATCATCATATTCGTGTTGCGCTGCAAGCGTCCGATGGTGCAACATCGCTTCAAAGCGTTATTGAACGAAAAAAAAATTTAAGCAATTTTATCAACCTAAGGGTACTACGGGCTTATAATCATCATATTCGTTTTGCGCTGCAAGTGTCCAATTGCGAGACATCGCTACAAAGCCTTATTGGACGAAAAAAAATTCGACCGACTTTTTCAACCTAAGGGTACTACGGGCTTATAATCTTCATATTCGTGTTGCGCGGGAAATTTCCGATTGCGCAACATCACTACAAAATCACATTGAACGAAACAAAAATTTAGCCAATTTTATCAACCTAAGGGTACTACGGGCTTATAATCATCATATTCGTGTTGCGCTGCAAGTGTCCGATTGTGCAACATCGCTATAAAGCGTTATTGAACGAAACAAAAATTTAACCAATTTTCTCAAGCTAACGGTACTACGGGCTTATAATCATCATATTCGTGTTGCGCTGCAAGTGCCCGATTGCGAGCCATCACTACAAAATCATATTGGACGAAACAAAAGTGTCGACCGATTTTCTCAATCTAAGGGTACTATAATCATCATATGTGTGTTGCGCTGCGAGTGTCCGATTGCACAACATCGCTGCAAAGCCTTATTGAACGATAACAAAATTCGACCGATTTTCTCAACCTAAGGGTACTACGGGCTTATAACCATCATATTCGTGTTGCGCTGGAAGTGTCCGATTGTGCAACATCGCTATAAAGCGTTATTGGACGAAAACAAAATTTAGACCGATTTTCTCAACCTAAGGGTACTACGGGCTTATAATCATCATATTCGTGTTGCGCTGCAAGTGTCCGATTGTGCAACATCGCTATAAAGCGTTATTGGACGAAAACAAAATTTAGACCGATTTTCTCAACCTAAGGGTACTACGGGCTTATAATCATCATATTCGTGTTGCGCTGCAAGTGTCCGACATCGGACAAATCGGGAAATTTCCGATTGCGCAACATCACTACAAAATCACATTGAACGAAACAAAAATTTAGCCAATTTTATCAACCTAAGGGTACTACGGGCTTATAATCATCATATTCGTGTTGCGCTGCACGTGTCCGATTGTGCAACATCGCTACAAAGCGTTATTGAACGAAACAAAAATTTAACCAATTTTCTCAAGCTAACGGTACTACGGGCTTATAATCATCATATTCGTGTTGCGCTGCAAGTGTCCGATTGCGAGCCATCGCTACAAAATCATATTGGACGAATAAAAATTTCGACCGATTTTCTCAGTCTAAGGGTACTACGGGCTTATAATAATCATATTCGTGTTGCGCGGGGAACTTCCGATTGCGCAACATCACTACAAAATCATATTGGACGAAACAAAAGTGTCGACCGATTTTCTCAATCTAAGGGTACTATAATCATCATATTTGTGTTGCGCTACGAGTGTCCGATTGCACAACATCGCTGCAAAGCCCTATTGAACGATAAAAAAATTCGACCGATTTTCTCAACCTAAGGGTACTACGGGCTTATAACCATCATATTCGTGTTGCGCTGGAAGTGTCCGATTGTGCAACATCGCTATAAAGCCTTATTGGACGAAAGAAAATTTCGACCGATTTTGTCAACCTAAGGGTACTACGGGCTTATAATCATCATATTCGTGTTGCGCTGCAAGCGTCCGATTGTGCAACATCGCTTCAAAGCGTTATTGAACGAAAACAAAATTTAAGCAATTTTATCAACCTAAGGGTACTACGGGCTTATAATCATCATATTCGTGTTGCGCTGCAAGTGTCCCATGGTGCAACATCGCTATAAAGCGTTATTGGACGAAAACAAAATTTAGACCGATTTTCTCAACCTAAGGGTACTACGGGCTTATAATCATCATATTCGTGTTGCGCTGCAAGTGTCCGATTGCGAGACATCGCTACAAAGCCTTATTGGACGAATAAAAATTTCGACCGATTTTCTCAGTCTAAGGGTACTACGGGCTTATAATAATCATATTCGTGTTGCGCGGGAAACTTCCGATTGCGCAACATCACTACAAAATCATATTGGACGAAACAAAAGTGTCGACCGATTTTCTCAATCTAAGGGTACTATAATCATCATATTTGTGTTGCGCTACGAGTGTCCGATTGCACAACATCGCTGCAAAGCCTTATTGAACGATACAAAAATTCGACCGTTTTTCTCAACCTAAGGGTACTACGGGCTTATAACCATCATATTTGTGTTGCGCTGGAAGTGTCCGATTGTGCAACATCGCTATAAAGCGTTATTGGACGAAAACAAAATTTAGACCGATTTTCTCAACCTAAGGGTACTACGGGCTTATGATCATCATATTCGTGTTGCGCTGCAAGTGTCCGATTGCGAGACATCGCTACAAAGCCTTATTGGACGAACAAAAATTCGACCGACTTTTTCAACCTAAGGGTACTACGGGCTTATAATCATCTTATTCGTGTTGCGCTGCAAGCGTCCGATGGTGCAACATCGCTTCAAAGCGTTATTGAACGAAAAAAAAATTTAAGCAATTTTATCAACCTAAGGGTACTACGGGCTTATAATCATCATATTCGTTTTGCGCTGCAAGTGTCCAATTGCGAGACATCGCTACAAAGCCTTATTGGACGAAAAAAAATTCGACCGACTTTTTCAACCTAAGGGTACTACGGGCTTATAATCTTCATATTCGTGTTGCGCGGGAAATTTCCGATTGCGCAACATCACTACAAAATCACATTGAACGAAACAAAAATTTAGCCAATTTTATCAACCTAAGGGTACTACGGGCTTATAATCATCATATTCGTGTTGCGCTGCAAGTGTCCGATTGTGCAACATCGCTATAAAGCGTTATTGAACGAAACAAAAATTTAACCAATTTTCTCAAGCTAACGGTACTACGGGCTTATAATCATCATATTCGTGTTGCGCTGCAAGTGCCCGATTGCGAGCCATCACTACAAAATCATATTGGACGAAACAAAAGTGTCGACCGATTTTCTCAATCTAAGGGTACTATAATCATCATATGTGTGTTGCGCTGCGAGTGTCCGATTGCACAACATCGCTGCAAAGCCTTATTCAACGATAACAAAATTCGACCGTTTTTCTCAACCTAAGGGTACTACGGGCTTATAACCATCATATTTGTGGTGCGCTGGAAGTGTCCGATTGTGCAACATCGCTATAAAGCGTTATTAGACGAAAACAAAATTTAGACCGATTTTCTCAACCTAAGGGTACTACGGGCTTATAATCATCATATTCGTGTTGCGCTGCAAGTGTCCGATTGCGAGACATCGCTACAAAGCCTTATTGGACGAATAAAAATTTCGACCGATTTTCTCAGTCTAAGGGTACTACGGGCTTATAATAATCATATTCGTGTTGCGCGGGAAACTTCCGATTGCGCAACATCACTACAAAATCATACTGGACGAAACAAAAGTGTCGACCGATTTTCTCAATCTAAGGGTACTATAATCATCATATTTGTGTTGCGCTACGAGTGTCCGATTGCACAACATCGCTGCAAAGCCTTATTGAACGATACAAAAATTCGACCGTTTTTCTCAACCTAAGGGTACTACGGGCTTATAACCATCATATTTGTGTTGCGCTGGAAGTGTCCGATTGTGCAACATCGCTATAAAGCGTTATTGGACGAAAACAAAATTTAGACCGATTTTCTCAACCTAAGGGTACTACGGGCTTATGATCATCATATTCGTGTTGCGCTGCAAGCGTCCGATGGTGCAACATCGCTTCAAAGCGTTATTGAACGAAAAAAAAATTTAAGCAATTTTATCAACCTAAGGGTACTACGGGCTTATAATCATCATATTCGTTTTGCGCTGCAAGTGTCCAATGGCGAGACATCGCTACAAAGCCTTATTGGACGAAAAAAAATTCGACCGACTTTTTCAACCTAAGGGTACTACGGGCTTATAATCTTCATATTCGTGTTGCGCGGGAAATTTCCGATTGCGCAACATCACTACAAAATCACATTGAACGAAACAAAAATTTAGCCAATTTTATCAACCTAAGGGTACTACGGGCTTATAATCATCATATTCGTGTTGCGCTGCAAGTGTCCGACATCGGACAAATCGGGAAATTTCCGATTGCGCAACATCACTACAAAATCACATTGAACGAAACAAAAATTTAGCCAATTTTATCAACCTAAGGGTACTACGGGCTTATAATCATCATATTCGTGTTGCGCTGCACGTGTCCGATTGTGCAACATCGCTACAAAGCGTTATTGAACGAAACAAAAATTTAACCAATTTTCTCAAGCTAACGGTACTACGGGCTTATAATCATCATATTCGTGTTGCGCTGCAAGTGTCCGATTGCGAGCCATCGCTACAAAATCATATTGGACGAATAAAAATTTCGACCGATTTTCTCAGTCTAAGGGTACTACGGGCTTATAATAATCATATTCGTGTTGCGCGGGAAACTTCCGATTGCGCAACATCACTACAAAATCATATTGGACGAAACAAAAGTGTCGACCGATTTTCTCAATCTAAGGGTACTATAATCATCATATTTGTGTTGCGCTACGAGTGTCCGATTGCACAACATCGCTGCAAAGCCCTATTGAACGATAAAAAAATTCGACCGATTTTCTCAACCTAAGGGTACTACGGGCTTATAACCATCATATTCGTGTTGCGCTGGAAGTGTCCGATTGTGCAACATCGCTATAAAGCCTTATTGGACGAAAGAAAATTTCGACCGATTTTGTCAACCTAAGGGTACTACGGGCTTATAATCATCATATTCGTGTTGCGCTGCAAGCGTCCGATTGTGCAACATCGCTTCAAAGCGTTATTGAACGAAAACAAAATTTAAGCAATTTTATCAACCTAAGGGTACTACGGGCTTATAATCATCATATTCGTGTTGCGCTGCAAGTGTCCCATGGTGCAACATCGCTATAAAGCGTTATTGGACGAAAACAAAATTTAGACCGATTTTCTCAACCTAAGGGTACTACGGGCTTATAATCATCATATTCGTGTTGCGCTGCAAGTGTCCGATTGCGAGACATCGCTACAAAGCCTTATTGGACGAATAAAAATTTCGACCGATTTTCTCAGTCTAAGGGTACTACGGGCTTATAATAATCATATTCGTGTTGCGCGGGAAACTTCCGATTGCGCAACATCACTACAAAATCATATTGGACGAAACAAAAGTGTCGACCGATTTTCTCAATCTAAGGGTACTATAATCATCATATTTGTGTTGCGCTACGAGTGTCCGATTGCACAACATCGCTGCAAAGCCTTATTGAACGATACAAAAATTCGACCGTTTTTCTCAACCTAAGGGTACTACGGGCTTATAACCATCATATTTGTGTTGCGCTGGAAGTGTCCGATTGTGCAACATCGCTATAAAGCGTTATTGGACGAAAACAAAATTTAGACCGATTTTCTCAACCTAAGGGTACTACGGGCTTATGATCATCATATTCGTGTTGCGCTGCAAGTGTCCGATTGCGAGACATCGCTACAAAGCCTTATTGGACGAACAAAAATTCGACCGACTTTTTCAACCTAAGGGTACTACGGGCTTATAATCATCATATTCGTGTTGCGCTGCAAGCGTCCGATGGTGCAACATCGCTTCAAAGCGTTATTGAACGAAAAAAAAATTTAAGCAATTTTATCAACCTAAGGGTACTACGGGCTTATAATCATCATATTCGTTTTGCGCTGCAAGTGTCCAATTGCGAGACATCGCTACAAAGCCTTATTGGACGAAAAAAAATTCGACCGACTTTTTCAACCTAAGGGTACTACGGGCTTATAATCTTCATATTCGTGTTGCGCGGGAAATTTCCGATTGCGCAACATCACTACAAAATCACATTGAACGAAACAAAAATTTAGCCAATTTTATCAACCTAAGGGTACTACGGGCTTATAATCATCATATTCGTGTTGCGCTGCAAGTGTCCGATTGTGCAACATCGCTATAAAGCGTTATTGAACGAAACAAAAATTTAACCAATTTTCTCAAGCTAACGGTACTACGGGCTTATAATCATCATATTCGTGTTGCGCTGCAAGTGCCCGATTGCGAGCCATCACTACAAAATCATATTGGACGAAACAAAAGTGTCGACCGATTTTCTCAATCTAAGGGTACTATAATCATCATATGTGTGTTGCGCTGCGAGTGTCCGATTGCACAACATCGCTGCAAAGCCTTATTGAACGATAACAAAATTCGACCGATTTTCTCAACCTAAGGGTACTACGGGCTTATAACCATCATATTCGTGTTGCGCTGGAAGTGTCCGATTGTGCAACATCGCTATAAAGCGTTATTGGACGAAAACAAAATTTAGACCGATTTTCTCAACCTAAGGGTACTACGGGCTTATAATCATCATATTCGTGTTGCGCTGCAAGTGTCCGATTGTGCAACATCGCTATAAAGCGTTATTGGACGAAAACAAAATTTAGACCGATTTTCTCAACCTAAGGGTACTACGGGCTTATAATCATCATATTCGTGTTGCGCTGCAAGTGTCCGACATCGGACAAATCGGGAAATTTCCGATTGCGCAACATCACTACAAAATCACATTGAACGAAACAAAAATTTAGCCAATTTTATCAACCTAAGGGTACTACGGGCTTATAATCATCATATTCGTGTTGCGCTGCACGTGTCCGATTGTGCAACATCGCTACAAAGCGTTATTGAACGAAACAAAAATTTAACCAATTTTCTCAAGCTAACGGTACTACGGGCTTATAATCATCATATTCGTGTTGCGCTGCAAGTGTCCGATTGCGAGCCATCGCTACAAAATCATATTGGACGAATAAAAATTTCGACCGATTTTCTCAGTCTAAGGGTACTACGGGCTTATAATAATCATATTCGTGTTGCGCGGGGAACTTCCGATTGCGCAACATCACTACAAAATCATATTGGACGAAACAAAAGTGTCGACCGATTTTCTCAATCTAAGGGTACTATAATCATCATATTTGTGTTGCGCTACGAGTGTCCGATTGCACAACATCGCTGCAAAGCCCTATTGAACGATAAAAAAATTCGACCGATTTTCTCAACCTAAGGGTACTACGGGCTTATAACCATCATATTCGTGTTGCGCTGGAAGTGTCCGATTGTGCAACATCGCTATAAAGCCTTATTGGACGAAAGAAAATTTCGACCGATTTTGTCAACCTAAGGGTACTACGGGCTTATAATCATCATATTCGTGTTGCGCTGCAAGCGTCCGATTGTGCAACATCGCTTCAAAGCGTTATTGAACGAAAACAAAATTTAAGCAATTTTATCAACCTAAGGGTACTACGGGCTTATAATCATCATATTCGTGTTGCGCTGCAAGTGTCCCATGGTGCAACATCGCTATAAAGCGTTATTGGACGAAAACAAAATTTAGACCGATTTTCTCAACCTAAGGGTACTACGGGCTTATAATCATCATATTCGTGTTGCGCTGCAAGTGTCCGATTGCGAGACATCGCTACAAAGCCTTATTGGACGAATAAAAATTTCGACCGATTTTCTCAGTCTAAGGGTACTACGGGCTTATAATAATCATATTCGTGTTGCGCGGGAAACTTCCGATTGCGCAACATCACTACAAAATCATATTGGACGAAACAAAAGTGTCGACCGATTTTCTCAATCTAAGGGTACTATAATCATCATATTTGTGTTGCGCTACGAGTGTCCGATTGCACAACATCGCTGCAAAGCCTTATTGAACGATACAAAAATTCGACCGTTTTTCTCAACCTAAGGGTACTACGGGCTTATAACCATCATATTTGTGTTGCGCTGGAAGTGTCCGATTGTGCAACATCGCTATAAAGCGTTATTGGACGAAAACAAAATTTAGACCGATTTTCTCAACCTAAGGGTACTACGGGCTTATGATCATCATATTCGTGTTGCGCTGCAAGTGTCCGATTGCGAGACATCGCTACAAAGCCTTATTGGACGAACAAAAATTCGACCGACTTTTTCAACCTAAGGGTACTACGGGCTTATAATCATCTTATTCGTGTTGCGCTGCAAGCGTCCGATGGTGCAACATCGCTTCAAAGCGTTATTGAACGAAAAAAAAATTTAAGCAATTTTATCAACCTAAGGGTACTACGGGCTTATAATCATCATATTCGTTTTGCGCTGCAAGTGTCCAATTGCGAGACATCGCTACAAAGCCTTATTGGACGAAAAAAAATTCGACCGACTTTTTCAACCTAAGGGTACTACGGGCTTATAATCTTCATATTCGTGTTGAGCGGGAAATTTCCGATTGCGCAACATCACTACAAAATCACATTGAACGAAACAAAAATTTAGCCAATTTTATCAACCTAAGGGTACTACGGGCTTATAATCATCATATTCGTGTTGCGCTGCAAGTGTCCGATTGTGCAACATCGCTATAAAGCGTTATTGAACGAAACAAAAATTTAACCAATTTTCTCAAGGTAACGGTACTACGGGCTTATAATCATCATATTTGTGTTGCGCTGCAAGTGCCCGATTGCGAGCCATCACTACAAAATCATATTGGACGAAACAAAAGTGTCGACCGATTTTCTCAATCTAAGGGTACTATAATCATCATATGTGTGTTGCGCTGCGAGTGTCCGATTGCACAACATCGCTGCAAAGCCTTATTGAACGATAACAAAATTCGACCGATTTTCTCAACCTAAGGGTACTACGGGCTTATAACCATCATATTCGTGTTGCGCTGGAAGTGTCCGATTGTGCAACATCGCTATAAAGCGTTATTGGACGAAAACAAAATTTAGACCGATTTTCTCAACCTAAGGGTACTACGGGCTTATAATCATCATATTCGTGTTGCGCTGCAAGTGTCCGATTGTGCAACATCGCTATAAAGCGTTATTGGACGAAAACAAAATTTAGACCGATTTTCTCAACCTAAGGGTACTACGGGCTTATAATCATCATATTCGTGTTGCGCTGCAAGTGTCCGACATCGGACAAATCGGGAAATTTCCGATTGCGCAACATCACTACAAAATCACATTGAACGAAACAAAAATTTAGCCAATTTTATCAACCTAAGGGTACTACGGGCTTATAATCATCATATTCGTGTTGCGCTGCACGTGTCCGATTGTGCAACCTCGCTACAAAGCGTTATTGAACGAAACAAAAATTTAACCAATTTTCTCAAGCTAACGGTACTACGGGCTTATAATCATCATATTCGTGTTGCGCTGCAAGTGTCCGATTGCGAGCCATCGCTACAAAATCATATTGGACGAATAAAAATTTCGACCGATTTTCTCAGTCTAAGGGTACTACGGGCTTATAATAATCATATTCGTGTTGCGCGGGAAACTTCCGATTGCGCAACATCACTACAAAATCATATTGGACGAAACAAAAGTGTCGACCGATTTTCTCAATCTAAGGGTACTATAATCATCATATTTGTGTTGCGCTACGAGTGTCCGATTGCACAACATCGCTGCAAAGCCTTATTGAACGATAAAAAAATTCGACCGATTTTCTCAACCTAAGGGTACTACGGGCTTATAACCATCATATTCGTGTTGCGCTGGAAGTGTCCGATTGTGCAACATCGCTATAAAGCCTTATTGGACGAAAGAAAATTTCGACCGATTTTGTCAACCTAAGGGTACTACGGGCTTATAATCATCATATTCGTGTTGCGCTGCAAGCGTCCGATTGTGCAACATCGCTTCAAAGCGTTATTGAACGAAAACAAAATTTGAGCAATTTTATCAACCTAAGGGTACTACGGGCTTATAATCATCATAGTCGTGTTGCGCTGCAAGTGTCCGATTGCGAGACATCGCTACAAAGCCTTATTGGACAAAAAAAAATTCGACCGATTTTGTCAACCTAAGGGTACGACGGGCTTATAATCATCATATTCCTGTTGCGCTGCAAGTGTCCGATTGCGAGATATCGCTACAAAGCCTTATTGGACAAAAAAAATTTCGACCGATTTTGTCAACCTAAGGGTACTACGGGCTTATAATCATCATATTCGTGTTGCGCTGCAAGTGTCCGATTGCGAGCCATCGCTACAAAATCATATTGGACGAATAAAAATTTCGACCGATTTTCTCGGTCTAAGGGTACTACGGGCTTATAATAATCATATTCGTGTTGCGCGGGAAACTTCCGATTGCGCAACATCACTACAAAATCATATTGGACGAAACAAAAGTGTCGACCGATTTTCTCAATCTAAGGGTACTATAATCATCATATTTGTGTTGCGCTACGAGCGTCCGATTGCACAACATCGCTGCAAAGCCTTATTGAACGATAAAAAAATTCGACCGTTTTTCTCAACCTAAGGGTACTACGGGCTTATAACCATCATATTTGTGGTGCGCTGGAAGTGTCCGATTGTGCAACATCGCTATAAAGCGTTATTGGACGAAAACAAAATTTAGACCGATTTTCTCAACCTAAGGGTACTACGGGCTTATAATCATCATATTCGTGTTGCGCTGCAAGTGTCCGATTGCGAGACATCGCTACAAAGCCTTATTGGACGAAAAAAAATTCGACCGACTTTTTCAACCTAAGGGTACTACGGGCTTATAATCATCATATTCGTGTTGCGCTGCAAGCGTCCGATGGTGCAACATCGCTTCAAAGCGTTATTGAACGAAAAAAAAATTTAAGCAATTTTATCAACCTAAGGGTACTACGGGCTTATAATCATCATATTCGTTTTGCGCTGCAAGTGTCCAATTGCGAGACATCGCTACAAAGCCTTATTGGACGAAAAAAAATTCGACCGACTTTTTCAACCTAAGGGTACTACGGGCTTATAATCATCATATTCGTGTTGCGCTGCAAGCGTCCGATTGTGCAACATCGCTTCAAAGCGTTATTGAACGAAAAATTTAAGCAATTTTATCAACCTAAGGGTACTACGGGCTTATAATGTTCATATTCGTGTTGCACGGGAAATTTCCGATTGCGCAAAATCACTACAAAATCATATTGGACGAAACAAAAATTTCGACCGATTTTCTCAGTCTAAGGGTACTACGGTCATATAATCATGATATTCGTGTTGCGCTGCAAATGACCGATTGCGCAACATCGCTACAAAGGCTTATTGGACGAAAAAAAAATCGACCGATTTTCTCAACCTAAGGGTACTACGGGCTTATAATCTTCATATTCGTGTTGCGCGGGAAATTTCCGATTGCGCAACATCACTACAAAATCACATTGAACGAAACAAACATTTAGCCAATTTTATCAAGCTAACGGTACTACGGGCTTATAATCATCATATTCGTGTTGCGCTGCAAGTGTCCGATTGCGAGCCATCACTACAAAATCATATTGGACGAAACAAAAGTGTCGACCGATTTTCTCAATCTAAGGGTACTATAATCATCATATGTGTGTTGCGCTGCGAGTGTCCGATTGCACAACATCGCTGCAAAGCCTTATTGAACGATAACAAAATTCGACCGATTTTCTCAACCTAAGGGTACTACGGGCTTATAACCATCATATTCGTGTTGCGCTGGAAGTGTCCGATTGTGCAACATCGCTATAAAGCGTTATTGGACGAAAACAAAATTTAGACCGATTTTCTCAACCTAAGGGTACTACGGGCTTATAATCATCATATTCGTGTTGCGCTGCAAGTGTCCGATTGTGCAACATCGCTATAAAGCGTTATTGGACGAAAACAAAATTTAGACCGATTTTCTCAACCTAAGGGTACTACGGGCTTATAATCATCATATGCGTGTTGCGCTGCAAGTGTCCGACATCGGACAAATCGGGAAATTTCCGATTGCGCAACATCACTACAAAATCACATTGAACGAAACAAAAATTTAGCCAATTTTATCAACCTAAGGGTACTACGGGCTTATAATCATCATATTCGTGTTGCGCTGGACGTGTCCGATTGTGCAACATCGCTACAAAGCGTTATTGAACGAAACAAAAATTTAACCAATTTTCTCAAGCTAACGGTACTACGGGCTTATAATCATCATATTCGTGTTGCGCTGCAAGTGTCCGATTGCGAGCCATCGCTACAAAATCATATTGGACGAATAAAAATTTCGACCGATTTTCTCAGTCTAAGGGTACTACGGGCTTATAATAATCATATTCGTGTTGCGCGGGAAACTTCCGATTGCGCAACATCACTACAAAATCATATTGGACGAAACAAAAGTGTCGACCGATTTTCTCAATCTAAGGGTACTATAATCATCATATTTGTGTTGCGCTACGAGTGTCCGATTGCACAACATCGCTGCAAAGCCTTATTGAACGATAAAAAAATTCGACCGGTTTTCTCAACCTAAGGGTACTACGGGCTTATAACCATCATATTCGTGTTGCGCTGGAAGTGTCCGATTGTGCAACATCGCTATAAAGCGTTATTGGACGAAAACAAAATTTAGACCGATTTTCTCAACCTAAGGGTACTACGGGCTTATAATCATCATATTCGTGTTACGCTGCAAGTGTCCGATGGTGCAACATCGCTATAAAGCCTTATTGGACGAAAGAAAATTTCGACCGATTTTGTCAACCTAAGGGTACTACGGGCTTATAATCATCATATTCGTGTTGCGCTGCAAGCGTCCGATTGTGCAACATCGCTTCAAAGCGTTATTGAACGAAAACAAAATTTAAGCAATTTTATCAACCTAAGGGTACTACGGGCTTATAATCTTCATATTCGTGTTGCGCGGGAAATTTCCGATTGCGCAACATCACTACAAAATCACATTGAACGAAACAAACATTTAGCCAATTTTATCAACCTAAGGGTACTACGGGCTTATAATCATCATATTCGTGTTGCGCTGCAAGTGTCCGATTGTGCAACATCGCTACAAAGCGTTATTGAACGAAACAAAAATTTAACCAATTTTCTCAAGCTAACGGTACTACGGGCTTATAATCATCATATTCGTGTTGCGCTGCAAGTGTCCGATTGCGAGCCATCACTACAAAATCATATTGGACGAAACAAAAGTGTCGACCGATTTTCTCAATCTAAGGGTACTATAATCATCATATGTGTGTTGCGCTGCGAGTGTCCGATTGCACAACATCGCTGCAAAGCCTTATTGAACGATAACAAAATTCGACCGATTTTCTCAACCTAAGGGTACTACGGGCTTATAACCATCATATTCGTGTTGCGCCGGAAGTGTCCGATTGTGCAACATCGCTATAAAGCGTTATTGGACGAAAACAAAAATTAGACCGATTTTCTCAACCTAAGGGTACTACGGGCTTATAATCATCATATTCGTGTTGCGCTGCAAGTGTCCGATTGTGCAACATCGCTATAAAGCGTTATTGGACGAAAACAAAATTTAACCAATTTTCTCAAGCTAACGGTACTACGGGCTTATAATCATCATATTCGTGTTGCGCTGCAAGTGTCCGATTGCGAGCCATCGCTACAAAATCATATTGGACGAATAAAAATTTCGACCGATTTTCTCAATCTAAGGGTACTATAATCATCATATTTGTGTTGCGCTACGAGTGTCCGATTGCACAACATCGCTGCAAAGCCTTATTGAACGATACAAAAATTCGACCGTTTTTCTCAACCTAAGGGTACTACGGGCTTATAACCATCATATTTGTGTTGCGCTGGAAGTGTCCGATTGTGCAACATCGCTATAAAGCGTTATTGGACGAAAACAAAATTTAGACCGATTTTCTCAACCTAAGGGTACTACGGGCTTATGATCATCATATTCGTGTTGCGCTGCAAGTGTCCGATTGCGAGACATCGCTACAAAGCCTTATTGGACGAACAAAAATTCGACCGACTTTTTCAACCTAAGGGTACTACGGGCTTATAATCATCATATTCGTGTTGCGCTGCAAGCGTCCGATGGTGCAACATCGCTTCAAAGCGTTATTGAACGAAAAAAAAATTTAAGCAATTTTATGAACCTAAGGGTACTACGGGCTTATAATCATCATATTCGTTTTGCGCTGCAAGTGTCCGATTGCGAGACATCGCTACAAAGCCTTATTGGACGAAAAAAAATTCGACCGACTCTTTCAACCTAAGGGTACTACGGGCTTATAATCATCATATTCGTGTTGCGCTGCAAGCGTCCGATTGTGCAACATCGCTTCAAAGCGTTATTGAACGAAAAAAAAATTTAAGCAATTTTATCAACCTAAGGGTACTACGGGCTTATAATCATCATATTCGTGTTGCGCTGCAAGCGTCCGATTGTGCAACATCGCTTCAAAGCGTTATTGAACGAAAAATTTAAGCAATTTTATCAACCTAAGGGTACTACGGGCTTATAATCTTCATATTCGTGTTGCGCGGGAAATTTCCGATTGCGCAACATCACTTCAAAATCATATTGGACGAAACAAAAATTTCGACCGATTTTCTCAGTCTAAGGGTACTACGGTCATATAATCATGATATTCGTGTTGCGCTGCAAATGACCGATTGCGCAACATCGCTACAAAAGCTTATTGGACGAAAAAAAAATCGACCGATTTTCTCAACCTAAGGGTACTACGGGCTTATAATCTTCATATTCGTGTTGCGCGGGAAATTTCCGATTGCGCAACATCACTACAAAATCACATTGAACGAAACAAAAATTTAGCCAATTTTATCAACCTAAGGGTACTACGGGCTTATAATCATCATATTCGTGTTGCGCTGCAAGTGTCCGATTGTGCAACATCGCTATAAAGCGTTATTGAACGAAACAAAAATTTAACCAATTTTCTCAAGCTAACGGTACTACGGGCGTATAATCATCATATTCGTGTTGCGCTGCGAGTGTCCGATTGCACAACATCGCTGCAAAGCCTTATTGAACGATGACAAAATTCGACCGATGTTCTCAACCTAAGGGTACTACGGGCTTATAACCATCATATTCGTGTTGCGCTGGAAGTGTCCGATTGTGCAACATCGCTATAAAGCGTTATTGGACGAAAACAAAATTTAGACCGATTTTCTCAACCTAAGGGTACTACGGGCTTATAATCATCATATTCGTGTTGCGCTGCAAGTGTCCGATGGTGCAACATCGCTATAAAGCGTTATTGGACGAAAACAAAATTTAGACCGATTTTCTCAACCTAAGGGTGCTACGGGCTTATAATCATCATAGTCGTGTTGCGCTGCAAGTGGCCGATTGCGGGACATCGCTACAAAGCCTTATTGGACAAAAAAAAATTCGACCGATTTTGTCAACCTAAGGGTACTACGGGCTTATAATCATCATATTCCTGTTGCGCTGCAAGTGTCCGATTGCGAGACATGGCTACAAAGCCTTATTGGACGAATGAAAATTTCGACCGATTTTGTCAACCTAAGGGTACTACGGGCTTATAATCATCATATTCGTGTTGCGCTGCAAGTGTCCGATTGTGCAACATCGCTACAAAGCGTTATTGAACGAAACCAAAATTTAAGCAATTTTATCAACCTAAGGGTACTACGGGCTTATAATCTTCATATTCGTGTTGCGCGGGAAATTTCCGATTGCGCAACATCACTTCAAAATCATATTGGACGAAACAAAAATTTCGACCGATTTTCTCAGTCTAAGGGTACTACGGTCATATAATCATGATATTCGTGTTGCGCTGCAAATGACCGATTGCGCAACATCGCTACAAAAGCTTATTGGACGAAAAAAAAATCGACCGATTTTCTCAACCTAAGGGTACTACGGGCTTATAATCTTCATATTCGTGTTGCGCGGGAAATTTCCGATTGCGCAACATCACTACAAAATCACATTGAACGAAACAAAAATTTAGCCAATTTTATCAACCTAAGGGTACTACGGGCTTATAATCATCATATTCGTGTTGCGCTGCAAGTGTCCGATTGTGCAACATCGCTATAAAGCGTTATTGAACGAAACAAAAATTTAACCAATTTTCTCAAGCTAACGGTACTACGGGCGTATAATCATCATATTCGTGTTGCGCTGCGAGTGTCCGATTGCACAACATCGCTGCAAAGCCTTATTGAACGATGACAAAATTCGACCGATGTTCTCAACCTAAGGGTACTACGGGCTTATAACCATCATATTCGTGTTGCGCTGGAAGTGTCCGATTGTGCAACATCGCTATAAAGCGTTATTGGACGAAAACAAAATTTAGACCGATTTTCTCAACCTAAGGGTACTACGGGCTTATAATCATCATATTCGTGTTGCGCTGCAAGTGTCCGATGGTGCAACATCGCTATAAAGCGTTATTGGACGAAAACAAAATTTAGACCGATTTTCTCAACCTAAGGGTGCTACGGGCTTATAATCATCATAGTCGTGTTGCGCTGCAAGTGGCCGATTGCGGGACATCGCTACAAAGCCTTATTGGACAAAAAAAAATTCGACCGATTTTGTCAACCTAAGGGTACTACGGGCTTATAATCATCATATTCCTGTTGCGCTGCAAGTGTCCGATTGCGAGACATGGCTACAAAGCCTTATTGGACGAATGAAAATTTCGACCGATTTTGTCAACCTAAGGGTACTACGGGCTTATAATCATCATATTCGTGTTGCGCTGCAAGTGTCCGATTGTGCAACATCGCTACAAAGCGTTATTGAACGAAACCAAAATTTAACCAATTTTCTCAACCTAAGGGTACTACGGGCTTATAATCTTCATATTCGTGTTGCGCGGGAAATTTCCGATTGCGCAACATCACTACAAAATCACATTGAACGAAACAAAAATTTAGCCAATTTTATCAACCTAAGGGTACTACGGGCTTATAATCATCATATTCGTGTTGCGCTGCAAGTGTCCGATTGTGCAACATCGCTATAAAGCGTTATTGAACGAAACAAAAATTTAACCAATTTTCTCAAGCTAACGGTACTACGGGCGTATAATCATCATATTCGTGTTGCGCTGCGAGTGTCCGATTGCACAACATCGCTGCAAAGCCTTATTGAACGATGACAAAATTCGACCGATGTTCTCAACCTAAGGGTACTACGGGCTTATAACCATCATATTCGTGTTGCGCTGGAAGTGTCCGATTGTGCAACATCGCTATAAAGCGTTATTGGACGAAAACAAAATTTAGACCGATTTTCTCAACCTAAGGGTACTACGGGCTTATAATCATCATATTCGTGTTGCGCTGCAAGTGTCCGATGGTGCAACATCGCTATAAAGCGTTATTGGACGAAAACAAAATTTAGACCGATTTTCTCAACCTAAGGGTGCTACGGGCTTATAATCATCATATTCGTGTTGCGCTGCAAGTGTCCGATTGCGAGACATCGCTACAAAGCCTTATTGGACGAACAAAAATTCGACCGACTTTTTCAACCTAAGGGTACTACGGGCTTATAATCATCATATTCGTGTTGCGCTGCAAGCGTCCGATTGTGCAACATCGCTTCAAAGCGTTATTGAACGAAACAAAAATTTAAGCAATTTTATCAACCTAAGGGTACTACGGGCTTATAATCATCATAGTCGTGTTGCGCTGCAAGTGGCCGATTGCGGGACATCGCTACAAAGCCTTATTGGACAAACAAAAATTCGACCGATTTTGTCAACCTAAGGGTATTACGGGCTTATAATCATCATATTCCTGTTGCGCTGCAAGTGTCCGATTGCGAGACATGGCTACAAAGCCTTATTGGACGAAAGAAAATTTCGACCGATTTTGTCAACCTAAGGGTACTACGGGCTTATAATCATCATATTCGTGTTGCGCTGCAAGTGTCCGATTGTGCAACATCGCTACAAAGCGTTATTGAACGAAACCAAAATTTAACCAATTTTCTCAAGCTAACGGTACTACGGGCTTATAATCATCATATTCGTGTTGCGCTGCAAGTGTCCGATTGCGAGCCATCGCTACAAAATCATATTGGACGAATAAAAATTTCGACCGATTTTCTCAGTCTAAGGGTACTACGGGCTTATAATAATCATATTCGTGTTGCGCGGGAAACTTTCGATTGCGCAACATCACTACAAAATCATATTGGACGAAACAAAAGTGTCGACCGATTTTCTCAATCTAAGGGTACTATAATCATCATATTTGTGTTGCGCTACGAGTGTCCGATTGCACAACATCGCTGCAAAGCCTTATTGAACGATAAAAAAATTCGACCGATTTTCTCAACCTAAGGGTACTACGGGCTTATAACCATCATATTTGTGTTGCGCTGGAAGTGTCCGATTGTGCAACATCGCTATAAAGCGTTATTGGACGAAAACAAAATTTAGACCGATTTTCTCAACCTAAGGGTACTACGGGCTTATAATCATCATATTCGTGTTGCGCTGCAAGTGTCCGATTGCGAGACATCGGTACAAAGCCTTATTGGACGAAACAAAATTCGACCGACTTTTTCAACCTAAGGGTACTACGGGCTTATGATCATCATATTCGTGTTGCGCTGCAAGCGTCCGATTGTGCAACATCGCTTCAAAGCGTTATTGAACGAAAAAAAAATTCGACCGATGTTCTCAACCTAAGGGTACTACGGGCCTATAATCATCATATTCCTGTTGCGCTGCAAGTGTCCGATTGCGAGACATGGCTACAAAGCCTTATTGGACGAAAGAAAATTTCGACCGATTTTGTCAACCTAAGGGTACTACGGGCTTATAACCATCATATTCGTGTTGCGCTGGAAGTGTCCGATTGTGCAACATCGCTATAAAGCGTTATTGGACGAAAACAAAATTTAGACCGATTTTCTCAACCTAAGGGTACTACGGGTTTATAATCATCATATTCGTGTTGCGCTGCAAGCGTCCGATTGTGCAACATCGCTTCAAAGCGTTATTGAACGAAAACAAAATTTAAGCAATTTTATCAACCTAAGGGTACTACGGGCTTATAATCATCATAGTCGTGTTGCGCTGCAAGTGTCCGATTGCGAGACATCGCTACAAAGCCTTATTGGACAAAAACAAATTCGACCGATTTTGTCAACCTAAGGGTACGACGGGCTTATAATCATCATATTCCTGTTGCGCTGCAAGTGTCCGATTGCGAGACATCGCTACAAAGCCTTATTGGACAAAAAAAATTTCGACCGATTTTGTCAACCTAAGGGTACTACGGGCTTATAATCATCATATTCGTGTTGCGCTGCAAGTGTCCGATTGTGCAACATCGCTACAAAGCGTTATTGAACGAAACCAAAATTTAACCAATTTTCTCAAGCTAACGGTACTACGGGCTTATAATCATCATATTCGTGTTGCGCTGCAAGTGTCCGATTGCGAGCCATCGCTACAAAATCATATTGGACGAGTAAAAATGTCGACCGATTTTCTCGGTCTAAGGGTACTACGGGCTTATAATAATCATATTCCTGTTGCGCGGGAAACTTCCGATTGCGCAACATCACTACAAAATCATATTGGACGAAACAAAAGTGTCGACCGATTTTCTCAATCTAAGGGTACTATAATCATCATATTTGTGTTGCGCTACGAGTGTCCGATTGCACAACATCGCTGCAAAGCCTTATTGAACGATAAAAAAATTCGACCGATTTTCTCAACCTAAGGGTACTACGGGCTTATAATCATCATATTCGTGTTGCGCTGCAAGTGTCCGACATCGGACAAATCGGGAAATTTCCGATTGCGCAACATCACTACAAAATCACATTGAACGAAACAAAAATTTAGCCAATTTTATCAACCTAAGGGTACTACGGGCTTATAATCATCATATTCGTGTTGCGCTGCACGTGTCCGATTGTGCAACATCGCTACAAAGCGTTATTGAACGAAACCAAAATTTAACCAATTTTCTCAAGCTAACGGTACTACGGGCTTATAATCATCATATTCGTGTTGCGCTGCAAGTGTCCGATTGCGAGCCATCGCTACAAAATCATATTGGACGAATAAAAATTTCGACCGATTTTCTCAGTCTAAGGGTACTACGGGCTTATGATCATCATATTCGTGTTGCGCTGCAAGCGTCCGATTGTGCAACGTCGCTTCAAAGCGTTATTGAACGAAAAAAAAATTCGACCGATGTTCTCAACCTAAGGGTACTACGGGCTTATAATCATCATATTCCTGTTGCGCTGCAAGTGTCCGATTGCGAGACATGGCTACAAAGCCTTATTGGACGAAAGAAAATTTCGACCGATTTTGTCAACCTAAGGGTACTACGGGCTTATAACCATCATATTCGTGTTGCGCTGGAAGTGTCCGATTGTGCAACATCGCTATAAAGCGTTATTGGACGAAAACAAAATTTAGACCGATTTTCTCAACCTAAGGGTACTACGGGCTTATAATCATCATATTCGTGTTGCGCTGCAAGCGTCCGATTGTGCAACATCGCTTCAAAGCGTTATTGAACGAAAACAAAATTTAAGCAATTTTATCAACCTAAGGGTACTACGGGCTTATAATCATCATAGTCGTGTTGCGCTGCAAGTGTCCGATTGCGAGACATCGCTACAAAGCCTTATTGGACAAAAAAAAATTCGACCGATTTTGTCAACCTAAGGGTACGACGGGCTTATAATCATCATATTCCTGTTGCGCTGCAAGTGTCCGATTGCGAGACATCGCTACAAAGCCTTATTGGACAAAAAAAATTTCGACCGATTTTCTCAACCTAAGGGTACTACGGGCTTATAATCATCATATTCGTGTTGCGCTGCAAGTGTCCGATTGTGCAACATCGCTATAAAGCGTTATTGGACGAAAACAAAATTTAACCAATTTTCTCAAGCTAACGGTACTACGGGCTTATAATCATCATATTCGTGTTGCGCTGCAAGTGTCCGATTGCGAGCCATCGCTACAAAATCATATTGGACGAATAAAAATTTCGACCGATTTTCTCAATCTAAGGGTACTATAATCTTCATATTTGTGTTGCGCTACGAGTGTCCGATTGCACAACATCGCTGCAAAGCCTTATTGAACGATACAAAAATTCGACCGTTTTTCTCAACCTAAGGGTACTACGGGCTTATAACCATCATATTTGTGTTGCGCTGGAAGTGTCCGATTGTGCAACATCGCTATAAAGCGTTATTGGACGAAAACAAAATTTAGACCGATTTTCTCAACCTAAGGGTACTACGGGCTTATGATCATCATATTCGTGTTGCGCTGCAAGTGTCCGATTGCGAGACATCGCTACAAAGCCTTATTGGACGAACAAAAATTCGACCGACTTTTTCAACCTAAGGGTACTACGGGCTTATAATCATCATATTCGTGTTGAGCTGCAAGCGTCCGATGGTGCAACATCGCTTCAAAGCGTTATTGAACGAAAAAAAAATTTAAGCAATTTTATGAACCTAAGGGTACTACGGGCTTATAATCATCATATTCGTTTTGCGCTGCAAGTGTCCGATTGCGAGACATCGCTACAAAGCCTTATTGGACGAACAAAAATTCGACCGACTTTTTCAACCTAAGGGTACTACGGGCTTATAATCATCATATTCGTGTTGCGCTGCAAGCGTCCGATTGTGCAACATCGCTTCAAAGCGTTATTGAACGAAAAAAAAATTTAAGCAATTTTATCAACCTAAGGGTACTACGGGCTTATAATCATCATATTCGTGTTGCGCTGCAAGCGTCCGATTGTGCAACATCGCTTCAAAGCGTTATTGAACGAAAAATTTAAGCAATTTTATCAACCTAAGGGTACTACGGGCTTATAATCTTCATATTCGTGTTGCGCGGGAAATTTCCGATTGCGCAACATCACTTCAAAATCATATTGGACGAAACAAAAATTTCGACCGATTTTCTCAGTCTAAGGGTACTACGGTCATATAATCATGATATTCGTGTTGCGCTGCAAATGACCGATTGCGCAACATCGCTACAAAAGCTTATTGGACGAAAAAAAAATCGACCGATTTTCTCAACCTAAGGGTACTACGGGCTTATAATCTTCATATTCGTGTTGCGCGGGAAATTTCCGATTGCGCAACATCACTACAAAATCACATTGAACGAAACAAAAATTTAGCCAATTTTATCAACCTAAGGGTACTACGGGCTTATAATCATCATATTCGTGTTGCGCTGCAAGTGTCCGATTGTGCAACATCGCTATAAAGCGTTATTGAACGAAACAAAAATTTAACCAATTTTCTCAAGCTAACGGTACTACGGGCGTATAATCATCATATTCGTGTTGCGCTGCGAGTGTCCGATTGCACAACATCGCTGCAAAGCCTTATTGAACGATGACAAAATTCGACCGATGTTCTCAACCTAAGGGTACTACGGGCTTATAACCATCATATTCGTGTTGCGCTGGAAGTGTCCGATTGTGCAACATCGCTATAAAGCGTTATTGGACGAAAACAAAATTTAGACCGATTTTCTCAACCTAAGGGTACTACGGGCTTATAATCATCATATTCGTGTTGCGCTGCAAGTGTCCGATGGTGCAACATCGCTATAAAGCGTTATTGGACGAAAACAAAATTTAGACCGATTTTCTCAACCTAAGGGTGCTACGGGCTTATAATCATCATATTCGTGTTGCGCTGCAAGTGTCCGATTGCGAGACATCGCTACAAAGCCTTATTGGACGAACAAAAATTCGACCGACTTTTTCAACCTAAGGGTACTACGGGCTTATAATCATCATATTCGTGTTGCGCTGCAAGCGTCCGATTGTGCAACATCGCTTCAAAGCGTTATTGAACGAAACAAAAATTTAAGCAATTTTATCAACCTAAGGGTACTACGGGCTTATAATCATCATAGTCGTGTTGCGCTGCAAGTGGCCGATTGCGGGACATCGCTACAAAGCCTTATTGGACAAAAAAAAATTCGACCGATTTTGTCAACCTAAGGGTACTACGGGCTTATAATCATCATATTCCTGTTGCGCTGCAAGTGTCCGATTGCGAGACATGGCTACAAAGCCTTATTGGACGAAAGAAAATTTCGACCGATTTTGTCAACCTAAGGGTACTACGGGCTTATAATCATCATATTCGTGTTGCGCTGCAAGTGTCCGATTGTGCAACATCGCTACAAAGCGTTATTGAACGAAACCAAAATTTAACCAATTTTCTCAAGCTAACGGTACTACGGGCTTATAATCATCATATTCGTGTTGCGCTGCAAGTGTCCGATGGTGCAACATCGCTATAAAGCGTTATTGGACGAAAACAAAATTTAGACCGATTTTCTCAACCTAAGGGTGCTACGGGCTTATAATCATCATATTCGTGTTGCGCTGCAAGTGTCCGATTGCGAGACATCGCTACAAAGCCTTATTGGACGAACAAAAATTCGACCGACTTTTTCAACCTAAGGGTACTACGGGCTTATAATCATCATATTCGTGTTGCGCTGCAAGCGTCCGATTGTGCAACATCGCTTCAAAGCGTTATTGAACGAAACAAAAATTTAAGCAATTTTATCAACCTAAGGGTACTACGGGCTTATAATCATCATAGTCGTGTTGCGCTGCAAGTGGCCGATTGCGGGACATCGCTACAAAGCCTTATTGGACAAAAAAAAATTCGACCGATTTTGTCAACCTAAGGGTACTACGGGCTTATAATCATCATATTCCTGTTGCGCTGCAAGTGTCCGATTGCGAGACATGGCTACAAAGCCTTATTGGACGAAAGAAAATTTCGACCGATTTTGTCAACCTAAGGGTACTACGGGCTTATAATCATCATATTCGTGTTGCGCTGCAAGTGTCCGATTGTGCAACATCGCTACAAAGCGTTATTGAACGAAACCAAAATTTAACCAATTTTCTCAAGCTAACGGTACTACGGGCTTATAATCATCATATTCGTGTTGCGCTGCAAGTGTCCGATTGCGAGCCATCGCTACAAAATCATATTGGACGAATAAAAATTTCGACCGATTTTCTCAGTCTAAGGGTACTACGGGCTTATAATAATCATATTCGTGTTGCGCGGGAAACTTTCGATTGCGCAACATCACTACAAAATCATATTGGACGAAACAAAAGTGTCGACCGATTTTCTCAATCTAAGGGTACTATAATCATCATATTTGTGTTGCGCTACGAGTGTCCGATTGCACAACATCGCTGCAAAGCCTTATTGAACGATAAAAAAATTCGACCGATTTTCTCAACCTAAGGGTACTACGGGCTTATAACCATCATATTTGTGTTGCGCTGGAAGTGTCCGATTGTGCAACATCGCTATAAAGCGTTATTGGACGAAAACAAAATTTAGACCGATTTTCTCAACCTAAGGGTACTACGGGCTTATAATCATCATATTCGTGTTGCGCTGCAAGTGTCCGATTGCGAGACATCGGTACAAAGCCTTATTGGACGAAACAAAATTCGACCGACTTTTTCAACCTAAGGGTACTACGGGCTTATGATCATCATATTCGTGTTGCGCTGCAAGCGTCCGATTGTGCAACATCGCTTCAAAGCGTTATTGAACGAAAAAAAAATTCGACCGATGTTCTCAACCTAAGGGTACTACGGGCTTATAATCATCATATTCCTGTTGCGCTGCAAGTGTCCGATTGCGAGACATGGCTACAAAGCCTTATTGGACGAAAGAAAATTTCGACCGATTTTGTCAACCTAAGGGTACTACGGGCTTATAACCATCATATTCGTGTTGCGCTGGAAGTGTCCGATTGTGCAACATCGCTATAAAGCGTTATTGGACGAAAACAAAATTTAGACCGATTTTCTCAACCTAAGGGTACTACGGGCTTATAATCATCATATTCGTGTTGCGCTGCAAGCGTCCGATTGTGCAACATCGCTTCAAAGCGTTATTGAACGAAAACAAAATTTAAGCAATTTTATCAACCTAAGGGTACTACGGGCTTATAATCATCATAGTCGTGTTGCGCTGCAAGTGTCCGATTGCGAGACATCGCTACAAAGCCTTATTGGACAAAAAAAAATTCGACCGATTTTGTCAACCTAAGGGTACGACGGGCTTATAATCATCATATTCCTGTTGCGCTGCAAGTGTCCGATTGCGAGACATCGCTACAAAGCCTTATTGGACAAAAAAAATTTCGACCGATTTTGTCAACCTAAGGGTACTACGGGCTTATAATCATCATATTCGTGTTGCGCTGCAAGTGTCCGATTGTGCAACATCGCTACAAAGCGTTATTGAACGAAACCAAAATTTAACCAATTTTCTCAAGCTAACGGTACTACGGGCTTATAATCATCATATTCGTGTTGCGCTGCAAGTGTCCGATTGCGAGCCATCGCTACAAAATCATATTGGACGAATAAAAATGTCGACCGATTTTCTCGGTCTAAGGGTACTACGGGCTTATAATAATCATATTCCTGTTGCGCGGGAAACTTCCGATTGCGCAACATCACTACAAAATCATATTGGACGAAACAAAAGTGTCGACCGATTTTCTCAATCTAAGGGTACTATAATCATCATATTTGTGTTGCGCTACGAGTGTCCGATTGCACAACATCGCTGCAAAGCCTTATTGAACGATAAAAAAATTCGACCGATTTTCTCAACCTAAGGGTACTACGGGCTTATAATCATCATATTCGTGTTGCGCTGCAAGTGTCCGACATCGGACAAATCGGGAAATTTCCGATTGCGCAACATCACTACAAAATCACATTGAACGAAACAAAAATTTAGCCAATTTTATCAACCTAAGGGTACTACGGGCTTATAATCATCATATTCGTGTTGCGCTGCACGTGTCCGATTGTGCAACATCGCTACAAAGCGTTATTGAACGAAACAAAAATTTAACCAATTTTCTCAAGCTAACGGTACTACGGGCTTATAATCATCATATTCGTGTTGCGCTGCAAGTGTCCGATTGCGAGCCATCGCTACAAAATCATATTGGACGAATAAAAATTTCGACCGATTTTCTCAGTCTAAGGGTACTACGGGCTTATAATAATCATATTCGTGTTGCGCGGGAAACTTCCGATTGCGCAACATC
Organism: Netelia virgata; assembly: GCA_951802705.1. NCBI lineage: Eukaryota > Metazoa > Arthropoda > Insecta > Hymenoptera > Ichneumonidae > Netelia > Netelia virgata. The sequence goes on along the minus strand of OX637864.1, from coordinate 32,519,732 downwards.
ACTACAAAATCATATTGGACGAAACAAAAGTGTCGACCGATTTTCTCAATCTAAGGGTACTATAATCATCATATTTGTGTTGCGCTACGAGTGTCCGATTGCACAACATCGCTGCAAAGCCTTATTGAACGATAAAAAAATTCGACCGATTTTCTCAACCTAAGGGTACTACGGGCTTATAACCATCATATTCGTGTTGCGCTGGAAGTGTCCGATTGTGCAACATCGCTATAAAGCCTTATTGGACGAAAGAAAATTTCGACCGATTTTGTCAACCTAAGGGTACTACGGGCTTATAATCATCATATTCGTGTTGCGCTGCAAGCGTCCGATTGTGCAACATCGCTTCAAAGCGTTATTGAACGAAAACAAAATTTAAGCAATTTTATCAACCTAAGGGTACTACGGGCTTATAATCATCATAGTCGTGTTGCGCTGCAAGTGTCCGATTGCGAGACATCGCTACAAAGCCTTATTGGACAAAAAAAAATTCGACCGATTTTGTCAACCTAAGGGTACGACGGGCTTATAATCATCATATTCCTGTTGCGCTGCAAGTGTCCGATTGCGAGATATCGCTACAAAGCCTTATTGGACAAAAAAAATTTCGACCGATTTTGTCAACCTAAGGGTACTACGGGCTTATAATCATCATATTCGTGTTGCGCTGCAAGTGTCCGATTGTGCAACATCGCTACAAAGCGTTATTGAACGAAACCAAAATTTAACCAATTTTCTCATGCTAACGGTCCTACGGGCTTATAATCATCATATTCGTGTTGCGCTGCAAGTGTCCGATTGCGAGCCATCGCTACAAAATCATATTGGACGAATAAAAATTTCGACCGATTTTCTCGGTCTAAGGGTACTACGGGCTTATAATAATCATATTCGTGTTGCGCGGGAAACTTCCGATTGCGCAACATCACTACAAAATCATATTGGACGAAACAAAAGTGTCGACCGATTTTCTCAATCTAAGGGTACTATAATCATCATATTTGTGTTGCGCTACGAGCGTCCGATTGCACAACATCGCTGCAAAGCCTTATTGAACGATAAAAAAATTCGACCGTTTTTCTCAACCTAAGGGTACTACGGGCTTATAACCATCATATTTGTGGTGCGCTGGAAGTGTCCGATTGTGCAACATCGCTATAAAGCGTTATTGGACGAAAACAAAATTTAGACCGATTTTCTCAACCTAAGGGTACTACGGGCTTATAATCATCATATTCGTGTTGCGCTGCAAGTGTCCGATTGCGAGACATCGCTACAAAGCCTTATTGGACGAATAAAAATTTCGACCGATTTTCTCAGTCTAAGGGTACTACGGGCTTATAATAATCATATTCGTGTTGCGCGGGAAACTTCCGATTGCGCAACATCACTACAAAATCATATTGGACGAAACAAAAGTGTCGACCGATTTTCTCAATCTAAGGGTACTATAATCATCATATTTGTGTTGCGCTACGAGTGTCCGATTGCACAACATCGCTGCAAAGCCTTATTGAACGATACAAAAATTCGACCGTTTTTCTCAACCTAAGGGTACTACGGGCTTATAACCATCATATTTGTGTTGCGCTGGAAGTGTCCGATTGTGCAACATCGCTATAAAGCGTTATTGGACGAAAACAAAATTTAGACCGATTTTCTCAACCTAAGGGTACTACGGGCTTATGATCATCATATTCGTGTTGCGCTGCAAGTGTCCGATTGCGAGACATCGCTACAAAGCCTTATTGGACGAACAAAAATTCGACCGACTTTTTCAACCTAAGGGTACTACGGGCTTATAATCATCATATTCGTGTTGCGCTGCAAGCGTCCGATGGTGCAACATCGCTTCAAAGCGTTATTGAACGAAAAAAAAATTTAAGCAATTTTATCAACCTAAGGGTACTACGGGCTTATAATCATCATATTCGTTTTGCGCTGCAAGTGTCCAATTGCGAGACATCGCTACAAAGCCTTATTGGACGAAAAAAAATTCGACCGACTTTTTCAACCTAAGGGTACTACGGGCTTATAATCATCATATTCGTGTTGCGCTGCAAGCGTCCGATTGTGCAACATCGCTTCAAAGCGTTATTGAACGAAAAATTTAAGCAATTTTATCAACCTAAGGGTACTACGGGCTTATAATCTTCATATTCGTGTTGCACGGGAAATTTCCGATTGCGCAACATCACTACAAAATCATATTGGACGAAACAAAAATTTCGACCGATTTTCTCAGTCTAAGGGTACTACGGTCATATAATCATGATATTCGTGTTGCGCTGCAAATGACCGATTGCGCAACATCGCTACAAAGGCTTATTGGACGAAAAAAAAATCGACCGATTTTCTCAACCTAAGGGTACTACGGGCTTATAATCTTCATATTCGTGTTGCGCGGGAAATTTCCGATTGCGCAACATCACTACAAAATCACATTGAACGAAACAAACATTTAGCCAATTTTATCAAGCTAACGGTACTACGGGCTTATAATCATCATATTCGTGTTGCGCTGCAAGTGTCCGATTGCGAGCCATCACTACAAAATCATATTGGACGAAACAAAAGTGTCGACCGATTTTCTCAATCTAAGGGTACTATAATCATCATATGTGTGTTGCGCTGCGAGTGTCCGATTGCACAACATCGCTGCAAAGCCTTATTGAACGATAACAAAATTCGACCGATTTTCTCAACCTAAGGGTACTACGGGCTTATAACCATCATATTCGTGTTGCGCTGGAAGTGTCCGATTGTGCAACATCGCTATAAAGCGTTATTGGACGAAAACAAAATTGAGACCGATTTTCTCAACCTAAGGGTACTACGGGCTTATGATCATCATATTCGTGTTGCGCTGCAAGTGTCCGATTGCGAGACATCGCTACAAAGCCTTATTGGACGAACAAAAATTCGACCGACTTTTTCAACCTAAGGGTACTACGGGCTTATAATCATCATATTCGTGTTGCGCTGCAAGCGTCCGATGGTGCAACATCGCTTCAAAGCGTTATTGAACGAAAAAAAAATTTAAGCAATTTTATGAACCTAAGGGTACTACGGGCTTATAATCATCATATTCGTTTTGCGCTGCAAGTGTCCGATTGCGAGACATCGCTACAAAGCCTTATTGGACGAAAAAAAATTCGACCGACTTTTTCAACCTAAGGGTACTACGGGCTTATAATCATCATATTCGTGTTGCGCTGCAAGCGTCCGATTGTGCAACATCGCTTCAAAGCGTTATTGAACGAAAAAAAAATTTAAGCAATTTTATCAACCTAAGGGTACTACGGGCTTATAATCATCATATTCGTGTTGCGCTGCAAGCGTCCGATTGTGCAACATCGCTTCAAAGCGTTATTGAACGAAAAATTTAAGCAATTTTATCAACCTAAGGGTACTACGGGCTTATAATCTTCATATTCGTGTTGCGCGGGAAATTTCCGATTGCGCAACATCACTTCAAAATCATATTGGACGAAACAAAAATTTCGACCGATTTTCTCAGTCTAAGGGTACTACGGTCATATAATCATGATATTCGTGTTGCGCTGCAAATGACCGATTGCGCAACATCGCTACAAAAGCTTATTGGACGAAAAAAAAATCGACCGATTTTCTCAACCTAAGGGTACTACGGGCTTATAATCTTCATATTCGTGTTGCGCGGGAAATTTCCGATTGCGCAACATCACTACAAAATCACATTGAACGAAACAAAAATTTAGCCAATTTTATCAACCTAAGGGTACTACGGGCTTATAATCATCATATTCGTGTTGCGCTGCAAGTGTCCGATTGTGCAACATCGCTATAAAGCGTTATTGAACGAAACAAAAATTTAACCAATTTTCTCAAGCTAACGGTACTACGGGCGTATAATCATCATATTCGTGTTGCGCTGCGAGTGTCCGATTGCACAACATCGCTGCAAAGCCTTATTGAACGATGACAAAATTCGACCGATGTTCTCAACCTAAGGGTACTACGGGCTTATAACCATCATATTCGTGTTGCGCTGGAAGTGTCCGATTGTGCAACATCGCTATAAAGCGTTATTGGACGAAAACAAAATTTAGACCGATTTTCTCAACCTAAGGGTACTACGGGCTTATAATCATCATATTCGTGTTGCGCTGCAAGTGTCCGATGGTGCAACATCGCTATAAAGCGTTATTGGACGAAAACAAAATTTAGACCGATTTTCTCAACCTAAGGGTGCTACGGGCTTATAATCATCATATTCGTGTTGCGCTGCAAGTGTCCGATTGCGGGACATCGCTACAAAGCCTTATTGGACAAAAAAAAATTCGACCGATTTTGTCAACCTAAGGGTACTACGGGCTTATAATCATCATATTCCTGTTGCGCTGCAAGTGTCCGATTGCGAGACATGGCTACAAAGCCTTATTGGACGAAAGAAAATTTCGACCGATTTTGTCAACCTAAGGGTACTACGGGCTTATAATCATCATATTCGTGTTGCGCTGCAAGTGTCCGATTGTGCAACATCGCTACAAAGCGTTATTGAACGAAACCAAAATTTAACCAATTTTCTCAAGCTAACGGTACTACGGGCTTATAATCATCATATTCGTGTTGCGCTGCAAGTGTCCGATTGCGAGCCATCGCTACAAAATCATATTGGACGAATAAAAATTTCGACCGATTTTCTCAGTCTAAGGGTACTACGGGCTTGTAATAATCATATTCGTGTTGCGCGGGAAACTTTCGATTGCGCAACATCACTACAAAATCATATTGGACGAAACAAAAGTGTCGACCGATTTTCTCAATCTAAGGGTACTATAATCATCATATTTGTGTTGCGCTACGAGTGTCCGATTGCACAACATCGCTGCAAAGCCTTATTGAACGATAAAAAAATTCGACCGATTTTCTCAACCTAAGGGTACTACGGGCTTATAACCATCATATTTGTGTTGCGCTGGAAGTGTCCGATTGTGCAACATCGCTACAAAATCACATTGAACGAAACAAAAATTTAGCCAATTTTATCAACCTAAGGGTACTACGGGCTTATAATCATCATATTCGTGTTGCGCTGCAAGTGTCCGATTGTGCAACATCGCTATAAAGCGTTATTGAACGAAACAAAAATTTAACCAATTTTCTCAAGCTAACGGTACTACGGGCGTATAATCATCATATTCGTGTTGCGCTGCGAGTGTCCGATTGCACAACATCGCTGCAAAGCCTTATTGAACGATGACAAAATTCGACCGATGTTCTCAACCTAAGGGTACTACGGGCTTATAACCATCATATTCGTGTTGCGCTGGAAGTGTCCGATTGTGCAACATCGCTATAAAGCGTTATTGGACGAAAACAAAATTTAGACCGATTTTCTCAACCTAAGGGTACTACGGGCTTATAATCATCATATTCGTGTTGCGCTGCAAGTGTCCGATGGTGCAACATCGCTATAAAGCGTTATTGGACGAAAACAAAATTTAGACCGATTTTCTCAACCTAAGGGTGCTACGGGCTTATAATCATCATATTCGTGTTGCGCTGCAAGTGTCCGATTGCGGGACATCGCTACAAAGCCTTATTGGACAAAAAAAAATTCGACCGATTTTGTCAACCTAAGGGTACTACGGGCTTATAATCATCATATTCCTGTTGCGCTGCAAGTGTCCGATTGCGAGACATGGCTACAAAGCCTTATTGGACGAAAGAAAATTTCGACCGATTTTGTCAACCTAAGGGTACTACGGGCTTATAATCATCATATTCGTGTTGCGCTGCAAGTGTCCGATTGTGCAACATCGCTACAAAGCGTTATTGAACGAAACCAAAATTTAACCAATTTTCTCAAGCTAACGGTACTACGGGCTTATAATCATCATATTCGTGTTGCGCTGCAAGTGTCCGATTGCGAGCCATCGCTACAAAATCATATTGGACGAATAAAAATTTCGACCGATTTTCTCAGTCTAAGGGTACTACGGGCTTGTAATAATCATATTCGTGTTGCGCGGGAAACTTTCGATTGCGCAACATCACTACAAAATCATATTGGACGAAACAAAAGTGTCGACCGATTTTCTCAATCTAAGGGTACTATAATCATCATATTTGTGTTGCGCTACGAGTGTCCGATTGCACAACATCGCTGCAAAGCCTTATTGAACGATAAAAAAATTCGACCGATTTTCTCAACCTAAGGGTACTACGGGCTTATAACCATCATATTTGTGTTGCGCTGGAAGTGTCCGATTGTGCAACATCGCTATAAAGCGTTATTGGACGAAAACAAAATTTAGACCGATTTTCTCAACCTAAGGGTACTACGGGCTTATAATCATCATATTCGTGTTGCGCTGCAAGTGTCCGATTGCGAGACATCGGTACAAAGCCTTATTGGACGAAACAAAATTCGACCGACTTTTTCAACCTAAGGGTACTACGGGCTTATGATCATCATATTCGTGTTGCGCTGCAAGCGTCCGATTGTGCAACATCGCTTCAAAGCGTTATTGAACGAAACAAAAATTTAAGCAATTTCATCAACCTAAGGGTACTACGGGCTTATAATCTTCATATTCGTGTTGCACGGGAAATTTCCGATTGCGCAACATCACTACAAAATCATATTGGACGAAACAAAAATTTCGACCGATTTTCTCAGTCTAAGGGTACTACGGTCATATAATCATCATATGCGTGTTGCGCTGCAAGTGTCCGACATCGGACAAATCGGGAAATTTCCGATTGCGCAACATCACTACAAAATCACATTGAACGAAACAAAAATTTAGCCAATTTTATCAACCTAAGGGTACTACGGGCTTATAATCATCATATTCGTGTTGCGCTGGACGTGTCCGATTGTGCAACATCGCTACAAAGCGTTATTGAACGAAACAAAAATTTAACCAATTTTCTCAAGCTAACGGTACTACGGGCTTATAATCATCATATTCGTGTTGCGCTGCAAGTGTCCGATTGCGAGCCATCGCTACAAAATCATATTGGACGAATAAAAATTTCGACCGATTTTCTCAGTCTAAGGGTACTACGGGCTTATAATAATCATATTCGTGTTGCGCGGGAAACTTCCGATTGCGCAACATCACTACAAAATCATATTGGACGAAACAAACGTGTCGACCGATTTTCTCAATCTAAGGGTACTACAATCATCATATTTGTGTTGCGCTACGAGTGTCCGATTGCACAACATCGCTGCAAAGCCTTATTGAACGATAAAAAAATTCGACCGATTTTCTCAACCTAAGGGTACTACGGGCTTATAACCATCATATTCGTGTTGCGCTGGAAGTGTCCGATTGTGCAACATCGCTATAAAGCGTTATTGGACGAAAACAAAATTTAGACCGATTTTCTCAACCTAAGGGTACTACGGGCTTATAATCATCATATTCGTGTTACGCTGCAAGTGTCCGATGGTGCAACATCGCTATAAAGCCTTATTGGACGAAAGAAAATTTCGACCGATTTTGTCAACCTAAGGGTACTACGGGCTTATAATCATCATATGCGTGTTGCGCTGCAAGTGTCCGACATCGGACAAATCGGGAAATTTCCGATTGCGCAACATCACTACAAAATCACATTGAACGAAACAAAAATTTAGCCAATTTTATCAACCTAAGGGTACTACGGGCTTATAATCATCATATTCGTGTTGCGCTGGACGTGTCCGATTGTGCAACATCGCTACAAAGCGTTATTGAACGAAACAAAAATTTAACCAATTTTCTCAAGCTAACGGTACTACGGGCTTATAATCATCATATTCGTGTTGCGCTGCAAGTGTCCGATTGCGAGCCATCGCTACAAAATCATATTGGACGAATAAAAATTTCGACCGATTTTCTCAGTCTAAGGGTACTACGGGCTTATAATAATCATATTCGTGTTGCGCGGGAAACTTCCGATTGCGCAACATCACTACAAAATCATATTGGACGAAACAAACGTGTCGACCGATTTTCTCAATCTAAGGGTACTACAATCATCATATTTGTGTTGCGCTACGAGTGTCCGATTGCACAACATCGCTGCAAAGCCTTATTGAACGATAAAAAAATTCGACCGATTTTCTCAACCTAAGGGTACTACGGGCTTATAACCATCATATTCGTGTTGCGCTGGAAGTGTCCGATTGCGAGACATCGCTACAAAGCCTTATTGGACGAAAAAAAATTCGACCGACTTTTTCAACCTAAGGGTACTACGGGCTTATAATCATCATATTCGTGTTGCGCTGCAAGCGTCCGATTGTGCAACATCGCTTCAAAGCGTTATTGAACGAAAAAAAAATTTAAGCAATTTTATCAACCTAAGGGTATTACGGGCTTATAATCATCATATTCGTGTTGCGCTGCAAGTGTCCGATTGCGAGCCATCACTACAAAATCATATTGGACGAAACAAAAGTGTCGACCGATTTTCTCAATCTAAGGGTACTATAATCATCATATGTGTGTTGCGCTGCGAGTGTCCGATTGCACAACATCGCTGCAAAGCCTTATTGAACGATAACAAAATTCGACCGATTTTCTCAACCTAAGGGTACTACGGGCTTATAACCATCATATTCGTGTTGCGCTGGAAGTGTCCGATTGTGCAACATCGCTATAAAGCGTTATTGGACGAAAACAAAATTTAGACCGATTTTCTCAACCTAAGGGTACTACGGGCTTATAATCATCATATTCGTGTTGCGCTGCAAGTGTCCGATTGTGCAACATCGCTATAAAGCGTTATTGGACGAAAACAAAATTTAGACCGATTTTCTCAACCTAAGGGTACTACGGGCTTATAATCATCATATGCGTGTTGCGCTGCAAGTGTCCGACATCGGACAAATCGGGAAATTTCCGATTGCGCAACATCACTACAAAATCACATTGAACGAAACAAAAATTTAGCCAATTTTATCAACCTAAGGGTACTACGGGCTTATAATCATCATATTCGTGTTGCGCTGGACGTGTCCGATTGTGCAACATCGCTACAAAGCGTTATTGAACGAAACAAAAATTTAAGCAATTTTCTCAAGCTAACGGTACTACGGGCTTATAATCATCATATTCGTGTTGCGCTGCAAGTGTCCGATTGCGAGCCATCGCTACAAAATCATATTGGACGAATAAAAATTTCGACCGATTTTCTCAGTCTAAGGGTACTACGGGCTTATAATAATCATATTCGTGTTGCGCGGGAAACTTCCGATTGCGCAACATCACTACAAAATCATATTGGACGAAACAAACGTGTCGACCGATTTTCTCAATCTAAGGGTACTACAATCATCATATTTGTGTTGCGCTACGAGTGTCCGATTGCACAACATCGCTGCAAAGCCTTATTGAACGATAAAAAAATTCGACCGATTTTCTCAACCTAAGGGTACTACGGGCTTATAACCATCATATTCGTGTTGCGCTGGAAGTGTCCGATTGTGCAACATCGCTATAAAGCGTTATTGGACGAAAACAAAATTTAGACCGATTTTCTCAACCTAAGGGTACTACGGGCTTATAATCATCATATTCGTGTTACGCTGCAAGTGTCCGATGGTGCAACATCGCTATAAAGCCTTATTGGACGAAAGAAAATTTCGACCGATTTTGTCAACCTAAGGGTACTACGGGCTTATAATCATCATATTCGTGTTGCGCTGCAAGCGTCCGATTGTGCAACATCGCTTTAAAGCGTTATTGAACGAAAACAAAATTTAAGCAATTTTATCAACCTAAGGGTACTACGGGCTTATAATCTTCATATTCGTGTTGCGCGGGAAATTTCCGATTGCGCAACATCACTACAAAATCACATTGAACGAAACAAACATTTAGCCAATTTTATCAACCTAAGGGTACTACGGGCTTATAATCATCATATTCGTGTTGCGCTGCAAGTGTCCGATTGTGCAACATCGCTACAAAGCGTTATTGAACGAAACAAAAATTTAACCAATTTTCTCAAGCTAACGGTACTACGGGCTTATAATCATCATATTCGTGTTGCGCTGCAAGTGTCCGATTGCGAGCCATCACTACAAAATCATATTGGACGAAACAAAAGTGTCGACCGATTTTCTCAATCTAAGGGTACTATAATCATCATATGTGTGTTGCGCTGCGAGTGTCCGATTGCACAACATCGCTGCAAAGCCTTATTGAACGATAACAAAATTCGACCGATTTTCTCAACCTAAGGGTACTACGGGCTTATAACCATCATATTCGTGTTGCGCTGGAAGTGTCCGATTGTGCAACATCGCTATAAAGCGTTATTGGACGAAAACAAAATTTAGACCGATTTTCTCAACCTAAGGGTACTACGGGCTTATAACCATCATATTTGTGTTGCGCTGGAAGTGTCCGATTGTGCAACATCGCTATAAAGCGTTATTGGACGAAAACAAAATTTAGACCGATTTTCTCAACCTAAGGGTACTACGGGCTTATGATCATCATATTCGTGTTGCGCTGCAAGTGTCCGATTGCGAGACATCGCTACAAAGCCTTATTGGACGAACAAAAATTCGACCGACTTTTTCAACCTAAGGGTACTACGGGCTTATAATCATCATATTCGTGTTGCGCTGCAAGCGTCCGATGGTGCAACATCGCTTCAAAGCGTTATTGAACGAAAAAAAAATTTAAGCAATTTTATGAACCTAAGGGTACTACGGGCTTATAATCATCATATTCGTTTTGCGCTGCAAGTGTCCGATTGCGAGACATCGCTACAAAGCCTTATTGGACGAAAAAAAATTCGACCGACTTTTTCAACCTAAGGGTACTACGGGCTTATAATCATCATATTCGTGTTGCGCTGCAAGCGTCCGATTGTGCAACATCGCTTCAAAGCGTTATTGAACGAAAAAAAAATTTAAGCAATTTTATCAACCTAAGGGTATTACGGGCTTATAATCATCATATTCGTGTTGCGCTGCAAGTGGCCGATTGCGGGACATCGCTACAAAGCCTTATTGGACAAAAAAAAATTCGACCGATTTTGTCAACCTAAGGGTACTACGGGCTTATAATCATCATATTCCTGTTGCGCTGCAAGTGTCCGATTGCGAGACATGGCTACAAAGCCTTATTGGACGAAAGAAAATTTCGACCGATTTTGTCAACCTAAGGGTACTACGGGCTTATAATCATCATATTCGTGTTGCGCTGCAAGTGTCCGATTGTGCAACATCGCTACAAAGCGTTATTGAACGAAACCAAAATTTAACCAATTTTCTCAAGCTAACGGTACTACGGGCTTATAATCATCATATTCGTGTTGCGCTGCAAGTGTCCGATTGCGAGCCATCGCTACAAAATCATATTGGACGAATAAAAATTTCGACCGATTTTCTCAGTCTAAGGGTACTACGGGCTTATCATAATCATATTCGTGTTGCGCGGGAAACTTTCGATTGCGCAACATCACTACAAATTCATATTGGACGAAACAAAAGTGTCGACCGATTTTCTCAATCTAAGGGTACTATAATCATCATATTTGTGTTGCGCTACGAGTGTCCGATTGCACAACATCGCTGCAAAGCCTTATTGACCGATAAAAAAATTCGACCGATTTTCTCAACCTAAGGGTACTACGGGCTTATAACCATCATATTTGTGTTGCGCTGGAAGTGTCCGATTGTGCAACATCGCTATAAAGCGTTATTGGACGAAAACAAAATTTAGACCGATTTTCTCAACCTAAGGGTACTACGGGCTTATAATCATCATATTCGTGTTGCGCTGCAAGTGTCCGATTGCGAGACATCGGTACAAAGCCTTATTGGACGAAACAAAATTCGACCGACTTTTTCAACCTAAGGGTACTACGGGCTTATGATCATCATATTCGTGTTGCGCTGCAAGCGTCCGATTGTGCAACATCGCTTCAAAGCGTTATTGAACGAAAAAAAAATTCGACCGATGTTCTCAACCTAAGGGTACTACGGGCTTATAATCATCATATTCCTGTTGCGCTGCAAGTGTCCGATTGCGAGACATGGCTACAAAGCCTTATTGGACGAAAGAAAATTTCGACCGATTTTGTCAACCTAAGGGTACTACGGGCTTATAACCATCATATTCGTGTTGCGCTGGAAGTGTCCGATTGTGCAACATCGCTATAAAGCGTTATTGGACGAAAACAAAATTTAGACCGATTTTCTCAACCTAAGGGTACTACGGGCTTATAATCATCATATTCGTGTTGCGCTGCAAGTGTCCGATGGTGCAACATCGCTATAAAGCGTTATTGGACGAAAACAAAATTTAGACCGATTTTCTCAACCTAAGGGTGCTACGGGCTTATAATCATCATATTCGTGTTGCGCTGCAAGTGTCCGATTGCGAGACATCGCTACAAAGCCTTATTGGACGAACAAAAATTTGACCGACTTTTTCAACCTAAGGGTACTACGGGCTTATATCCATCATATTCGTGTTGCGCTGCAAGCGTCCGATTGTGCAACATCGCTTCAAAGCGTTATTGAACGAAAAAAAAATTTAAGCAATTTTATCAACCTAAGGGTACTACGGGCTTATAATCATCATAGTCGTGTTGCGCTGCAAGTGTCCGATTGCGAGACATCGCTACAAAGCCTTATTGGACAAAAAAAAATTCGACCGATTTTGTCAACCTAAGGGTACTACGGGCTTATAATCATCATATTCCTGTTGCGCTGCAAGTGTCCGATTGCGAGACATGGCTACAAAGCCTTATTGGACGAAAGAAAATTTCGACCGATTTTGTCAACCTAAGGGTACTACGGGCTTATAATCATCATATTCGTGTTGCGCTGCAAGTGTCCGATTGTGCAACATCGCTACAAAGCGTTATTGAACGAAACCAAAATTTAACCAATTTTCTCAAGCTAACGGTACTACGGGCTTATAATCATCATATTCGTGTTGCGCTGCAAGTGTCCGATTGCGAGCCATCGCTACAAAATCATATTGGACGAATAAAAATTTCGACCGATTTTCTCAGTCTAAGGGTACTACGGGCTTATAATAATCATATTCGTGTTGCGCGGGAAACTTTCGATTGCGCAACATCACTACAAAACCATATTGGACGAAACAAAAGTGTCGACCGATTTTCTCAATCTAAGGGTACTATAATCATCATATTTGTGTTGCGCTACGAGTGTCCGATTGCACAACATCGCTGCAAAGCCTTATTGAACGATAAAAAAATTCGACCGATTTTCTCAACCTAAGGGTACTACGGGCTTATAACCATCATATTTGTGTTGCGCTGGAAGTGTCCGATTGTGCAACATCGCTATAAAGCGTTATTGGACGAAAACAAAATTTAGACCGATTTTCTCAACCTAAGGGTACTACGGGCTTATAATCATCATATTCGTGTTGCGCTGCAAGTGTCCGATTGCGAGACATCGGTACAAAGCCTTATTGGACGAAACAAAATTCGACCGACTTTTTCAACCTAAGGGTACTACGGGCTTATGATCATCATATTCGTGTTGCGCTGCAAGCGTCCGATTGTGCAACATCGCTTCAAAGCGTTATTGAACGAAAAAAAAATTCGACCGATGTTCTCAACCTAAGGGTACTACGGGCTTATAATCATCATATTCCTGTTGCGCTGCAAGTGTCCGATTGCGAGACATGGCTACAAAGCCTTATTGGACGAAAGAAAATTTCGACCGATTTTGTCAACCTAAGGGTACTACGGGCTTATAACCATCATATTCGTGTTGCGCTGGAAGTGTCCGATTGTGCAACATCGCTATAAAGCGTTATTGGACGAAAACAAAATTTAGACCGATTTTCTCAACCTAAGGGTACTACGGGCTTATAATCATCATATTCGTGTTGCGCTGCAAGTGTCCGATGGTGCAACATCGCTATAAAGCGTTATTGGACGAAAACAAAATTTAGACCGATTTTCTCAACCTAAGGGTGCTACGGGCTTATAATCATCATATTCGTGTTGCGCTGCAAGTGTCCGATTGCGAGACATCGCTACAAAGCCTTATTGGACGAACAAAAATTTGACCGACTTTTTCAACCTAAGGGTACTACGGGCTTATAATCATCATATTCGTGTTGCGCTGCAAGCGTCCGATTGTGCAACATCGCTTCAAAGCGTTATTGAACGAAAAAAAAATTTAAGCAATTTTATCAACCTAAGGGTACTACGGGCTTATAATCATCATAGTCGTGTTGCGCTGCAAGTGTCCGATTGCGAGACATCGCTACAAAGCCTTATTGGACAAAAAAAAATTCGACCGATTTTGTCAACCTAAGGGTACTACGGGCTTATAATCATCATATTCCTGTTGCGCTGCAAGTGTCCGATTGCGAGACATGGCTACAAAGCCTTATTGGACGAAAGAAAATTTCGACCGATTTTGTCAACCTAAGGGTACTACGGGCTTATAATCATCATATTCGTGTTGCGCTGCAAGTGTCCGATTGTGCAACATCGCTACAAAGCGTTATTGAACGAAACCAAAATTTAAGCAATTTCATCAACCTAAGGGTACTACCGGCTTATAATCATCATATTCGTGTTGCGCTGCAAGTGCCCGATTGCGAGACATCGCTACAAAGCCTTATTGGACGAAACAAAGTTCGACCGACTTTTTCAACCTAAGGGTACTACGGGCTTATAATCATCATATTCGTGTTGCGCTGCAAGTGTCCGATTGCGAGCCATCGCTACAAAATCATATTGGACGAATAAAAATTTCGACCGATTTTCTCAGTCTAAGGGTACTACGGGCTTATAATAATCATATTCGTGTTGCGCGGGAAACTTTCGATTGCGCAACATCACTACAAAACCATATTGGACGAAACAAAAGTGTCGACCGATTTTCTCAATCTAAGGGTACTATAATCATCATATTTGTGTTGCGCTACGAGTGTCCGATTGCACAACATCGCTGCAAAGCCTTATTGAACGATACAAAAATTCGACCGATTTTCTCAACCTAAGGGTACTACGGGCTTATAACCATCATATTTGTGTTGCGCTGGAAGTGTCCGATTGTGCAACATCGCTATAAAGCGTTATTGGACGAAAACAAAATTTAGACCGATTTTCTCAACCTAAGGGTACTACGGGCTTATAATCATCATATTCGTGTTGCGCTGCAAGTGTCCGATTGCGAGACATCGGTACAAAGCCTTATTGGACGAAACAAAATTCGACCGACTTTTTCAACCTAAGGGTACTACGGGCTTATGATCATCATATTCGTGTTGCGCTGCAAGCGTCCGATTGTGCAACATCGCTTCAAAGCGTTATTGAACGAAACAAAAATTTAAGCAATATCATCAACCTAAGGGTACTACCGGCTTATAATCATCATATTCGTGTTGCGCTGCAAGTGCCCGATTGCGAGACATCGCTACAAAGCCTTATTGGACGAAACAAAGTTCGACCGACTTTTTCAACCTAAGGGTACTACGGGCTTATAATCATCATATTCGTGTTGCGCTGCAAGTGTCCGATTGCGAGACATGGCTACAAAGCCTTATTGGACGAAAGAAAATTTCGACCGATTTTGTCAACCTAAGGGTACTACGGGCTTATAATCATCATATTCGTGTTGCGCTGCAAGTGTCCGATTGTGCAACATCGCTACAAAGCGTTATTGAACGAAACCAAAATTTAACCAATTTTCTCAAGCTAACGGTACTACGGGCTTATAATCATCATATTCGTGTTGCGCTGCAAGTGTCCGATTGTGAGCCATCGCTACAAAATCATATTGGACGAACAAAAATTTCGACCGATTTTCTCAGTCTAAGGGTACTACGGGCTTATAATAATCATATTCGTGTTGCGCGGGAAACTTTCGATTGCGCAACATCACTACAAAACCATATTGGACGAAACAAAAGTGTCGACCGATTTTCTCAATCTAAGGGTACTATAATCATCATATTTGTGTTGCGCTACGAGTGTCCGATTGCACAACATCGCTGCAAAGCCTTATTGAACGATACAAAAATTCGACCGATTTTCTCAACCTAAGGGTACTACGGGCTTATAACCATCATATTTGTGTTGCGCTGGAAGTGTCCGATTGTGCAACATCGCTATAAAGCGTTATTGGACGAAAACAAAATTTAGACCGATTTTCTCAACCTAAGGGTACTACGGGCTTATAATCATCATATTCGTGTTGCGCTGCAAGTGTCCGATTGCGAGACATCGGTACAAAGCCTTATTGGACGAAACAAAATTCGACCGACTTTTTCAACCTAAGGGTACTACGGGCTTATGATCATCATATTCGTGTTGCGCTGCAAGCGTCCGATTGTGCAACATCGCTTCAAAGCGTTATTGAACGAAACAAAAATTTAAGCAATATCATCAACCTAAGGGTACTACCGGCTTATAATCATCATATTCGTGTTGCGCTGCAAGTGCCCGATTGCGAGACATCGCTACAAAGCCTTATTGGACGAAACAAAGTTCGACCGACTTTTTCAACCTAAGGGTACTACGGGCTTATAATCATCATATTCGTGTTGCGCTGCAAGTGTCCGATTGCGAGACATGGCTACAAAGCCTTATTGGACGAAAGAAAATTTCGACCGATTTTGTCAACCTAAGGGTACTACGGGCTTATAATCATCATATTCGTGTTGCGCTGCAAGTGTCCGATTGTGCAACATCGCTACAAAGCGTTATTGAACGAAACCAAAATTTAACCAATTTTCTCAAGCTAACGGTACTACGGGCTTATAATCATCATATTCGTGTTGCGCTGCAAGTGTCCGATTGTGAGCCATCGCTACAAAATCATATTGGACGAACAAAAATTTCGACCGATTTTCTCAGTCTAAGGGTACTACGGGCTTATAATAATCATATTCGTGTTGCGCGGGAAACTTTCGATTGCGCAACATCACTACAAAACCATATTGGACGAAACAAAAGTGTCGACCGATTTTCTCAATCTAAGGGTACTATAATCATCATATTTGTGTTGCGCTACGAGTGTCCGATTGCACAACATCGCTGCAAAGCCTTATTGAACGATAAAAAAATTCGACCGATTTTCTCAACCTAAGGGTACTACGGGCTTATAACCATCATATTTGTGTTGTGCTGGAAGTGTCCGATTGTGCAACATCGCTATAAAGCGTTATTGGACGAAAACAAAATTTAGACCGATTTTCTCAACCTAAGGGTACTACGGGCTTATAATCATCATATTCGTGTTGCGCTGCAAGTGTCCGATTGCGAGACATCGGTACAAAGCCTTATTGGACGAAACAAAATTCGACCGACTTTTTCAACCTAAGGGTACTACGGGCTTATGATCATCATATTCGTGTTGCGCTGCAAGCGTCCGATTGTGCAACATCGCTTCAAAGCGTTATTGAACGAAAAAAAAATTTAAGCAATTTTATCAACCTAAGGGTACTACGGGCTTATAATCATCATATTCGTGTTGCGCTGCAAGTGCCCGATTGCGAGACATCGCTACAAAGCCTTATTGGACGAAAAAAAGTTCGACCGACTTTTTCAACCTAAGGGTACTACGGGCTTATAATCATCATATTCGTGTTGCGCTGCAAGCGTCCGATTGTGCAACATCGCTTCAAAGCGTTATTGAACGAAAACAAAATGTATGCAATTTTATCAACCTAAGGGTACTACGGGCTTATAATCATCATATTCCTGTTGCGCTGCAAGTGTCCGATTGCGAGACATGGCTACAAAGCCTTATTGGACGAAAGAAAATTTCGACCGATTTTGTCAACCTAAGGGTACTACGGGCTTATAATCATCATATTCGTGTTGCGCTGCAAGTGTCCAATTGTGCAACATCGCTACAAAGCCTTATTAAACGAAAAAAAAATTTAACCAATTGTCTCAAGCTAAGGGTACTACGGGCTTATAATCATCATATTCGTGTTGCGCTGGAAGTGTCCGATTGTGCAACATCGCTATAAAGCGTTATTGAACGAAAAAAAAATTTAAGCAATTTTATCAACCTAAGGGTACTACGGGCTTATAATCATCATATTCGTGTTGCGCTGCAAGTGTCCGATTGCGAGACATCGCTACAAAGCCTTATTGGACAAAAAAAAATTCGACCGATTTTGTCAACCTAAGGGTACTACGGGCTTATAATCATCATATTCCTGTTGCGCTGCAAGTGTCCGATTGCGAGACATGGCTACAAAGCCTTATTGGACGAAAGAAAATTTCGACCGATTTTGTCAACCTAAGGGTACTACGGGCTTATAATCATCATATTCGTGTTGCGCTGCAAGTGTCCGATTGTGCAACATCGCTACAAAGCCTTATTAAACGAAAACAAAATTTAACCAATTGTCTCAAGCTAAGGGTACTACGGGCTTATAATCATCATATTCGTGTTGCGCTGGAAGTGTCCGATTGTGCAACATCGCTATAAAGCGTTATCGGACGAACACAAAATTTAGACCGATTTTCTCAACCTAAGGGTACTACGGGCTTATAATCATCATATTCGTGTTGCGCTGCAAGTATCCGATTGCGAGACATCGCTACAAAGCCTTATTGGACGAAAAAAAATTCAACCAATTTTCTCAAGCTAAGGGTACTACGGGCTTATAATCATCATATTCGTGTTGCGCTGCAAGCGTCCGATTGTGCAACATCGCTTCAAAGCGTTATTGAACGAAAAAAAAATTTATGCAATTTTATCAACCTAAGGGTACTACGGGCTTATAATCATCATATTCGTGTTGCGCTGCAAGTGTCCGATTGCGAGACATCGCTACAAAGCCTTATTGGACAAACAAAAATTCGACCGATTTTGTCAACCTAAAGGTACTACGGGCTTATAATCATCATATTCCTGTTGCGCTGCAAGTGTCCGATTGCGAGACATGGCTACAAAGCCTTATTGGACGAAAGAAAATTTCGACCGATTTTGTCAACCTAAGGGTACTACGGGCTTATAATCATCATATTCGTGTTGCGCTGCAAGTGTCCAATTGTGCAACATCGCTACAAAGCCTTATTAAACGAAAAAAAAATTTAACCAATTGTCTCAAGCTAAGGGTACTACGGGCTTATAATCATCATATTCGTGTTGCGCTGGAAGTGTCCGATTGTGCAACATCGCTATAAAGCGTTATTGAACGAAAAAAAAATTTAAGCAATTTTATCAACCTAAGGGTACTACGGGCTTATAATCATCATATTCGTGTTGCGCTGCAAGTGTCCGATTGCGAGACATCGCTACAAAGCCTTATTGGACAAAAAAAAATTCGACCGATTTTGTCAACCTAAGGGTACTACGGGCTTATAATCATCATATTCCTGTTGCGCTGCAAGTGTCCGATTGCGAGACATGGCTACAAAGCCTTATTGGACGAAAGAAAATTTCGACCGATTTTGTCAACCTAAGGGTACTACGGGCTTATAATCATCATATTCGTGTTGCGCTGCAAGTGTCCGATTGTGCAACATCGCTACAAAGCGTTATTGAACGAAACCAAAATTTAACCAATTTTCTCAAGTTAACGGTACTACGGGCTTATAATCATCATATTCGTGTTGCGCTGCAAGTGTCCGATTGCGAGCCATCGCTACAAAATCATATTGGACGAATAAAAATTTCGACCGATTTTCTCAGTCTAAGGGTACTACGGGCTTATAATAATCATATTCGTGTTGCGCGGGAAACTTTCGATTGCGCAACATCACTACAAAATCATATTGGACGAAACAAAAGTGTCGACCGATTTTCTCAATCTAAGGGTACTATAATTATCATATTTGTGTTGCGCTACGAGTGTCCGATTGCACAACATCGCTGCAAAGCCTTATTGAACGATAAAAAAATTCGACCGATTTTCTCAACCTAAGGGTACTACGGGCTTATAACCATTATATTTGTGTTGCGCTGGAAGTGTCCGATTGTGCAACATCGCTATAAAGCGTTATTGGACGAAAACAAAATTTAGACCGATTTTCTCAACCTAAGGGTACTACGGGCTTATAATCATCATATTCGTGTTGCGCTGCAAGTGCCCGATTGCGAGACATCGCTACAAAGCCTTATTGGACGAAAAAAAGTTCGACCGACTTTTTCAACCTAAGGGTACTACGGGCTTATAATCATCATATTCGTGTTGCGCTGCAAGCGTCCGATTGTGCAACATCGCTTCAAAGCGTTATTGAACGAAAAAAAAATTTAAGCAATTTTATCAACCTAAGGGTACTACGGGCTTATAATCATCATATTCGTGTTGCGCTGCAAGTGTCCGATTGCGAGACATCGCTACAAAGCCTTATTGAACAAAAAAAAATTCGACCGATTTTGTCAACCTAAGGGTACTACGGGCTTATAATCATCATATTCCTGTTGCGCTGCAAGTGTCCGATTGCGAGACATGGCTACAAAGCCTTATTGGACGAAAGAAAATTTCGACCGATTTTGTCAACCTAAGGGTACTACGGGCTTATAATCATCATATTCGTGTTGCGCTGCAAGTGTCCAATTGTGCAACATCGCTACAAAGCCTTATTAAACGAAAACAAAATTTAACCAATTGTCTCAAGCTAAGGGTACTACGGGCTTATAATCATCATATTCGTGTTGCGCTGGAAGTGTCCGATTGTGCAACATCGCTATAAAGCGTTATTGAACGAAAAACAAATTTAAGCAATTTTATCAACCTAAGGGTACTACGGGCTTATAATCATCATATTCGTGTTGCGCTGCAAGTGTCCGATTGCGAGACATCGCTACAAAGCCTTATTGGACAAAAAAAAATTCGACCGATTTTGTCAACCTAAGGGTACTACGGGCTTATAATCATCATATTCCTGTTGCGCTGCAAGTGTGCGATTGCGAGACATGGCTACAAAGCCTTATTGGACGAAAGAAAATTTCGACCGATTTTGTCAACCTAAGGGTACTACGGGCTTATAATCATCATATTCGTGTTGCGCTGCAAGTGTCCGATTGTGCAACATCGCTACAAAGCCTTATTAAACGAAAACAAAATTTAACCAATTGTCTCAAGCTAAGGGTACTACGGGCTTATAATCATCATATTCGTGTTGCGCTGGAAGTGTCCGATTGTGCAACATCGCTATAAAGCGTTATCGGACGAACACAAAATTTAGACCGATTTTCTCAACCTAAGGGTACTACGGGCTTATAATCATCATATTCGTGTTGCGCTGCAAGTATCCGATTGCGAGACATCGCTACAAAGCCTTATTGGACGAAAAAAAATTCAACCAATTTTCTCAAGCTAAGGGTACTACGGGCTTATAATCATCATATTCGTGTTGCGCTGCAAGTGTCCGATTGTGCAACATCGCTACAAAGCGTTATTGAACGAAACAAAAATTTAACCAATTTTCTCAAGCTAACGGTACTACGGGCTTATAATCATCATATTCGTGTTGCGCTGCAAGTGTCCGATTGCGAGCCATCACTACAAAATCATATTGGACGAAACAAAAGTGTCGACCGATTTTCTCAATCTAAGGGTACTATAATCATCATATGTGTGTTGCGCTGCGAGTGTCCGATTGCACATCATCGCTGCAAAGCCTTATTGAACGATAACAAAATTCGACCGATTTTCTCAAACTAAGGGTACTACGGGCTTATAACCATCATATTCGTGTTGCGCTGGAAGTGTCCGATTGTGCCACATCGCTATAAAGCGTTATTGGACGAAAACAAAATTTAGACCGATTTTCTCAACCTAAGGGTACTACGGGCTTACAATCATCATATTCGTGTTGCGCTGCAAGTGTCCGATTGTGCAACATCGCTATAAAGCGTTATTGGACGAAAACAAAATTTAGACCGATTTTCTCAACCTAAGGGTACTACGGGCTTATAATCATCATATTCGTGTTGCGCTGCAAGTGCCCGATTGCGAGACATCGCTACAAAGCCTTATTGGACGAAAAAAAGTTCGACCGACTTTTTCAACCTAAGGGTACTACGGGCTTATAATCATCATATTCGTGTTGCGCTGCAAGCGTCCGATTGTGCAACATCGCTTCAAAGCGTTATTGAACGAAAAAAAAATTTAAGCAATTTTATCAACCTAAGGGTACTACGGGCTTATAATCATCATATTCGTGTTGCGCTGCAAGTGTCCGATTGCGAGACATCGCTACAAAGCCTTATTGGACAAAAAAAAATTCGACCGATTTTGTCAACCTAAGGGTACTACGGGCTTATAATCATCATATTCCTGTTGCGCTGCAAGTGTCCGATTGCGAGACACGGCTACAAAGCCTTATTGGACGAAAGAAAATTTCGACCGATTTTGTCGACCTAAGGGTACTACGGGCTTATAATCATCATATTCGTGTTGCGCTGCAAGTGTCCAATTGTGCAACATCGCTACAAAGCCTTATTAAACGAAAACAAAATTTAACCAATTGTCTCAAGCTAAGGGTACTACGGGCTTATAATCATCATATTCGTGTTGCGCTGGAAGTGTCCGATTGTGCAACATCGCTATAAAGCGTTATTGAACGAAAAACAAATTTAAGCAATTTTATCAACCTAAGGGTACTACGGGCTTATAATCATCATATTCGTGTTGCGCTGCAAGTGTCCGATTGCGAGACATCGCTACAAAGCCTTATTGGACAAAAACAAATTCGACCGATTTTGTCAACCTAAGAGTACTACGGGCTTATAATCATCATATTCCTGTTGCGCTGCAAGTGTGCGATTGCGAGACATGGCTACAAAGCCTTATTGGACGAAAGAAAATTTCGACCGATTTTGTCAACCTAAGGGTACTACGGGCTTATAATCATCATATTCGTGTTGCGCTGCAAGTGTCCGATTGTGCAACATCGCTACAAAGCCTTATTAAACGAAAACAAAATTTAACCAATTGTCTCAAGCTAAGGGTACTACGGGCTTATAATCATCATATTCGTGTTGCGCTGGAAGTGTCCGATTGTGCAACATCGCTATAAAGCGTTATCGGACGAACACAAAATTTAGACCGATTTTCTCAACCTAAGGGTACTACGGGCTTATAATCATCATATTCGTGTTGCGCTGCAAGTATCCGATTGCGAGACATCGCTACAAAGCCTTATTGGACGAAACAAAATTTAACCAATTGTCTCAAGCTAAGGGTACTACGGGCTTATAATCATCATATTCGTCTTGCGCTGCAAGTGTCCGATTGTGCAACATCGCTACAAAGCGTTATTGAACGAAACAAAAATTTAACCAATTTTCTCAAGCTAACGGTACTACGGGCTTATAATCATCATATTCGTGTTGCGCTGCAAGTGTCCGATTGCGAGCCATCACTACAAAATCATATTGGACGAAACAAAAGTGTCGACCGATTTTCTCAATCTAAGGGTACTATAATCATCATATGTGTGTTGCGCTGCGAGTGTCCGATTGCACATCATCGCTGCAAAGCCTTATTGAACGATAACAAAATTCGACCGATTTGCTCAAACTAAGGGTACTACGGGCTTATAACCATCATATTCGTGTTGCGCTGGAAGTGTCCGATTGTGCCACATCGCTATAAAGCGTTATTGGACGAAAACAAAATTTAGACCGATTTTCTCAACCTAAGGGTACTACGGGCTTACAATCATCATATTCGTGTTGCGCTGCAAGTGTCCGATTGTGCAACATCGCTATAAAGCGTTATTGGACGAAAACAAAATTTAGACCGATTTTCTCAACCTAAGGGTACTACGGGCTTATAATCATCATATTCGTGTTGCGCTGCAAGTGTCCGATTGCGAGACATCGCTACAAAGCCTTATTGGACGAAAAAAAAATTTAACCAATTTTCTCAAGCTAATGGTACTACGGGCTTATAATCATCATATTCGTGTTGCGCTGGAAGTGTCCGATTGTGCAACATCGCTATAAAGCGTTATTGGACGAAAACAAAATTTAGACCGATTTTCTCAACCTAAGGGTACTACGGGCTTATAATCATCATATTCGTGTTGCGCTGCAAGTGTCCGATGGTGCAACATCGCTATAAAGCGTCATTGGACGAAAACAAAATTTAGACCGATTTTCTCAACCTAAGGGTACTACGGGCTTATAATCATCATATTCGTGTTGCGCTGGAAGTTTCCGATTGTGCAACATCGCTATAAAGCGTTATTGGACGAACACAAAATTTAGACCGATTTTCTCAACCTAAGGGTACTACGGGCTTATAATCATCATATTCGTGTTACGCTGGAAGTGACCGATTGTGCAACATCGCTACAAAGCCTTATTGAACGAAAAAAAAAATTAACCAATTTTCTCAAGCTAAGGGTACTACGGGCTTATAACCATCATATTCGTGTTGCGCTGGAAGTGTCCGATTGTGCAACATCGCTATAAAGCGTTATTGGACGAAAACAAAATTTAGACCGATTTTCTCAACCTAAGGGTACTACGGGCTTATAATCATCATATTCGTGTTGCGCTGCAAGTGTCCGATGGTGCAACATCGCTATAAAGCGTCATTGGACGAAAACAAAATTTAGACCGATTTTCTCAACCTAAGGGTACTACGGGCTTATAATCATCATATTCGTGTTGCGCTGGAAGTGTCCGATTGTGCAACATCGCTATAAAGCGTTATTGAACGAAAAACAAATTTAAGCAATTTTATCAACCTAAGGGTACTACGGGCTTATAATCATCATATTCGTGTTGCGCTGCAAGTGTCCGATTGCGAGACATCGCTACAAAGCCTTATTGGACAAAAACAAATTCGACCGATTTTGTCAACCTAAGAGTACTACGGGCTTATAATCATCATATTCCTGTTGCGCTGCAAGTGTGCGATTGCGAGACATGGCTACAAAGCCTTATTGGACGAAAGAAAATTTCGACCGATTTTGTCAACCTAAGGGTACTACGGGCTTATAATCATCATATTCGTGTTGCGCTGCAAGTGTCCGATTGTGCAACATCGCTACAAAGCCTTATTAAACGAAAACAAAATTTAACCAATTGTCTCAAGCTAAGGGTACTACGGGCTTATAATCATCATATTCGTGTTGCGCTGGAAGTGTCCGATTGTGCAACATCGCTATAAAGCGTTATCGGACGAACACAAAATTTAGACCGATTTTCTCAACCTAAGGGTACTACGGGCTTATAATCATCATATTCGTGTTGCGCTGCAAGTATCCGATTGCGAGACATCGCTACAAAGCCTTATTGGACGAAACAAAATTTAACCAATTGTCTCAAGCTAAGGGTACTACGGGCTTATAATCATCATATTCGTCTTGCGCTGCAAGTGTCCGATTGTGCAACATCGCTACAAAGCGTTATTGAACGAAACAAAAATTTAACCAATTTTCTCAAGCTAACGGTACTACGGGCTTATAATCATCATATTCGTGTTGCGCTGCAAGTGTCCGATTGCGAGCCATCACTACAAAATCATATTGGACGAAACAAAAGTGTCGACCGATTTTCTCAATCTAAGGGTACTATAATCATCATATGTGTGTTGCGCTGCGAGTGTCCGATTGCACATCATCGCTGCAAAGCCTTATTGAACGATAACAAAATTCGACCGATTTGCTCAAACTAAGGGTACTACGGGCTTATAACCATCATATTCGTGTTGCGCTGGAAGTGTCCGATTGTGCCACATCGCTATAAAGCGTTATTGGACGAAAACAAAATTTAGACCGATTTTCTCAACCTAAGGGTACTACGGGCTTACAATCATCATATTCGTGTTGCGCTGCAAGTGTCCGATTGTGCAACATCGCTATAAAGCGTTATTGGACGAAAACAAAATTTAGACCGATTTTCTCAACCTAAGGGTACTACGGGCTTATAATCATCATATTCGTGTTGCGCTGCAAGTGTCCGATTGCGAGACATCGCTACAAAGCCTTATTGGACGAAAAAAAAATTTAACCAATTTTCTCAAGCTAATGGTACTACGGGCTTATAATCATCATATTCGTGTTGCGCTGGAAGTGTCCGATTGTGCAACATCGCTATAAAGCGTTATTGGACGAAAACAAAATTTAGACCGATTTTCTCAACCTAAGGGTACTACGGGCTTATAATCATCATATTCGTGTTGCGCTGCAAGTGTCCGATGGTGCAACATCGCTATAAAGCGTCATTGGACGAAAACAAAATTTAGACCGATTTTCTCAACCTAAGGGTACTACGGGCTTATAATCATCATATTCGTGTTGCGCTGGAAGTTTCCGATTGTGCAACATCGCTATAAAGCGTTATTGGACGAACACAAAATTTAGACCGATTTTCTCAACCTAAGGGTACTACGGGCTTATAATCATCATATTCGTGTTACGCTGGAAGTGACCGATTGTGCAACATCGCTACAAAGCCTTATTGAACGAAAAAAAAAATTAACCAATTTTCTCAAGCTAAGGGTACTACGGGCTTATAACCATCATATTCGTGTTGCGCTGGAAGTGTCCGATTGTGCAACATCGCTATAAAGCGTTATTGGACGAAAACAAAATTTAGACCGATTTTCTCAACCTAAGGGTACTACGGGCTTATAATCATCATATTCGTGTTGCGCTGCAAGTGTCCGATGGTGCAACATCGCTATAAAGCGTCATTGGACGAAAACAAAATTTAGACCGATTTTCTCAACCTAAGGGTACTACGGGCTTATAATCATCATATTCGTGTTGCGCTGGAAGTTTCCGATTGTGCAACATCGCTATAAAGCGTTATTGGACGAACACAAAATTTAGACCGATTTTCTCAACCTAAGGGTACTACGGGCTTATAATCATCATATTCGTGTTACGCTGGAAGTGACCGATTGTGCAACATCGCTACAAAGCCTTATTGAACGAAAACAAAAATTAACCAATTTTCTCAAGCTAAGGGTACTACGGGCTTATAACCATCATATTCGTGTTGCGCGGGAAATTTCTGATTGCGCAACATCACTACAAAATCATATTGGACGAAACAAAAATTTCGATCGATTTTCTCAGTCTAAGGGTACTACGGTCATATAATCATGATATTCGTGTTGCGCTGCAAATGACCGATTGCGCAACATCGCTACAAAGGCTTATTGGACGAAAAAAAAATCGACCGATTTTCTCAACCTAAGGGTACTACGGGCTTATAATCTTCATATTCGTGTTGCGCGGGAAATTTCCGATTGCGCAACATCACTACAAAATCACATTGAACGAAACAAAAATTTAGCCAATTTTATCAACCTAAGGGTACTACGGGCTTATAATCATCATATTCGTGTTGCGCTGCAAGTGTCCGATTGTGCAACATCGCTACAAAGCGTTATTGAACGAAACCAAAATTTAACCAATTTTCTCAAGCTAACGGTACTACGGGCTTATAATCATCACATTCGTGTTGCGCTGCAAGTGTCCGATTGCGAGCCATCGCTACAAAATCATATTGGACGAATAAAAATTTCGACCGATTTTCTCAGTCTAAGGGTACTACGGGCTTATAATAATCATATTCGTGTTGCGCGGGAAACTTCCGATTGCGCAACATCACTACAAAATCCTATTGGACGAAACAAAAGTGTCGACCGATTTTCTCAATCTAAGGGTACTATAATCATCATATTTGTGTTGCGCTACGAGTGTCCGATTGCACAACATCGCTGCAAAGCCTTATTGAACGATAAAAAAATTCGACCGATTTTCTCAACCTAAGGGTACTACGGGCTTATAACCATCATATTCGTGTTGCGCTGGAAGTGTCCGATTGTGCAACATCGCTATAAAGCGTTATTGGACGAAAACAAAATTTAGACCGATTTTCTCAACCTAAGGGTACTACAGGCTTATAATCATCATGTTCGTGTTGCGCTGCCAGTGTCCGATGGTGCAACATCGCTATAAAGCGTTATTGGACGAACAAAAAATTTAGACCGATTTTCTCAACCTAAGGGTACTACGGGCTTATAACCATCATATTCGTGTTGCGCTGGAAGTGTCCGATTGTGCAACATCGCTATAAAGCGTTATTGGACGAAAACAAAATTTAGACCGATTTTCTCAACCTAAGGGTACTACGGGCTTATAACCATCATATTCGTGTTGCGCGGGAAATTTCCGATTGCGCAACATCACTACAAAATCATATTGGACGAAACAAAAGTGTCGACCGATTTTCTCAATCTAAGGGTACTATAATCATCATATTTGTGTTGCGCTACGAGTGTCCGATTGCACAACATCGCTGCAAAGCCTTATTGAACGATAAAAAAATTCGACCGATTTTCTCAACCTAAGGGTACTACGGGCTTATAACCATCATATTCGTGTTGCGCTGGAAGTGTCCGATTGTGCAACATCGCTATAAAGCGTTATTGGACGAAAACAAAATTTAGACCGATTTTCTCAACCTAAGGGTACTACGGGCTTATAATCATCATGTTCGTGTTGCGCTGCCAGTGTCCGATGGTGCAACATCGCTATAAAGCGTTATTGGACGAACAAAAAATTTAGACCGATTTTCTCAACCTAAGGGTACTACGGGCTTATAATCATCATATTCCTGTTGCGCTGCAAGTGTCCGATTGCGAGACATGGTTACAAAGCCTTATTGGACGAAAGAAAATTCCGACCGATTTTGTCAACCTAAGGGTACTATGGGCTTATAATCATCATATTCGTGTTGCGCTGCAAGTGTCCGATTGTGCAACATCGCTACAAAGCCTTATTAAACGAAAACAAAATTTAACCAATTGTCTCAAGCTAAGGGTACTACGGGCTTATAATCATCATATTCGTGTTGCGCTGCAAGTATCCGATTGCGAGACATCGCTACAAAGCCTTATTGGACGAAAAAAAATTTAACCAATTTTCTCAAGCTAAGGGTACTACGGGCTTATAATCATCATATTCGTGTTACGCTGGAAGTGACCGATTGTGCAACATCGCTACAAAGCCTTATTGAACGAAAACAAAATTTAACCAATTTTCTCAAGCTAAGGGTACTACGGGCTTATAATCATCATATTCGTGTTGCGCTGCAAGTGTCCGATTGCGAGACATCGCTACAAAGCCTTATTGGACGAAAAAAAATTCGACCGACTTTTTCAACCTAAGGGTACTACGGGCTTATAATCATCATATTCGTGTTGCGCTGCAAGTGTCCGATTGTGCAACATCGTTACAAAGCCTTATTGAACGAAACTAAAATTTAACCAATTTTCTCATGCTAAGGGTACTACGGACTTATAATCATCATATTCGTGTTGCGCTGCAAGTGTCCGATTGCAGAACATCGCTGCAAAGCCTTATTGAACGAAACAAAATTCGACCGATTTTCTCAATCTAAGGGTACTATAATCATCATATTCGTGTTGTACGGAAAATTTCCGATTGGGCAACATCACTACAAAGTCATATTGGACGAAACAAAAGTTTCAACCGATTTTCTCAATCTAAGGGTACTATAATCATCATATTCGTGTTGCGCTTGTTATATCGGCAAAACGTTAGTATTGCGCGATAAGATATTATTTTGGGATATTCGCCAATAAGGAGTAGAACTCGAGTTTATGTAGTAAAAAGAAATAACAGTTTATTGTAAGATTTGGATTGGTAGTTTACAAAGTTAGGCGAAGTTATAGGATATGAGCTTTAATCAAAGACCAACTGATTAGCTCCGCTCGTCAATTAAGACTGAATTAATTATCGGGGCGATCTCGGATCGCCCGCGAGTTGCTATGCGAAAGTGCCAATTCGGCATTTGGTCGCTATGATCATATATGGTCACAGCGATGATATCGATGGCGTGATTCGCCTTTACTAAACTGCCTATTGTGCAGTTGGGGAATACTTGGTTTTGTGACCGTATATGGTCACAGCGAATTTCTGGTGGCGTGATTCTCACGCTTTATTTTTATAAGTGATTAGTATGCATTTTATATCCCATTTGCTTATTCTACTGGAATATTCCATTGGAATATTCTTTCGTTGTACTGTGGGGTACAACATCCCTCCCCTGCTATTAAGACTATTGCTATAGTGCTAATTGAATATGTGCCTATAGTATGGCGGTAATGTAAAGTTTGACTGTCTCCTGTTTCTATTTCTTTCTGCAGGGTATGTAATTTTATGCCTAAATTATTTAATTCTTTTGGATTACTTATTACATTTTTTAAATTAATCTTTCTATTTTCGATTATCGTTTTTGATTCGATATCGAATTTTTCTCCCAAATGGGTTAAATTGAACGGTGGTAAATATGTTTCATATTTTTCCTGAACGGTTTTTTTCTCAGTTTTTATCTTAAAATTAGTGGCGGTCACAACGCATTTCCCTATCAAAGCCAGTATACCTGTTCCTTTTAATTTTGCATTCTCTCTAATTTTCTTATTACATGATATCGTTATTCGCTCTTCCGTTGGAGCTACGAAGATCCATCGACTTGGTTGTTGCAATGGGATTATCAATGTATTTTTGAGCGTTATTAATTTTTTTGTGCATCCTGCTTTTTCAGGATTCGTTATTGCAAATGTTAATATTTCGCAGGGTGCGGAATTTGTAATTGTGAGGGATGGGTGGGTGGGTTTACACATGTATGTATCGCTTAAGCTTTTACATTTATGCAGGTCGGTATTGCGAATATATGTACGACGTTGCTTGTCTAGTATTATGTTTTCGTCCGTCGTTTCTATGGATTGGTACGTGTCGTTAAACGCGTGCGTTGGTAGTGGGTATACTCTGCTGACAATGTATTCTTGTTCTCCGACGAGTAGTATCTCTATTACCAACACTATTGTATTTTCTCGGCTGTATGCTTTTATCTCAGCTAGCTGAAGTAGTTGTGTGCGTTCTGTCGTGTGATAGTAGTCGGTAGGATACGTCCTGTGGGTAGGTGTGGTAGTGCGTCTGTGAGGTATTTTACCATTTTTTTCCTGAGAGTACGCCCGGTGTAATAATACCTTGAGCGAGTCCCGATAAGAAATTTTCTAATTCTCGTATGTCGTCAAGCAATGATTCGACGATCATGCCAAGGCTGTTGATATTTTCGTCTAGTGTTTGTCTGGTTATAAAATGAGAAATTTCATAATTCATGCATCTTTCAATGTTTTGTATTACGGTTTTTAGCTTGTTTTCGTTTTCTTGTATGTTTTTAGTTGTTTTATTGAGGATATCTATAGTGGTTTCCGCAATTTGTAGATTTTCCTTTAGGTTACTTTTGAATGTCTGTTGAGCGGTTGTTAATTCGTTTATTTCGTCATCCAGTCGTTTAGCGTCGTCAGCGTCCATGTTTCCAGTGAGGGCTTTAATTACGCTGCCGAGGCCATCGATAAGACCTCTTTTGGCTCGCAGGTTGCTTCCTGATAATTCGTATATCGTCCCGATACTATTATTAATTTTTTGTTGTAATTCTAATAATGTGCCGTTAAGCGTTTCGCAAAGGGAATCCGTGGTTGCTTGTTTTGCGCACGGGGTGCTGAGGTCGCGTAGGGTAGTTTTAATTAGTTTCACCCAAGATTGCAGCGATTGTAGGTCCATGTGTAGAATTAGACTCCATGTGTCTTCGGTTATTGACATGGTTCCGATCTTTTCGTATAAGATCCCTGGATTGGTTTTGAGAGTTCGTATCCCGTACGGCCATAGGTCGTCTCGCGCGTCTCCTCTGGCCGTTGCCAGAGGAGACGCGGGTATCTTCGTGGGAAAGTGCTGACGGTAAGTTCGTAAGTCTATATATATATATTTTTTTCTTCTGCCGTACGTTACCGGTCGGCCATCTTTCTTTTAATTTTATTTTTATTTTTCAAAGAGTCCTCCGGGCTCTGGAGCTCTCTTCGAGCTTCATTAGCTCTTTGACTCTCGAGCAAGAGACTATCATTCTTGGTTGTACTTCTTTTGATTATGGGATCTGCGCTATGGGAGAGGTTCGCGGCGCTGTGCCGGCGCAATTATGCGTGGCGGTAAGTTTCCGCTTTTAATTTATTATTGTTTAATGTCGGCTAAATTTCGGCCATTTATTTTGTTTTAATATTAATCTTTTATTTTGATGTTTCCAGAGGTATTGGCGTCCGGGTGGTCTGATCGGTGGGTCCATAGGCATGGACCAGTTCATCCGGAGCGCCCGGGTGGTGCGTCGCCGCAGAGAGGCAAACCGTCGCGCGGTCGACGCTCTGTGGGGTTTCGGCGTGTTTGCCGAGGAGGATGGCGAGCCGTACGATGATTATGTAGGGCTGCGCGCATTATTTTCGTCGCACGGGCCGTGCGTTTCATGCGGCTACGTCGCGGATTATTGACTATTGAATTGTATAATTGTATGACTTGACGAGAGTTCGCAGGGCGAGGGGTGTGGCTATTCGCCGCACCTGTAATAAAAATTGTTTATATTGAATTATGTCTTTTGCGTTTTATTTAATTAAGGGTGTCTTATTCTTTGATTTTGGGCAAAATTACTGATTTACCTATTTGCCTTTCCGCAAAATTATTTATTTATTTATGTCTCGATGCCACCTCTCTCTTTTCTAATTTAGTTTTAATTTACTAGTTTGGAGAGAGATATAAGGATAGATAATTACTAACTTATTTATTTATTTATTGAGATTTTTGATGTTGCTATCTTTCGGTTTTATTGGTTTTAATGTTCGACGAACGCTTTTAGGCGGTTCGCGTGGACCTTTAGGGATTTGCGTCCCTTTTTTATCACGTAGGTGACGGGTGACGTCCGGTCGGTAACGTCATACGGCCCGATCCATTTAGGGGTTAGTTTCGTTGACCGTCCGCGTCGTACCGTCTCATCGTATAAGAGGACTTTGTCACCGATTCGGAATTCGGGGATTTTAGTCCTAGCGTCGAAAGATTGCTTAGATTTTGTTTTCGCGTGTATTAAATTTTTTCTCGCGAGACTCCATGCGGCTCGGAGTCTTTCCCGTACTTCTTGTGCGAAGTCGTCGGCGGTGTAGGTGAGCCGGGGCTCTGTTTTTATCGACGTCGGTAATGTAGCGGGTGTTCCGTACACGAGTTCGTGCGGAGTATAGCCAGTGGCTGTGTGCGGTGTAGTATTATAAGTAAACATCGCGTATGGTAGCCACTCGGCCCAATTTTCCTGGTCCTCCTCTATATAACATTTCAGATATTCGGCCAGTGTTCGATGTGATCGTTCAAGCGCTCCGTTCGATTCCGGGTGGTAGGCCGTTGTTTGAATTTTTTGAATTTTCAGCAATTTACAAACCTCTTTGAAGGTAGTACTAAGAAAATTTGTACCCTGATCGGATAGTATGGTTTGTGGTGCACAAAAACGGCAAATTATTTTGGTGACGAGCGCTTTCGCGACTTCCGCATGCTTCTTGGTTTTGTAGAGGAATAGCTTCGCTGTATTTCGTCAATAGATCCTGGAAGGTCAAAATGTATTTGTTTTTTGACGAGGTGATGGTGAGGGGCCCTACTATGTCGACGGCGCATTTCTCGAACGCTTTCGTCGGAGTGTCGGTGATGACCATGGGCGCCTTCGTTATTCTTCTCACCTTATTCTTTTGGCATTTATCGCAAGCGGATATGTACTCTTCAATTTGTTTTCTCATCCCAGGCCATTCGTATTTTAATTTTATTCTTTCCAGCGTTCGCGTTATACCCTGGTGACCGCCGAGGGGAGCGTCGTGGTACTCGTGTATTATAATTGTCCGTTCGCTTGGCTCGGGACAGCTTACGCCTATGCGGCCGCTGTCTCTATCATTCCCGTGGCGGAGGTGCTGTGGCTCCGTGTCGCTCGCACGGTCGGCCTCCTCCCGCGCCGCGCTTCCCTTGGTCGCTGCGCACGAGTCCGCGGGGGCCTCGTCGCTCGGGCCGTCGTCGTCGCTGTTCTCTGTGTCGCTCTCTCTTTCTTTCTTCGCGCTGTCTTTGTCGTCGCGAGATAGTGGGGCTCGGGTTTCCCTTGCCTGTGCGCGTGTCGTCGCGTATATGCGACTGAGCGCGTCTGCATTAGTATTTGTTTTACCGGCTTTGTATTCGACGTTGAATTCATGTTCTGATAGTTTTAATTTCCAAAGGAGCGCAGTGGCTGAGTGGATAGGGCGCTGGGTTCGCACTCAGCGGACCCGGGTTCGATTCCCGCAGCCGACACCAATGGGAAAAGAAATTTTTCTATGTGTTTATTCTGTAATGCTGGCGGTTCGGATTCCACCAAAACAAACGTCCAAAAAAGACCTCGCTGTGATGAGTGGGGGGTCCTCATATTATCACAGATGAGGAGGTGCCGACCTAGGAGACTCTGGTGAACGTGCTTGAGTTTACTCGCATTGACACTGGAGCAGACTAGGTAGGCACCGACCTGTATCGACGGAGGTTTTCTGCAGTTTCCCTCCGTCCGTGGCAAATGCGATACAGGGAGGAAAGGGGAAATGCTAAACGGCTGCAGCCGTGGTCGCAAGTCGGAGGAAGGAAAAAGTAGTGTCGGAGGAAGGAAAAAACAGTAGAAGTGTGTAAAAACCCGAAGAGGGTATACACGGTGGTAAACTACTCTTTAGTTTTAATTTCCATCTCATAAGTCTTGAGCCGGGATCTTTTACGCTGAATAACCACGTCAAAGGTCGATGATCCGTGATTACCGTGAATTTGGTCCCGTAAACGTATGGACGAAATTGTCCTACGGCAAACGATAGCAAGCAATTCTTTTTCGGTTGTTGAGTAGTTTTGTTCCGCCTTGTTTAAAGATCGACTAGCGTAACTTATTGGCAGATCTTCGCCTATCTTTCCTTGAGATAGTACCGCGCCAATTGCTTTATCGGATGCATCTGTGGTTACTAAGAACGGTTTGGTGAAATCCGGATATTGTAGAATCGGAGCCGTTGTAAGCATTCCTTTTAAAGTTTCGAATGCCTCGCCTCGTTCCGCTGTCCATTCGAAGGGAACGTCCTTTTTTAATAACATAGTTAGCGGTTTCGTTATTTGAGAAAAGTTTTTTATAAACTTCCGATAATATCCTGCGAGTCCCAAGAACGACTGTATACCTTTCATATTTGTTGGTAATGGAAATTCTTTGACAGCCTTGATTTTTCCGTCGTCGGGTTTTACTCCTTCCTCGGTTATTACGTGTCCGAGGTAATGAGTTTCTTTTCGAAGAAAATGGCATTTTTTCGGCTGAACTGCCAATTTCGCTTCTTTTAGTCGTTGAAATACGTCTTTGAGACGATCATTATGTTCTTTGAGTGAAGAACCATAAACGACGATGTCGTCGAGGTAAACGTAACATCGAGTACCTTGTATTCCTGCCAGAACGGTGTTCATGAGTCGTTGGAACGTCGGCGGTGCATTTTTCAGTCCGAAGGGCATACGAGTGTATTCGAAATGACCTTGCGGCGTGGAAAAAGCCGTTTTCTCCTTATCAGTCTTTGCCATCGGAATTTGGTGAAAGCCCGAGGCGAGATCGAGCGTAGAGAAATATTTTGCCTTTCCCAATTGGTCCAATATCTCGGAGATATTAGGTAATGGATACGAGTTTCCCACGGTGGCATCGTTTAATGTGCGAAAATCCACCACGACTCTCATTCGAGGCTTACCGCTGCTGTTGGGTTTTTTGGCAACCACTAACAACGGTGCGTTCCATTGGCTCCTACTCGGCCTAATGATTCCGTCTTTCAACATCTCAGTGGTTTGTTGTTCTACTTCCTTCTTGTGTGTTTCGGGCAGTCGGTACGGGTGTACTTTAATTGGTCGTATTCCCTCTGTCAGGGAGATTTCATGCTCTACCAGGTCGGTGCATTTTAGTCGGTCTCCGTCTAAATGAAAAATCTCTTTGAAATGTTGGCATATTTTTATTAATTCGAATTTTTCTTCGGCGTTGAGGTGAGCCGTGTCGATCTCATTGCGTAAAATTGTTAGACGTGCAGCCCCACTTCCAGCGGCGACTGTACTTATTTTTCGCTCGGACTCGGCGTCGTCCGGCAATTCAGCGAGCGTCAGCGATTTCATTGTTATGACGGATCGTTCCAACTCGACTTCCTCGTCGTTCGTATTCACGATGCTCACAATGCAATTACTATTTTTTGCTTCGGTTATGCATGAACCAATTACGATTCCTTCGGCTAATTCGAGTTTTTCTACGAGACCAACGGTTTTTCCCAAAGTTTTGGCACGAACGATGTTCTCGCTCCTCGGCGGGAGTTTAATTTTTTCATCCGTGTTCACCAGGCGCTTATATCAACGTCGTGTTCCCGCATGAAATCCATTCCCAATAAACCATCCGTGGTCATTGGTACGGAGTTGCTCACGACATAGAAGTCGTGCTTTATCGAGATAGCCCGGGTGTCAAGTATCACCGTGGCCTTGCACGGTGCCTTGAATGTTGTACCCTCGATTCCTCTCAGCTGTATGGTCGAGGGCGTTATCGGCGTCTCAGGTTTCAGCGCGTCCTTGCGCACCACGCAGCATTGCGCGCCCGTGTCGGCCTTTAGGGTCAGCGTTCCAGCTGATGCATGCGGCGAGGTAACGGTGAAGTCGCTCAACGCGCCTTCGATCGAAGGCGAGCTGACGTTGCAAATTCTTATATCCTCTGTCTCTTTAATTTCTTCGTCGGGGACAATCGTAATCGTGCTGAGTTCCAGTGATCCTAGTGTAGGCCTATTTTCGCGATTTCTTGACGGATTGTTATTTTGATTTTTCAGCCAAGCATTTGGGTTTCTTTGGCCGTAATCGTTCTGCACTCTTTCTGAAGGTCCGGTTTCCTTTCGCGTTCCTTCGTCCCATCTCTTTTTCCGACATTCTGCGATGATGTATCCTGGCTTCTTGCAGTAATGACACGTGACGTCCATCTTCAGAATTCCTCTGCTCGGTCCTAGAGCAGGCAAACTCATGCGGACTTGCGAGCTTCTGCAGTCGCGTGCCAAATGCCCGTGCTTATGGCATTTATGGCATGTGATTTGCGACGTGTGATCTGGGAAGTGCGTCTGCTTGGCGATAGATTCGCCTCCTTGAACAGATTTTTCTTCTTCCATTGCCCCTTTCATGGCGGTGCCGAGATCCGTGAAGTTACGGGCCTTCACGATGACTTGAAATTCCTTTTTCAGTCCTCGCTCAAAATTATGCAAGGCTAGCTGTCTCACGTAGCCTTCTATCGTTTTCTTTCCCGCGGCTGTAGTTTCGCCCGCCGTGCTTGCGTCAACTAACTCCATCATGACGGCTTCTGATCTTTGTCCGTATGCTAACACGGTTTCATTGTATTTTTGTGTGCAGGCATTAAATTCGACCTGTAATGCGGCGACTGTCCGGCGAGTACCGTATAACGAGAGTGATTCCTCTTTTAATTCCGCGAATGTGTCGATTTGTTTATATCGGAGATCGCGTTTCGCTCGGCCAATAATTTTAGTGGCTAAAATAGCCTTTAATAAATTTGCACGATCGTTTACGGTTCCGCTTTCGCAAGCATATTCGAATGCTTCGATGATATCGTATACCGTCTCAGGTCTTTCTCCGTCGAAAGGCTGAATTAGGCTCCTGGCCTCTTTCAGGGTCATGTTATCGGCCTGCATTCTAACTCTTTCGTTATGACGAGTGAGCAAAAGGAAATCGGAAAACTTAATCTCCCGTCCGCGTTCTGTTTCGACGCCGTCGGAGAAGTCATCGTCCGTGTCGCTTGAGGTATTAGGGGAATTTACCGGGGAAATTCTGCGTCGTTTTACTACTAGTTCGTCGTGGAGAGATTCCTCTTTTGTATATTCTAATACTCGGTCCAATATCGATTTTTCTGACCGCGATAAACAATTCTTTCCCGGTAAACGCAGAGATACTAAACACTCTTCATCGGACATAAAGTTTCGCTAACTGGCTTTGAGTTACGAGTGTGAATTTTGTGCCGCCACTTACATTAGGATGGTCTTGTACATTGTCGAATTCTGCCGGCTGCGATGTCTGTTGTGGGCTGGTTTTCGTTCGGGTCCTCGGTCTTCCTTCCTTCCTTCTCTAGGATGATGTTCGGTTGGTCCTGCTTCGTCGATCCTCGGGATAACGGTTGTGATCCGGCGACTCGGTCGTTCGCGGAATTCTTCCCTTGCCGTGACGTAAATCAGTCAGGCAATACTCTCCAGAAACTCAACGACTGCGTGTTGATTTCTCTTCGATTCCTCCGCACAAGGCGTTTGATAGGAGATCGAATAACTTCTAGTTGTCACTGATTATGACGACTCTTCTATACACTTCGCGCACAACTGATTGTTATTCAATTTACGAACTTTGGCTATCCCACCGCTGCCACCAATGTTATATCGGCAAAACGTTAGTATTGCGCGATAAGATATTATTTTGGGATATTCGCCATAAGAAGTCGAACACGAGTTTATGTAGTATAAAGAAATAACAGTTTATTGTAAGATTTGGATTGGTAGTTTACAAAGTTAGGCGAAGTTATAGGATATGAGCTTTAGTCAAAGACCAACTGATTAGCTCCGCTCGTCAATTAAGACTGAATTAATTATCGGGGCGATCTCGGATCGCCCGCCAGTTGCTATGCGAATGTGCCAATTCGGCATTTGGTCGCTATGACCATATATGGTCACAACGATGATATCGATGGCGTGATTCGCCTTTACTAAACTGCCTATTGTGCAGTTGGGGAATACTTGGTTTTGTGACCATGTGTGGTCATAGCGAATTTCTGGTGGCGTGATTCTCACGCTTTATTTTTATAAGTGATTAGTATACATTTTATATCCCATTCGCTTATTTTACTGGAATATTCCATCGGAATATTCTTTCGTTGTACTGTGGGGTACAACACGTTGCAAGTGTCCGATTGCACAACATCGCTGCAAAGCCTTATCGGACGAAACCAAAATTCGACCGATTTTCGCAATCTAAGGGTACGACGGGCATATAACCATGATATTCGTGTTGTACGGAAAATTTCCGATTGGGCAACATCACTACAAAGACATATTGGACTAAACAAAAGTTTCGACCGATTCTCTCAATCTAAGGGTACTACGGGTTTATAATCATCATATACGTGTTGCGCTGCAAGTGTCCGATTGCGCAACATCGCTACAAAAGCTTATTGAACGAAGAAAAAACTCGACCGATTTTCTCATCATAAGGGCTTATAATCTTCATATTCGTGTTACGCGGGAAATTTCCGATTGCGCAACATCACTAATAAATCATATTGGACGAAACAAAAATTTCGACCGATTTTCTCAATCTAAGGGTACTATAATCATCATATTCGTGTTGCGCAGCAAGTGGCCGATTGCACAGCATCGCTGCAAAGCCTTATTGAACGAAACAACGTTTCGACCGATTTTCTCAATCTAAGGGTACTACGAGCTTATAATCATGACATTCGTGTTGTGCGGAAAATTTCCGATTCCGCAAAATCACTGCAAAGCCTTATAGGACGAAACAAAATTTCGACCGATTTTCTCAACCTAAGGGTACTACGGGCTTATAATCATCATATTCGTGTTGCGCTTGCAAATGTCCGATTGCGCAACATTGCTACAAAGCCTTATTCAACGAAAAAAAAATTTCGACCGATTTTCTCAACCTAAGGGTACTACGGGCTTATAATCATCATATTCGTGTTGCGCTGCAAGTGTCCGATTGCACAACATCGCTGCAAAGCCTTATTGAACGAAACAAAAGTTTCGACAGATTTTCTCAATCTAAGGGTACTGCGGGCTTATAATCATGATATGCGCGTTGTGCGGAACATTTCCGATTCCGCAAAATCGCTGCAAAGCCTTATTGCACGAATAAAAATTTCGACCGATTTTGTCAACCTAAGGGTACTACGGGCTTATAATCATCATACTCGTGTTGCGCGGCAAGTGTCCGATTGTGCAACATCGCTACAAAGCCTTATTGAATGAAAAAAAAAATCGACCGATTTTTTCAACCTAAGGGTACTACGGGCTTATAATCATCATATTCGTGTTGCGCTGCAAGTGTCCGATTGTGCAACATCGCTACAAAGCCTTATTGAACGAAAACAAAATTTAACCAATTTTCTCAGTCTAAGGGTACTACGGGCTTATAATCATTATATTCGTGTTGCGCTGCAAGTGTCCGATTGTGCAACATCGCTACAAAGCGTTATTGAACGAAAAAAAAATTTAACCAATTTTATCAACCTAAGGGTACTACGGGCTTATAATCATAATATTCGTGTTGCGCGGGAAATTTCCGATTGCGAGCCATCGCTACAAAGCCTTATTGGACGAAAAAAAATTTCGACCGATGTTGTCAACCTAAGGGTACTACGGGCTTACAATCATCATATTCGTGTTGCGCTGCAAGTGTCCGATTGCGAGATATCGCTATAAAGCCTTATTGGACGAACAAAAATTTCGACCGATTTTGACAACCTAAGCGTACTACGGGCTTATAATTATTATATTCGTGTTGCGCTGCAAGTGTCCGATTGTGCAACATCGCTACAAAGCGTTATTGAATAAAAACAAAATTTAACCAATTTTATCAACCTAAGGGTACTACGGGCTTATAATCATCATATTGGTGTTGCGCTGCAAGTGTCCGATTGCGAGACATCGCTACAAAGTCATATTGGACGAAACAAAAGTTTCGACCGATTTTCTCAATCTAATGGTACTACGGGCTTATAATCATCATATTCGTGTTGCGCTGCAAGTGTCCGATTGTGCAACATCGCTACAAAGACTTATTGGACGAAAAAAAATTCGACCGATTTTTTCAACCTAAGGGTACTACGGGCTTATAATCATCATATTCGTGTTGCGCGGGAAATTTCCTATTGCGAGCCATCGCTACAAAGCCTTATTGAACGAAAAAAAATTTCGACCGATTTTGTCAACCTAAGGGTACTACGGGCTTATAATCATCATATTCGTGTTGCGCGGGAAATTGCCGATTGCGAGCCATCGCTACAAAGCCTTATTGAACGAAACAAAAATTTAACCAATTTTCTCAGTCTAAAAGTACTACGGGCTTATAATCATCATATTCGTATTGCGCTGCAAGTGTCCGATTGCGAGCTATAGCTACAAAGCCTTATTGGACGAAACAAAATTTCGACCGATTTTGTCAACCTAAGGGTACTACGGGCTTATAATCATCATATTCGTGTTGCGCGGGAAATTGCCGATTGCGAGCCATCGCTACAAAGCCTTATTGAACGAAACAAAAATTTAACCAATTTTCTCAGTCTAAAAGTACTACGGGCTTATAATCAACATATTCGTGTTGCGCTGCAAGTGTCCGATTGTGCAACATCGCTACACAGCCTTATTGATCGAAACAAAAATTCGACCGATTTTTTCAACCTAAGGGTACTACGGGCTTATAATCATCATATTCGTGTCGCGCTGCAAGTGTCCGATTGTGCAACATCGCTACAAAGCGTTATTGAACGAAAACAAAATTTAACCAATTTTATCAACCTAAGGGTACTACGGGCTTATAATCAACATATTCGTGTTGCGCTGCAAGTGTCCGATTGTGCAACATCGCTACACAGCCTTATTGATCGAACAAAAAATTCGACCGATTTTTTCAACCTAAGGGTACTACGGGCTTATAATCATCATATTCGTGTCGCGCTGCAAGTGTCCGATTGTGCAACATCGCTATAAAGCGTTGTTGAACGAAAACAAAATTTAACCAATTTTATCAACCTAAGGGTACTACGGGCTTATAATCATCATATTCGTGTCGCAAGGGAAGCTTCCGATTGTGCAACATCGCTACAAAGCCTTATTGAACGAAAACAAAATTTAACCAATTTTGTCAACCCAACGGTACTACTACTAAGGGTACTTAGGTTGAAAATCATCATATTCGTGTTGCGCTGCAAGTGTCCGATTGTGCAACATCGCTACAAAGCCTTATTGATCGAAAAAAAAATTCCACCGATTTTTTCAACCTAAGGGTACTACGGGCTTATAATCATCATATTCGTGTCGCGCTGCAAGTGTCCGATCGTGCACCATCGCTACAAAGCCTTATTGAACGAAACAAAATTTCGACCGATTTTGTCCACCTAAGGGTACTACGGGCTTATAATCATCATATTCGTGTTGCGCTGCAAGTGTCCGATTGCGAGATATCGATATAAAGCCTTATTGGACGAACAAAAATTTCGACCGATTTTGTCAACCTAAGGGTACTACGGGCTTATAATCATCATATT
Source organism: Netelia virgata (assembly GCA_951802705.1). Taxonomy (NCBI): domain Eukaryota; kingdom Metazoa; phylum Arthropoda; class Insecta; order Hymenoptera; family Ichneumonidae; genus Netelia; species Netelia virgata. Next base: position 32,477,593 of record OX637864.1, on the reverse strand, counting down.
GGTGTTGCGCTGCAAGTGTCCGATTGCGAGACATCGCTACAAAGTCATATTGGACGAAACAAAAGTTTCGACCGATTTTCTCAATCTAATGGTACTACGGGCTTATAATCATAATATTCGTGTTGCGCTGCAAGTGTCCGATTGTGCAACATCGCTACAAAGCCTTATTGAATGAAAAAAAAATCGACCGATTTTTTCAACCTAAGGGTACTACGGGCTTATAATCATCATATTCGTGTTGCGCGGGAAGCTTCCGATTGTGCAACATCGGCACAAAGCCTTATTGAACGAAAAACAAATTTAACCAATTTTCTCAGACTAAGGGTACTACGGGCTTATAGTCATCATATTCGTGTTGCTCTGCAAGTGTCCGATTGTGCAACATCGCTACAAAGACTTATTGGACGAAAAAAAATTCGACCGATTTTTTCAACCTAAGGGTACTACGGGCTTATAATCATCATATTCGTGTTGCGCGGGAAATTTCCGATTGCGAGCCATCGCTACAAAGCCTTATTGAACGAACAAAAATTTCGACCGATTTTGTCAACCTAAGGGTACTACGGGCTTATAATCATCATATTCGTATTGCGCGGGAAATTGCCGATTGCGAGCCATCGCTACAAAGCCTTATTGAACGAAACAAAAATTTAACCAATTTTCTCAGTCTAAGAGTACTACGGGCTTATAATCATCATATTCGTATTGCGCTGCAAGTGTCCGATTGCGAGCTATAGCTACAAAGCCTTATTGGACGAAACAAAATTTCGACCGATTTTGTCAACCTAAGGGTACTACGGGCTTATAATCAACATATTCGTGTTGCGCTGCAAGTGTCCGATTGTGCAACATCGCTACACAGCCTTATTGATCGAAAAAAAAATTCGACCGATTTTTTCAACCTAAGGGTACTACGGGCTTATAACCATCATATTCGTGTCGCGCTGCAAGTGTCCGATTGTGCAACATCGCTACAAAGCGTTATTGAACGAAAACAAAATTTAACCAATTTTATCAACCTAAGGGTACTACGGGCTTATAGTCATCATATTCGTGTTGCTCTGCAAGTGTCCGATTGTGCAACATCGCTACAAAGACTTATTGGACGAAAAAAAATTCGACCGATTTTTTCAACCTAAGGGTACTACGGGCTTATAATCAACATAATCGTGTTGCGCTGCAAGTGTCCGATTGTGCAACATCGCTACACAGCCTTATTGATCGAAAAAAAAATTCGACCGATTTTTTCAACCTAAGGGTACTACGGGCTTATAATCATCATATTCGTGTCGCGCTGCAAGTGTCCGATTGTGCAACATCGCTACAAAGCGTTATTGAATAAAAACAAAATTTAACCAATTTTATCAACCTAAGGGTACGACGGGCTTATAATCATCATATTCGTGTTGCGCTGCAAGTGTCCGATTGTGCAACATCGCTACAAATCGTTATTGAACTAAACAAAATTTAACCAATTTTTTCAACCGAAGGGTACTACGGGCTTATAATCATCATATTCGTGTCGCGCTGCAAGTATCCGATTGCGCAACATCACTACAAAGCCTTATTGAACGAAATAAAAATTTAACCGATTTTCTCAGTCTAAGGGTACTACGGGCTTATAATCATCATATTCGTGTTGCGCGGGAAATTTCCGATTGCGAGCCATCGCTACAAAGCCTTATTGGACGAACAAAAATTTCGACCGATTTTGTCAACCTAAGCGTACTACGGGCTTATAATCATCATATTCGTGTTGCGCGGGAAGCTTCCGATTGTGCAACATCGGTACAAAGCCTTATTGAACGAAACAAAAATTTAACCAATTTTCTCAGACTAAGGGTACGACGGGCTTATAATCATCATATTCGTGTTGCGCTGCAAGTGTCCGATTGTGCAACATCGCTACAAATCGTTATTGAACTAAACAAAATTTAACCAATTTTTTCAACCTAAGGGTACTACGGGCTTATAATCATCATATTCGTGTTGCGCTGCAAGTGTCCGATTGTGCAACATCGCTACAAAGCGTTATTGAATAAAAACAAAATTTAACCAATTTTACCAACTTAAGGGTACGACGGGCTTATAATCATCATATTCGTGTTGCGCTGCAAGTGTCCCATTGTGCAACATAGCTACAAATCGTTATTGAACTAAACAAAATTTAACCAATTTTTTGAACCTAAGGGTTCTACGGGCTTATAATCATCAAATTCGTGTCGCGCTGCAAGTGTCCGATTGTGCAACATCGCTACAAAGACTTATTGGACGAAAACAAATTCGACCGATTTTTTCAACCTAAGGGTACTACGGGCTTATAATCATCATATTCGTGTTGCGCGGGAAATTGCCGATTGCGAGCCATAGCTACAAAGCCTTATTGGACGAAAAAAAATTTCGACCGATTTTGTCAACCTAAGGGTACTACGGGCTTATAATCAACATATTCGTGTTGCGCTGCAAGTGTCCGATTGTGCAACATCGCTACACAGCCTTATTGATCGAAACAAAAATTCGACCGATTTTTTCAACCTAAGGGTACTACGGGCTTATAATCATCATATTCGTGTCGCGCGGGAAGCTTCCGATTGTGCAACATCGCTACAAAGCCTTATTGAACGAAAACAAAATTTAACCAATTTTGTCAACCCAACGGTACTACTACTAAGGGTACTTAGGTTGAAAATCATCATATTCGTGTTGCGCTGCAAGTGTCCGATTGTGCAACATCGCTACAAAGCCTTATTGATCGAAAAAAAAATTCCACCGATTTTTTCAACCTAAGGGTACTAGGGGCTTATAATCATCATATTCGTGTCGCGCTGCAAGTGTCGATTGTGCACCATCGCTACAAAGCCTTATTGAACGAAACAAAATTTCGACCGATTTTGTCCACCTAAGGGTACTACGGGCTTATAATCATCATATTCGTGTCGTGCTGCAAGTGTCCGATTGCGAGACATCGCTACAAAGTCATATTGGACGAAACAAAAGTTTCGACCGATTTTCTCAATCTAATGGTACTACGGGCTTATAATTATTATATTCGTGTTGCGCTGCAAGTGTCCGATTATGCAACATCGCTACAAAGCGTTATTGAATAAAAACAAAATTTAACCAATTTTATCAACCTAAGGGTACGACGGGCTTATAATCATCATATTCGTGTTGCGCTGCAAGTGTCCGATTGTGCAACATCGCTACAAATCGTTATTGAACTAAACAAAATTTAACCAATTTTTTCAACCTAAGGGTACTACGGGCTTATAATCATCATATTCGTGTTGCGCTGCAAGTATCCGATTGCGCAACATCACTACAAAGCCTTATTGAACGAAACAAAAATTTAACCAATTTTCTCAGTCTAAGGGTACTACGGGCTTATAATCATCATATTCGTCTTGCGCGGGAAGCTTCCGATTGTGCAACATCGCTACAAAGCCTTATTGAACGAAAACAAAATTTAACCAATTTTCTCAGTCTAAGGGTACTACGGGCTTATAATCATCATATTCGTGTCGCGCTGCAAGTGTCCGATTGTGCAACATCGCTACAGAGCCTTATTGAACGAAAAAAAATTTCGACCAATTTTCTCAGTCTAAGGGTACTACGGGCTTATAATCATCATATTCGTGTCGCGCTGCAAGTGTCCGATTGTGCAACATCGCTACAGAGCCTTATTGAACGAATTAAAATTTCGACCGATTTTGTCAACCTAAGGGTACTACGGGCTTATAATCATCATATTCGTGTTGCGCGGGAAACTGCCGATTGCGAGCCATCGCTACAAAGCCTTATTGAACGAAACAAAAATTTAACCAATTTTCGCAGTCTAAGAGTACTACGGGCTTATAATCATCATATTCGTATTGCGCTGCAAGTGTCCGATTGCGAGCCATAGCTACAAAGCCTTATTGGACGAACAAAAATTTCGACCGATTTTGTCAACCTAAGCGTACTACGGGCTTATAATCATCATATTCGTGTTGCGCTGCAAGTGTCCGATTGTGCAACATCGCTACAAAGCGTTATTGAACGAAACAAAAATTTCGACCGATTTTGTCAACCTAAGAGTACTACGGGCTTACAATCATCATATTCGTGTTGCGCTGCAAGTGTCCGATTGCGAGATATCGCTATAAAGCCTTATTGGACGAACAAAAATTTCGACCGATTTTGTCAACCTAAGCGTACTACGGGCTTATAATCATCATATTCGTATTGCGCTGCAAGTGTCCGATTGTGCAACATCGCTACAAAGCCTTATTGAACGAAAACAAATTCGACCGATTTTTTCAACCTAAGGGTACTACGGGCTTATAATCATCATATTCGTGTTGCGCGGGAAATTTCCGATTGCGAGCCATCGCTACAAAGTCTTATTGGACGAAACAAAAATTTCGACCGATTTTGTCAACCTAAGCGTACTACGGGCTTATAATCATCATATTCGTATTGCGCTGCAAGTGTCCGATTGTGCAACATCGCTACAAAGCCTTATTGAACGAAAACAAATTCGACCGATTTTTTCAACCTAAGGGTACTACGGGCTTATAATCATCATATTCGTGTTGCGCGGGAAATTTCCGATTGCGAGCCATCGCTACAAAGCCTTATTGGACGAAACAAAAGTTTCGACCGATTTTGTCAACCTAAGGGTACTACGGGCTTATAATCATCATATTCGTGTTGCGCTGTAAGTATCCGATTGCGCAACATCACTACAAAGCCTTATTGACCGAAACAAAAATTTAACCAATTTTATCAACCTAAGGGTACTACGGGCTTATAATCATCATATTCGTGTTGCGCGGGAAATTTCCGATTGCGAGCCATCGCTACAAAGCCTTATTGAACGAACAAAAATTTCGACCGATTTTTTCAACCTAAGGGTACTACGGGCTTATAACCATCATATTCGTGTCGCGCTGCAAGTGTCCGATTGCGAGACATCGCTACAAAGTCATATTGGACGAAACAAAAGTTTCGACCGATTTTTTCAATCTAATGGTACTACGGGCTTATAATTATTATATTCGTGTTGCGCTGCAAGTGTCCGATTGTGCAACATCGCTACAAAGCGTTATTGAATAAAAACAAAATTTAACCAATTTTATCAACCTAAGGGTACGACGGGCTTATAATCATCATATTGGTGTTGCGCTGCAAGTGTCCGATTGTGCAACATCGCTACAAATAGTTATTGAACTAAACAAAATTTAACCAATTTTTTCAACCTAAGGGTACTACGGGCTTACAATCATCATATTCGTGTTGCGCTGCAAGTGTCCGATTGCGAGATATCGATATAAAGCCTTATTGGACGAACAAAAATTTCGACCGATTTTGTCAACCTAAGGGTACTACGGGCTTATAATCATCATATTGGTGTTGCGCTGCAAGTGTCCGATTGCGAGACATCGCTACAAAGTCATATTGGACGAAACAAAAGTTTCGACCGATTTTCTCAATCTAATGATACTACGGGCTTATAATCATAATATTCGTGTTGCGCTGCAAGTGTCCGATTGTGCAACATCGCTACAAAGCGTTATTGAACGAAACAAAAATTTAACCAATTTTATCAACCTAAGGGTACTTCGGGCTTATAATCATCATATTCGTGTTGCGCGGGAAGCTTCCGATTGTGCAACATCGGCACAAAGCCTTATTGAACGAAAACAAAATTTAACCAATTTTCTCAGACTAAGGGTACTACGGGCTTATAGTCATCATATTCGTGTTGCTCTGCAAGTGTCCGATTGTGCAACATCGCTACAAAGACTTATTGGACGAAAAAAAATTCGACCGATTTTTTCAACCTAAGGGTACTACGGGCTTATAATCAACATAATCGTGTTGCGCTGCAAGTGTCCGATTGTGCAACATCGCTACACAGCCTTATTGATCGAAAAAAAAATTCGACCGATTTTTTCAACCTAAGGGTACTACGGGCTTATAATCATCATATTCGTGTCGCGCGGGAAGCTTCCGATTGTGCAACATCGCTACAAAGCCTTATTGAACGAAAACAAAATTTAACCAATTTTGTCAACCCAACGGTACTACTACTAAGGGTACTTAGGTTGAAAATCATCATATTCGTGTTGCGCTGCAAGTGTCCGATTGTGCAACATCGCTACAAAGCCTTATTGATCGAAAAAAAAATTCCACCGATTTTTTCAACCTAAGGGTACTAGGGGCTTATAATCATCATATTCGTGTCGCGCTGCAAGTGTCGATTGTGCACCATCGCTACAAAGCCTTATTGAACGAAACAAAATTTCGACCGATTTTGTCCACCTAAGGGTACTACGGGCTTATAATCATCATATTCGTGTCGTGCTGCAAGTGTCCGATTGCGAGACATCGCTACAAAGTCATATTGGACGAAACAAAAGTTTCGACCGATTTTCTCAATCTAATGGTACTACGGGCTTATAATTATTATATTCGTGTTGCGCTGCAAGTGTCCGATTATGCAACATCGCTACAAAGCGTTATTGAATAAAAACAAAATTTAACCAATTTTATCAACCTAAGGGTACGACGGGCTTATAATCATCATATTCGTGTTGCGCTGCAAGTGTCCGATTGTGCAACATCGCTACAAATCGTTATTGAACTAAACAAAATTTAACCAATTTTTTCAACCGAAGGGTACTACGGGCTTATAATCATCATATTCGTGTTGCGCTGCAAGTATCCGATTGCGCAACATCACTACAAAGCCTTATTGAACGAAACAAAAATTTAACCAATTTTCTCAGTCTAAGGGTACTACGGGCTTATAATCATCATATTCGTGTTGCGCGGGAAGCTTCCGATTGTGCAACATCGCTACAAAGCCTTATTGAACGAAAACAAAATTTAACCAATTTTCTCAGTCTAAGGGTACTACGGGCTTATAATCATCATATTCGTGTCGCGCTGCAAGTGTCCGATTGTGCAACATCGCTACAGAGCCTTATTGAACGAAAAAAAATTTCGACCAATTTTCTCAGTCTAAGGGTACTACGGGCTTATAATCATCATATTCGTGTCGCGCTGCAAGTGTCCGATTGTGCAACATCGCTACAGAGCCTTATTGAACGAATTAAAATTTCGACCGATTTTGTCAACCTAAGGGTACTACGGGCTTATAATCATCATATTCGTGTTGCGCGGGAAACTGCCGATTGCGAGCCATCGCTACAAAGCCTTATTGAACGAAACAAAAATTTAACCAATTTTCTCAGTCTAAGAGTACTACGGGCTTATAATCATCATATTCGTATTGCGCTGCAAGTGTCCGATTGCGAGCCATAGCTACAAAGCCTTATTGGACGAACAAAAATTTCGACCGATTTTGTCAACCTAAGCGTACTACGGGCTTATAATCATCATATTCGTGTTGCGCTGCAAGTGTCCGATTGTGCAACATCGCTACAAAGCGTTATTGAACGAAACAAAAATTTCGACCGATTTTGTCAACCTAAGAGTACTACGGGCTTACAATCATCATATTCGTGTTGCGCTGCAAGTGTCCGATTGCGAGATATCGCTATAAAGCCTTATTGGACGAACAAAAATTTCGACCGATTTTGTCAACCTAAGCGTACTACGGGCTTATAATCATCATATTCGTATTGCGCTGCAAGTGTCCGATTGTGCAACATCGCTACAAAGCCTTATTGAACGAAAACAAATTCGACCAATTTTTTCAACCTAAGGGTACTACGGGCTTATAATCATCATATTCGTGTTGCGCGGGAAATTTCCGATTGCGAGCCATCGCTACAAAGCCTTATTGGACGAAACAAAAATTTCGACCGATTTTGTCAACCTAAGGGTACTACGGGCTTATAATCATCATATTCGTGTTGCGCGGGAAATTGCCGATTGCGAGCCATCGCTACAAAGCCTTATTGAACGAAACAAAAATTTAACCAATTTTCTCAGTCTAAGAGTACTACGGGCTTATAATCATCATATTCGTATTGCGCTGCAAGTGTTCGATTGCGAGCTATAGCTACAAAGCCTTATTGGACGAAACAAAATTTCGACCGATTTTGTCAACCTAAGGGTACTACGGGCTTATAATCAACATATTGTGTTGCGCTGCAAGTGTCCGATTGTGCAACATCGCTACACAGCCTTATTGATCGAAAAAAAAATTCGACCGATTTTTTCAACCTAAGGGTACTACGGGCTTATAACCATCATATTCGTGTCGCGCTGCAAGTGTCCGATTGCGAGACATCGCTACAAAGTCATATTGGACGAAACAAAAGTTTCGACCGATTTTCTCAATCTAATGGTACTACGGGCTTATAATTATTATATTCGTGTTGCGCTGCAAGTGTCCGATTGTGCAACATCGCTACAAAGCGTTATTGAATAAAAACAAAATTTAACCAATTTTATCAACCTAAGGGTACGACGGGCTTATAATCATCATATTGGTGTTGCGCTGCAAGTGTCCGATTGTGCAACATCGCTACAAATAGTTATTGAACTAAACAAAATTTAACCCATTTTTTCAACCTAAGGGTACTACGGGCTTACAATCATCATATTCGTGTTGCGCTGCAAGTGTCCGATTGCGAGATATCGATATAAAGCCTTATTGGACGAACAAAAATTTCGACCGATTTTGTCAACCTAAGGGTACTACGGGCTTATAATCATCATATTGGTGTTGCGCTGCAAGTGTCCGATTGCGAGACATCGCTACAAAGTCATATTGGACGAAACAAAAGTTTCGACCGATTTTCTCAATCTAATGATACTACGGGCTTATAATCATAATATTCGTGTTGCGCTGCAAGTGTCCGATTGTGCAACATCGCTACAAAGCGTTATTGAACGAAACAAAAATTTAACCAATTTTATCAACCTAAGGGTACTACGGGCTTATAATCATCATATTCGTGTTGCGCGGGAAGCTTCCGATTGTGCAACATCGGCACAAAGCCTTATTGAACGAAAACAAAATTTAACCAATTTTCTCAGACTAAGGGTACTACGGGCTTATAGTCATCATATTCGTGTTGCTGTGCAAGTGTCCGATTGTGCAACATCGCTACAAAGACTTATTGGACGAAAAAAAATTCGACCGATTTTTTCAACCTAAGGGTACTACGGGCTTATAATCAACATAATCGTGTTGCGCTGCAAGTGTCCGATTGTGCAACATCGCTACACAGCCTTATTGATCGAAAAAAAAATTCGACCGATTTTTTCAACCTAAGGGTACTACGGGCTTATAATCATCATATTCGTGTCGCGCTGCAAGTGTCCGATTGTGCAACATCGCTACAAAGCGTTATTGAATAAAAACAAAATTTAACCAATTTTATCAACCTAAGGGTACGACGGGCTTATAATCATCATATTCGTGTTGCGCTGCAAGTGTCCGATTGTGCAACATCGCTACAAATAGTTATTGAACTAAACAAAATTTAACCCATTTTTTCAACCTAAGGGTACTACGGGCTTACAATCATCATATTCGTGTTGCGCTGCAAGTGTCCGATTGCGAGATATCGATATAAAGCCTTATTGGACGAACAAAAATTTCGACCGATTTTGTCAACCTAAGGGTACTACGGGCTTATAATCATCATATTGGTGTTGCGCTGCAAGTGTCCGATTGCGAGACATCGCTACAAAGTCATATTGGACGAAACAAAAGTTTCGACCGATTTTCTCAATCTAATGATACTACGGGCTTATAATCATAATATTCGTGTTGCGCTGCAAGTGTCCGATTGTGCAACATCGCTACAAAGCGTTATTGAACGAAACAAAAATTTAACCAATTTTATCAACCTAAGGGTACTACGGGCTTATAATCATCATATTCGTGTTGCGCGGGAAGCTTCCGATTGTGCAACATCGGCACAAAGCCTTATTGAACGAAAACAAAATTTAACCAATTTTCTCAGACTAAGGGTACTACGGGCTTATAGTCATCATATTCGTGTTGCTGTGCAAGTGTCCGATTGTGCAACATCGCTACAAAGACTTATTAGACGAAAACAAAATTCGACCGATTTTTTTAACCTAAGGGTACTACGGGCTTATAATCAACATAATCGTGTTGCGCTGCAAGTGTCCGATTGTGCAACATCGCTACACAGCCTTATTGATCGAAAAAAAAATTCGACCGATTTTTTCAACCTAAGGGTACTACGGGCTTATAATCATCATATTCGTGTCGCGCTGCAAGTGTCCGATTGTGCAACATCGCTACAAAGCGTTATTGAATAAAAACAAAATTTAACCAATTTTATCAACCTAAGGGTACGACGGGCTTATAATCATCATATTCGTGTTGCGCTGCAAGTGTCCGATTGTGCAACATCGCTACAAATCGTTATTGAACTAAACAAAATTTAACCAATTTTTTCAACCTAAGGGTACTACGGGCTTATAATCATCATATTCGTGTCGCGCTGCAAGTATCCGATTGCGCAACATCACTACAAAGCCTTATTGAACGAAATAAAAATTTAACCGATTTTCTCAGTCTAAGGGTACTACGGGCTTATAATCATCATATTCGTGTTGCGCTGCAAGTGTCCGATTGCGAGCCATCGCTACAAAGCCTTATTGGACGAACAAAAATTTCGACCGATTTTGTCAACCTAAGCGTACTACGGGCTTATAATCATCATATTCGTGTTGCGCGGGAAGCTTCCGATTGTGCAACATCGGTACAAAGCCTTATTGAACGAAACAAAAATTTAACCAATTTTCTCAGACTAAGGGTACTACGGGCTTATAATCATCATATTCGTGTTGCGCGGGAAATTGCCGATTGCGAGCCATAGCTACAAAGCCTTATTGGACGAAAAAAAATTTCGACCGATTTTGTCAACCTAAGGGTACTACGGGCTTATAATCAACATATTCGTGTTGCGCTGCAAGTGTCCGATTGTGCAACATCGCTACACAGCCTTATTGATCGAAAAAAAAATTCGACCGATTTTTTCAACCTAAGGGTACTACGGGCTTATAATCATCATATTCGCGTCGCGCGGGAAGCTTCCGATTGTGCAACATCGCTACAAAGCCTTATTGAACGAAAACAAAATTTAACCAATTTTGTCAACGCAGCGGTACTACTACTAAGGGTACTTAGGTTGAAAATCATCATATTCGTGTTGCGCTGCAAGTGTCCGATTGTGCAACATCGCTACAAAGCCTTATTGATCGAAAAAAAAATTCCACCGATTTTTTCAACCTAAGGGTACTAGGGGCTTATAATCATCATATTCGTGTCGCGCTGCAAGTGTCGATTGTGCACCATCGCTACAAAGCCTTATTGAACGAAACAAAATTTCGACCGATTTTGTCCACCTAAGGGTACTACGGGCTTATAATCATCATATTCGTGTTGCGCGGGAAGCTTCCGATTGTGCAACATCGGCACAAAGCCTTATTGAACGAAAACAAAATTTAACCAATTTTCTCAGACTAAGGGTACTACGGGCTTATAGTCATCATATTCGTGTTGCTGTGCAAGTGTCCGATTGTGCAACATCGCTACAAAGACTTATTGGACGAAAAAAAATTCGACCGATTTTTTCAACCTAAGGGTACTACGGGCTTATAATCAACATAATCGTGTTGCGCTGCAAGTGTCCGATTGTGCAACATCGCTACACAGCCTTATTGATCGAAAAAAAAATTCGACCGATTTTTTCAACCTAAGGGTACTACGGGCTTATAATCATCATATTCGTGTCGCGCTGCAAGTGTCCGATTGTGCAACATCGCTACAAAGCGTTATTGAATAAAAACAAAATTTAACCAATTTTATCAACCTAAGGGTACGACGGGCTTATAATCATCATATTCGTGTTGCGCTGCAAGTGTCCGATTGTGCAACATCGCTACAAATAGTTATTGAACTAAACAAAATTTAACCCATTTTTTCAACCTAAGGGTACTACGGGCTTACAATCATCATATTCGTGTTGCGCTGCAAGTGTCCGATTGCGAGATATCGATATAAAGCCTTATTGGACGAACAAAAATTTCGACCGATTTTGTCAACCTAAGGGTACTACGGGCTTATAATCATCATATTGGTGTTGCGCTGCAAGTGTCCGATTGCGAGACATCGCTACAAAGTCATATTGGACGAAACAAAAGTTTCGACCGATTTTCTCAATCTAATGATACTACGGGCTTATAATCATAATATTCGTGTTGCGCTGCAAGTGTCCGATTGTGCAACATCGCTACAAAGCGTTATTGAACGAAACAAAAATTTAACCAATTTTATCAACCTAAGGGTACTACGGGCTTATAATCATCATATTCGTGTTGCGCGGGAAGCTTCCGATTGTGCAACATCGGCACAAAGCCTTATTGAACGAAAACAAAATTTAACCAATTTTCTCAGACTAAGGGTACTACGGGCTTATAGTCATCATATTCGTGTTGCTGTGCAAGTGTCCGATTGTGCAACATCGCTACAAAGACTTATTGGACGAAAAAAAATTCGACCGATTTTTTCAACCTAAGGGTACTACGGGCTTATAATCAACATAATCGTGTTGCGCTGCAAGTGTCCGATTGTGCAACATCGCTACACAGCCTTATTGATCGAAAAAAAAATTCGACCGATTTTTTCAACCTAAGGGTACTACGGGCTTATAATCATCATATTCGTGTCGCGCTGCAAGTGTCCGATTGTGCAACATCGCTACAAAGCGTTATTGAATAAAAACAAAATTTAACCAATTTTATCAACCTAAGGGTACGACGGGCTTATAATCATCATATTCGTGTTGCGCTGCAAGTGTCCGATTGTGCAACATCGCTACAAATCGTTATTGAACTAAACAAAATTTAACCAATTTTTTCAACCTAAGGGTACTACGGGCTTATAATCATCATATTCGTGTCGCGCTGCAAGTATCCGATTGCGCAACATCACTACAAAGCCTTATTGAACGAAATAAAAATTTAACCGATTTTCTCAGTCTAAGGGTACTACGGGCTTATAATCATCATATTCGTGTTGCGCTGCAAGTGTCCGATTGCGAGCCATCGCTACAAAGCCTTATTGGACGAACAAAAATTTCGACCGATTTTGTCAACCTAAGCGTACTACGGGCTTATAATCATCATATTCGTGTTGCGCGGGAAGCTTCCGATTGTGCAACATCGGTACAAAGCCTTATTGAACGAAACAAAAATTTAACCAATTTTCTCAGACTAAGGGTACTACGGGCTTATAATCATCATATTCGTGTTGCGCTGCAAGTGTCCGATTGTGCAACATCGCTACAAAGCGTTATTGAATAAAAACAAAATTTAACCAATTTTACCAACTTAAGGGTACGACGGGCTTATAATCATCATATTCGTGTTGCGCTGCAAGTGTCCGATTGTGCAACATAGCTACAAATCGTTATTGAACTAAACAAAATTTAACCAATTTTTTGAACCTAAGGGTTCTACGGGCTTATAATCATCAAATTCGTGTCGCGCTGGAAGTGTCCGATTGTGCAACATCGCTACAAAGACTTATTGGACGAAAACAAATTCGACCGATTTTTTCAACCTAAGGGTACTACGGGCTTATAATCATCATATTCGTGTTGCGCGGGAAATTTCCGATTGCGAGCCATCGCTACAAAGCCTTATTGAACGAAAAAAAATTTCGACCGATTTTGTCAACCTAAGGGTACTACGGGCTTATAATCATCATATTCGTGTTGCGCGGGAAATTGCCGATTGCGAGCCATAGCTACAAAGCCTTATTGGACGAAAAAAAATTTCGACCGATTTTGTCAACCTAAGGGTACTACGGGCTTATAATCAACATATTCGTGTTGCGCTGCAAGTGTCCGATTGTGCAACATCGCTACACAGCCTTATTGATCGAAAAAAAAATTCGACCGATTTTTTCAACCTAAGGGTACTACGGGCTTATAATCATCATATTCGCGTCGCGCGGGAAGCTTCCGATTGTGCAACATCGCTACAAAGCCTTATTGAACGAAAACAAAATTTAACCAATTTTGTCAACCCAGCGGTACTACTACTAAGGGTACTTAGGTTGAAAATCATCATATTCGTGTTGCGCTGCAAGTGTCCGATTGTGCAACATCGCTACAAAGCCTTATTGATCGAAAAAAAAATTCCACCGATTTTTTCAACCTAAGGGTACTAGGGGCTTATAATCATCATATTCGTGTCGCGCTGCAAGTGTCGATTGTGCACCATCGCTACAAAGCCTTATTGAACGAAACAAAATTTCGACCGATTTTGTCCACCTAAGGGTACTACGGGCTTATAATCATCATATTCGTGTCGTGCTGCAAGTGTCCGATTGCGAGACATCGCTACAAAGTCATATTGGACGAAACAAAAGTTTCGACCGATTTTCTCAATCTAATGGTACTACGGGCTTATAATTATTATATTCGTGTTGCGCTGCAAGTGTCCGATTATGCAACATCGCTACAAAGCGTTATTGAATAAAAACAAAATTTAACCAATTTTATCAACCTAAGGGTACGACGGGCTTATAATCATCATATTCGTGTTGCGCTGCAAGTGTCCGATTGTGCAACATCGCTACACAGCCTTATTGATCGAAAAAAAAATTCGACCGATTTTTTCAACCTAAGGGTACTACGGGCTTATAATCATCATATTCGTGTCGCGCTGCAAGTGTCCGATTGTGCAACATCGCTACAAAGCGTTATTGAATAAAAACAAAATTTAACCAATTTTATCAACCTAAGGGTACGACGGGCTTATAATCATCATATTCGTGTTGCGCTGCAAGTGTCCGATTGCGAGCCATCGCTACAAAGCCTTATTGGACGAAAAGAAATTTCGACCGATTTTGTCAACCTAAGGGTACTACGGGCTTACAATCATCATATTCGTGTTGCGCTGCAAGTGTCCGATTGCGAGATATCGCTGTAAAGCTTTATTGGACGAACAAAAGTTTCGACCGATTTTGTCAACCTAAGGGTACTACGGGCTTATAATCAACATATTCGTGTTGCGCTGCAAGTGTCCGATTGTGCAACATCGCTACACAGCCTTATTGATCGAAAAAAAAATTCGACCGATTTTGTCAACCTAAGGGTACTACGGGCTTATAATCATCATATTCGTGTCGCGCTGCAAGTGTCCGATTGTGCAACATCGCTACAAAGCGTTATTGAATAAAAACAAAATTTAACCAATTTTATCAACCTAAGGGTACGACGGGCTTATAATCATCATATTCGTGTTGCGCTGCAAGTGTCCGA
Organism: Netelia virgata; assembly: GCA_951802705.1. Classification (NCBI taxonomy): domain Eukaryota; kingdom Metazoa; phylum Arthropoda; class Insecta; order Hymenoptera; family Ichneumonidae; genus Netelia; species Netelia virgata. The sequence goes on along the minus strand of OX637864.1, from coordinate 32,462,318 downwards.
TTGTGCAACATCGCTACAAATCGTTATTGAACTAAACAAAATTTAACCAATTTTTTCAACCTAAGGGTACTACGGGCTCATAATCATCATATTCGTGTCGCGCTGCAAGTATCCGATTGCGCAACATCACTACAAAGCCTTATTGAACGAAATAAAAATTTAACCGATTTTCTCAGTCTAAGGGTACTACGGGCTTATAATCATCATATTCGTGTTGCGCTGCAAGTGTCCGATTGCGAGCCATCGCTACAAAGCCTTATTGGACGAAAAAAAATTTCGACCGATTTTGTCAACCTAAGGGTACTACGGGCTTACAATCATCATATTCGTGTTGCGCTGCAAGTGTCCGATTGCGAGATATCGCTATAAAGCTTTATTGGACGAACAAAAATTTCGACCGATTTTGTCAACCTAAGGGTACTACGGGCTTATAATCATCATATTGGTGTTGCGCTGCAAGTGTCCGATTGCGAGACATCGCTACAAAGTCATATTGGACGAAACAAAAGTTTCGACCGATTTTCTCAATCTAATGGTACTACGGGCTTATAATCATTATATTCGTGTTGCGCGGGAAATTTCCGATTGCGAGCCATCGCTACAAAGCCTTATTGGACGAACAAAAATTTCGACCGATTTTGTCAACCTAAGCGTACTACGGGCTTATAATCATCATATTCGTGTTGCGCGGGAAGCTTCCGATTGTGCAACATCGGTACAAAGCCTTATTGAACGAAACAAAAATTTAACCAATTTTCTCAGACTAAGGGTACGACGGGCTTATAATCATCATATTCGTGTTGCGCTGCAAGTGTCCGATTGTGCAACATCGCTACAAATCGTTATTGAACTAAACAAAATTTAACCAATTTTTTCAACCTAAGGGTACTACGGGCTTATAATCATCATATTCGTGTTGCGCTGCAAGTGTCCGATTGTGCAACATCGCTACAAAGCGTTATTGAATAAAAACAAAATTTAACCAATTTTACCAACTTAAGGGTACGACGGGCTTATAATCATCATATTCGTGTTGCGCTGCAAGTGTCCGATTGTGCAACATAGCTACAAATCGTTATTGAACTAAACAAAATTTAACCAATTTTTTGAACCTAAGGGTTCTACGGGCTTATAATCATCAAATTCGTGTCGCGCTGGAAGTGTCCGATTGTGCAACATCGCTACAAAGACTTATTGGACGAAAACAAAATTCCACCGATTTTTTCAACCTAAGGGTACTACGGGCTTATAATCATCATATTCGTGTTGCGCGGGAAATTTCCGATTGCGAGCCATCGCTACAAAGCCTTATTGAACGAAAAAAAATTTCGACCGATTTTGTCAACCTAAGGGTACTACGGGCTTATAATCAACATATTCGTGTTGCGCTGCAAGTGTCCGATTGTGCAACATCGCTACACAGCCTTATTGATCGAAAAAAAAATTCGACCGATTTTTTCAACCTAAGGGTACTACGGGCTTATAATCATCATATTCGTGTCGCGCGGGGAGCTTCCGATTGTGCAACATCGCTACAAAGCCTTATTGAACGAAAACAAAATTTAACCAATTTTGTCAACCCAACGGTACTACTACTAAGGGTACTTAGGTTGAAAATCATCATATTCGTGTTGCGCTGCAAGTGTCCGATAGTGCAACATCGCTACAAAGCCTTATTGATCGAAAAAAAAATTCCACCGATTTTTTCAACCTAAGGGTACTAGGGGCTTATAATCATCATATTCGTGTCGCGCTGCAAGTGTCGATTGTGCACCATCGCTACAAAGCCTTATTGAACGAAACAAAATTTCGACCGATTTTGTCCACCTAAGGGTACTACGGGCTTATAATCATCATATTCGTGTCGTGCTGCAAGTGTCCGATTGCGAGACATCGCTACAAAGTCATATTGGACGAAACAAAAGTTTCGACCGATTTTCTCAATCTAATGGTACTACGGGCTTATAATTATTATATTCGTGTTGCGCTGCAAGTGTCCGATTATGCAACATCGCTACAAAGCGTTATTGAATAAAAACAAAATTTAACCAATTTTATCAACCTAAGGGTACGACGGGCTTATAATCATCATATTCGTGTTGCGCTGCAAGTATCCGATTGCGCAACATCACTGCAAAGCCTTATTGAACGAAACAAAAATTTAACCAATTTTCTCAGTCTAAGGGTACTACGGGCTTATAATCATCATATTCGTGTTGCGCGGGAAGCTTCCGATTGTGCAACATCGCTACAAAGCCTTATTGAACGAAAACAAAATTTAACCAATTTTCTCAGTCTAAGGGTACTACGGGCTTATAATCATCATATTCGTGTCGCGCTGCAAGTGTCCGATTGTGCAACATCGCTACAGAGCCTTATTGAACGAAAAAAAATTTCGACCAATTTTCTCAGTCTAAGGGTACTACGGGCTTATAATCATCATATTCGTGTCGCGCTGCAAGTGTCCGATTGTGCAACATCGCTACAGAGCCTTATTGAACGAATTAAAATTTCGACCGATTTTGTCAACCTAAGGGTACTACGGGCTTATAATCATGATATTCGTGTCGCGCTGCAAGTGTCCGATTGTGCAACATCGCTACAGAGCCTTATTGAACGAAAACAAATTTCGACCGATTTTGTCAACCTAAGGGTACTACGGGCTTATAATCATCATATTCGTGTTGCGCGGGAAATTGCCGATTGCGAGCCATCGCTACAAAGCCTTATTGAACGAAACAAAAATTTAACCAATTTTCTCAGTCTAAGAGTACTACGGGCTTATAATCATCATATTCGTATTGCGCTGCAAGTGTCCGATTGCGAGCCATAGCTACAAAGCCTTATTGGACGAACAAAAATTTCGACCGATTTTGTCAACCTAAGCGTACTACGGGCTTATAATCATCATATTCGTGTTGCGCTGCAAATGTGCGATTGTGCAACATCGCTACAAAGCGTTATTGAACGAAACGAAAATTTCGACCGATTTTGTCAACCTAAGGGTACTACGGGCTTACAATCATCATATTCGTGTTGCGCTGCAAGTGTCCGATTGCGAGATATCGCTATAAAGCCTTATTGGACGAACAAAAATTTCGACCGATTTTGTCAACCTAAGCGTACTACGGGCTTATAATCATCATATTCGTATTGCGCTGCAAGTGTCCGATTGTGCAACATCGCTACAAAGCCTTATTGAACGAAACAAAATTCGACCGATTTTTTCAACCTAAGGGTACTACGGGCTTATAATCATCATATTCGTGTTGCGCGGGAAATTTCCGATTGCGAGCCATCGCTACAAAGCCTTATTGGACGAAACAAAAGTTTCGACCGATTTTGTCAACCTAAGGGTACGACGGGCTTATAATCATCATATTCGTGTTGCGCTGCAAATGTCCGATTGTGCAACATCGCTACAAATCGTTATTGAACTAAACAAAATTTAACCAATTTTTTCAACCTAAGGGTACTACGGGCTTATAATCATCATATTCGTGTCGCGCTGCAAGTGTCCGATTGTGCAACATCGCTACAAAGCGTTATTGAATAAAAACAAAATTTAACCAATTTTATCAACCTAAGGGTACGACGGGCTTATAATCATCATATTCGTGTTGCGCTGCAAGTGTCCGATTGTGCAACATCGCTACAAAGCGTTATTGAATAAAAACAAAATTTAACCAATTTTATCAACCTAAGGGTACGACGGGCTTATAATCATCATATTCGTGTTGCGCTGCAAGTGTCCGATTGTGCAACATCGCTACAAATCGTTATTGAACTAAACAAAATTTAACCAATTTTTTCAACCTAAGGGTACTACGGGCTTATAATCATCATATTCGTGTTGCGCTGCAAGTGTCCGATTGTGCAACATCGCTACAAAGACTTATTGGACGAAACAAAATTCGACCGATTTTGTCAACCTAAGGGTACTACGGGCTTACAATCATCATATTCGTGTTGCGCTGCAAGTGTCCGATTGCGAGATATCGCTATAAAGCTTTATTGGACGAACAAAAATTTCGACCGATTTTGTCAACCTAAGGGTACTACGGGCTTATAATCATCATATTGGTGTTGCGCTGCAAGTGTCCGATTGCGAGACATCGCTACAAAGTCATATTGGACGAAACAAAAGTTTCGACCGATTTTCTCAATCTAATGGTACTACGGGCTTATAATCATTATATTCGTGTTGCGCGGGAAATTTCCGATTGCGAGCCATCGCTACAAAGCCTTATTGGACGAAACAAAAGTGTCGACCGATTTTGTCAACCTAAGGGTACTACGGGCTTATAATCATCATATTCGTGTTGCGCTGCAAGTATCCGATTGCGCAACATCACTACAAAGCCTTATTGAACGAAACAAAAATTTAACCAATTTTCTCAGTCTAAGGGTACTACGGGCTTATAATCATCATATTCGTGTCGCGCTGCAAGTGTCCGATTGTGCAACATCGCTACAGAGCCTTATTGAACGAAAAAAAATTTCGACCAATTTTCTCAGTCTAAGGGTACTACGGGCTTATAATCATCATATTCGTGTCGCGCTGCAAGTGTCCGATTGTGCAACATCGCTACAGAGCCTTATTGAACGAAAAAAAATTTCGACCGATTTTGTCAACCTAAGGGTACTACGGGCTTATAATCATCATATTCGTGTTGCGCGGGAAATTGCCGATTGCGAGCCATCGCTACAAAGCCTTATTGAACGAAACAAAAATTTAACCAATTTTCTCAGTCTAAGAGTACTACGGGCTTATAATCATCATATTCGTATTGCGCTGCAAGTGTCCGATTGCGAGCCATAGCTACAAAGCCTTATTGGACGAACAAAAATTTCGACCGATTTTGTCAACCTAAGCGTACTACGGGCTTATAATCATCATATTTGTGTTGCGCTGCAAGTGTCCGATTGTGCAACATCGCTACAAAGCGTTATTGAACGAAACAAAAATTTCGACCGATTTTGTCAACCTAAGGGTACTACGGGCTTACAATCATCATATTCGTGTTGCGCTGCAAGTGTCCGATTGCGAGATATCGCTATAAAGCCTTATTGGACGAACAAAAATTTCGACCGATTTTGTCAACCTAAGCGTACTACGGGCTTATAATCATCATATTCGTGTTGCGCGGGAAATTTCCGATTGCGAGCCATCGCTACAAAGCCTTATTGGACGAAACAAAAGTTTCGACCGATTTTGTCAACCTAAGGGTACTACGGGCTTATAATCATCATATTCGTGTTGCGCGGGAAATTTCCGATTGCGAGCCATCGCTACAAAGCCTTACTGGACGAAACAAAAGTTTCGACCGATTTTGTCAACCTAAGGGTACGACGGGCTTATAATCATCATATTCGTGTTGCGCTGCAAGTGTCCGATTGTGCAACATCGCTACAAATCGTTATTGAACTAAACAAAATTTAACCAATTTTTTCAACCTAAGGGTACTACGGGCTTATAATCATCATATTCGTGTTGCGCTGCAAGTGTCCGATTGTGCAACATCGCTACAAAGCGTTATTGAATAAAAACAAAATTTAACCAATTTTATCAACCTAAGGGTACGACGGGCTTATAATCATCATATTCGTGTTGCGCTGCAAGTGTCCGATTGTGCAACATCGCTACAAATCGTTATTGAACTAAACAAAATTTAACCAATTTTTTCAACCTAAGGGTACTACGGGCTTATAATCATCATATTCGTGTTGCGCTGTAAGTGTCCGATTGTGCAACATCGCTACAAAGCGTTATTGAATAAAAACAAAATTTAACCAATTTTATCAACCTAAGGGTACGACGGGCTTATAATCATCATATTCGTGTTGCGCTGCAAGTGTCCGATTGTGCAACATCGCTACAAATCGTTATTGAACTAAACAAAATTTAACCAATTTTTTCAACCTAAGGGTACTACGGGCTTATAATCATCATATTCGTGTTGCGCTGCAAGTGTCCGATTGTGCAACATCGCTACAAAGCCTTATTGGACGAAAAAAAATGTCGACCGATTTTTTCAACCTAAGGGTGCTTAGGTTGAAAATCATCATATTCGTGTTGCGCTGCAAGTGTCCGATTGTGCAACATCGCTACAAAGACTTATTGGACGAAACAAAATTCGACCGATTTTTTCAACCTAAGGGTACTACGGGCTTATAATCATCATATTCGTGTTGCGCGGGAAATTTCCGATAGCGAGCCATCGCTACAAATCCTTATTGAACGAAAAAAAATTCGACCGATTTTTTCAACCTAAGGGTACTACGGGCTTATAATCATCATATTCGTGTCGCGCTGCAAGTGTCCGATTGTGCAACATCGCTACAAAGCGTTATTGAACGAAAACAAAATTTAACCAATTTTATCAACCTAAGGGTACTACGGGCTTATAATCATCATATTCGTGTCGCGCTGCAAGTGTCCGATTGTGCAACATCGCTACAAAGACTTATTGGACGAAACAAAATTCGACCGATTTTTTCAACCTAAGGGTACTACGGGCTTATAATCATCATATTCGTGTTGCGCGGGAAATTTCCGATAGCGAGCCATCGCTACAAAGCCTTATTGAACGAAAAAAAATTCGACCGATTTTTTCAACCTAAGGGTACTACGGGCTTATAATCATCATATTCGTGTCGCGCTGCAAGTGTCCGATTGTGCAACATCGCTACAAAGCGTTATTGAACGAAAACAAAATTTAACCAATTTTATCAACCTAAGGGTACTACGGGCTTATAATCATCATATTCGTGTCGCGCTGCAAGTGTCGATTGTGCACCATCGCTACAAAGCCTTATTGAACGAAAAAAAATTTCGACCGATTTTGTCCACCTAAGGGTACTACGGGCTTATAATCATCATATTCGTGTCGCGCTGCAAGTGTCCAATTGCGAGACATCGCTACAAAGTCATATTGGACGAAACAAAAGTTTCGACCGATTTTCTCAATCTAATGGTACTACGGGCTTATAATTATTATATTCGTGTTGCGCTGCAAGTGTCCGATTGTGCAAAATCGCTACAAAGCGTTATTGAATAAAAACAAAATTTAACCAATTTTATCAACCTAAGGGTACGACGGGCTTATAATCATCATATTCGTGTTGCGCTGCAAGTGTCCGATTGTGCAACATCGCTACAAATCGTTATTGAACTAAACAAAATTTAACCAATTTTTTCAACCTAAGGGTACGTCGGGCTTATAATCATCATATTCGTTTTGCGCGGGAAGCTTCCGATTATGCAACATCGCTACAAAGCCTTATTGAACGAAAACAAAATTTAACCAATTTTCTCAGTCTAAGGGTACCACGGGCTTATAATCATCATATACGTGTTGCGCTGCAAGTGTCCGATTGCGAGACATCGCTACAAAGCCTTATTGGACGAAAAAAAATTTCGACCGATTTTGTCAACCCAACGGTACTACGGGCTTATAATCATCATATTCGTGTCGCGCTGCAAGTATCCGATTGTGCAACATCGCTACAAAGCCTTATTGAAGGAAAAGAAAATTCGACCGATTTTGTCAACCTAAGGGTACTACGGGCTTATAATCATCATATTCGTATTGCGCTGCAAGTGTCCGATTGTGCAACATCGCTACAAAGCGTTATTGAACGAAAACAAAATTTAACCAATTTTATCAACCTAAGGGTACTACGGGCTTATAATCATCATATTCGTGTTGAGCGGGAAGCTTCCGATTGTGCACCATTGGTACAAAGCCTTATTGAACGAAAACAGAATTTAACCAATTTTCTCAGACTAAGGGTACTACGGGCTTATAATCATCATATTCGTGCTGCGCGGGAAGTTTTCGATTGTGCAACATCGCTACAAAGCCTTATTGAACGAAAAAAAAATTTAACCAATTTTCTCAACCTAAGGGTACTACGGGCTTATAATCATTATATTCGTGTTGCGCGGGAAATTTCCGATTGCGAGACATCGCTACAAAGTCATATTGGACGAAACAAAAGTTTCGACCGATTTTCTCAACCTAAGGGTACTCGGGCTTATAATCATCATATTCGTGTCGCGCTGCAAGTGTCCGATTGTGCAACGTCGCATACAAAGCCTTATTGAACGAAAAAAAAATTCGACCGATTTTTTCAATCTAAGGGTACTACGGGCTTATAATCATCATATTCGTGTTGCGCTTGCAAATGTCCGATTGCGCAACATTGCTACAAAGCCTTATTCAACGAAAAAAAAGTTTCGACCGATTTTCTCAACCTAAGGGTACTACGGGCTTATAATCATCATATTCGTGTTGCGCTGCAAGTGTCCGATTGCACAACATCGCTGCAAAGCCTTATTGAACGAAACACAAGTTTCGACAGATTTTCTCAATCTAAGGGTACTACGGGCTTATAATCATCATATTCGTGTGGTACGGAGAATTTCCGATTGGGCAACATCGCTACAAAGGCTTATTGAACGAAAAAAAAACTCGACCGATTTTCTCAACCTAAGGGTACTACGGGCTTATAATCATGATATGCGTGTTGTGCGGAACATTTCCGATTCCGCAAAATCGCTGCAAAGCCTTATTGCACGAATAAAAGATTCGACCGATTTTCTCAATCTAATGGTACTACGGGCTTATAATCATTATATTCGTGTTGCGCTCCAAGTGTCCGATTGTGCAACATCGCTACAAAGCGTTATTGAACGAAAACAAAATTTAACCAATTTTATCAACCTAAGGGTACTACGGGCTTATAATCATCATATTCGTTTTGCGCGGGAAACTTCCGATTGTGCAACATCGCTACAAAGCCTTATTGAACGAAAACAAAATTTAACCAATTTTCTCAGTCTAAGGGTACTACGGGCTTATAATCATTATATTCGTGTTGCGCGGGAAATTTCCGATTGCGAGACATCGCTACAAAGTCATATTGGACGAAACAAAAGTTTCGACCGATTTTCTCAACCTAAGGGTACTACGGGCTTATAATCATCATATTCGTGTTGCGCTGCAAGTGTCCGATTGTGCAACATCGCTACAAAGCCTTATTGAATGAAAAAAAAAATCGACCGATTTTTTCAACCTAAGGGTACTACGGGCTTATAATCATCATATTCGTGTCGCGCTGCAAGTGTCCGATTGTGCAACGTCGCATACAAAGCCTTATTGAACGAAAAAAAAATTCGACCGATTTTTTCAACCTAAGGGTACTACGGGCTTATAATCATCATATTCGTGTTGCGCTTGCAAATGTCCGATTGCGCAACATTGCTACAAAGCCTTATTCAACGAAAAAAAAGTTTCGACCGATTTTCTCAACCTAAGGGTACTACGGGCTTATAATCATCATATTCGTGTCGCGCTGCAAGTGTCCGATTGTGCAACATCGCTACAAAGCGTTATTGAACGAAAACAAAATTTAACCAATTTTATCAACCTAAGGGTACTACGGGCTTATAATCATCATATTCGTGTCGCGCTGCAAGTGTCGATTGTGCACCATCGCTACAAAGCCTTATTGAACGAAAAAAAATTTCGACCGATTTTGTCCACCTAAGGGTACTACAGGCTTATAATCATCATATTCGTGTCGCGCTGCAAGTGTCCGATTGCGAGACATCGCTACAAAGTCATATTGGACGAAACAAAAGTTTCGACCGATTTTCTCAATCTAATGGTACTACGGGCTTATAATTATTATATTCGTGTTGCGCTGCAAGTGTCCGATTGTGCAACATCGCTACAAAGCGTTATTGAATAAAAACAAAATTTAACCAATTTTATCAACCTAAGGGTACGACGGGCTTATAATCATCATATTCGTGTTGCGCTGCAAGTGTCCGATTGTGCAACATCGCTACAAATCGTTATTGAACTAAACAAAATTTAACCAATTTTTTCAACCTAAGGGTACGTCGGGCTTATAATCATCATATTCGTTTTGCGCGGGAAGCTTCCGATTATGCAACATCGCTACAAAGCCTTATTGAACGAAAACAAAATTTAACCAATTTTCTCAGTCTAAGGGTACCACGGGCTTATAATCATCATATACGTGTTGCGCTGCAAGTGTCCGATTGCGAGACATCGCTACAAAGCCTTATTGGACGAAAAAAAATTTCGACCGATTTTGTCAACCCAACGGTACTACGGGCTTATAATCATCATATTCGTGTCGCGCTGCAAGTATCCGATTGTGCAACATCGCTACAAAGCCTTATTGAAGGAAAAGAAAATTCGACCGATTTTGTCAACCTAAGGGTACTACGGGCTTATAATCATCATATTCGTATTGCGCTGCAAGTGTCCGATTGTGCAACATCGCTACAAAGCGTTATTGAACGAAAACAAAATTTAACCAATTTTATCAACCTAAGGGTACTACGGGCTTATAATCATCATATTCGTGTTGAGCGGGAAGCTTCCGATTGTGCAACATTGGTACAAAGCCTTATTGAACGAAAACAAAATTTAACCAATTTTCTCAGACTAAGGGTACTACGGGCTTATAATCATCATATTCGTGCTGCGCGGGAAGTTTTCGATTGTGCAACATCGCTACAAAGCCTTATTGAACGAAAAAAAAATTTAACCAATTTTCTCAACCTAAGGGTACTACGGGCTTATAATCATTATATTCGTGTTGCGCGGGAAATTTCCGATTGCGAGACATCGCTACAAAGTCATATTGGACGAAACAAAAGTTTCGACCGATTTTCTCAACCTAAGGGTACTCGGGCTTATAATCATCATATTCGTGTCGCGCTGCAAGTGTCCGATTGTGCAACGTCGCATACAAAGCCTTATTGAACGAAAAAAAAATTCGACCGATTTTTTCAACCTAAGGGTACTACGGGCTTATAATCATCATATTCGTGTTGCGCTTGCAAATGTCCGATTGCGCAACATTGCTACAAAGCCTTATTCAACGAAAAAAAAGTTTCGACCGATTTTCTCAACCTAAGGGTACTACGGGCTTATAATCATCATATTCGTGTTGCGCTGCAAGTGTCCGATTGCACAACATCGCTGCAAAGCCTTATTGAACGAAACACAAGTTTCGACAGATTTTCTCAATCTAAGGGTACTACGGGCTTATAATCATCATATTCGTGTGGTACGGAGAATTTCCGATTGGGCAACATCGCTACAAAGGCTTATTGAACGAAAAAAAAACTCGACCGATTTTCTCAACCTAAGGGTACTACGGGCTTATAATCATGATATGCGTGTTGTGCGGAACATTTCCGATTCCGCAAAATCGCTGCAAAGCCTTATTGCACGAATAAAAATTTCGACCGATTTTCTCAATCTAATGGTACTACGGGCTTATAATCATTATATTCGTGTTGCGCTCCAAGTGTCCGATTGTGCAACATCGCTACAAAGCGTTATTGAACGAAAACAAAATTTAACCAATTTTATCAACCTAAGGGTACTACGGGCTTATAATCATCATATTCGTTTTGCGCGGGAAACTTCCGATTGTGCAACATCGCTACAAAGCCTTATTGAACGAAAACAAAATTTAACCAATTTTCTCAGTCTAAGGGTACTACGGGCTTATAATCATTATATTCGTGTTGCGCGGGAAATTTCCGATTGCGAGACATCGCTACAAAGTCATATTGGACGAAACAAAAGTTTCGACCGATTTTCTCAACCTAAGGGTACTACGGGCTTATAATCATCATATTCGTGTTGCGCTGCAAGTGTCCGATTGTGCAACATGGCTACAAAGCCTTATTGAATGAAAAAAAAAATCGACCGATTTTTTCAACCTAAGGGTACTACGGGCTTATAATCATCATATTCGTGTCGCGCTGCAAGTGTCCGATTGTGCAACGTCGCATACAAAGCCTTATTGAACGAAAAAAAAATTCGACCGATTTTTTCAACCTAAGGGTACTACGGGCTTATAATCATCATATTCGTGTTGCGCTTGCAAATGTCCGATTGCGCAACATTGCTACAAAGCCTTATTCAACGAAAAAAAAGTTTCGACCGATTTTCTCAACCTAAGGGTACTACGGGCTTATAATCATCATATTCGTGTTGCGCTGCAAGTGTCCGATTGCAGAACATCGCTGCAAAGCCTTATTGAACGAAACAAAAGTTTCGACAGATTTTCTCAATCTAAGGGTACTACGGGCTTATAATCATCATATTCGTGTGGTACGGAGAATTTCCGATTGGGCAACATCGCTACAAAGGCTTATTGAACGAAAAAAAAACTCGACCGATTTTCTCAACCTAAGGGTACTACCGGCTTATAATCATCATATTCGTTGTGCGCGGGAAATTTCCGATTGCGCAACATCACTACAAAATCATATTGGCTGAAACAAAAATTTCGACCGATTTTCTCAATCTAAGGGTACTACTGGCTTATAATCATGATCTTCTACTTGTGCGGAACATTCCCGATTCCGCAACATCGCTGCAAAACGTTATAGCACGAATAAAAATTTCGACCGATTTTCTCAACCTAAGGCTACTACCGGCTTATGATCATCATATTCGTGTTGCGCTGCAACTGTCCGATTGCACAACATCGTTGCAAAGCCTTACTGAACGAAACAAAAATTCGATCGATTTTCCCAACCTAAGGGTGCTACGGGCTTATAATCATCATATTCGTGTTGCGCTGCAAGTGTCCGATTGCACAACATTGCTGCAAAGCCTTATTGAATGAAAAAACAATTCGACCGATTTTCTCAACCTAAGGGTACTACGGGCTTATAATCATGATATGCGTGTTGTGCGGAACATTTCCGATTCCGCAAAATCGCTGCAAAGCCTTATTGCACGAATAAAAATTTCGACCGATTTTCTCAATCTAATGGTACTACGGGCTTATAATCATTATATTCGTGTTGCGCTCCAAGTGTCCGATTGTGCAACATCGCTACAAAGCGTTATTGAACGAAAACAAAATTTAACCAATTTTATCAACCTAAGGGTACTACGGGCTTATAATCATCATATTCGTTTTGCGCGGGAAACTTCCGATTGTGCAACATCGCTACAAAGCCTTATTGAACGAAAACAAAATTTAACCAATTTTCTCAGTCTAAGGGTACTACGGGCTTATAATCATCATATAGGTGTTGCGCTGCAAGTGTCCGATTGCGAGACATCGCTACAAAGCCTTATTGGACGAAAACAAATTTCGACCGATTTTGTCAACCCAACGGTACTACGGGCTTATAATCATCATATTCGTGTCGCGCTGCAAGTATCCGATTGTGCAACATCGCTACAAAGCCTTACTGAACGAAAAGAAAATTCGACCGATTTTGTCAACCTAAGGGTACTACGGGCTTATAATCATCATATTCGTGTTGCGCGGAACATTTCCGATTCCGCAAAATCGCTGCAAAGCCTTATTGCACGAATACAAATTTCGACCGATTTTCTCAATCTAATGGTACTACGGGCTTATAATCATTATATTCGTGTTGCGCTGCAAGTGTCCGATTGTGCAACATCGCTACAAAGCGTTATTGAACGAAAACAAAATTTAACCAATTTTATCAACCTAAGGGTACTACGGGCTTATAATCATCATATTCGTTTTGCGCGGGAAGCTTCCGATTGTGCAACATCGCTACAAAGCCTTATTGAACGAAAACAAAATTTAACCAATTTTCTCAGTCTAAGGGTACTACGGGCTTATAATCACCATATACGTGTTGCGCTGCAAGTGTCCGATTGCGAGACATCGCTACAAAGCCTTATTGGACGAAAACAAATTTCGACCGATTTTGTCAACCCAACGGTACTACGGGCTTATAATCATCATATTCGTGTCGCGCTGCAAGTATCCGATTGTGCAACATCGCTACAAAGCCTTATTGAACGAAAAGAAAATTCGACCGATTTTGTCAACCTAAGGGTACTACGGGCTTATAATCATCATATTCGTGTTGCGCTGCAAGTGTCCGATTGCGAGCCATCGCTGCAAAGCCTTATTGCACGAATACAAATTTCGACCGATTTTCTCAATCTAATGGTACTACGGGCTTATAATCATTATATTCGTGTTGCGCTGCAAGTGTCCGATTGTGCAACATCGCTACAAAGCGTTATTGAACGAAAACAAAATTTAACCAATTTTATCAACCTAAGGGTACTACGGGCTTATAATCATCATATTCGTTTTGCGCGGGAAGCTTCCGATTGTGCAACATCGCTACAAAGCCTTATTGAACGAAAACAAAATTTAACCAATTTTCTCAGTCTAAGGGTACTACGGGCTTATAATCACCATATACGTGTTGCGCTGCAAGTGTCCGATTGCGAGACATCGCTACAAAGCCTTATTGAACGAAAACAAATTTCGACCGATTTTTTCACCCTAAACGTACTACGGGCTTATAATCATCATATTCGTGTCGCGGTGCAAGTGTCCGATTGTGCACCATCGCTACAAAGCCTTATTGAACGAAACAAAAATTCGACCGATTTTTTCAACCTAAGGGTACTACGGGCTTATAATCATCATATTCGTTTTGCGCGGGAAGCTTCCGATTGTGCAACATCGCTACAAAGCCTTATTGAACGAAAACAAAATTTAACCAATTTTCTCAGTCTAAGGGTACTACGGGCTTATAATCACCATATACGTGTTGCGCTGCAAGTGTCCGATTGCGAGACATCGCTACAAAGCCTTATTGAACGAAAACAAATTTCGACCGATTTTTTCACCCTAAACGTACTACGGGCTTATAATCATCATATTCGTGTCGCGGTGCAAGTGTCCGATTGTGCACCATCGCTACAAAGCCTTATTGAACGAAACAAAAATTCGACCGATTTTTTCAACCTAAGGGTACTACGGGCTTATAATCATCATATTCGTGTTGCGCGGAAAGCTTCCGATTGTGCAACATCGGTACAAAGCCTTATTGAACGAAACAAAAATTTAACCAATTTTCTCAACCTAAGGGTACTACGGGCTTATAATCATTATATTCGTGTTGCGCGGGAAATTTTCGATTGCGAGACATCGCTACAAAGTCATATTGGACGAAACAAAAGTTTCGACCGATTTTCTCAACCTAAGGGTACTACGGGCTTATAATCATCATATTCGTGTTGCGCTGCAAGTGTCCGATTGTGCAACATCGCTACAAAGCGTTATTGAACGAAAACAAAATTTAACCAATTTTCTCAGTCTAAGGATACTACGGGCTTATAATCATCATATACGTGTTGCGCTGCAAGTGTCCGATTGCGAGACATCGCTACAAAGCCTTATTGGACGAAAAAAAATTTCGACCGATTTTGTCAACCTAAGGGTACTACGGGCTTACAATCATCATATTCGTGTTGCGCTGCAAGTGTCCGATTGCGAGATATCGCTATAAAGCCTTATTGGACGAACAAAAATTTCGACCGATTTTGTGAACCTAAGCGTACTACGGGCTTATAATCATCATATTCGTATTGCGCTGCAAGTGTCCGATTGTGCAACATCGCTACAAAGCGTTATTGAACGAAAACAAAATTTAACCAATTTTATCAACCTAAGGGTACTACGGGCTTATAATCATCATATTCGTGTTGCGCTGCATGTGTCCGATTGTGCAACATCGCTATAAAGCGTTATAGGACGAAAACACATTTCAGACCGATTTTCTCAACCTAAGGGTACTACGGGCTTATAATCATCATATTCGTGTTGCGCGGGAAATTTTCGATTGCGGGCCATCGCTACAAAGCCTTATTGGACGAAAAAAAATGTAACCAATTTTCTCAATCTAATGGTACTACGGGCTTATAATCATTATATTCGTGTTGCGCCGCAAGTGTCCGATTGTGCAACATCGCTACAAAGCGTTATTGAACGAAAACAAAATTTAACCAATTTTCTCAGTCTAAGGATACTACGGGCTTATAATCATCATATACGTGTTGCGCTGCAAGTGTCCGATTGCGAGACATCGCTACAAAGCCTTATTGGACGGAAAAAAAATTTCGACCGATTTTGTCAACCTAAGGGTACTACGGGCTTACAATCATCATATTCGTGTTGCGCTGCAAGTGTCCGATTGCGAGATATCGCTATAAAGCCTTATTGGACGAACAAAAATTTCGACCGATTTTGTGAACCTAAGCGTACTACGGGCTTATAATCATCATATTCGTATTGCGCTGCAAGTGTCCGATTGTGCAACATCGCTACAAAGCGTTATTGAACGAAAACAAAATTTAACCAATTTTATCAACCTAAGGGTACTACGGGCTTATAATCATCATATTCGTGTTGCGCGGGAAGCTTCCGATTGTGCAACATCGCTACAAAGCGTTATTGAACGAAACAAAATTTAACCAATTTTATCAACCTAAAGGTACTACGGGCTTATAATCATCATATTCGTGTTGCGCGGGAAGCTTCCGATTGTGCAACATCGCTACAAAGCCTTATTGAACGAAAAAAAAATTTAACCAATTTTCTCAGTCTAAGGGTACTACGGGCTTATAATCATCATATTCGTGTTGCGCGGGAAATTGCCGATTGCGAGCCATCGCTACAAAGCCTTATTGAACGAAACAAAAATTTAACCAATTTTCTCAGTCTAAGAGTACTACGGGCTTATAATCATCATATTCGTGTTGCGCTGCAAGTGTCCGATTGTGCAACATCGCTACAAAGCGTTATTGAACGAAACAAAAATTTAACCAATTTTATCAACCTAAGGGTACTACGGGGTTACAATCATCATATTCGTGTTGCGCTGCAAGTGTCCGATTGCGAGATATCGCTATAAAGCCTTATTGGACAAACAAAAATTTCGACCGATTTTGTCAACCTAAGGGTACTACGGGCTTATAATCATCATATTCGTGTTGCGCGGGAAGTTTTCGATTGTGCAACATCGCTACAAAGCCTTATTGAACGAAAACAAAATTTAACCAATTTTATCAACCTAAGGGTACTACGGGCTTATAATCATCATATTCGTGTTGCGCGGGAAGCTTCCGATTGTGCAACATCGCTACAAAGCGTTATTGAACGAAAAACAAATTTAACCAATTTTCTCAGTCTAAGGATACTACGGGCTTATAATCATCATATACGTGTTGCGCTGCAAGTGTCCGATTGTGCAACATCGCTACAAAGCGTTATTGAACGAAAACAAAATTTAACCAATTTTATCAACCTAAGGGTACTACGGGCTTATAATCATCATATTCGTGTTGCGCTGCAAGTGTCCGATTGTGCAACATCGCTACAAAGCGTTATTGAACGAAAACAAAATTTAACCAATTTTATCAACCTAAGGGTACTACGGGCTTATAATCATAATATTCGTGTTGCGCGGGAAATTTCCGATTGCAAGCCATCGCTACAAAGCCTTATTGGACGAAAAAAAATTTCGACCGATTTTGTCAACCTAAGGGTACTACGGGCTTACAATCATCATATTCGTGTTGCGCTGCAAGTGTCCGATTGCGAGATATCGCTATAAAGCCTTATTGGACGAACAAAAATTTCGACCGATTTTGTGAACCTAAGCGTACTACGGGCTTATAATCATCATATTGGTGTTGCGCTGCAAGTGTCCGATTGCGAGACATCGCTACAAAGTCATATTGGACGAAACAAAAGTTTCGACCGATTTTCTCAACCTAAGGGTACTACGGGCTTATGATCATCATATTCGTGTTGCGCTGCAAGTGTCCGATTGTGCAACATCGCTACAAAGCCTTATGGAATGAAAAAAAAAATCTACCGATTTTTTCAACCTAAGGGTACTACGGGCTTATAATCATCATATTCGTGTTGCGCTGCAAGTGTCCGATTGTGCAACATCGCTATAAAGCGTTATAGGACGAAAACACATTTCAGACCGATTTTCTCAACCTAAGGGTACTACGGGCTTATAATCATCATATTCGTGTCGCGCTGCAAGTGTCCGATTGTGCAACGTCGCATACAAAGCCTTATTGAACGAAAAAAAAATTCGACCGATTTTTTCAACCTAAGGGTACTACGGGCTTATAATCATCATATTCGTGTTGCGCTTGCAAATGTCCGATTGCGCAACATTGCTACAAAGCCTTATTCAACGAAAAAAAAGTTTCGACCGATTTTCTCAACCTAAGGGTACTACGGGCTTATAATCATCATATTCGTGTTGCGCTGCAAGTGTCCGATTGCAGAACATCGCTGCAAAGCCTTATTGAACGAAACAAAAGTTTCGACAGATTTTCTCAATCTAAGGGTACTACGGGCTTATAATCATCATATTCGTGTGGTACGGAGAATTTCCGATTGGGCAACATCGCTACAAAGGCTTATTGAACGAAAAAAAAACTCGACCGATTTTCTCAACCTAAGGGTACTACCGGCTTATAATCATCATATTCGTTGTGCGCGGGAAATTTCCGATTGCGCAACATCACTACAAAATCATATTGGCTGAAACAAAAATTTCGACCGATTTTCTCAATCTAAGGGTACTACTGGCTTATAATCATGATCTTCTACTTGTGCGGAACATTCCCGATTCCGCAACATCGCTGCAAAACGTTATAGCACGAATAAAAATTTCGACCGATTTTCTCAACCTAAGGCTACTACCGGCTTATGATCATCATATTCGTGTTGCGCTGCAACTGTCCGATTGCACAACATCGTTGCAAAGCCTTACTGAACGAAACAAAAATTCGATCGATTTTCCCAACCTAAGGGTGCTACGGGCTTATAATCATCATATTCGTGTTGCGCTGCAAGTGTCCGATTGCACAACATTGCTGCAAAGCCTTATTGAATGAAAAAACAATTCGACCGATTTTCTCAACCTAAGGGTACTACGGGCTTATAATCATGATATGCGTGTTGTGCGGAACATTTCCGATTCCGCAAAATCGCTGCAAAGCCTTATTGCACGAATAAAAATTTCGACCGATTTTCTCAATCTAATGGTACTACGGGCTTATAATCATTATATTCGTGTTGCGCTCCAAGTGTCCGATTGTGCAACATCGCTACAAAGCGTTATTGAACGAAAACAAAATTTAACCAATTTTATCAACCTAAGGGTACTACGGGCTTATAATCATCATATTCGTTTTGCGCGGGAAACTTCCGATTGTGCAACATCGCTACAAAGCCTTATTGAACGAAAACAAAATTTAACCAATTTTCTCAGTCTAAGGGTACTACGGGCTTATAATCATCATATAGGTGTTGCGCTGCAAGTGTCCGATTGCGAGACATCGCTACAAAGCCTTATTGGACGAAAACAAATTTCGACCGATTTTGTCAACCCAACGGTACTACGGGCTTATAATCATCATATTCGTGTCGCGCTGCAAGTATCCGATTGTGCAACATCGCTACAAAGCCTTACTGAACGAAAAGAAAATTCGACCGATTTTGTCAACCTAAGGGTACTACGGGCTTATAATCATCATATTCGTGTTGCGCGGAACATTTCCGATTCCGCAAAATCGCTGCAAAGCCTTATTGCACGAATACAAATTTCGACCGATTTTCTCAATCTAATGGTACTACGGGCTTATAATCATTATATTCGTGTTGCGCTGCAAGTGTCCGATTGTGCAACATCGCTACAAAGCGTTATTGAACGAAAACAAAATTTAACCAATTTTATCAACCTAAGGGTACTACGGGCTTATAATCATCATATTCGTTTTGCGCGGGAAGCTTCCGATTGTGCAACATCGCTACAAAGCCTTATTGAACGAAAACAAAATTTAACCAATTTTCTCAGTCTAAGGGTACTACGGGCTTATAATCACCATATACGTGTTGCGCTGCAAGTGTCCGATTGCGAGACATCGCTACAAAGCCTTATTGGACGAAAACAAATTTCGACCGATTTTGTCAACCCAACGGTACTACGGGCTTATAATCATCATATTCGTGTCGCGCTGCAAGTATCCGATTGTGCAACATCGCTACAAAGCCTTATTGAACGAAAAGAAAATTCGACCGATTTTGTCAACCTAAGGGTACTACGGGCTTATAATCATCATATTCGTGTTGCGCTGCAAGTGTCCGATTGCGAGCCATCGCTGCAAAGCCTTATTGCACGAATACAAATTTCGACCGATTTTCTCAATCTAATGGTACTACGGGCTTATAATCATTATATTCGTGTTGCGCTGCAAGTGTCCGATTGTGCAACATCGCTACAAAGCGTTATTGAACGAAAACAAAATTTAACCAATTTTATCAACCTAAGGGTACTACGGGCTTATAATCATCATATTCGTTTTGCGCGGGAAGCTTCCGATTGTGCAACATCGCTACAAAGCCTTATTGAACGAAAACAAAATTTAACCAATTTTCTCAGTCTAAGGGTACTACGGGCTTATAATCACCATATACGTGTTGCGCTGCAAGTGTCCGATTGCGAGACATCGCTACAAAGCCTTATTGAACGAAAACAAATTTCGACCGATTTTTTCACCCTAAACGTACTACGGGCTTATAATCATCATATTCGTGTCGCGGTGCAAGTGTCCGATTGTGCACCATCGCTACAAAGCCTTATTGAACGAAACAAAAATTCGACCGATTTTTTCAACCTAAGGGTACTACGGGCTTATAATCATCATATTCGTGTTGCGCGGAAAGCTTCCGATTGTGCAACATCGGTACAAAGCCTTATTGAACGAAAAAAAAATTTAACCAATTTTCTCAACCTAAGGGTACTACGGGCTTATAATCATTATATTCGTGTTGCGCGGGAAATTTTCGATTGCGAGACATCGCTACAAAGTCATATTGGACGAAACAAAAGTTTCGACCGATTTTCTCAACCTAAGGGTACTACGGGCTTATAATCATCATATTCGTGTTGCGCTGCAAGTGTCCGATTGTGCAACATCGCTACAAAGCCTTATTGAATGAAAAAAAAAATCGACCGATTTTTTCAACCTAAGGGTACTACGGGCTTATAATCATTATATTCGTGTTGCGCTGCAAGTGTCCGATTGTGCAACATCGCTACAAAGCGTTATTGAACGAAAACAAAATTTAACCAATTTTATCAACCTAAGGGTACTACGGGCTTATAATCATCATATTCGTGTTGCGCTGCATGTGTCCGATTGTGCAACATCGCTATAAAGCGTTATAGGACGAAAACACATTTCAGACCGATTTTCTCAACCTAAGGGTACTACGGGCTTATAATCATTATATTCGTGTTGCGCTGCAAGTGTCCGATTGTGCAACATCGCTACAAAGCGTTATTGAACGAAAACAAAATTTAACCAATTTTATCAACCTAAGGGTACTACGGGCTTATAATCATCATATTCGTTTTGCGCGGGAAGCTTCCGATTGTGCAACATCGCTACAAAGCCTTATTGAACGAAAACAAAATTTAACCAATTTTCTCAGTCTAAGGGTACTACGGGCTTATAATCACCATATACGTGTTGCGCTGCAAGTGTCCGATTGCGAGACATCGCTACAAAGCCTTATTGAACGAAAACAAATTTCGACCGATTTTTTCACCCTAAACGTACTACGGGCTTATAATCATCATATTCGTGTCGCGGTGCAAGTGTCCGATTGTGCACCATCGCTACAAAGCCTTATTGAACGAAACAAAAATTCGACCGATTTTTTCAACCTAAGGGTACTACGGGCTTATAATCATCATATTCGTGTTGCGCGGAAAGCTTCCGATTGTGCAACATCGGTACAAAGCCTTATTGAACGAAAAAAAAATTTAACCAATTTTCTCAACCTAAGGGTACTACGGGCTTATAATCATTATATTCGTGTTGCGCGGGAAATTTTCGATTGCGAGACATCGCTACAAAGTCATATTGGACGAAACAAAAGTTTCGACCGATTTTCACAACCTAAGGGTACTACGGGCTTATAATCATCATATTCGTGTTGCGCTGCAAGTGTCCGATTGTGCAACATCGCTACAAAGCCTTATTGAATGAAAAAAAAAATCGACCGATTTTTTCAACCTAAGGGTACTACGGGCTTATAATCATTATATTCGTGTTGCGCTGCAAGTGTCCGATTGTGCAACATCGCTACAAAGCGTTATTGAACGAAAACAAAATTTAACCAATTTTATCAACCTAAGGGTACTACGGGCTTATAATCATCATATTCGTGTTGCGCTGCATGTGTCCGATTGTGCAACATCGCTATAAAGCGTTATAGGACGAAAACACATTTCAGACCGATTTTCTCAACCTAAGGGTACTACGGGCTTATAATCATCATATTCGTGTTGCGCGGGAAATTTTCGATTGCGGGCCATCGCTACAAAGCCTTATTGGACGAAAACAAATGTAACCAATTTTCTCAATCTAATGGTACTACGGGCTTATAATCATTATATTCGTGTTGCGCCGCAAGTGTCCGATTGTGCAACATCGCTACAAAGCGTTATTGAACGAAAACAAAATTTAACCAATTTTCTCAGTCTAAGGATACTACGGGCTTATAATCATCATATACGTGTTGCGCTGCAAGTGTCCGATTGCGAGACATCGCTACAAAGCCTTATTGGACGAAAAAAAAATTCGACCGATTTTGTCAACCTAAAGGTACTACGGGCTTATAATCATCATATTGGTGTTGCGCTGCAAGTGTCCGATTGCAAGACATGTCTACAAAGTCATATTGGACGAAACAAAAGTTTCGACCGATTTTCTCAATCTAATGGTACTACGGGCTTATAATCATTATATTCGTGTTGCGCTGCAAGTGTCCGATTGTGCAACATCGCTACAAAGCGTTATTGAACGAAAAAAAAATTTAACCAATTTTATCAACCTAAGGGTACTACGGGCTTATAATCATAATATTCGTGTTGCGCGGGAAATTTCCGATTGCGAGCCATCGCTACAAAGCCTTATTGGACGAAAATAAATTTCGACCGATTTTGTCAACCTAAGGGTACTACGGGCTTACAATCATCATATTCGTGTTGCGCTGCAAGTGTCCGATTGTGCAACATCGCTACAAAGCCTTATGGAATGAAAAAAAAAATCGACCGATTTTTTCAACCTAAGGGTACTACAGGCTTATAATCATCATATTCGTTTTGCGCGGGAAGCTTCCGATTGTGCAACATCGCTACAAAGCCTTATTGAACGAAAACAAAATTTAACCAATTTTCTCAGTCTAAGGGTACTACGGGCTTATAATCACCATATACGTGTTGCGCTGCAAGTGTCCGATTGCGAGACATCGCTACAAAGCCTTATTGAACGAAAACAAATTTCGACCGATTTTTTCACCCTAAACGTACTACGGGCTTATAATCATCATATTCGTGTCGCGGTGCAAGTGTCCGATTGTGCACCATCGCTACAAAGCCTTATTGAACGAAACAAAAATTCGACCGATTTTTTCAACCTAAGGGTACTACGGGCTTATAATCATCATATTCGTGTTGCGCGGAAAGCTTCCGATTGTGCAACATCGGTACAAAGCCTTATTGAACGAAAAAAAAATTTAACCAATTTTCTCAACCTAAGGGTACTACGGGCTTATAATCATTATATTCGTGTTGCGCGGGAAATTTTCGATTGCGAGACATCGCTACAAAGTCATATTGGACGAAACAAAAGTTTCGACCGATTTTCTCAACCTAAGGGTACTACGGGCTTATAATCATCATATTCGTGTTGCGCTGCAAGTGTCCGATTGTGCAACATCGCTACAAAGCCTTATTGAATGAAAAAAAAAATCGACCGATTTTTTCAACCTAAGGGTACTACGGGCTTATAATCATTATATTCGTGTTGCGCCGCAAGTGTCCGATTGTGCAACATCGCTACAAAGCGTTATTGAACGAAAACAAAATTTAACCAATTTTCTCAGTCTAAGGATACTACGGGCTTATAATCATCATATTCGTGTTGCGCTGCAAGTGTCCGATTGCGAGCCATCGCTACAAAGCCTTATTGGACGAAAATAAATTTCGACCGATTTTGTCAACCTAAGGGTACTACGGGCTTACAATCATCATATTCGTGTTGCGCTGCAAGTGTCCGATTGTGCAACATCGCTACAAAGCCTTATGGAATGAAAAAAAAAATCGACCGATTTTTTCAACCTAAGGGTACTACAGGCTTATAATCATCATATTCGTGTTGCGCTGCAAGTGTCCGATTGTGCAACATCGCTATAAAGCGTTATAGGACGAAAACACATTTCAGACCGATTTTCTCAACCTAAGGGTACTACGGGCTTATAATCATCATATTCGTGTTGCGCGGGAAATTTTCGATTGCGGGCCATCGCTACAAAGCCTTATTGGACGAAAAAAAATGTAACCAATTTTCTCAATCTAATGGTACTACGGGCTTATAATCATTATATTCGTGTTGTGCCGCAAGTGTCCGATTGTGCAACATCGCTACAAAGCGTTATTGAACGAAAACAAAATTTAACCAATTTTCTCAGTCTAAGGATACTACGGGCTTATAATCATCATATACGTGTTGCGCTGCAAGTGTCCGATTGCGAGACATCGCTACAAAGTCATATTGGACGAAACAAAAGTTTCGACCGATTTTCTCAATCTAATGGTACTACGGGCTTATAATCATTATATTCGTGTTGCGCTGCAAGTGTCCGATTGTGCAACATCGCTACAAAGCGTTATTGAACGAAAAAAAAATTTAACCAATTTTATCAACCTAAGGGTACTACGGGCTTATAATCATAATATTCGTGTTGCGCGGGAAATTTCCGATTGCGAGCCATCGCTACAAAGCCTTATTGGACGAAAATAAATTTCGACCGATTTTGTCAACCTAAGGGTACTACGGGCTTACAATCATCATATTCGTGTTGCGCTGCAAGTGTCCGATTGCGAGATATCGCTATAAAGCCTTATTGGACGAACAAAAATTTCGACCGATTTTGTCAACCTAAGGGTGCTACGGGCTTATAATCATCATATTGGTGTTGCGCTGCAAGTGTCCGATTGCGAGACATCGCTACAAAGTCATATTCGACGAAACAAAAGTTTCGACCGATTTTCTCAATCTAATGGTACTACGGGCTTATAATCATTACATTCGTGTTGCGCTGCAAGTGTCCGATTGCGAGATATCGCTATAAAGCCTTATTGGACGAACAAAAATTTCGACCGATTTTTTCAACCTAAGGGTACTACGGGCTTATAATCATTATATTCGTGTTGCGCGGGAAGTTTTCGATTGTGCAACATCGCTACAAAGCCTTATTGAACGAAAACAAAATTTAACCAATTTTATCAACCTAAGGGTACTACGGGCTTATAATCATCATATTCGTGTTGCGCGGGAAGCTTCCGATTGTGCAACATCGCTACAAAGCCTTATTGAACGAAAAAAAAATTTAACCAATTTTCTCAGTCTAAGGGTACTACGGGCTTATAATCATCATATTCGTGTTGCGCGGGAAATTGCCGATTGCGAGCCATCGCTACAAAGCCTTATTGAACGAAACAAAAATTTAACCAATTTTCTCAGTCTAAGAGTACTGCGGGCTTATAATCATCATATTCGTGTTGCGCTGCAAGTGTCCGATTGTGCAACATCGCTACAAAGCGTTATTGAACGAAACAAAAATTTAACCAATTTTATCAACCTAAGGGTACTACGGGGTTACAATCATCATATTCGTGTTGCGCTGCAAGTGTCCGATTGCGAGATATCGCTATAAAGCCTTATTGGACAAACAAAAATTTCGACCGATTTTGTCAACCTAAGGGTACTACGGGCTTATAATCATCATATTCGTGTTGCGCTGCAAGTGTCCGATTGCACAACATCGCTGCAAAGCCTTATTGAACGAAACACGAGTTTCGACAGATTTTCTCAATCTAAGGGTACTACGGGCTTATAATCATCATATTCGTGTGGTACGGAGAATTTCCGATTGGGCAACATCGCTACAAAGGCTTATTGAACGAAAAAAAAACTCGACCGATTTTCTCAACCTAAGGGTACTACGGGCTTATAATCATGATATGCGTGTTGTGCGGAACATTTCCGATTCCGCAAAATCGCTGCAAAGCCTTATTGCACGAATACAAATTTCGACCATTTTCTCAATCTAATGGTACTACGGGCTTATAATCATTATATTCGTGTTGCGCTCCAAGTGTCCGATTGTGCAACATCGCTACAAAGCGTTATTGAACGAAAACAAAATTTAACCAATTTTATCAACCTAAGGGTACTACGGGCTTATAATCATCATATTCGTTTTGCGCGGGAAACTTCCGATTGTGCAACATCGCTACAAAGCCTTATTGAACGAAAACAAAATTTAACCAATTTTCTCAGTCTAAGGATACTACGGGCTTATAATCATCATATACGTGTTGCGCTGCAAGTGTCCGATTGTGCAACATCGCTTCAAAGCCTTATTGAACGAAAAAAAAATTCGACCGATTTTTTCAACCTAAGGGTACTACGGGCTTATAATCATCATATTCGTGTTGCGCTTGCAAATGTCCGATTGCGCAACATTGCTACAAAGCCTTATTCAACGAAAAAAAAGTTTCGACCGATTTTCTCAACCTAAGGGTACTACGGGCTTATAATCATCATATTCGTGTTGCGCTGCAAGTGTCCGATTGCAGAACATCGCTGCAAAGCCTTATTGAACGAAACAAAAGTTTCGACAGATTTTCTCAATCTAAGGGTACTACGGGCTTATAATCATCATATTCGTGTGGTACGGAGAATTTCCGATTGGGCAACATCGCTACAAAGGCTTATTGAACGAAAAAAAAACTCGACCGATTTTCTCAACCTAAGGGTACTACCGGCTTATAATCATCATATTCGTTGTGCGCGGGAAATTTCCGATTGCGCAACATCACTACAAAATCATATTGGCTGAAACAAAAATTTCGACCGATTTTCTCAATCTAAGGGTACTACTGGCTTATAATCATGATCTTCTACTTGTGCGGAACATTCCCGATTCCGCAACATCGCTGCAAAACGTTATAGCACGAATAAAAATTTCGACCGATTTTCTCAACCTAAGGGTGCTACGGGCTTATAATCATCATATTCGTGTTGCGCTGCAAGTGTCCGATTGCACAACATTGCTGCAAAGCCTTATTGAATGAAAAAACAATTCGACCGATTTTCTCAACCTAAGGGTACTACGGGCTTATAATCATGATATGCGTGTTGTGCGGAACATTTCCGATTCCGCAAAATCGCTGCAAAGCCTTATTGCACGAATAAAAATTTCGACCGATTTTCTCAATCTAATGGTACTACGGGCTTATAATCATTATATTCGCGTTGCGCTCCAAGTGTCCGATTGTGCAACATCGCTACAAAGCGTTATTGAACGAAAACAAAATTTAACCAATTTTATCAACCTAAGGGTACTACGGGCTTATAATCATCATATTCGTTTTGCGCGGGAAACTTCCGATTGTGCAACATCGCTACAAAGCCTTATTGAACGAAAACAAAATTTAACCAATTTTCTCAGTCTAAGGGTACTACGGGCTTATAATCATCATATAGGTGTTGCGCTGCAAGTGTCCGATTGCGAGACATCGCTACAAAGCCTTATTGGACGAAAACAAATTTCGACCGATTTTGTCAACCCAACGGTACTACGGGCTTATAATCATCATATTCGTGTCGCGCTGCAAGTATCCGATTGTGCAACATCGCTACAAAGCCTTACTGAACGAAAAGAAAATTCGACCGATTTTGTCAACCTAAGGGTACTACGGGCTTATAATCATCATATTCGTGTTGCGCGGAACATTTCCGATTCCGCAAAATCGCTGCAAAGCCTTATTGCACGAATACAAATTTCGACCGATTTTCTCAATCTAATGGTACTACGGGCTTATAATCATTATATTCGTGTTGCGCTGCAAGTGTCCGATTGTGCAACATCGCTACAAAGCGTTATTGAACGAAAACAAAATTTAACCAATTTTATCAACCTAAGGGTACTACGGGCTTATAATCATCATATTCGTGTTGCGCGGGAAGCTTCCGATTGTGCAACATCGCTACAAAGCCTTATTGAACGAAAAAAAAATTTAACCAATTTTCTCAGTCTAAGGGTACTACGGGCTTATAATCATCATATTCGTGTTGCGCGGGATATTGCCGATTGCGAGCCATCGCTACAAAGCCTTATTGAACGAAACAAAAATTTAACCAATTTTCTCAGTCTAAGAGTACTGCGGGCTTATAATCATCATATTCGTGTTGCGCTGCAAGTGTCCGATTGTGCAACATCGCTACAAAGCGTTATTGAACGAAACAAAAATTTAACCAATTTTATCAACCTAAGGGTACTAGGGGGTTACAATCATCATATTCGTGTTGCGCTGCAAGTGTCCGATTGCGAGATATCGCTATAAAGCCTTATTGGACAAACAAAAATTTCGCCCGATTTTGTCAACCTAAGGGTACTACGGGCTTATAATCATCATATTCGTGTTGCGCTGCAAGTGTCCGATTGCACAACATCGCTGCAAAGCCTTATTGAACGAAACACAAGATTCGACAGATTTTCTCAATCTAAGGGTACTACGGGCTTATAATCATCATATTCGTGTGGTACGGAGAATTTCCGATTGGGCAACATCGCTACAAAGGCTTATTGAACGAAAAAAAAACTCGACCGATTTTCTCAACCTAAGGGTACTACGGGCTTATAATCATGATATGCGTGTTGTGCGGAACATTTCCGATTCCGCAAAATCGCTGCAAAGCCTTATTGCACGAATACAAATTTCGACCATTTTCTCAATCTAATGGTACTACGGGCTTATAATCATTATATTCGTGTTGCGCTCCAAGTGTCCGATTGTGCAACATCGCTACAAAGCGTTATTGAACGAAAACAAAATTTAACCAATTTTATCAACCTAAGGGTACTACGGGCTTATAATCATCTTATTCGTTTTGCGCGGGAAACTTCCAATTGTGCAACATCGCTACAAAGCCTTATTGAACGAAAACAAAATTTAACCAATTTTCTCAGTCTAAGGGTACTACGGGCTTATAATCATCATATAGGTGTTGCGCTGCAAGTGTCCGATTGCGAGACATCGCTACAAAGCCTTATTGGACGAAAACAAATTTCGACCGATTTTGTCAACCCAACGGTACTACGGGCTTATAATCATCATATTCGTGTCGCGCTGCAAGTATCCGATTGTGCAACATCGCTACAAAGCCTTACTGAACGAAAAGAAAATTCGACCGATTTTGTCAACCTAAGGGTACTACGGGCTTATAATCATCATATTCGTGTTGCGCGGAAAGCTTCCGATTGTGCAACATCGGTACAAAGCCTTATTGAACGAAAAAAAAATTTAACCAATTTTCTCAACCTAAGGGTACTACGGGCTTATAATCATTATATTCGTGTTGCGCGGGAAATTTCCGATTGCGAGACATCGCTACAAATTCATATTGGACGAAACAAAAGTTTCGACCGATTTTCTCAACCTAAGGGTACTACGGGCTTATAATCATCATATTCGTGTTGCGCTGCAAGTGTCCGATTGTGCAACATCGCTACAAAGCCTTATTGAATGAAAAAAAAAATCGACCGATTTTTTCAACCTAAGGGTACTACGGGCTTATAATCATCATATTCGTGTCGCGCTGCAAGTGTCCGATTGTGCAACGTCGCATACAAAGCCTTATTGAACGAAAAAAAAATTCGACCGATTTTTTCAACCTAAGGGTACTACGGGCTTATAATCATCATATTCGTGTTGCGCTTGCAAATGTCCGATTGCGCAACATTGCTACAAAGCCTTATTCAACGAAAAAAAAGTTTCGACCATTTTCTCAATCTAATGGTACTACGGGCTTATAATCATTATATTCGTGTTGCGCTCCAAGTGTCCGATTGTGCAACATCGCTACAAAGCGTTATTGAACGAAAACAAAATTTAACCAATTTTATCAACCTAAGGGTACTACGGGCTTATAATCATCATATTCGTTTTGCGCGGGAAACTTCCAATTGTGCAACATCGCTACAAAGCCTTATTGAACGAAAACAAAATTTAACCAATTTTCTCAGTCTAAGGGTACTACGGGCTTATAATCATCATATAGGTGTTGCGCTGCAAGTGTCCGATTGCGAGACATCGCTACAAAGCCTTATTGGACGAAAACAAATTTCGACCGATTTTGTCAACCCAACGGTACTACGGGCTTATAATCATCATATTCGTGTCGCGCTGCAAGTATCCGATTGTGCAACATCGCTACAAAGCCTTACTGAACGAAAAGAAAATTCGACCGATTTTGTCAACCTAAGGGTACTACGGGCTTATAATCATCATATTCGTGTTGCGCGGAAAGCTTCCGATTGTGCAACATCGGTACAAAGCCTTATTGAACGAAAAAAAAATTTAACCAATTTTCTCAACCTAAGGGTACTACGGGCTTATAATCATTATATTCGTGTTGCGCGGGAAATTTCCGATTGCGAGACATCGCTACAAAGTCATATTGGACGAAACAAAAGTTTCGACCGATTTTCTCAACCTAAGGGTACTACGGGCTTATAATCATTATATTCGTGTTGCGCTCCAAGTGTCCGATTGTGCAACATCGCTACAAAGCGTTATTGAACGAAAACAAAATTTAACCAATTTTATCAACCTAAGGGTACTACGGGCTTATAATCATCATATTCGTTTTGCGCGGGAAACTTCCAATTGTGCAACATCGCTACAAAGCCTTATTGAACGAAAACAAAATTTAACCAATTTTCTCAGTCTAAGGGTACTACGGGCTTATAATCATCATATAGGTGTTGCGCTGCAAGTGTCCGATTGCGAGACATCGCTACAAAGCCTTATTGGACGAAAACAAATTTCGACCGATTTTGTCAACCCAACGGTACTACGGGCTTATAATCATCATATTCGTGTCGCGCTGCAAGTATCCGATTGTGCAACATCGCTACAAAGCCTTACTGAACGAAAAGAAAATTCGACCGATTTTGTCAACCTAAGGGTACTACGGGCTTATAATCATCATATTCGTGTTGCGCGGAAAGCTTCCGATTGTGCAACATCGGTACAAAGCCTTATTGAACGAAAAAAAAATTTAACCAATTTTCTCAACCTAAGGGTACTACGGGCTTATAATCATTATATTCGTGTTGCGCGGGAAATTTCCGATTGCGAGACATCGCTACAAAGTCATATTGGACGAAACAAAAGTTTCGACCGATTTTCTCAACCTAAGGGTACTACGGGCTTATAATCATCATATTCGTGTTGCGCTGCAAGTGTCCGATTGTGCAACATCGCTACAAAGCCTTATTGAATGAAAAAAAAAATCGACCGATTTTTTCAACCTAAGGGTACTACGGGCTTATAATCATCATATTCGTGTCGCGCTGCAAGTGTCCGATTGTGCAACGTCGCATACAAAGCCTTATTGAACGAAAAAAAAATTCGACCGATTTTTTCAACCTAAGGGTACTACGGGCTTATAATCATCATATTCGTGTTGCGCTTGCAAATGTCCGATTGCGCAACATTGCTACAAAGCCTTATTCAACGAAAAAAAAGTTTCGACCGATTTTCTCAACCTAAGGGTACTACGGGCTTATAATCATCATATTCGTGTTGCGCTGCAAGTGTCCGATTGCAGAACATCGCTGCAAAGCCTTATTGAACGAAACAAAAGTTTCGACAGATTTTCTCAATCTAAGGGTACTACGGGCTTATAATCATCATATTCGTGTGGTACGGAGAATTTCCGATTGGGCAACATCGCTACAAAGGCTTATTGAACGAAAAAAAAACTCGACCGATTTTCTCAACCTAAGGGTACTACCGGCTTATAATCATCATATTCGTTGTGCGCGGGAAATTTCCGATTGCGCAACATCACTACAAAATCATATTGGCTGAAACAAAAATTTCGACCGATTTTCTCAATCTAAGGGTACTACTGGCTTATAATCATGATCTTCTACTTGTGCGGAACATTCCCGATTCCGCAACATCGCTGCAAAACGTTATAGCACGAATAAAAATTTCGACCGATTTTCTCAACCTAAGGCTACTACCGGCTTATAATCATCATATTCGTGTTGCGCTGCAACTGTCCGATTGCACAACATCGTTGCAAAGCCTTACTGAACGAAACAAAAATTCGATCGATTTTCCCAACCTAAGGGTGCTACGGGCTTATAATCATCATATTCGTGTTGCGCTGCAAGTGTCCGATTGCACAACATTGCTGCAAAGCCTTATTGAATGAAAAAACAATTCGACCGATTTTCTCAACCTAAGGGTACTACGGGCTTATAATCATGATATGCGTGTTGTGCGGAACATTTCCGATTCCGCAAAATCGCTGCAAAGCCTTATTGCACGAATAAAAATTTCGACCGATTTTCTCAATCTAATGGTACTACGGGCTTATAATCATTATATTCGCGTTGCGCTCCAAGTGTCCGATTGTGCAACATCGCTACAAAGCGTTATTGAACGAAAACAAAATTTAACCAATTTTATCAACCTAAGGGTACTACGGGCTTATAATCATCATATTCGTTTTGCGCGGGAAACTTCCGATTGTGCAACATCGCTACAAAGCCTTATTGAACGAAAACAAAATTTAACCAATTTTCTCAGTCTAAGGGTACTACGGGCTTATAATCATCATATAGGTGTTGCGCTGCAAGTGTCCGATTGCGAGACATCGTTACAAAGCCTTATTGGACGAAAACAAATTTCGACCGATTTTGTCAACCCAACGGTACTACGGGCTTATAATCATCATATTCGTGTCGCGCTGCAAGTATCCGATTGTGCAACATCGCTACAAAGCCTTACTGAACGAAAAGAAAATTCGACCGATTTTCTCAATCTAATGGTACTACGGGCTTATAATCATTATATTCGTGTTGCGCTGCAAGTGTCCGATTGTGCAACATCGCTACAAAGCGTTATTGAACGAAAACAAAATTTAACCAATTTTATCAACCTAAGGGTACTACGGGCTTATAATCATCATATTCGTTTTGCGCGGGAAGCTTCCGATTGTGCAACATCGCTACAAAGCCTTATTGAACGAAAACAAAATTTAACCAATTTTCTCAGTCTAAGGGTACTACGGGCTTATAATCACCATATACGTGTTGCGCTGCAAGTGTCCGATTGCGAGACATCGCTACAAAGCTTTATTGGACGAAAACAAATTTCGACCGATTTTGTCAACCCAACGGTACTACGGGCTTATAATCATCATATTCGTGTCGCGCTGCAAGTATCCGATTGTGCAACATCGCTACAAAGCCTTATTGAACGAAAAGAAAATTCGACCGATTTTGTCAACCTAAGGGTACTACGGGCTTATAATCATCATATTCGTGTTGCGCTGCAAGTGTCCGATTGCGAGCCATCGCTACAAAGCCTTATTGGACGAAAACAAATTTCGACCGATTTTTTCACCCTAAAGGTACTACGGGCTTATAATCATCATATTCGTGTCGCGGTGCAAGTGTCCGATTGTGCACCATCGCTACAAAGCCTTATTGAACGAAACAAAAATTCGACCGATTTTTTCAACCTAAGGGTACTACGGGCTTATAATCATCATATTCGTGTTGCGCGGAAAGCTTCCGATTGTGCAACATCGGTACAAAGCCTTATTGAACGAAAAAAAAAATTAACCAATTTTCTCAACCTAAGGGTACTACGGGCTTATAATCATTATATTCGTGTTGCGCGGGAAATTTCCGATTGCGAGACATCGCTACAAAGTCATATTGGACGAAACAAAAGTTTCGACCGATTTTCTCAACCTAAGGGTACTACGGGCTTATAATCATCATATTCGTGTTGCGCTGCAAGTGTCCGATTGTGCAACATCGCTACAAAGCCTTATTGAATGAAAAAAAAAATCGACCGATTTTTTCAACCTAAGGGTACTACGGGCTTATAATCATCATATTCGTGTTGCGCTGCAAGTGTCCGATTGTGCAACATCGCTATAAAGCGTTATAGGACGAAAACACATTTCAGACCGATTTTCTCAACCTAAGGGTACTACGGGCTTATAATCATCATATTCGTGTTGCGCGGGAAATTTTCGATTGCGGGCCATCGCTACAAAGCCTTATTGGACGAAAGAAATGTAACCACTTTTCTCAATCTAATGGTACTACGGGCTTATAATCATTATATTCGTGTTGCGCCGCAAGTGTCCGATTGTGCAACATCGCTACAAAGCGTTATTGAACGAAAACAAAATTTAACCAATTTTCTCAGTCTAAGGATACTACGGGCTTATAATCATCATATACGTGTTGCGCTGCAAGTGTCCGATTGCGAGACATCGCTACAAAGCCTTATTGGACGAAAAAAAATTTCGACCGATTTTGTCAACCTAAGGGTACTACGGGCTTACAATCATCATATTCGTGTTGCGCTGCAAGTGTCCGATTGCGAGATATCGCTATAAAGCCTTATTGGACGAACAAAAATTTCGACCGATTTTGTGAACCTAAGCGTACTACGGGCTTATAATCATCATATTCGTATTGCGCTGCAAGTGTCCGATTGTGCAACATCGCTACAAAGCGTTATTGAACGAAAACAAAATTTAACCAATTTTATCAACCTAAGGGTACTACGGGCTTATAATCATCATATTCGTGTTGCGCGGGAAGCTTCCGATTGTGCAACATCGCTACAAAGCGTTATTGAACGAAACAAAATTTAACCGATTTTTTCAACCTAAGGGTACTACGGGCTTATAATCATCATATTCGTGTTGCGCGGAAAGCTTCCGATTGTGCAACATCGGTACAAAGCCTTATTGAACGAAAAAAAAATTTAACCAATTTTCTCAACCTAAGGGTACTACGGGCTTATAATCATTATATTCGTGTTGCGCGGGAAATTTCCGATTGCGAGACATCGCTACAAAGTCATATTGGACGAAACAAAAGTTTCGACCGATTTTCTCAACCTAAGGGTACTACGGGCTTATAATCATCATATTCGTGTTGCGCTGCAAGTGTCCGATTGTGCAACATCGCTACAAAGCCTTATTGAATGAAAAAAAAAATCGACCGATTTTTTCAACCTAAGGGTACTACGGGCTTATAATCATCATATTCGTGTTGCGCTGCAAGTGTCCGATTGTGCAACATCGCTATAAAGCGTTATAGGACGAAAACACATTTCAGACCGATTTTCTCAACCTAAGGGTACTACGGGCTTATAATCATCATATTCGTGTTGCGCGGGAAATTTTCGATTGCGGGCCATCGCTACAAAGCCTTATTGGACGAAAGAAATGTAACCACTTTTCTCAATCTAATGGTACTACGGGCTTATAATCATTATATTCGTGTTGCGCCGCAAGTGTCCGATTGTGCAACATCGCTACAAAGCGTTATTGAACGAAAACAAAATTTAACCAATTTTCTCAGTCTAAGGATACTACGGGCTTATAATCATCATATACGTGTTGCGCTGCAAGTGTCCGATTGCGAGACATCGCTACAAAGCCTTATTGGACGAAAAAAAATTTCGACCGATTTTGTCAACCTAAGGGTACTACGGGCTTACAATCATCATATTCGTGTTGCGCTGCAAGTGTCCGATTGCGAGATATCGCTATAAAGCCTTATTGGACGAACAAAAATTTCGACCGATTTTGTGAACCTAAGCGTACTACGGGCTTATAATCATCATATTCGTATTGCGCTGCAAGTGTCCGATTGTGCAACATCGCTACAAAGCGTTATTGAACGAAAACAAAATTTAACCAATTTTATCAACCTAAGGGTACTACGGGCTTATAATCATCATATTCGTGTTGCGCGGGAAGCTTCCGATTGTGCAACATCGCTACAAAGCGTTATTGAACGAAACAAAATTTAACCGATTTTTTCAACCTAAGGGTACTACGGGCTTATAATCATCATATTCGTGTTGCGCGGAAAGCTTCCGATTGTGCAACATCGGTACAAAGCCTTATTGAACGAAAAAAAAATTTAACCAATTTTCTCAACCTAAGGGTACTACGGGCTTATAATCATTATATTCGTGTTGCGCGGGAAATTTCCGATTGCGAGACATCGCTACAAAGTCATATTGGACGAAACAAAAGTTTCGACCGATTTTCTCAACCTAAGGGTACTACGGGCTTATAATCATCATATTCGTGTTGCGCTGCAAGTGTCCGATTGTGCAACATCGCTACAAAGCCTTATTGAATGAAAAAAAAAATCGACCGATTTTTTCAACCTAAGGGTACTACGGGCTTATAATCATCATATTCGTGTTGCGCTGCAAGTGTCCGATTGTGCAACATCGCTATAAAGCGTTATAGGACGAAAACACATTTCAGACCGATTTTCTCAACCTAAGGGTACTACGGGCTTATAATCATCATATTCGTGTTGCGCGGGAAATTTTCGATTGCGGGCCATCGCTACAAAGCCTTATTGGACGAAAGAAATGTAACCAATTTTCTCAATCTAATGGTACTACGGGCTTATAATCATTATATTCGTGTTGCGCCGCAAGTGTCCGATTGTGCAACATCGCTACAAAGCGTTATTGAACGAAAACAAAATTTAACCAATTTTCTCAGTCTAAGGATACTACGGGCTTATAATCATCATATTCGTGTTGCGCTGCAACTGTCCGATTGCACAACATCGTTGCAAAGCCTTGCTGAACGAAACAAAAATTCGGTCGATTTTCCCAACCTAAGGGTGCTACGGGCTTATAATCATCATATTCGTGTTGCGCTGCAAGTGCCCGATTGCACAACATTGCTGCAAAGCCTTATTGAATAAAAAAACAATTCGACCGATTTTGTCAACCTAAGGGTACTACGGGCTTACAATCATCATATTCGTGTTGCGCTGCAAGTGTCCGATTGCGAGATATCGCTATAAAGCCTTATTGGACGAACAAAAATTTCGACCGATTTTGTGAACCTAAGCGTACTACGGGCTTATAATCATCATATTCGTATTGCGCTGCAAGTGTCCGATTGTGCAACATCGCTACAAAGCGTTATTGAACGAAAACAAAATTTAACCAATTTTATCAACCTAAGGGTACTACGGGCTTATAATCATCATATTCGTGTTGCGCGGGAAGCTTCCGATTGTGCAACATCGCTACAAAGCGTTATTGAACGAAACAAAATTTAACCGATTTTTTCAACCTAAGGGTACTACGGGCTTATAATCATCATATTCGTGTTGCGCGGAAAGCTTCCGATTGTGCAACATCGGTACAAAGCCTTATTGAACGAAAAAAAAATTTAACCAATTTTCTCAACCTAAGGGTACTACGGGCTTATAATCATTATATTCGTGTTGCGCGGGAAATTTCCGATTGCGAGACATCGCTACAAAGTCATATTGGACGAAACAAAAGTTTCGACCGATTTTCTCAACCTAAGGGTACTACGGGCTTATAATCATCATATTCGTGTTGCGCTGCAAGTGTCCGATTGTGCAACATCGCTACAAAGCCTTATTGAATGAAAAAAAAAATCGACCGATTTTTTCAACCTAAGGGTACTACGGGCTTATAATCATCATATTCGTGTTGCGCTGCAAGTGTCCGATTGTGCAACATCGCTATAAAGCGTTATAGGACGAAAACACATTTCAGACCGATTTTCTCAACCTAAGGGTACTACGGGCTTATAATCATCATATTCGTGTTGCGCGGGAAATTTTCGATTGCGGGCCATCGCTACAAAGCCTTATTGGACGAAAGAAATGTAACCAATTTTCTCAATCTAATGGTACTACGGGCTTATAATCATTATATTCGTGTTGCGCCGCAAGTGTCCGATTGTGCAACATCGCTACAAAGCGTTATTGAACGAAAACAAAATTTAACCAATTTTCTCAGTCTAAGGATACTACGGGCTTATAATCATCATATTCGTGTTGCGCTGCAACTGTCCGATTGCACAACATCGTTGCAAAGCCTTGCTGAACGAAACAAAAATTCGGTCGATTTTCCCAACCTAAGGGTGCTACGGGCTTATAATCATCATATTCGTGTTGCGCTGCAAGTGCCCGATTGCACAACATTGCTGCAAAGCCTTATTGAATAAAAAAACAATTCGACCGATTTTCTCAACCTAAGGGTACTACGGGCTTATAATCATGATATGCGTGTTGTGCGGAACATTTCCGATTCCGCAACATCGCTACAAAGCGTTATTGAACGAAAACAAAATTTAACCAATTTTATCAACCTAATGGTACTACGGGCTTATAATCATCATATTCGTTTTGCGCGGGAAGCTTCCGATTGTGCAACATCGCTACAAAGCCTTATTGAACGAAAACAAAATTTAACCAATTTTCTCAGTCTAAGGGTACTACGGGCTTATAATCACCATATACGTGTTGCGCTGCAAGTGTCCGATTGCGAGACATCGCTACAAAGCCTTATTGGACGAAAACAAATTTCGACCGATTTTGTCAACCCAACGGTACTACGGGCTTATAATCATCATATTCGTGTCGCGCTGCAAGTATCCGATTGTGCAACATCGCTACAAAGCCTTATTGAACGAAAAGAAAATTCGACCGATTTTGTCAACCTAAGGGTACTACGGGCTTATAATCATCATATTCGTGTTGCGCTGCAAGTGTCCGATTGCGAGCCATCGCTACAAAGCCTTATTGGACGAAAACAAATTTCGACCGATTTTTTCACCCTAAAGGTACTACGGGCTTATAATCATCATATTCGTGTCGCGGTGCAAGTGTCCGATTGTGCACCATCGCTACAAAGCCTTATTGAACGAAACAAAAATTCGACCGATTTTTTCAACCTAAGGGTACTACGGGCTTATAATCATCATATTCGTGTTGCGCGGAAAGCTTCCGATTGTGCAACATCGGTACAAAGCCTTATTGAACGAAAAAAAATTTAACCAATTTTCTCAACCTAAGGGTACTACGGGCTTATAATCATTATATTCGTGTTGCGCGGGAAATTTCCGATTGCGAGACATCGCTACAAAGTCATATTGGACGAAACAAAAGTTTCGACCGATTTTCTCAACCTAAGGGTACTACGGGCTTATAATCATCATATTCGTGTTGCGCTGCAAGTGTCCGATTGTGCAACATCGCTACAAAGCCTTATTGAATGAAAAAAAAAATCGACCGATTTTTTCAACCTAAGGGTACTACGGGCTTATAATCATCATATTCGTGTTGCGCTGCAAGTGTCCGATTGTGCAACATCGCTATAAAGCGTTATAGGACGAAAACACATTTCAGACCGATTTTCTCAACCTAAGGGTACTACGGGCTTATAATCATCATATTCGTGTTGCGCGGGAAATTTTCGATTGCGGGCCATCGCTACAAAGCCTTATTGGACGAAAGAAATGTAACCAATTTTCTCAATCTAATGGTACTACGGGCTTATAATCATTATATTCGTGTTGCGCCGCAAGTGTCCGATTGTGCAACATCGCTACAAAGCGTTATTGAACGAAAACAAAATTTAACCAATTTTCTCAGTCTAAGGATACTACGGGCTTATAATCATCATATACGTGTTGCGCTGCAAGTGTCCGATTGCGAGACATCGCTACAAAGCCTTATTGGACGAAAAAAAATTTCGACCGATTTTGTCAACCTAAGGGTACTACGGGCTTACAATCATCATATTCGTGTTGCGCTGCAAGTGTCCGATTGCGAGATATCGCTATAAAGCCTTATTGGACGAACAAAAATTTCGACCGATTTTGTGAACCTAAGCGTACTACGGGCTTATAATCATCATATTCGTATTGCGCTGCAAGTGTCCGATTGTGCAACATCGCTACAAAGCGTTATTGAACGAAAACAAAATTTAACCAATTTTATCAACCTAAGGGTACTACGGGCTTATAATCATCATATTCGTGTTGCGCGGGAAGCTTCCGATTGTGCAACATCGCTACAAAGCGTTATTGAACGAAACAAAATTTAACCGATTTTTTCAACCTAAGGGTACTACGGGCTTATAATCATCATATTCGTGTTGCGCTGCAAGTGTCCGATTGTGCAACATCGCTACAAAGCGTTATTGAACGAAACAAAAATTTAACCAATTTTATCAACCTAAGGGTACTACGGGGTTACAATCATCATATTCGTGTTGCGCTGCAAGTGTCCGATTGCGAGATATCGCTATAAAGCCTTATTGGACAAACAAAAATTTCGACCGATTTTGTCAACCTAAGGGTACTACGGGCTTATAATCATCATATTCGTGTTGCGCGGGAAGTTTTCGATTGTGCAACATCGCTACAAAGCCTTATTGAACGAAAACAAAATTTAACCAATTTTATCAACCTAAGGGTACTACGGGCTTATAATCATCATATTCGTGTTGCGCGGGAAGCTTCCGATTGTGCAACATCGCTACAAAGCGTTATTGAACGAAAACAAAATTTAACCAATTTTCTCAGTCTAAGGATACTACGGGCTTATAATCATCATATACGTGTTGCGCTGCAAGTGTCCGATTGCGAGACATCGCTACAAAGCCTTATTGGACGAAAAAAAATTTCGACCGATTTTGTCAACCTAAGGGTACTACGGGCTTACAATCATCATATTCGTGTTGCGCTGCAAGTGTCCGATTGCGAGATATCGCTATAAAGCCTTATTGGACGAACAAAAATTTCGACCGATTTTGTGAACCTAAGCGTACTACGGGCTTATAATCATCATATTCGTATTGCGCTGCAAGTGTCCGATTGTGCAACATCGCTACAAAGCGTTATTGAACGAAAACAAAATTTAACCAATTTTATCAACCTAAGGGTACTACGGGCTTATAATCATCATATTCGTGTTGCGCGGGAAGCTTCCGATTGTGCAACATCGCTACAAAGCGTTATTGAACGAAACAAAATTTAACCGATTTTTTCAACCTAAGGGTACTACGGGCTTATAATCATCATATTCGTGTTGCGCGGAAAGCTTCCGATTGTGCAACATCGGTACAAAGCCTTATTGAACGAAAAAAAAATTTAACCAATTTTCTCAACCTAAGGGTACTACGGGCTTATAATCATTATATTCGTGTTGCGCGGGAAATTTCCGATTGCGAGACATCGCTACAAAGTCATATTGGACGAAACAAAAGTTTCGACCGATTTTCTCAACCTAAGGGTACTACGGGCTTATAATCATCATATTCGTGTTGCGCTGCAAGTGTCCGATTGTGCAACATCGCTACAAAGCCTTATTGAATGAAAAAAAAAATCGACCGATTTTTTCAACCTAAGGGTACTACGGGCTTATAATCATCATATTCGTGTTGCGCTGCAAGTGTCCGATTGTGCAACATCGCTATAAAGCGTTATAGGACGAAAACACATTTCAGACCGATTTTCTCAACCTAAGGGTACTACGGGCTTATAATCATCATATTCGTGTTGCGCGGGAAATTTTCGATTGCGGGCCATCGCTACAAAGCCTTATTGGACGAAAGAAATGTAACCACTTTTCTCAATCTAATGGTACTACGGGCTTATAATCATTATATTCGTGTTGCGCCGCAAGTGTCCGATTGTGCAACATCGCTACAAAGCGTTATTGAACGAAAACAAAATTTAACCAATTTTCTCAGTCTAAGGATACTACGGGCTTATAATCATCATATACGTGTTGCGCTGCAAGTGTCCGATTGCGAGACATCGCTACAAAGCCTTATTGGACGAAAAAAAATTTCGACCGATTTTGTCAACCTAAGGGTACTACGGGCTTACAATCATCATATTCGTGTTGCGCTGCAAGTGTCCGATTGCGAGATATCGCTATAAAGCCTTATTGGACGAACAAAAATTTCGACCGATTTTGTGAACCTAAGCGTACTACGGGCTTATAATCATCATATTCGTATTGCGCTGCAAGTGTCCGATTGTGCAACATCGCTACAAAGCGTTATTGAACGAAAACAAAATTTAACCAATTTTATCAACCTAAGGGTACTACGGGCTTATAATCATCATATTCGTGTTGCGCGGGAAGCTTCCGATTGTGCAACATCGCTACAAAGCGTTATTGAACGAAACAAAATTTAACCGATTTTTTCAACCTAAGGGTACTACGGGCTTATAATCATCATATTCGTGTTGCGCGGAAAGCTTCCGATTGTGCAACATCGGTACAAAGCCTTATTGAACGAAAAAAAAATTTAACCAATTTTCTCAACCTAAGGGTACTACGGGCTTATAATCATTATATTCGTGTTGCGCGGGAAATTTCCGATTGCGAGACATCGCTACAAAGTCATATTGGACGAAACAAAAGTTTCGACCGATTTTCTCAACCTAAGGGTACTACGGGCTTATAATCATCATATTCGTGTTGCGCTGCAAGTGTCCGATTGTGCAACATCGCTACAAAGCCTTATTGAATGAAAAAAAAAATCGACCGATTTTTTCAACCTAAGGGTACTACGGGCTTATAATCATCATATTCGTGTTGCGCTGCAAGTGTCCGATTGTGCAACATCGCTATAAAGCGTTATAGGACGAAAACACATTTCAGACCGATTTTCTCAACCTAAGGGTACTACGGGCTTATAATCATCATATTCGTGTTGCGCGGGAAATTTTCGATTGCGGGCCATCGCTACAAAGCCTTATTGGACGAAAGAAATGTAACCAATTTTCTCAATCTAATGGTACTACGGGCTTATAATCATTATATTCGTGTTGCGCCGCAAGTGTCCGATTGTGCAACATCGCTACAAAGCGTTATTGAACGAAAACAAAATTTAACCAATTTTCTCAGTCTAAGGATACTACGGGCTTATAATCATCATATTCGTGTTGCGCTGCAACTGTCCGATTGCACAACATCGTTGCAAAGCCTTGCTGAACGAAACAAAAATTCGGTCGATTTTCCCAACCTAAGGGTGCTACGGGCTTATAATCATCATATTCGTGTTGCGCTGCAAGTGCCCGATTGCACAACATTGCTGCAAAGCCTTATTGAATAAAAAAACAATTCGACCGATTTTCTCAACCTAAGGGTACTACGGGCTTATAATCATGATATGCGTGTTGTGCGGAACATTTCCGATTCCGCAACATCGCTACAAAGCGTTATTGAACGAAAACAAAATTTAACCAATTTTATCAACCTAATGGTACTACGGGCTTATAATCATCATATTCGTTTTGCGCGGGAAGCTTCCGATTGTGCAACATCGCTACAAAGCCTTATTGAACGAAAACAAAATTTAACCAATTTTCTCAGTCTAAGGGTACTACGGGCTTATAATCACCATATACGTGTTGCGCTGCAAGTGTCCGATTGCGAGACATCGCTACAAAGCCTTATTGGACGAAAACAAATTTCGACCGATTTTGTCAACCCAACGGTACTACGGGCTTATAATCATCATATTCGTGTCGCGCTGCAAGTATCCGATTGTGCAACATCGCTACAAAGCCTTATTGAACGAAAAGAAAATTCGACCGATTTTGTCAACCTAAGGGTACTACGGGCTTATAATCATCATATTCGTGTTGCGCTGCAAGTGTCCGATTGCGAGCCATCGCTACAAAGCCTTATTGGACGAAAACAAATTTCGACCGATTTTTTCACCCTAAAGGTACTACGGGCTTATAATCATCATATTCGTGTCGCGGTGCAAGTGTCCGATTGTGCACCATCGCTACAAAGCCTTATTGAACGAAACAAAAATTCGACCGATTTTTTCAACCTAAGGGTACTACGGGCTTATAATCATCATATTCGTGTTGCGCGGAAAGCTTCCGATTGTGCAACATCGGTACAAAGCCTTATTGAACGAAAAAAAATTTAACCAATTTTCTCAACCTAAGGGTACTACGGGCTTATAATCATTATATTCGTGTTGCGCGGGAAATTTC
This sequence comes from Netelia virgata, assembly GCA_951802705.1. Taxonomy (NCBI): domain Eukaryota; kingdom Metazoa; phylum Arthropoda; class Insecta; order Hymenoptera; family Ichneumonidae; genus Netelia; species Netelia virgata. The sequence continues at coordinate 32,418,402 of OX637864.1, read as the reverse complement.
CGATTGCGAGACATCGCTACAAAGTCATATTGGACGAAACAAAAGTTTCGACCGATTTTCTCAACCTAAGGGTACTACGGGCTTATAATCATCATATTCGTGTTGCGCTGCAAGTGTCCGATTGTGCAACATCGCTACAAAGCCTTATTGAATGAAAAAAAAAATCGACCGATTTTTTCAACCTAAGGGTACTACGGGCTTATAATCATCATATTCGTGTTGCGCTGCAAGTGTCCGATTGTGCAACATCGCTATAAAGCGTTATAGGACGAAAACACATTTCAGACCGATTTTCTCAACCTAAGGGTACTACGGGCTTATAATCATCATATTCGTGTTGCGCGGGAAATTTTCGATTGCGGGCCATCGCTACAAAGCCTTATTGGACGAAAGAAATGTAACCAATTTTCTCAATCTAATGGTACTACGGGCTTATAATCATTATATTCGTGTTGCGCCGCAAGTGTCCGATTGTGCAACATCGCTACAAAGCGTTATTGAACGAAAACAAAATTTAACCAATTTTCTCAGTCTAAGGATACTACGGGCTTATAATCATCATATACGTGTTGCGCTGCAAGTGTCCGATTGCGAGACATCGCTACAAAGCCTTATTGGACGAAAAAAAAATTCGACCGATTTTGTCAACCTAAGGGTACTACGGGCTTACAATCATCATATTCGTGTTGCGCTGCAAGTGTCCGATTGCGAGATATCGCTATAAAGCCTTATTGGACGAACAAAAATTTCGACCGATTTTGTGAACCTAAGCGTACTACGGGCTTATAATCATCATATTCGTATTGCGCTGCAAGTGTCCGATTGTGCAACATCGCTACAAAGCGTTATTGAACGAAAACAAAATTTAACCAATTTTATCAACCTAAGGGTACTACGGGCTTATAATCATCATATTCGTGTTGCGCGGGAAGCTTCCGATTGTGCAACATCGCTACAAAGCGTTATTGAACGAAACAAAATTTAACCGATTTTTTCAACCTAAGGGTACTACGGGCTTATAATCATCATATTCGTGTTGCGCTGCAAGTGTCCGATTGTGCAACATCGCTACAAAGCGTTATTGAACGAAACAAAAATTTAACCAATTTTATCAACCTAAGGGTACTACGGGGTTACAATCATCATATTCGTGTTGCGCTGCAAGTGTCCGATTGCGAGATATCGCTATAAAGCCTTATTGGACAAACAAAAATTTCGACCGATTTTGTCAACCTAAGGGTACTACGGGCTTATAATCATCATATTCGTGTTGCGCGGGAAGTTTTCGATTGTGCAACATCGCTACAAAGCCTTATTGAACGAAAACAAAATTTAACCAATTTTATCAACCTAAGGGTACTACGGGCTTATAATCATCATATTCGTGTTGCGCGGGAAGCTTCCGATTGTGCAACATCGCTACAAAGCGTTATTGAACGAAAACAAAATTTAACCAATTTTCTCAGTCTAAGGATACTACGGGCTTATAATCATCATATACGTGTTGCGCTGCAAGTGTCCGATTGTGCAACATCGCTACAAAGCGTTATTGAACGAAAACAAAATTTAACCAATTTTATCAACCTAAGGGTACTACGGGCTTATAATCATCATATTCGTGTTGCGCTGCAAGTGTCCGATTGTGCAACATCGCTACAAAGCGTTATTGAACGAAAACAAAATTTAACCAATTTTATCAACCTAAGGGTACTACGGGCTTATAATCATAATATTCGTGTTGCGCGGGAAATTTCCGATTGCAAGCCATCGCTACAAAGCCTTATTGGACGAAAAAAAATTTCGACCGATTTTGTCAACCTAAGGGTACTACGGGCTTACAATCATCATATTCGTGTTGCGCTGCAAGTGTCCGATTGCGAGATATCGCTATAAAGCCTTATTGGACGAACAAAAATTTCGACCGATTTTGTGAACCTAAGCGTACTACGGGCTTATAATCATCATATTGGTGTTGCGCTGCAAGTGTCCGATTGCGAGACATCGCTACAAAGTCATATTGGACGAAACAAAAGTTTCGACCGATTTTCTCAATCTAATGGTACTACGGGCTTATAATCATTATATTCGTGTTGCGCTGCAAGTGTCCGATTGCGAGATATCGCTATAAAGCCTTATTGGACGAACAAAAATTTCGACCGATTTTTTCAACCTAAGGGTACTACGGGCTTATAATCATTATATTCGTGTTGCGCGGGAAGTTTTCGATTGTGCAACATCGCTACAAAGCCTTATTGAACGAAAACAAAATTTAACCAATTTTATCAACCTAAGGGTACTACGGGCTTATAATCATCATATTCGTGTTGCGCGGGAAGCTTCCGATTGTGCAACATCGCTACAAAGCCTTATTGAACGAAAAAAAAATTTAACCAATTTTCTCAGTCTAAGGGTACTACGGGCTTATAATCATCATATTCGTGTTGCGCGGGAAATTGCCGATTGCGAGCCATCGCTACAAAGCCTTATTGAACGAAACAAAAATTTAACCAATTTTCTCAGTCTAAGAGTACTGCGGGCTTATAATCATCATATTCGTGTTGCGCTGCAAGTGTCCGATTGTGCAACATCGCTACAAAGCGTTATTAAACGAAACAAAAATTTAACCAATTTTATCAACCTAAGGGTACTACGGGGTTACAATCATCATATTCGTGTTGCGCTGCAAGTGTCCGATTGCGAGATATCGCTATAAAGCCTTATTGGACAAACAAAAATTTCGACCGATTTTGTCAACCTAAGGGTACTACGGGCTTATAATCATCATATTCGTGTTGCGCTGCAAGTGTCCGATTGCACAACATCGCTGCAAAGCCTTATTGAACGAAACACAAGTTTCGACAGATTTTCTCAATCTAAGGGTACTACGGGCTTATAATCATCATATTCGTGTGGTACGGAGAATTTCCGATTGGGCAACATCGCTACAAAGGCTTATTGAACGAAAAAAAAACTCGACCGATTTTCTCAACCTAAGGGTACTACGGGCTTATAATCATGATATGCGTGTTGTGCGGAACATTTCCGATTCCGCAAAATCGCTGCAAAGCCTTATTGCACGAATAAAAATTTCGACCGATTTTCTCAATCTAATGGTACTACGGGCTTATAATCATTATATTCGTGTTGCGCTCCAAGTGTCCGATTGTGCAACATCGCTACAAAGCGTTATTGAACGAAAACAAAATTTAACCAATTTTATCAACCTAAGGGTACTACGGGCTTATAATCATCATATTCGTTTTGCGCGGGAAACTTCCGATTGTGCAACATCGCTACAAAGCCTTATTGAACGAAAACAAAATTTAACCAATTTTCTCAGTCTAAGGGTACTACGGGCTTATAATCACCATATACGTGTTGCGCTGCAAGTGTCCGATTGCGAGACATCGCTACAAAGCCTTATTGGACGAAAACAAATTTCGACCGATTTTGTCAACCCAACGGTACTACGGGCTTATAATCATCATATTCGTGTCGCGCTGCAAGTATCCGATTGTGCAACATCGCTACAAAGCCTTATTGAACGAAAAGAAAATTCGACCGATTTTGTCAACCTAAGGGTACTACGGGCTTATAATCATCATATTCGTGTTGCGCTGCAAGTGTCCGATTGTGCAACATCGCTACAAAGCCTTATTGAATGAAAAAAAAAATCGACCAATTTTATCAACCTAAGGGTACTACGGGCTTATAATCATCATATTCGTGTTGCGCGGGAAGCTTCCGATTGTGCAACATCGCTACAAAGCGTTATTGAACGAAACAAAATTTAACCGATTTTTTCAACCTAAGGGTACTACGGGCTTATAATCATCATATTCGTGTTGCGCTGCAAGTGTCCGATTGTGCAACATCGCTACAAAGCGTTATTGAACGAAACAAAAATTTAACCAATTTTATCAACCTAAGGGTACTACGGGGTTACAATCATCATATTCGTGTTGCGCTGCAAGTGTCCGATTGCGAGATATCGCTATAAAGCCTTATTGGACAAACAAAAATTTCGACCGATTTTGTCAACCTAAGGGTACTACGGGCTTATAATCATCATATTCGTGTTGCGCGGGAAGTTTTCGATTGTGCAACATCGCTACAAAGCCTTATTGAACGAAAACAAAATTTAACCAATTTTATCAACCTAAGGGTACTACGGGCTTATAATCATCATATTCGTGTTGCGCGGGAAGCTTCCGATTGTGCAACATCGCTACAAAGCGTTATTGAACGAAAACAAAATTTAACCAATTTTCTCAGTCTAAGGATACTACGGGCTTATAATCATCATATACGTGTTGCGCTGCAAGTGTCCGATTGTGCAACATCGCTACAAAGCGTTATTGAACGAAAACAAAATTTAACCAATTTTATCAACCTAAGGGTACTACGGGCTTATAATCATCATATTCGTGTTGCGCTGCAAGTGTCCGATTGTGCAACATCGCTACAAAGCGTTATTGAACGAAAACAAAATTTAACCAATTTTCTCAGTCTAAGGATACTACGGGCTTATAATCATCATATACGTGTTGCGCTGCAAGTGTCCGATTGTGCAACATCGCTACAAAGCGTTATTGAACGAAAACAAAATTTAACCAATTTTATCAACCTAAGGGTACTACGGGCTTATAATCATCATATTCGTGTTGCGCTGCAAGTGTCCGATTGTGCAACATCGCTACAAAGCGTTATTGAACGAAAACAAAATTTAACCAATTTTATCAACCTAAGGGTACTACGGGCTTATAATCATAATATTCGTGTTGCGCGGGAAATTTCCGATTGCAAGCCATCGCTACAAAGCCTTATTGGACGAAAAAAAATTTCGACCGATTTTGTCAACCTAAGGGTACTACGGGCTTACAATCATCATATTCGTGCTGCGCTGCAAGTGTCCGATTGCGAGATATCGCTATAAAGCCTTATTGGACGAACAAAAATTTCGACCGATTTTGTGAACCTAAGCGTACTACGGGCTTATAATCATCATATTGGTGTTGCGCTGCAAGTGTCCGATTGCGAGACATCGCTACAAAGTCATATTGGACGAAACAAAAGTTTCGACCGATTTTCTCAATCTAATGGTACTACGGGCTTATAATCATTATATTCGTGTTGCGCTGCAAGTGTCCGATTGCGAGATATCGCTATAAAGCCTTATTGGACGAACAAAAATTTCGACCGATTTTTTCAACCTAAGGGTACTACGGGCTTATAATCATTATATTCGTGTTGCGCGGGAAGTTTTCGATTGTGCAACATCGCTACAAAGCCTTATTGAACGAAAACAAAATTTAACCAATTTTATCAACCTAAGGGTACTACGGGCTTATAATCATCATATTCGTGTTGCGCGGGAAGCTTCCGATTGTGCAACATCGCTACAAAGCCTTATTGAACGAAAAAAAAATTTAACCAATTTTCTCAGTCTAAGGGTACTACGGGCTTATAATCATCATATTCGTGTTGCGCGGGAAATTGCCGATTGCGAGCCATCGCTACAAAGCCTTATTGAACGAAACAAAAATTTAACCAATTTTCTCAGTCTAAGAGTACTGCGGGCTTATAATCATCATATTCGTGTTGCGCTGCAAGTGTTCGATTGTGCAACATCGCTACAAAGCGTTATTGAACGAAACAAAAATTTAACCAATTTTATCAACCTAAGGGTACTACGGGGTTACAATCATCATATTCGTGTTGCGCTGCAAGTGTCCGATTGCGAGATATCGCTATAAAGCCTTATTGGACAAACAAAAATTTCGACCGATTTTGTCAACCTAAGGGTACTACGGGCTTATAATCATCATATTCGTGTGGTACGGAGAATTTCCGATTGGGCAACATCGCTACAAAGGCTTATTGAACGAAAAAAAAACTCGACCGATTTTCTCAACCTAAGGGTACTACGGGCTTATAATCATGATATGCGTGTTGTGCGGAACATTTCCGATTCCGCAAAATCGCTGCAAAGCCTTATTGCACGAATAAAAATTTCGACCGATTTTCTCAATCTAATGGTACTACGGGCTTATAATCATTATATTCGTGTTGCGCTCCAAGTGTCCGATTGTGCAACATCGCTACAAAGCGTTATTGAACGAAAACAAAATTTAACCAATTTTATCAACCTAAGGGTACTACGGGCTTATAATCATCATATTCGTTTTGCGCGGGAAACTTCCGATTGTGCAACATCGCTACAAAGCCTTATTGAACGAAAACAAAATTTAACCAATTTTCTCAGTCTAAGGGTACTACGGGCTTATAATCACCATATACGTGTTGCGCTGCAAGTGTCCGATTGCGAGACATCGCTACAAAGCCTTATTGGACGAAAACAAATTTCGACCGATTTTGTCAACCCAACGGTACTACGGGCTTATAATCATCATATTCGTGTCGCGCTGCAAGTATCCGATTGTGCAACATCGCTACAAAGCCTTATTGAACGAAAAGAAAATTCGACCGATTTTGTCAACCTAAGGGTACTACGGGCTTATAATCATCATATTCGTGTTGCGCTGCAAGTGTCCGATTGCACAACATCGCTGCAAAGCCTTATTGAACGAAACACAAGTTTCGACAGATTTTCTCAATCTAAGGGTACTACGGGCTTATAATCATCATATTCGTGTGGTACGGAGAATTTCCGATTGGGCAACATCGCTACAAAGGCTTATTGAACGAAAAAAAAACTCGACCGATTTTCTCAACCTAAGGGTACTACGGGCTTATAATCATGATATGCGTGTTGTGCGGAACATTTCCGATTCCGCAAAATCGCTGCAAAGCCTTATTGCACGAATAAAAATTTCGACCGATTTTCTCAATCTAATGGTACTACGGGCTTATAATCATTATATTCGTGTTGCGCTCCAAGTGTCCGATTGTGCAACATCGCTACAAAGCGTTATTGAACGAAAACAAAATTTAACCAATTTTATCAACCTAAGGGTACTACGGGCTTATAATCATCATATTCGTTTTGCGCGGGAAACTTCCGATTGTGCAACATCGCTACAAAGCCTTATTGAACGAAAACAAAATTTAACCAATTTTCTCAGTCTAAGGGTACTACGGGCTTATAATCACCATATACGTGTTGCGCTGCAAGTGTCCGATTGCGAGACATCGCTACAAAGCCTTATTGGACGAAAACAAATTTCGACCGATTTTGTCAACCCAACGGTACTACGGGCTTATAATCATCATATTCGTGTCGCGCTGCAAGTATCCGATTGTGCAACATCGCTACAAAGCCTTATTGAACGAAAAGAAAATTCGACCGATTTTGTCAACCTAAGGGTACTACGGGCTTATAATCATCATATTCGTGTTGCGCTGCAAGTGTCCGATTGTGCAACATCGCTACAAAGCCTTATTGAATGAAAAAAAAAATCGACCAATTTTATCAACCTAAGGGTACTACGGGCTTATAATCATCATATTCGTGTTGCGCGGGAAGCTTCCGATTGTGCAACATCGCTACAAAGCGTTATTGAACGAAACAAAATTTAACCGATTTTTTCAACCTAAGGGTACTACGGGCTTATAATCATCATATTCGTGTTGCGCTGCAAGTGTCCGATTGTGCAACATCGCTACAAAGCGTTATTGAACGAAACAAAAATTTAACCAATTTTATCAACCTAAGGGTACTACGGGGTTACAATCATCATATTCGTGTTGCGCTGCAAGTGTCCGATTGCGAGATATCGCTATAAAGCCTTATTGGACAAACAAAAATTTCGACCGATTTTGTCAACCTAAGGGTACTACGGGCTTATAATCATCATATTCGTGTTGCGCGGGAAGTTTTCGATTGTGCAACATCGCTACAAAGCCTTATTGAACGAAAACAAAATTTAACCAATTTTATCAACCTAAGGGTACTACGGGCTTATAATCATCATATTCGTGTTGCGCGGGAAGCTTCCGATTGTGCAACATCGCTACAAAGCGTTATTGAACGAAAACAAAATTTAACCAATTTTCTCAGTCTAAGGATACTACGGGCTTATAATCATCATATACGTGTTGCGCTGCAAGTGTCCGATTGTGCAACATCGCTACAAAGCGTTATTGAACGAAAACAAAATTTAACCAATTTTATCAACCTAAGGGTACTACGGGCTTATAATCATCATATTCGTGTTGCGCTGCAAGTGTCCGATTGTGCAACATCGCTACAAAGCGTTATTGAACGAAAACAAAATTTAACCAATTTTCTCAGTCTAAGGATACTACGGGCTTATAATCATCATATACGTGTTGCGCTGCAAGTGTCCGATTGTGCAACATCGCTACAAAGCGTTATTGAACGAAAACAAAATTTAACCAATTTTATCAACCTAAGGGTACTACGGGCTTATAATCATCATATTCGTGTTGCGCTGCAAGTGTCCGATTGTGCAACATCGCTACAAAGCGTTATTGAACGAAAACAAAATTTAACCAATTTTATCAACCTAAGGGTACTACGGGCTTATAATCATAATATTCGTGTTGCGCGGGAAATTTCCGATTGCAAGCCATCGCTACAAAGCCTTATTGGACGAAAAAAAATTTCGACCGATTTTGTCAACCTAAGGGTACTACGGGCTTACAATCATCATATTCGTGCTGCGCTGCAAGTGTCCGATTGCGAGATATCGCTATAAAGCCTTATTGGACGAACAAAAATTTCGACCGATTTTGTGAACCTAAGCGTACTACGGGCTTATAATCATCATATTGGTGTTGCGCTGCAAGTGTCCGATTGCGAGACATCGCTACAAAGTCATATTGGACGAAACAAAAGTTTCGACCGATTTTCTCAATCTAATGGTACTACGGGCTTATAATCATTATATTCGTGTTGCGCTGCAAGTGTCCGATTGCGAGATATCGCTATAAAGCCTTATTGGACGAACAAAAATTTCGACCGATTTTTTCAACCTAAGGGTACTACGGGCTTATAATCATTATATTCGTGTTGCGCGGGAAGTTTTCGATTGTGCAACATCGCTACAAAGCCTTATTGAACGAAAACAAAATTTAACCAATTTTATCAACCTAAGGGTACTACGGGCTTATAATCATCATATTCGTGTTGCGCGGGAAGCTTCCGATTGTGCAACATCGCTACAAAGCCTTATTGAACGACAAAAAAATTTAACCAATTTTCTCAGTCTAAGGGTACTACGGGCTTATAATCATCATATTCGTGTTGCGCGGGAAATTGCCGATTGCGAGCCATCGCTACAAAGCCTTATTGAACGAAACAAAAATTTAACCAATTTTCTCAGTCTAAGAGTACTGCGGGCTTATAATCATCATATTCGTGTTGCGCTGCAAGTGTTCGATTGTGCAACATCGCTACAAAGCGTTATTGAACGAAACAAAAATTTAACCAATTTTATCAACCTAAGGGTACTACGGGGTTACAATCATCATATTCGTGTTGCGCTGCAAGTGTCCGATTGCGAGATATCGCTATAAAGCCTTATTGGACAAACAAAAATTTCGACCGATTTTGTCAACCTAAGGGTACTACGGGCTTATAATCATCATATTCGTGTGGTACGGAGAATTTCCGATTGGGCAACATCGCTACAAAGGCTTATTGAACGAAAAAAAAACTCGACCGATTTTCTCAACCTAAGGGTACTACGGGCTTATAATCATGATATGCGTGTTGTGCGGAACATTTCCGATTCCGCAAAATCGCTGCAAAGCCTTATTGCACGAATAAAAATTTCGACCGATTTTCTCAATCTAATGGTACTACGGGCTTATAATCATTATATTCGTGTTGCGCTCCAAGTGTCCGATTGTGCAACATCGCTACAAAGCGTTATTGAACGAAAACAAAATTTAACCAATTTTATCAACCTAAGGGTACTACGGGCTTATAATCATCATATTCGTTTTGCGCGGGAAACTTCCGATTGTGCAACATCGCTACAAAGCCTTATTGAACGAAAACAAAATTTAACCAATTTTCTCAGTCTAAGGGTACTACGGGCTTATAATCACCATATACGTGTTGCGCTGCAAGTGTCCGATTGCGAGACATCGCTACAAAGCCTTATTGGACGAAAACAAATTTCGACCGATTTTGTCAACCCAACGGTACTACGGGCTTATAATCATCATATTCGTGTCGCGCTGCAAGTATCCGATTGTGCAACATCGCTACAAAGCCTTATTGAACGAAAAGAAAATTCGACCGATTTTGTCAACCTAAGGGTACTACGGGCTTATAATCATCATATTCGTGTTGCGCTGCAAGTGTCCGATTGTGCAACATCGCTACAAAGCCTTATTGAATGAAAAAAAAAATCGACCGATTTTTTCAACCTAAGGGTACTACGGGCTTATAATCATCATATTCGTGTTGCGCTGCAAGTGTCCGATTGTGCAACATCGCTATAAAGCGTTATAGGACGAAAACACATTTCAGACCGATTTTCTCAACCTAAGGGTACTACGGGCTTATAATCATCATATTCGTGTTGCGCGGGAAATTTTCGATTGCGGGCCATCGCTACAAAGCCTTATTGGACGAAAAAAAATGTAACCAATTTTCTCAATCTAATGGTACTACGGGCTTATAATCATTATATTCGTGTTGCGCCGCAAGTGTCCGATTGTGCAACATCGCTACAAAGCGTTATTGAACGAAAACAAAATTTAACCAATTTTCTCAGTCTAAGGATACTACGGGCTTATAATCATCATATACGTGTTGCGCTGCAAGTGTCCGATTGCGAGACATCGCTACAAAGCCTTATTGGACGAAAAAAAATTTCGACCGATTTTGTCAACCTAAGGGTACTACGGGCTTACAATCATCATATTCGTGTTGCGCTGCAAGTGTCCGATTGCGAGATATCGCTATAAAGCCTTATTGGACGAACAAAAATTTCGACCGATTTTGTGAACCTAAGCGTACTACGGGCTTATAATCATCATTTTCGTATTGCGCTGCAAGTGTCCGATTGTGCAACATCGCTACAAAGCCTTATTGAACGAAAAAAAAATTTGACCAATTTTCTCAGTCTAAGGGTACTACGGGCTTATAATCATCATATTCGTGTTGCGCGGGAAATTGCCGATTGCGAGCCATCGCTACAAAGCCTTATTGAACGAAACAAAAATTTAATCAATTTTCTCAGTCTAAGAGTACTACGGGCTTATAATCATCATATTCGTGTTGCGCTGCAAGTGTCCGATTGTGCAACATCGCTACAAAGCGTTATTGAACGAAACAAAAATTTAACCAATTTTATCAACCTAAGGGTACTACGGGGTTACAATCATCATATTCGTGTTGCGCTGCAAGTGTCCGATTGCGAGATATCGCTATAAAGCCTTATTGGACAAACAAAAATTTCAACCGATTTTGTCAACCTAAGGGTACTACGGGCTTATAATCATCATATTCGTGTTGCGCGGGAAGTTTTCGATTGTGCAACATCGCTACAAAGCCTTATTGAACGAAAACAAAATTTAACCAATTTTATCAACCTAAGGGTACTACGGGCTTATAATCATCATATTCGTGTTGCGCGGGAAGCTTCCGATTGTGCAACATCGCTACAAAGCGTTATTGAACGAAAACAAAATTTAACCAATTTTCTCAGTCTAAGGATACTACGGGCTTATAATCATCATATACGTGTTGCGCTGCAAGTGTCCGATTGTGCAACATCGCTACAAAGCGTTATTGAACGAAAACAAAATTTAACCAATTTTATCAACCTAAGGGTACTACGGGCTTATAATCATCATATTCGTGTTGCGCTGCAAGTGTCCGATTGTGCAACATCGCTACAAAGCGTTATTGAACGAAAACAAAATTTAACCAATTTTATCAACCTAAGGGTACTACGGGCTTATAATCATCATATTCGTGTTGCGCGGGAAGCTTCCGACTGTGCAACATCGCTACAAAGCGTTATTGAACGAAACAAAATTTAACCAATTTTATCAACCTAAGGGTACTACGGGCTTATAATCATCATATTCGTGTTGCGCGGGAAGCTTCCGATTGTGCAACATCGCTACAAAGCGTTATTGAACGAAACAAAATTTAACCGATTTTTTCAACCTAAGGGTACTACGGGCTTATAATCATCATATTCGTGTTGCGCTGCAAGTGTCCGATTGTGCAACATCGCTACAAAGCGTTATTGAACGAAACAAAAATTTAACCAATTTTATCAACCTAAGGGTACTACGGGGTTACAATCATCATATTCGTGTTGCGCTGCAAGTGTCCGATTGCGAGATATCGCTATAAAGCCTTATTGGACAAACAAAAATTTCGACCGATTTTGTCAACCTAAGGGTACTACGGGCTTATAATCATCATATTCGTGTTGCGCGGGAAGTTTTCGATTGTGCAACATCGCTACAAAGCCTTATTGAACGAAAACAAAATTTAACCAATTTTATCAACCTAAGGGTACTACGGGCTTATAATCATCATATTCGTGTTGCGCGGGAAGCTTCCGATTGTGCAACATCGCTACAAAGCGTTATTGAACGAAAACAAAATTTAACCAATTTTCTCAGTCTAAGGATACTACGGGCTTATAATCATCATATACGTGTTGCGCTGCAAGTGTCCGATTGTGCAACATCGCTACAAAGCGTTATTGAACGAAAACAAAATTTAACCAATTTTATCAACCTAAGGGTACTACGGGCTTATAATCATCATATTCGTGTTGCGCTGCAAGTGTCCGATTGTGCAACATCGCTACAAAGCGTTATTGAACGAAAACAAAATTTAACCAATTTTATCAACCTAAGGGTACTACGGGCTTATAATCATAATATTCGTGTTGCGCGGGAAATTTCCGATTGCAAGCCATCGCTACAAAGCCTTATTGGACGAAAAAAAATTTCGACCGATTTTGTCCACCTAAGGGTACTACGGGCTTACAATCATCATATTCGTGCTGCGCTGCAAGTGTCCGATTGTGCAACATCGCTACAAAGCGTTATTGAACGAAAACAAAATTTAACCAATTTTATCAACCTAAGGGTACTACGGGCTTATAATCATCATATTCGTGTTGCGCGGGAAGCTTCCGATTGTGCAACATCGCTACAAAGCGTTATTGAACGAAAACAAAATTTAACCAATTTTCTCAGTCTAAGGATACTACGGGCTTATAATCATCATATACGTGTTGCGCTGCAAGTGTCCGATTGTGCAACATCGCTACAAAGCGTTATTGAACGAAAACAAAATTTAACCAATTTTATCAACCTAAGGGTACTACGGGCTTATAATCATCATATTCGTGTTGCGCTGCAAGTGTCCGATTGTGCAACATCGCTACAAAGCGTTATTGAACGAAAACAAAATTTAACCAATTTTATCAACCTAAGGGTACTACGGGCTTATAATCATAATATTCGTGTTGCGCGGGAAATTTCCGATTGCAAGCCATCGCTACAAAGCCTTATTGGACGAAAAAAAATTTCGACCGATTTTGTCAACCTAAGGGTACTACGGGCTTACAATCATCATATTCGTGCTGCGCTGCAAGTGTCCGATTGCGAGATATCGCTATAAAGCCTTATTGGACGAACAAAAATTTCGACCGATTTTGTGAACCTAAGCGTACTACGGGCTTATAATCATCATATTGGTGTTGCGCTGCAAGTGTCCGATTGCGAGACATCGCTACAAAGTCATATTGGACGAAACAAAAGTTTCGACCGATTTTCTCAATCTAATGGTACTACGGGCTTATAATCATTATATTCGTGTTGCGCTGCAAGTGTCCGATTGCGAGATATCGCTATAAAGCCTTATTGGACGAACAAAAATTTCGACCGATTTTTTCAACCTAAGGGTACTACGGGCTTATAATCATTATATTCGTGTTGCGCGGGAAGTTTTCGATTGTACAACATCGCTACAAAGCCTTATTGAACGAAAACAAAATTTAACCAATTTTATCAACCTAAGGGTACTACGGGCTTATAATCATCATATTCGTGTTGCGCGGGAAGCTTCCGATTGTGCAACATCGCTACAAAGCCTTATTGAACGAAAAAAAAATTTAACCAATTTTCTCAGTCTAAGGGTACTACGGGCTTATAATCATCATATTCGTGTTGCGCGGGAAATTGCCGATTGCGAGCCATCGCTACAAAGCCTTATTGAACGAAACAAAAATTTAACCAATTTTCTCAGTCTAAGAGTACTGCGGGCTTATAATCATCATATTCGTGTTGCGCTGCAAGTGTCCGATTGTGCAACATCGCTACAAAGCGTTATTGAACGAAACAAAAATTTAACCAATTTTATCAACCTAAGGGTACTACGGGGTTACAATCATCATATTCGTGTTGCGCTGCAAGTGTCCGATTGCGAGATATCGCTATAAAGCCTTATTGGACAAACAAAAATTTCGACCGATTTTGTCAACCTAAGGGTACTACGGGCTTATAATCATCATATTCGTGTTGCGCTGCAAGTGTCCGATTGCACAACATCGCTGCAAAGCCTTATTGAACGAAACACAAGTTTCGACAGATTTTCTCAATCTAAGGGTACTACGGGCTTATAATCATCATATTCGTGTGGTACGGAGAATTTCCGATTGGGCAACATCGCTACAAAGGCTTATTGAACGAAAAAAAAACTCGACCGATTTTCTCAACCTAAGGGTACTACGGGCTTATAATCATGATATGCGTGTTGTGCGGAACATTTCCGATTCCGCAAAATCGCTGCAAAGCCTTATTGCACGAATAAAAATTTCGACCGATTTTCTCAATCTAATGGTACTACGGGCTTATAATCATTATATTCGTGTTGCGCTCCAAGTGTCCGATTGTGCAACATCGCTACAAAGCGTTATTGAACGAAAACAAAATTTAACCAATTTTATCAACCTAAGGGTACTACGGGCTTATAATCATCATATTCGTTTTGCGCGGGAAACTTCCGATTGTGCAACATCGCTACAAAGCCTTATTGAACGAAAACAAAATTTAACCAATTTTATCAACCTAAGGGTACTACGGGCTTATAATCATCATATTCGTGTTGCGCGGGAAGCTTCCGATTGTGCAACATCGCTACAAAGCCTTATTGAACGAAAAAAAAATTTAACCAATTTTCTCAGTCTAAGGGTACTACGGGCTTATAATCATCATATTCGTGTTGCGCGGGAAATTGCCGATTGCGAGCCATCGCTACAAAGCCTTATTGAACGAAACAAAAATTTAACCAATTTTCTCAGTCTAAGAGTACTGCGGGCTTATAATCATCATATTCGTGTTGCGCTGCAAGTGTCCGATTGTGCAACATCGCTACAAAGCGTTATTGAACGAAACAAAAATTTAACCAATTTTATCAACCTAAGGGTACTACGGGGTTACAATCATCATATTCGTGTTGCGCTGCAAGTGTCCGATTGCGAGATATCGCTATAAAGCCTTATTGGACAAACAAAAATTTCGACCGATTTTGTCAACCTAAGGGTACTACGGGCTTATAATCATCATATTCGTGTTGCGCTGCAAGTGTCCGATTGCACAACATCGCTGCAAAGCCTTATTGAACGAAACACAAGTTTCGACAGATTTTCTCAATCTAAGGGTACTACGGGCTTATAATCATCATATTCGTGTGGTACGGAGAATTTCCGATTGGGCAACATCGCTACAAAGGCTTATTGAACGAAAAAAAAACTCGACCGATTTTATCAACCTAAGGGTACTACGGGGTTACAATCATCATATTCGTGTTGCGCTGCAAGTGTCCGATTGCGAGATATCGCTATAAAGCCTTATTGGACAAACAAAAATTTCGACCGATTTTGTCAACCTAAGGGTACTACGGGCTTATAATCATCATATTCGTGTTGCGCGGGAAGTTTTCGATTGTGCAACATCGCTACAAAGCCTTATTGAACGAAAACAAAATTTAACCAATTTTATCAACCTAAGGGTACTACGGGCTTATAATCATCATATTCGTGTTGCGCGGGAAGCTTCCGATTGTGCAACATCGCTACAAAGCGTTATTGAACGAAAACAAAATTTAACCAATTTTATCAACCTAAGGGTACTACGGGCTTATAATCATCATATTCGTGTTGCGCTGCAAGTGTCCGATTGTGCAACATCGCTACAAAGCGTTATTGAACGAAAACAAAATTTAACCAATTTTATCAACCTAAGGGTACTACGGGCTTATAATCATAATATTCATGTTGCGCGGGAAATTTCCGATTGCAAGCCATCGCTACAAAGCCTTATTGGACGAAAAAAAATTTCGACCGATTTTGTCAACCTAAGGGTACTACGGGCTTACAATCATCATATTCGTGTTGCGCTGCAAGTGTCCGATTGCGAGATATCGCTATAAAGCCTTATTGGACGAACAAAAATTTCGACCGATTTTGTGAACCTAAGCGTACTACGGGCTTATAATCATCATATTGGTGTTGCGCTGCAAGTGTCCGATTGCGAGACATCGCTACAAAGTCATATTGGACGAAACAAAAGTTTCGACCGATTTTCTCAATCTAATGGTACTACGGGCTTATAATCATTATATTCGTGTTGCGCTGCAAGTGTCCGATTGTGCAACATCGCTACAAAGCCTTATTGAACGAAAAAAAAATTTAACCAATTTTCTCAACCTAAGGGTACTACGGGTTTATAATCATTATATTCGTGTTGCGCGGGAAATTTGGCATGTTCGTAGAATGGACAAAAATAGGTGACACGTATTTTTTTATACGTACCAAGATTGATTTTGAAGGGGTAAAACGCACCATCGAAAATGGAGGTATTTTTCGTTCTTCGTCGATAACGTTTGAACAGTACGAGATACGAAAAAATTTCAAATTGCATCAACGTTTATTTTTTCGCGTACTATACACCTGACATGAGAATGGTGCAGACAATACAAAATTTCATATTGTTTATTGCAAATTTGCAATTTTTTCATACGTATCTCAGAGAGTTCTTAACCTATTGGGATGCCACTTTGCATACAGGTAGAGGATGACAAAATAAAGTTGACGGGGTTTTTGTTTTTCCGATATATCATAATAAAGGGGTTAAAACTACCCTTCAATTTTTTACTCAATTACGTCGTTTAGTCAGCTGGCCTTTTGCCATTCCGGGTTAAATTCACGTTAATATAAGATCGATTCAATACTCGAGTACATATTTGTAAATGCCACTCACCCCCACCCCCAATCATCCCCCTCCCGAATGTTCAAAGTTCTTACTGTGCGGCATGGACGAAAATTTGTAGAAATAAAATTGATTACACTGCAGGTACAATCAGTCAAAATAATCGATACAAACTTCTCTGTTTTGGCGGAACGTTACCCTTAAGGGGTCAACTGAAAAACTTTGTTCATTCGGGAACGGGGCGAGATAAAAAAAAAGTTTAAAGGGACAAAATATTCTACTCTTCGACTACTAGACGTTTGTGATGACAATGGTGAATATAACAACAAATGGCGTATTATTTATTGCAATAATTCGTGAATAATTGGGTGAAAATCACTCTTCAATTTTCCGCTCATATCGGCACAGAAGTAGGTAAGGCTTTTGCTATTACGGAATAATTTTCTGCTTCGGAAAGTAACTGGATTACTATAGTATTTTTGCGAAGAAATTCTTTTCGGCACGTACTGCCTTTGAAGATTACAATATGATCGGAAAACTTTAATAACCGTTTTAACAGTACATTTTTTTATGGATAATACGTATTACAATAATGATAGTCGCGATAAAAGTGTTTGGAACACAGAGATTTTTTACACCACGCATAAGTGACAACAGTTGCTTCGCCGCATATGTCGCATGTCGGTGCATTTTGGGCATAGCAGAATTTTACCGGATTTTCGAACTTTGGTGGTCTTTCTTCTACGTAACCACTTTTGTACCACGCATATTTAAAAACGTTTGTAAATCGTGGAGAAGAAAACTGGTTGTGTGTAAGGGATTGTAATTTAACAATATTGTTTCTCAAGTGCAGATTGACGTCGTAGTTGTATAATATTACAATGTCAGAAAAGTGTTGGACAAAGTTTTTCCATACACGAAAACCATAAACATTAAGGAGATGCATCATTCCCGTTGTTCCTGCAAGAATTACCAATTATAATATGAACTAATTATCTACAGAACTAATGAAACTAGTGCAATATATTTACCTGCTGGAATGGTTAAAACTTTAATATCTTTCCCTTGCATATCCATTTCTTTCAATGCAGTTGGACATTGACCGCACCAAGAATCCAGAAACATTACCGATTTTGGACCAGTATTAGGAGTATATACTTCTTGGAACCAACGCTTGAAACGATCAGTCGTCAATTTTCCAGATTTTGAAGCCAATAGAAATATATTTTCGGCTCTGAACATAGTTTGTTCCACTCGAGGTCCATATTTTCTAGCAGGGTCGTTTTAAACGATCAACATAGGTGCCAAAAGCTTGCCATTCGCAGAAATGAAAGGCTGTATAATATAACTGTGTGATGTTGATGTTTTCGATTGCACTACTGTCTCAACGGCTTTCCGCTCTACGTCCGCCAATGTGCGGCCTGTATGTAGCTCTAAATTGAATCCTATGTTGATTTTCACCATTTCTATAAATTCTTTGGCTTTGTTTTCAAGTGTATCAGCGTTTAATAATTGTTGTTTCGTTACATATTTAGTAATCTTCCTTGAAACAATTCCATTTTCGGTTTTTAATCTTGCTATCCAAGAATCGGATGGTTTCAAATCTGGATCTGGCATTTCTACAAAATCTCGCGCACGTAATGCCCATCGTCGAAGATCGATATCATGGGCGGGCAGCTTTTTGTTCAAAGCATCTTTAATATTGTTCAACGTATAGTGAGCTATTTTTTTTAAGTTTTCTTTGTACGTGCCACCCTTATTTAAATTATGGGCCCACCGGCATAACTGCGTCACTGATGTCACCTTTCTAAAGTTCTTTTGAACAGATGATATTTTTCTATTCCCATGTGTCCGGGATGTCCAGTAATCTACAGCTCTTCTTTTGTATTCGTAACTTAATTCCTCTACATCTTGGGTACACACATTTTCATTACCTTCGGGATCTAGGTACCGATGTACGTGCCATTCTTCTCCACTGTTATCTTCTACTACGGCTGCTTCATGAACTTCATTTGGTGATAAAAAATCCAAACCAACTTCGAACTCCATTGCCATACTTTGATACAGCCCCTTGATGTTTATGGTTTCCGTGTATGGAAAAACTTCGTCAAACACTTTTCTGACATAGTAATATTATACAACTACGACGTCAATCTGCACTTGAGAGATAATATTGTTAAATTACAATCTCTTACACACAACCAGTTTTCGTCTCCACGATTTACAAACCTTTTTAAATATGCGTGGTACAAAAGCGGTTACGTAGAAGAAAGACCACCAAAGTTCGAAAATCCAGTAAAATTCTGCTTTGCACAAAATGCACCGACATGCGACATATGCAGCGAAGCAGCTGTTGTCACTTGTGCGTGATGTAAAAAATCTCTGTAATACTATAATCTATTGTAATACGTATAATCCATACTAAAATGTACTGTTAAAATGGTTATTAAAGTTTCCCGATCATATTGTAATCTTCAAAGGCAGTACGTGCCGAAAAGAATTTCTTCGCAAAAATTCTATAGTAGGGGAGACTGGGTACAGTTGTAACAATTTAGCTTTGATCGCTCATAAAATCGTAATAATAGAAGTGAGCTATGCACTAAGCACGTGAAGCGAAAGAGTGCTTATTAATCTTCACATTGGTCATCACATTTGCGCGCCTAATACAATAATAAGCCTACAGGAGCATTTTGAAAAAAATTCTCCGATCGTTACAACTTACCCCCATACCAGGGTCAGTTGTAATACTGGCTGGGGTTAGTTGTAACACGTGGAAATGCGGCACTATTCGTCTATTTTAATTAGATTTATTAAAATAAAATCACAGATAATGGTCAATTGCAGTGTCTAACAATAATAAGGCACAATTCTTATAGTTATATAAGTGAGAAATGGCGTTTTTATATCAGATATCTAAAACAATAATAGTTATTGTAAATATTTTATTTTCACTCCGCAATAACTATAATTAAAATAAAGTCAACAAAAACTCAGAGTTTGAGAGCATCTGTTCTCAAAAAACTTAATGATCTGGTAAAATCAACAGTGTCAATAAAAAAATCTTAAACCATCTTTACGAAAAAAAAACAAATGACAAATAAAACTTAGAGAGATACCATTTTTCACCTCCTCGTATGCGTATTTGTATTGCGATATGCCATGATGTCGTTGTGTTGTCTTTTTTATGCGTATTCTCGGCATCTACAAAGTGAAACGAAGGAATTCATAATGTTACAACTGTACCCACAAAAATTGTTACAACTGTACCCACAAAAATTGTTACAACTATACCCACCTCCCTCCTTTATAAATAAAAAATTACAGTGACGAGGCAAACTGTCTCACACAAAAACTAATTACAATATCATATTCTCTAAAGTTTAATCTTCAAGCAGAAAAATACTTATGATCCTGTTTTTAATATGAGCTGCGTAGTTAGAAAAAATCTTCAATCGAAAATACTTACTTTGCCTCGACCGCGCACAATAGGGCCCTTTACAAGCGACTGTAGCACGTAACCACCGAGGCAACCCTGACGAACACGTTCGGACACGTAAACTGCTTCTCTTTCCCCTGAACCCCCTCGCCGTATTTTCCATAATTCGAGAGATATTCAATTTGTTTCAACTGTACCCTGTTACAACTGTACCCAGTCTCCCCTAATTCAGTTACTTTCCGAAGCAGAAAATTATTCCGTAATAGCAAAAGCCTTATCGACTTCTGTGCCGATATGAGCTGAAAATTTAAGAGTGATTTTCACCCAATTATTCACGAACTATTGCAATAAATAATACGCCATTTGTTGTTATATTCATCATTATCATCACGACCGTCTAGTAGTCGAAGAGTAGAATATCTTGTCCCTTTAAACTTGTTTTTTATCTCGCCCCGTTCCCGAATGAACAAAGTTTTTCAGTTGACCCCTTAAGGGTGACGTTCCGCCAAAACAGGGAAATTTGTATCGGTTATTTTTATTGATTGCACTTTCAACGTAACCAACTTTTTTTCTACAAATTTTCGTCCATGCTGCACAGTAAGAACTTTGAACATTCGGGAGGGGGATGATTGGGGGTGGGGGTGAGTGGCATTTACAAATATGTACTCGAGTATTGAATCGAACTTATATTAACGTGAATTTAACCCGGAATGGCAAAAGGCCAGCTGATTATACCCTGTAATTGAGTACAAAATCGAAGGGTAGTTATTTGGACCCCTTAATTATGAGATAGCGGAAAAACAAAAAAACCCGTCAGCTTTATTTTATCATCCTCTACCTATATGCAAAGTGGCATCCCAATCGGTTAAGAACTCTCTGAGATACGTATGAAAAAATTGCAAATTTGCAACAAACAATATGAAATTTGTCGTTATCTGCACCATTCTCATATCCAGTGTATAGTAAGCGAAAAAATAAACGTTGTTGCAATTTGCAATTTTTTCGTATCTCGTACTGTTCAAACGTTATCGACGAAGAACGAAAAATACCCCCATTTTCGAGGGTGCGTTTCACTCCAAAATCAATCTTGGCACGTATAAAAAAATACGTGTCGCCTATTTTTGCCCATTCTACGAACATGCCAAATTTAATCAAAATCGACGAGACACACCTCAGACAGTTTCCCAGTGGGCGAGTGCACGTCACGAGGATACGAAGTGAAAATCGTGAGTGACTGTACACTTATCGTTAGTGAAGGAAAATTCGATAGTCGCGACTGGTGTAAAGCAGTCGAACAAAATCGACCGGATGCTTTTTCGAGTGATAACCGCGCGCTATGTCGATGAAGTGAACGTGACCACGACAAGTCTCAAGGTTTGTCGCGCAAGACTAGGATACTTAAACAAACGTGCGGAATGCGATCGAGTGTTAAACAAGAACTCGTGGAAGATAACGGTCGCGAACAGTGCGACGGAAAAATGCTGCAATACCTTACAATTGAGAGGGATTCACTTCCAACCGAGTGCTCCATACACCACCATACACGCCAGAACAAAACGGTAAATCTGAGCGAGATAACCGAAATATTGATAAATCAAAAGGCTTGCTTTAGGCACGCTAAAGTATTTGGGTGTGAAGCTTTTGTGCATATTCCAAAGGAATTTACGAGGAAATTCGATGCGAGGTATGAGACAGTGGTGTCGACAACAAGGACGAATCAATCAGCAGAGGCAAGCAAGAACGAGACAACGAACCTAATAGACGACTACAGTGACGGAGACGAATTACAGGACCGAGAGATAATTGATCCTGTCGTCGCTAATGATGTGCATGCAGTCAACAGACAACAGGAGGCGTCGAACCTGCTATACCCACATAACAATCCAGATTTCGACGAACTCGAAGGAATCGACGAGCTGCATTTAGCGCAATACGAGCCTCCAGCTAATTTCAGCGAGGCAATTGCGAGTAAAGAGTCGCAAAACTGGACAGAAGTAATTCAGGACAAATTGAAGGCTCACGAAAAAAACAATATGTGTGCGATTCTTCCGAAGAACCAAGAGTCTTCAAGAGGCTGCCTGATGGATCAGAAAATGGTTTTCGATCTCTCGTACAGTTCGACGCGAAGACGGCATTCCTGTACGGGAATCTCGAAGAGGACATCCACATGGACATTCCCGAGGGACTAAATGTCCCAAATAGTAATGCAAGTGTAGTGTGCAAACTGAATAAATGCTTGTATGGCCTAAAAGGAGCCCCAAGGTGCTGGAACCATAAGTTCGATGCGTTTCTTAAAAGATTCGTCTCGTTCTCCGAGACGAATCCAGACAAATGTATATACAGTGGGACATACGAGAATATTAAAGTATATTTAGCGCTTTTTGTCAATGAGAGCTTAATAGCGTGCAAATCAAGAGTAATTCTAGATCGGGAACCACAAAATTACGTCAAGAATTTGAGATCACGTTAGGAGATTGGAGCTGTTTTGTGGACGTACAAATCGAGCGCGACAGAAAGCGTAAACGGTGTTTATCCACCAAAGCGAGTATGTGAGAAGAATTTTAAAGAGATTCAACATGAGCGACGCAAAAGATACGAGTGTGCCGACAGACCCCCATGTTGTTTTTGGATCGATTCTCAACAAGAACAATAAAAAGTTTGAGAGAATATAACTCTGGGCTTTAGAGACAAACTGACGAGCGTATTATAGGACTATTTCCGCTTGGCAACTTGTCGTTACAAAGTCCTGAAGTGATTTAACCCCGGAAGAATCTACCGTCATACTTTCATTGTGAGAGATACTTCCCGAAAGACCAAGAGTTGTTGCAACATTGAACGTAATGGTAACTGAAAGAGATATATTCATTCGATTATCGTGATTGTCAGGTAATTTTAGTTTTTGAGCACTAAATCATGATGGGCTTGTAAAAAAAGCAAATAATTGAATTGTGCTAAACCAATCGTCTCCTTTTACTTGTCATTCGGTCCGATTGCCAGAGACTGTTTTATAATTCTTGAATTGGTTCATAACTTTGTACATATCATAAAGTGCTGCAACTTTAAAACTAGATTGCGTTTGGGAAATAAACGTATGCGGATACCGCCTCTCCTGTCGACATCCGAATGGGCCTACATGGAAACGTAGGATTTCAGGAAATAATCTCCTGATTAACATGTTAACACTGATCGGACGAGTAAACACGAAAGTAAAGTAACTTGGGCGGCTAGTTGTGGCCACTGATCGAAGAACGAATACAATAAAATACTACAAGAAACCTGGTTTAGAGCCTTGAAATAAAGACGAATTTTATGATTTAAGGACGTTCCCAAAGAGCAGTGCTCAATTTTAAGAAGTTTCTGTTTATGTGTTACGTCCCAAAGTAGAGAGACAGAGTAGCTCCGTTGATAATTCGAGTTGCGCGGGATTTTTTAATTGGTTTGCGCTATTCGGCTGAACATGAGCTCGCTGCCTGGGACTTACTTGTGCTCAATATACTGACTCAACGATTTTGGATTAATCGTCGAGGTTGATTCCTCTTTGAAGACGTTTAGTTTGATGATTGTTTTCCCAAACTTCTCGATGTTGATCCGTGAGAGTGAGTTTGTTGGGAAAAATATTAATTGCAACACCAACAACGCAATTACACTTAACAAAAACTAATACTTTATTTGACTTTCGAAATTACAACTCAGAAATTTGTACTTAGAATAATTTTGTAATGAGACTGGGATTTTACTCCCTTGAGATACTGTTTGATTCGAGGTTGATGGTATTCTCCCTTTCCTCTCTGAAAGGGTTGACCATTTCACCTCGGTTCGGGAGGAGTTACACAAATTGGATTGATTTGATTGGTCTGATTCCTAGCGAGATTGTTCGATTTTCTATGGAGGGGGTTATTTTGGTCACACGGGGGTGACGTGAGATCATTGCTTTGTGGACGGCATTCGTGAGAAAGAAAATACAGTTTCAAATTATAATTCGGAGAATAGTACAGAATGTTGTATGAATTGAAAAGTATTATTTCTCTCAATATGTTTAAAAAACTAGCTTTCAATGACATTTCATGTGATCATTTCCAAAAAATATACAATGAAGGCGGTGAAAATATAATTGTGAAATTGTTTACAGATAAATTAGATCCAAAGAAAGTGCAAATAACTAAAAATAAAAAAATGATCGCAAAAGTTTTAGACTTTTTGGAAAATAGAAATTCGCCAAAGAAAACAAGTTAAAAAACAAACAAAAATAAGTAATAAGAAAGTACCGATGTCTAACCGTAGTGATGTCTAAAAGGAAAGAAAAAGTTTTTTTGTTACTTTTATAACAGACTGCATCTAAAAATAAAACATTATTTTTTATGTAAACGTGTTGCTTATTAATATTGATTGATAATAAATATTTCGTTCATTGTAAAGATTGATTTTTCATTAACTTATTTCATAAAATTATGAAAAGTAGCTCACTTTAAATCATTTTTATAACAAAAACAAATACCTCTTGCTTTTGCTCTTATTACAGTAGGATTTTTGTTATATCTTGAACTACTGAATCTCATTTTTCCCATGCCAAACCACCATTTTTCAAAATAATCGTAAGAAAATTACTATTGTTATTGAATACATCTTGAGTTCGCTTTAACACCCATCGGGATAGGATTCACATGTTAAATACATAAATTTTAATCGTCAATATCTACAAATTTTGTGCCACAAGGACTACTAAAAAAAATTCTACGTATACAAGGTACTTTCAACTATGTATATTCAAAGTTATAGAAGAATTGTAAGAAAAATAATTTTTTGGGAACGTCCTTAAAGACGAAAGGATAAAATCGATCTTTTCGAAATGTTATCGATTACTTATTGCATATTTAAAGAATGTGAAATAATTATTTCAACAGAAAATAATGACTTAAACATTAAATAAATTGGACTTCATTCTCGTGTCTCCCTGTCTCCCTCCTTTTGTGTACAACGAGGAACCAAATATATTGTTGTTTTGTGACAAAATTTAATGTCGATGAATTAAGAAACATAGCTTAAAAAGGCAGAAATAGTATAAGTTATGGTACGTTAAAAAAGTGAGGACTTTGATAAAAAACGGTACACTTCTCTATGCAAAAAAAATGGTTTCAACTAATTATTAATAAGTGTTTTTCAATCATTTATAACAAAATATTATTATTCCATTGACAATTTGACAAACGTAGGACTTCCATTGGTAGAATAATTTTTTTCATTTTCTCGCGAGTTTGCCGAAATTATCAAAACTAATATCGAGGCAAACGTGTTTAAAGTTTGCGGGTAAATCATATACTTACGCGACCCGTACATGTTATTTATTAGCCCCTTGGCCTACGACGACGAGTGAGACTCGTGGTAAGGCATTTGGCCCATTAACGATAAGCACGAACCTCCCTCGTGGCACTTTGTTCGGACCAAACGTAAATAGCACGTGTCTCACTCATGGTTCGCTTAAGGCGTGTGGCCGCCCTGAATTTTGTTTCGCAATAAACTTGGAAATGTTACGAACAGTGTAAGTCGTAGTTGATATTGAAAATCGCAAAATTTTCGACGTTACAGCTATTTTTTGGTAGGAAAGTCGAGCCGCTGCGAGCGGTCGACCGATGTATACGAGTACAAAAAAGCACGAAGATCTTCTCAAAAAGAAAACCAGGATGCTAAATCAGCTGCTGAAGAGGACATCTATAGGCCAGAAATAGCTGATTGAAGGTAGGACTCACAAAATTCCACCGTTAGCCGAATTGCACATTTATTTTCATTTGCGATTATCTCTAAACTACATTTTTCGAAATGGTGTCACGTGAATCTCGTAAACTATTGGTCCGATCGCTGTGAAATGTATACACACTACTTGTAGATACATTATCTAAAAGGTATCGGAGGATTTTTGCAATAACTTGAGTCATTTTTTTTATTGACGTTTTTCTCTCGTGAAATTACGGTGAAAAATATATTTTTTTTCTTCTTCAGCGCACCATAATTTCCCTATTAGTCGAATTAGCAAATTTCGTCTTTTTTTCAGATGCACCAAGACGGTAACACACCTGCAGCAATAAACGCGCGTCGTGCGGACGCCTCCACAAAAATTTCTGCAGCACCGCCATTTTTTTAAATATTATGTACTAACATTTATTTGAACCGTTCTTAAAACCGTTTCTTACCTTGTGTCCAAAAATAAAAATATTTCGCTTTATACTTTCGAGTTTATGGATTTTGTTTAAATATACGCATTTTGCCGAACGGCCAGGGTGGCCTTAATGGGTTTTTGAGCTCAATTACAGATATCTTATTGCACGTACATTAACGTAGATCCAAGTAAATATTTATAGAAAAAAGCCAATTTTTCTCGAATCCACGTTTTTCGAACCGTTGCGAACGATAACTCGAGCAATAATAGTCGAATATGTCAAATTATTTCCCGATTTTTTTGTATAATTGTAGTACCTATCGTTGATCGCAGTCGTTCTTGATTTTGTATATTTTTCGAAATACAATGTTTTGAAATTAAAAATATTACTTTCACCTAAAATATTGCCATTCAAGAAATAGTAATTTCCAAAACAAAAAAACGGCTACCGTCGACGATAGCTATTACAAGCACAAAAAATGTTGTGCAAAAATTGTACATATCCAACTACTATTGCTCGAGTTATCGTCCACACCAGCTCAAAAAACGTAATTTCGCGAAAATTGAATGTACTTCAACTATTATTTTTTGTTTCAATAAAAATTTTCTTGAACCTATTTTAATGTATGTGGAATAACATATCTTTAATTGAGTCAAAAAAACCATCAAGTAAATTTTAAAAATTAATGAAAAAAAAATTATTTTTAAACTTACCACCACAGTGTTGTTCTGCCTTAAGAATAGGATTATCAACTAAAGGACAAAAAAATACAAAAATTCGATCATCGAAACCAAGTTCTCCTCTTAGCTCGAGGGACTGTCACAGCCAAACGCCAGCACCAACCATGGTCATTGCTTAACACAAAATGGTTGTGGTAGGTCCATCTGTTTTACCGAGATTTTCATGTATTAAAAATAACACCATTTTGTATAAGTTGGTGTGTGAATGCAATGGCAACAGGGCTATCGCAATATGGTGCGGTGAAACATTGTTTTCCTTTTAATTGATGAGACATCTGCAATTAAATTTAAAAAAAAATAAAAAAACACCTCATTAAGTTGCAATGGAAGAGTATATTTCGCAATATATCATACGCCAACTTGAAGGAAACATTTGGGTTTGTATGATTATAGATTATTTTTTCCTAACGAGGGCACAGAGCATGTCTACCACCATCCACTGGTAAAGTTGCTCCAGTGATAAAACTTGCATCATCGCTGACCAAGAATGCGATGGTCTTCGCTACTTCCTCTACGTTGCCTGGGCGCCCCAGAGGATGCGTAGATTTACTATGCTCGAAGAATGTGTTGAGCTGTTCTTCAGTCATGCCACTATTCTTATGCAAGTTCGTCACGGTGACACCAGGATTCACGCAATTGACCCGCACCTGTTATAGAATATTTCGTATTTACATTAAAACCTTCAATTAATCACACATATACAGTGTTCAAAGAGTACCAGAACCGCCCAATAATTCTTAGGGAAAGTGTTTTCTGAAAAAATGTTAAATATAAAAGTTATTAGACTTGAGGGGATCCACTAGTGTGACCGCCTGAAAAAAGGTGATTTTTGCGAGGTCTTCTTAAATAAAACTACTGCATGGAATGTTTTAATGTTTCAAGGATATATTTGTGGATATATAATAAATACATGATGAAATTTTTTGATCCTAAAATTGAAGATTCAGCGACTTATTCGCAATCTCCCAATACTACATTTTTCAAATTTGCTGCAGTTATAACTCGAAGACAAATCATCCGATCGATTTGATTCTTCTTGCAGCTTCTTTTATGTATGTTTCTCCATACCAAGAACCTCCTACAATTTGATGATTTTCGGCGTGCCAAAATTACATTTTTTATTCGATTGAGAAACTGGAGGTTCATGGTATGGAGAAACATATGTAAAACAAACTGCAACAAGAATCAGATCAATCGGATGATTAGTCTTCGAGTTACAACTGCAGCAAATTTGAAAAATATAGTATTGGGAGATTGCGAATAACTCGCTGAACTGTCAATTTTTTGGTCCAAAAAATTCGTCATATTTATTATACATCCCCAAATATATATTCGTCGTATTTATTATACATCCCCAAATATATCCTTGAAACATTAAAACATTCCATGCAGTAGTTTTCTTTAAACAAAATTCCCAAAAATCACCTTTGTTCGGGCGGTCACACTAATAGACCCCCTTAAGAAGACGGACTTTACCACGATCTTGAACTTGGCCTCGAAATTGGCCTTTAAGATCAAACCTGGGTCGACTTAATTTTTTCAAATAGAAATGCCTTATGTTTTATCATGGACTTGAATTTCATGTTGAAAAGTAAATACTTTTAATTCTTGTAATTGTTTCTTCTAAACTCTTCCTTTTTAAGATATTTCATTTGAAAGTTCTCAAAATCCATATCTTCAAACTAACAATAAAATTTTTACAAGGAACCAAACTTGAAGAAATAAAAATTCACTTTTTAAGTTCTTTTGGAAAAATTTGAAAAACAAATCTTTTAAATTTAATTATTATTCAAGAAATTTGCCTCGTCAAAATATATACATTTTTTATTGTTATCATCTTCCAGAAAAAATCGTGAATTACCGAGATCTTTAAGTTTTAAAACTTGGGTTTTTGAAAACTTTTATACGAGATATTTTAAAAAGGAGGAATTTCCGACAAAGAATGAATGAACTCTGTATATAAACACACGGTGCGTCATTTGTATTGATCGATGGAGATAAATCGAGAGAG
The DNA here is from genome assembly GCA_951802705.1 of Netelia virgata. Lineage (NCBI taxonomy): Eukaryota > Metazoa > Arthropoda > Insecta > Hymenoptera > Ichneumonidae > Netelia > Netelia virgata. The sequence goes on along the minus strand of OX637864.1, from coordinate 32,388,879 downwards.
TGAGGACGTGTGAAAAAAGGTTCTCATAAAAGTTTCAAAAAAGATGGTTATAATGAAATTTTGTTTCCATCAAACCATTGAAGGCATGGGAAGGTCATCATCAGTTTTTTAAATAGGAACCCGTCATTTTTCCTCAATCAACTTGTAGACGGAATAAAGGACAACGAATACAACGAATAAAAAGAAATAACTCCAGCCTCAAAAATGACGGAGTTGTGGCAATGGGAATTTAACAAAAACGGTGCACATCCTTTGACGGTGAAGGGAGGATCATGACCTCAAATCCAACGTAAACGTACAAACGGATCCTACATTCGCCTGTGAAAACCTATTACTTGCATTACCCAATCAGAACAGGGTTAAAAGTCTCAAAATACTACACAGAGACAAACTGTACTACAAAATGCAGGCGACTGTACGAGTCTGCCTAGCACAGATGCAAAACGCTATCCTCCATGCCTCACCGTCGGAAGAAGTGCTCGTGTTTGTTTTTGGGGCTAGGAACATTTCTTTTCTTTTATGTCTTGATCCTACTTAGAATATGACGAAGGAAAGATTATTAGTTCCTATTTAAAAAAAGAACCAATGAGCTTTACTCGACCTTGATGCCACGTCGGAAAAAAAATCAAAATATAGCAGTCATATGCCCTCCATGAAGCTGTAAAACTTTCATGGGAAACTTTTTTTAGTACCCCATTTTCTCGATTTATTTCACTTAATTCATTATTGAAACCTATACAATATTTCAACGTTATATGTATAAGAGGGGTGTCTATCGATCCTGCATATTGATTTTTCGATAGATTCATGAATGATTGCAAGTATTACATTCTTCAAATGATTATTATCCTGGGGGATCATATTGATATACGTTTGTTATTGTTGAAGAGTAACATACATACACAATAAATCTAACTTTCTTCAAAAAAATATAAGAGAATAAACACTTTGAAATACGTATTGGAATATAGTTTACGCCACATTAGCTGCGTTAGATACTCCTGGTCTCGTTTCGGATCGTCTATGGTAAGCTTTGCAGTTGCTCACCTGTTTCGCAGCAAGTTCGATAGCGATGCATCGGGTGAATTGATCAACTGCTGATTTGCTCATGCAGTATGCCAGAACCCCTGGGAATGATCTCAAACCATTAACACTCGAAACATTGACAATATTTCCTTTCGATTCCACCAGATGTGGTACTGCCAGCATGGTCAGATGATACATTGATCTGACATTCAAGTTAAACAGCCTGATGCAAGGAAATTAATGGGATTAGGGCCGAAATAAAAAAATAAAAAACGGCATTAGTAAAACATATTTTGGTATAAGAGGTAAAAGAGGTAATTGAATACCTGTCGAATTGTTCCAGACTGGTATTTTCGATGCTTCCAGTTTCCAGAGTGCCAGCATTGTTCACTAATATATTCAACTTGCCATAGTGGGTGATTGTCGAATTAAGAATTGTCTCGGTATCATGCTCGTTAGTGAGCTCACCAGGGATAATAAATGGTTTAGGTCCTTGACACTTATTTGCGACTTGTTGTAAATTTTCAACATTGCGTCCAGTAAGAGATAATAATGCTCCTTGACTTGACAAATGTACTGCAGTTGCTGCTCCAATACCCGAACTAGCACCTGTTATCAGTACAACTTTTCCTGCAAGGGCCATTTCTTACGTTTCTAGAAATAAAGAACGATATTCTATAATCAAAAACACAATCGTTTTGTAAAAAGTATTTTTATATGGCATATCATACAATGGCTATTATCAAATCCTTAACAATTATACCAGTTCAATGTAGAATTTTTATGGAAAGCAATTAAGTACTGTGTGAAATGGTCACTATCGTTTGCAAGCAAAATGCACAATTTGATGATAAACAATGACCTTTCAGCTCATTTTTCTATACATAAGTAATAGACAATTGATCCCAATCAATTTTGATTAATTTCAAGTTTATTGCTAGTGCTCACATTTTTATTTCTTAAAAGATAACATATGTTTATCGTAGAACTTAACATAACGTAATTGTTACAGCAATTTTGTTTTCTGTATAAGAACATCGTAATAGTATCAAATTCGTTGTCCATGCAGATTGCAATCAATATGTAACAAGGTGAAGTGAGTTTTATTGATACCAAATGAAACAAATAATGACAAATACTCTGAAATGCTCAGGTCAACAGAACAAAAAATTATTGTTCTTGAACACTTTCCAGATTCACCAATTTTTAATCCAATGATGAATTTGTGAATAGTTGTTATTCAGTTCCAAACATATTCGAATGTATCACAGTAAACACTATGTCGAACATTTGAACTATTAGTCAGTAGAGTTGAAAGAAGTCGAAATTGTATGGGATACTGACAAATTTCTTCCTATTGTTCAAGGATTTTTCACGCATTCTTTTCTTTTTGTTTGTATTAATAGATTTATTGAAGATATAGCGTTAATACGCTGAGATATAGAAATATAAAACTGTTATCCAACTAAGGCTAAAGTTACACAGTTTACTCTCTTCCGGCTCTACGTCGATAGCTCCACGAAATATAGCCATTTATATCTGTGTGTAACTCACATGATACCTATATCGCGTGGTCACACAGATAGGCTATTCACTTGAGCACACAGGCAAGCCATTCATACGCCACACACGCCATCTAATCACACTACCACACAGGTTATCTTCATATTATCTCCTACACCACTCGCTTTTACTGTTCGCACTCTGCACTCTCAAAACACAACCGTTCGCATTCGTCTCGTTCTGCGCTCTGCCACGCCCTGCCGCAACATTGGGCAGCTCATTTTCTGTGTCATGGCGATGTATCTGACCACGTTATCACTCCGTGGTGCGCTACGTAGCTTACCCGCGAATATTCAAACTCTTTTATTTCTGGTTTTAACACTAGGGTAGGAGTGTAAATAATACTATCATCAAATCGACAATAGCGAATCACATATTATATTATAGCAGTCCATTATGCAGCATACAACTCTATTAATTAACAGCACACGGTCAACTTCAAAATGGAGTCTATTCTTTCTGCTCCCATCAACGTTTACCTGCCCAATTAGGATCACTGAACAAGCCTAACACTAATATGTGTTTAATTGTGTCATACTCCCCGTCATATTTACCCAAATTGATTACTTCCATAGACTATCTTTTTAATACCCTTGTTATACGTAACATATTCTTGTTATTAAAAATCTCAATTAGGAAAATTAATTAGGTATACGAGTCCATGGGAAAAGCAATATTATGGAACAATTTAATTACCATGCTCAGTGGTGGAGCATATAAACTATTGTTCATGTTTAAAAAATATTAGTCTCGGGTTATATGCTGTTTTTAAAATACTTTTTACACAATCTAAAGAACATACAATGTTCTATTAGTCAATTCTGCACATGAATTATAACATCATCATTCCTGTGTCGTGGTTATACAACATCATTTCTCGAAATAAGCACTTAAGTCGATGGAAAAAATGGGAAATATTTTGCCTTTGATTATGCAAAACCATACCGCTATAAATCCATATGGTATTTTGCAAGACAAATATTAACGATCTACGAACAAGCATTCAGAGTGAAGAACCCCACTTAGTCGCTTACGTTTAGGCACAATGGTTGACCGCACGAAGGTTAATTATCACGCATGAGTTTCTTGTTTAACTAATCCAAATTAAGTATGACTGCGATTTTTGCCGGTAATTTTCGGTTTATGTAAAGTGAAAATGAAACAACGGACTTGAAGCAAGGTACTTGATGTAACAAAAAAAGTGATGGAATTTAAATTGAATATTTTCTAACATTGTGTTGCTATTTCTAAAAACGAAGCGATAAGCATGAACCCTTGCAATTATAATTAATCCTGACTATTGTGGACGAACTTTCTTGCGCTTTTCACACCATAAATGTTAAGTACACGAATAAAGCGTATTCACGAAACATGATAGTAATACTCTTTCAACGATGAGTACGTATGATACTCACACAAGTTTTGGAATTACTCCCATGTGATAAACCAATATTTATTCGATTTACGTACCGTTTTGAAACCTACAGTAAATTAGCCACCCACTTTAATTAACTGTTATTCTTGGTCTATTTGTTAGAGCGGAGATGCGCAGAGAGATCCGCAACGTTCGGCAATGAAGATAGAGGCTCGTAAAGCCACAATCCTTATAGTCAGCTCGAAGCCAAACTTTCTGCGGCTCGACTAGCCGTAAGATGGCTCTATCGTCACTCGACTTTAACCTTTGTCTCTATCAGCTTAATAAACTTAGCCGGCGACTATTAAGGTAGTACCTCCACAGAAGAGTTGAATTAAAAAATGGTTGAAATTCGACATAGATGTTATTTAATACATTATCCAAACATCTGTGCAATTTGAATAAGTTTGACCATCCCAAACCTGAGATAGTTACACTTAAATTTGTCTTGATGTGCATGTAATAAATGCGTTGTGATGGGCAAATAGAGCCAATTCTACCGTTAAAACTAAAATTGAGAAATTGATAAAAAAACGAGGATAAGCTAGAGTAAGATATCACGAATAATATGAAAAAAATGAGAATGATTCGGCATCTAGTTTCCAAGATATAACCATGACCATCACAATTTTTGTCGTATAGCACTAGCATATATCCTGCTTAGAGAGCCTCACAGGAAGAGAGTGGCAAACTGCATCACGTGACCCGGTCTCTTCTGATTGGCAGGAGGCTATCCAGTACATTTTAAAGCCATGGTGGGGGGTATGCCATTAACGGCATTGATTGATTGACAATTTTAAGGTTAGAGGACTTCAAACAACACCAAAAATGAAAGTACGCTTGTGCGTAAAACTAATTGGTAAGGTTTTTGTAAGTGATGAATTATGCTGGAGATATATACCTTCCCCTTTATTGTACATGTATACATGAAATAAAATTACAAATTTGTACATTCCAGATATCTGAACAGGATCTGTGGAAATTATAAAATGCCTTCCAGGTGCAGTGCACCAAGATGCACAAATTCTAATAAAGACGGATATTGATGCGTCAAATTTGCACACGATCCTGATGTAAGACAAAAATGGATTGATGCTGTTGGGATTTACATTTCGAAACCTACAAAATCGGCTGTACTGTGTGAGGTAACTGATTGACTAAGATATTGTCTAGCCTATTGATGTTACATTAATGCTAGTTGGTAGGATAGATATTTTTCTGTAACGTGTACCTCTTATTTTGGGGTTCATTTCCATCCATCGGAGTTATTCCGTGTTGGCAATAAATAATTTATTAGGAAAGATGTCGTACTGAATTTATTTTGTAATTGCGCAAAACCTATGAAAAGAAAACCTCTTGCGGAAATTCAATCAGAAAATGTTCAGACGCAAGAAAACAAGAAATGCAAAAGAGATCATTATTCAAGTGAATTACAACAACATAATTATTGTTTCCAAAAAGGAAAATCTATTACTTTTGGGTCATATAAGAAATATGTCCATACTGCACATGGTATTGTGATGAGAGAACCCATTAATATAAAGACATTGCCTGAAGAAAAACATTGCAGATTAAATTCTAATCTAGATATGCATACATCATCAGAATGTACAGCAAACTAAATATTGTCTGATAGTATATCTAGTGGAGAAGAATATCAAATACCAAAAGAGAAATCAAATATAGCATCAGAATGTGCTACAAATCAAATATTGTCTACTAAGAGTGTACCTAGTCCAGAAGAATATGAAATACTAAAAGAAAAACTAAAAATAGCTGAAAAGGAAAGAACTATTCTACAAAGTAGAGTTAATTACTTAGAAAAAAATATCGCGGAAAATACTGAAATAATCAATAGAGTTCTTAATAAAGATCAACAAAAAGCAATTGTATACGGAGCTACAAGATGTTCCAAGTGGTCTGATGAAACAATAGAAAAAGGATTGAACTTACATTTTGCATGTTATAGTCAGATAATTGATATCGTTGCTCAATTTCCTTCATTGCGAACTTTACGAAACAAGATACAGCATATTAAATTTGAACCAGGAGTATTTGAAGATGTTTTTAAATATCTACAATCGATTGTTCCTCACATTCCACCTACATGGAAAATTTGTGAACTAGTATTCGATGAAATGGCGATTAAAGCGCAGATCGATTTTGATACAAGTAGAAAGGCATATATTGGAAATGTGACATTGCCTGGCCATCCGAATAAATTAGCATGTAAAGCTATAATTTTCCAATTGTTTGGACTTGGCTTTCACTGGAAGCAGTATGTGGCTGATCACTTTACTCCATCTTATTCAGCAAATGATGCAATTAAAGGGGTTATTTTAGAAATACTTCAAAAATGTTATCGTGTAGGTTTGAAAGTAATTGTTTTGGTCTATGATATGGGAAATAGAGAATTGCTCACAAAATTAGGGTTTCATGTTACAAAGGCAAATATGATGTACACTATAATACATCCTTGCGATCCAGAGGTAATGCTATAGTTGATTCCAGATCCGGTTCATGTTTTTAAAAACTTGAAAGAATGGCTATGGAAAGTCAAATTATTTACTTGTCACAAGATTTTGTAGAACTGTACGATTTACCTAGTGATGTTGTTGATATGAGTCACATCGAATGGTTAGATTCATATCAGTCACAAAGTTGCATGGAGCTAAAACTTGCGCTGAAATTAAGTAAAACAATATTAAGACCAAACCATTTCGGTAAAATGAAAGTCACAAACTCTATTAGAGTTATAAATCATGCCACTGTATCGGCGTTAACATTTCTAGTCCAAAAAGGTGACGGGCATTCTCAAATGGAAACAACAGCCTGGTTTGTTAGATTAACTAGGGAATGGTTTGACATAATGACCGGAAGAAACCTCTGACATGCGTTTAGTTTTCACAATCTTGACAAATATAATGATACAATAGAACTTTTAAAACTAACATGTCATGTTTTCGAAAATATGAAAGTCGGATGTGGTTTATGGAAACCATCTCAGACTCATGAAATACTTACCACGAAATCAATGACTCAGCTACAAGATCGTCTTTTAAACGAATAAAAGTTTCTTTTCTTTTTTCCAGGCCGAGCAACTCAAGACAGCTTAGAAAATGGCTTTTCAAACATACGTAGAGGATGTCCCAAGCCAACAGCTCTTCAGTTCAAATACAGACTACGACTGATGTTCATAATAGGAAACCATGCATTACCCACCTTCAGTTATACATATGTTGAACTACCTGCCCTTTTGAATTTACTTTTAGCTAAATTAAATGAAAAAGAAGAAATTGTAGAAAAATATTGCGATTTCGATAAATTAAATGATATATCGGAGCCTATATCAGAGACTGTAGAACAAATACTTTATAGAATATGTGGATACGTTGTTTTCAAATTAAGGAATTTCATCAAATGTGAAGATTGTTATTTAAAATTGCAAGATAATTCTGATTTAACGTTCACACCGTCTTCTTTACCTGCCTTTGTAGCTATTTCTGATTATACTCCTGGGGCTCAAATAAGAGTTAGTAAAGAAGTGTTTCATATTCTCGAAGGAGCAGAAAGAATTATATGGAAAGCCAAGTACAAATTATTACTGTTAGACAAATTCCTGAATGACAGTTTAATATCTTATCTGCATACTACTTTAAAACATTTCCCTTTACGCACTTGTCATAATGTTAGAGACAAATTAATATCTCGATTTGTGTCAATGAGTGTAAAACAACTATCGATTACTGTGAGTGCAGAAAAAATGAACAACAATACATCAGCTTTTGGAAGTAAGACTATGGGAGCAGGAATATTAGCTGATAGGTTCAAACAGAAAAATTATGCACGAAAATGAGTTGAAGATCAAATTATTTTAGAGATTAAAGCCAAAATTATCTTTTGTAGTTATTTTAGTATAGTTAGTTTATTGTAGTAATATTACACATTGTTATGTTTATGCAGTATACTTGTATACTTATATTTTTCAGGATGTTTGTAATTAATCTTTGATGTTTTGGTCTATTAAAAAATCAAACACAATTATTTTGCCACAGTATTTATTTTTATGACTAAACCGCTTTAATATTTAAAACATATACATATACAAATTTTTCCTTCTCAAATCTTGGGTAGCTTTCATCGTCAATAAATTGTACAATAAGTAACATGCATATCGTGATCAGAAATAACATTACAAACTTTGTTATCTCTCACAATAAGACGTCTTGCAGAATTTATACAATTGGAAATACAGTGGAATTGGGATAACTCGAAGCTCAAGGGACCAGTTAAAAACTTCGTTATCCAAGTTCTACTGTATCTACAAAATTAAATCATCATGATCGAGGAATTCATTTAATTAATGCATTACATATCAAATGTAAAGGACTTTATATGTATCAAATCATCGTCTAAACGACGACATCTTTCTTTAAAAACTTCATTTTCTTGTATAACATTTTGTAATTTAATTTGCGTTACTTCATAGGTTTGTGAGAGTGCAACATTCATATTGCGAATACCGTTGGTATTACCTTCTTTTGCAGATACTGTTCCATTAACTGATTTCTTTAACATTTTTATGTCCACAGGCAGTTTTTATGCAACAACTTTCATTATGAATAACTTGTTTTAATGTTTTTCTTTCTAATTTTACACATTCATCACGTTTGCAAAATAAACTCGATATGGCACCTTTTCTAATAAATTTTTTGTTGCCAATGCGGAATAACTCCGATGTATGGAAATGAACGAACTATCATTAATGTAACATCAATATATTAGACAATATCTTAGTCAATAAGTTACCTCACACTGTACAGCTGATTTTGTAGGTTTCCAATTGGAAATTCCAACAGCATCAATCCATTTTTTTTCTTAAATTGGGATCTCGTGCAAATTTTACGCAGCAATATCCGTCTGATAAAATTGATCGATAACAAAAATCCATTGCCATGTCTACTAGCTATACGCTCAATCAATTTTTATTAATTATTAATTACGTATAGTTTTCCAAATTACGAAAATGATTTTCCAAAATTGTCCAAATGATTTTCAAATTATAGGATATAATAACATTCGGAAATATTTTAATTGTCTGCCAAGTATACGGAGGTGACCTGTGGTTCCATGTAAATCTATGTTTTCTGGTGTCACCCCTCTGCTGCCAAGGCTCCATGGGACCAAAGAACATAGATTTACATGGAACCACACGCCTTATGGGCGCACTTGGCTGGGGTTCACTTAGTGCAAACCCCAGCCACCGCTGGCGCTGCCCAATATCTGTGTACACGCATACTGACACTGGGGTTATAGCCCGTGCTTTCTCGCACTCAAGTGTTCAGCCATGCTTGGAGTACTGTTCCGCTCTCGCTCGCACCCACGAGCTGTCTACCCCGTGGTTGGGGTTCTTGTGGTTTCGATGTAAGGCAACATGATTCCAAACCCCAGGCATGCGCATTTTTTTATTTTTTTGTAGAGCTTGTGTAATAGCGAAAATGGATTTTATTCATAACATACAATAAAGATGTTTCTTTCCTAGAAAGTTGAACAATGTTTTTCTGAATAAACCGTTTAAGAAATTTAGGCTCCCTGATGAATGGGATCGATAAATGATTCATTGTAAAATCGTCACGCGGTGAGCGTGCAGATGTGGTAATTTCTTGTGATTCGTCTCGATATTTTTTAAATAATATACCGTATCTGAATATGCTTTTTTTACATGTCGTACAGTTATGATGGCGCGGCAAATTGATGTGCATATATTTGTTTACAGGCTGTATTTCTCTTTTGATTAATAAAAATAATCATTTTTACTAAAAACAAGAGTCAATATTGTAAAAAAAAAGTTATTGAACTTCGATGAAAACAAAATATCTATTGAAAAAAAAATTTCCAACACGATCCATGAACGGCTAGCATGTAATCCCCCCTTCGCTTCCGAGCGTGCCGTTGATACAAGAGCGAGTGAGATACAGATATCGGCAGGCACGCATAAGTGCAAGCGAGATAGTGTTACGTCCCAAAGTAGAGAGACAGAATAGCTCCGTTGATAATTCGATGTGCGCGGGATTTTTGAATTGGTTTGCACTTGAAATTTGGATGATTCCTCTTCGAAGACGTTTAGTTGGACGATTGTTTTCCCAAACTTCTCGATGTTGATCCGTGAGAGTGAGTTTGTTGGGAAAAATATTAATTGCAAACAACTAATAACAACTTAACAAAAAATAATACTTTATTTGACTTTTGAAATTTGTACTTAAAATAATTTTGTAATGAGACTGGGATTTTACTCCCTTGAGATACTGTTTGATTCGAGGTTGAGGATGTTTTCCTTTTCTTCTCTAAAAGGGTTAACCATTTCACCTCGGTTCGGGAGGAGTTACAAAAATTTGGTTGATTTGATTGGTCTGATTCCTAGCGAGATTGTTCGATTTTCTATGGAGGGGGTTATTTTGGTCACACGGGGGTGACGTGAGATCATTGCTTTGTGGACGGCATTCGTGAGAAAGAAAATACAGTTTCAAATTATAATTCAGAGAATGGTACAGAGTTTGATTACAACTAGGTTTTCTAGCGGTAATATCGCGCAAGGCGTTCGTTGAAATGAAATATAAATAAGAAAGAGATTGTCAGGCTGGATATTTGTACGTTAAAGTATACTCTACACTTAAGAGTAAATACTATCATTATTAGTTAAAGGTTTATTCTTGGAACGGCGTATATAAGAAGGATGTTTGTTCATTGAAAGAATATTTGGAAAAAATAATCTAGAAAAGTTCTGAGAAATAGTAGTTTAATGTCTGAAACGGGAATAATTGTTGTTTCTTAAATATAGTTTATAAATGGAATAATAAAATGATCAAAAGAGTAAAAGATATACATAGTATTTGAATTTTACCGGCAGGCTGCATCGTTTCGGAGGTAGCCAAAATAATAATCTAACTTATCGACAGGAGATGTGCGTTGCCCATGTTGGGACGTAACAATAGCATGAGAGTGGGGATCAGCTGATGCGTCGAGTGGTGTGTGGCACACCGATACATCGCCGCGCGCTCTACAGCCCATAAGTCGAACTACGTTTTCTGTGCCAAAACAACACGGGATCTGTGGTTCCATGTAAATCTATGTTCTCTGATGGGACTAATCAAGGATCAAGCGTCGATATCAAATTAATGTAATTGATGAACTGTTGGTAAAACGAGGGTTTTCATTGACAACAATAAACAAATCTAGCAATGTCATTGTTCTTTTCGGGACAATCGAGTAATTGAGAATAACAGTGAAAGTGAGCTCCATCATCATTAAACCATTGCAAGTAAATAACCTCAATTTCCACGTTCTGATCCGGGTTTTTTAGTATCCTAAAGATTCTTCAAATTTCTTACACAATGAAATTGTAGATTTTCTCGAGAGTATTATTAACCGGCCGGCTGTTATGGGAACCGATCATACGCATAGAAGATGGAGTCATTTGAGAAAGATCTTGGAAAGATCCGGTCCATTTTGTCGGCCAGATTTCGAACCATCCCCAGATACGTTGCAGTTTTTGATGGAAAGCTGTAAACTGTTGATAATTGGAGCGGGTGGCTTGGGATGCGAGTTACTGAAAAACTTATCTCTAATGGGATTCAGACAAATTCATGTGATAGATATGGATACGATCGAATTGTCTAATCTTAATCGGTAAGTTTGGTCAAATCATATGGCCGAAGGAAGTTTTTGCGACCCATAAAATTATGTGCCGTGACCTTTCTAGCCATTTGACATTGAATGTCGAAAGTGTATATAGGGTTTCTGGGACTTGTTGGCTCAAGTTTGAATTTGCTTGCTCAATTTGTTTTAAAAAAGATTTGCCATTTATATTGTTGCTATTATAAAAATGTCATTCACCGCAGACGGTATGAAACATTTTACAAAGCGGCATGAAGTTTTCAAAACATATTCATTTTTTTTGCACCAAAAAGCTTGGCCGACTAGAGAAAGATTATTTTTTAAGTACTTCGGCAATATCTCCAACATAATGGTTATTGCATTATTTACTGCTACCTCAAAAGTTCCTTCCACGTGGAACGGAGACTTGGGAAACAACCATTTATATTCTTAATAGTATTCTTAATATGAATTATTTCTTAGACTTTCCAACATAATCACCCGCTTTGTAAAGTCTTGACAACTTACAAGAGGCATTTAATCCACATATGATCTTTGTTCGATAAAATAATACAACAGAAGTATTAAAATCAACCAAAATACCATGTTACGAAAGTAAATGTCAAACTTTTTAAAATCAATTTGAAAAATGATAAAAATAAAAATGTATGTCTTTTGGCATGTTTCACAGTATTGATGAGAATATTTTTATTATAAAGATAAATATTTTGCATTAATGTACGATGCCGATGAATCCTCGAATGAAATACATTCAACGCTATAATTCTTTGAGATCCTACATTGGATATTTAAATGAATTGATGCTTTTTTGTAGTCATATAATATTTTTACTCAGTCAATTTCTGAACAAAATATGTCATTAATTGGGTATAAATAACGTCATGATACATAATTTCGATGAATGGCATCGGTCTCTCTATAACCTTTGAGCCTTTTACAACATGATAATCAATAAATGGATTGATCCTTCAAACAGGCAGTTTCTTTTCCGTCATAAGGATCTTGGTTGTTCAAAAGCAAAAGTAGCAGCATCATTTATAAATAATAGAGTATCAGGCTGCAATGTTGTACCGCACTGCTGTATGATTCAAGACAAAGACGAACCATTCTACCGCCAATTTCACATAATCGTCTGTGGACTTGATTCGATAATAGCTAGAAGATGGATCAATGGTATGCTGTTATCGCTTCTGATTTATAAAGATGGCGAATTAGATCAATCGAGTGTTATTCCAATGGTTGACGGAGGTACCGAAGGTTTTAAAGGGAATGCTAGAGTAATATTACCTGGATTAACGGCGTGCATAGAGTGCACTTTGGACTTGTTTCCTCCACAGGTAGGACGAAAGTAGCTTAGCCAGCCGAGTTATGCCGGATAATTGGATTGCCCATGCGAAAGTGAGACATTTAAAACATATTATTTGCCTTTTGTATACAGACGACCTATCCATTATGCACAATAGCCAATACTCCTCGATTACCGGAACATTGTATCGAGTACGTTAAAGTGATTCAGTGGCCTAAGGATAATCCTTTCGAATGTGTCATTGATGGAGACGATCCTCAACATATCAACTGGATTTACGAAAAGTCGATTGAAAGAGCAACGCAATTTGGAATTCGGGGCTTGACGTACAGGTTGGTGCAAGGTGTCGTAAAGAATATCATACCCGCTGTTGCTTCTACAAATGCAGCAATTGCGGCCACATGTACGACAGAAGTGTTCAAGCTCGCCACCAGTTGCACACTATCACTCAACAATTATATGGTACGTATATTGTTAAGTTATACAGTACATATGTATGTTATGCTAACATCGTATTATAATTCATGAATTCAGTGAGGCGACAAACGGAACTCTAACAATAAGATGATTATGGGAGAAATCAAATTGTGTCGCATTAACCATTTATAAAATAGATTTCAAACGGTCGTCATCGACAAAAAATTCATGGTTTCTTAACTTTATTTTAATATATTATTCTGTTCTGCTCGATATACAAAAGATCCAACAAATTAATAACTTAATACCACGCCGCTTTCCAGATTCTCACCAAGTTCCAAACTTAAACTAATTCCCACTTAATACTAACTAAATATTATTTGTTGAAACTTTTCAATTAACAATATAAAAAGGTTGGTTGAAATAGGGAACGGAGCGTGTAACCATCCATGGCTTTTCTTTGTAGGTTCTTAATAACTTAGATGGAATCTATTCGTATACGTACGAAGCGGAGCGAAAATCTGATTGTTTGGCTTGTAGTCAAGTGCCAAGGGAGATCCAAGTTGACGATGAGACGGTTAAATTAAAAGACTTGATCGATATGCTATGTGAACGGGCTGATCTACAAATGAAGAATCCTGGCCTCACCGCGAACATCAATGGAAAAATGAAAACTCTTTATATGCAAACTGTCACGAGCATCGAAGAAAAAACGCGAGAAAATTTGTCGAAAACATTGGCTGAGCTAGACCTCAAGGACGGTGTAGAAATCAACGTAGCTGATATAACCACTCCAAACACAATAGTGTTAAAAATTCGATTTCAACCTCGTGACATAGACATGCTGTGACCCAGACATTATACCTTGGTCCATTAAAATTCTCTAAAAGTCATCGACAATTTTATTTCCCATACTAACTGCACGTTAACAAATTGATTGTAGTATACACGAATTCGTAAATACCGTTTATTATAAACGGTCTATAAAAAATATAAAAAATCAAAATCCCTTTGTAAATTCGATTATCCTCACATTATGTTGTTGGCAAAATTATCGCTTATCATTCGAGTCATTGAAAATTAAATGCTTGATGACGCCAATGTAATTTTACATCAGTTATGTTGGAAAGGAATGCTGTACATATAAACATGGATTCTTTGTTTCTGTGGCACCGCCACTTGTATTGCTGCTTTTGGACAAGCTCTAAGCAAATTTGCGCGTATTTTTTTTTCTTGGTTAAATTTTGCCGCTTGTACTATACCACAAACTTGTATCCGATATAGGTACGTATGAACCATCCGGTAAATATTTACTTCACGGTGTGTATAAAAATCCTGCCTCAACTGAGATTGCTTCTTTTTCGATAGGATATCGACCGACTATAATGAAAGAGCATGCAATTGAAGCGATGATAGATATTTGTTAAACAATGTCGAAATCAGAATCAGGATTTTTTCTCAATCGATTGCTAAATCTCTTGCCAACAATTCTAAAACGTATACATATACAGGGTGTTGGGCAACTATCAGGACACAGAAAATAGCCCGGTATTTAGTTGGCGTCCACGTACAAATAAAACGATGAAAATGGGCCGAGATATTAATTCACAAAGATTAAAAGTTGAAACAGTACAGACGAGCCTGCCCCTGCCGCTGAACGATAAAAGAAAAATATTTTCCGCACGGGCGGCAGAACGTAAGGTTCTGCCGTCCGGCAATATCCGTCAATAGCACGATATGTGGCGGAGGATTATAATTTGAAATGGCGTTTGGCAATCTATGTATTACAGGCTCGATCCCGCAATCCTTGCGTTTCAGGAAAATTAAACAAAACCGTTTTGCTTCTACCGACACTAACTGCCTAGGTATTTTTGTATCTATATTATAGTTGCCTAACATCCTCTTATAACCCGAGAGCCCATAATACTTTTTTTGTGTCTCATCAGCACAACATGAACCACTGTAATTCTACCTTCTACTGCACAACGGTCGGTTCGCCGAACATAAATTGTGGATCACAAAGTGGGTGCCGCGCCGGTGAACTTGTATTGAAAATGCAAGATTTCGAATCATTATCTACCGTTCGGCGCATGTCGCAAATCATTGATATTGAAACAAAAGTTTGGGCGGACGGCATTGCCGAACGTGTAGCATGGATATGACGTGCAGTGGCGCGGTTTATTGTTGTTACAAATTGTTAAAGAAAAATTATCATTTTCGGTATTTCGTTAATTCATCAACATATTTACTAGAGCACGAGACAATATTATTGCCGAATATTTTTGTTGGACCGGGGACAAGCCACACACGCGTACTTTTGACTTAAGGGTGTAGAGTATGTGTGTATCATATATTAATGTTCGACATTGATTTTATATTATTTATGAAATACAACAAAAGTACAGGATACACACCGAATAAATTAAACAAATTAATTTTATTTAACTATATTATTTGTTACCATTCGGCGATCATGTTTTATGATTAATAATAGTATAACAGACGTAATAATGTTACCCCCGAGCAGCATGATTGGACCGTTTTACATAAGTAACAAAAAAAAATGCAATGCATGCCGAACGGTAGGTAATTACCTACCTACCTTACCTACTTTTTTATTACTTATCTAAAACGGTCACATCATACGGTTCGAGGGTGACATTATTACGTCTGTTATACTATTATTAATCATAAAACACGATTGCCGAATGGTAACAAATAATATTGTTAATTAAAATTGGATTTTACCGTCTTCGAAGGTCACCTAATTAATTTGTTCGGCGTGTATCTTCTATACTTTCGTTGTATTTGATAAATAATATAAAAACAATGCCGAACATTAATACAGTCCGATCTCCAAATAAGAAACCAGTCAATAAAAACTTTGGTCAGTTTCTCACTCGAGCGCTTCCCCCGATTCGACTCGAACTCGTGCTCCAGTAAATATGTTGACGAATTAACAAATGCCGAACATGAAGAGACGATAATTTTTCTTTAACAATTTGAAAAAACAATAAGCCGCGCCACTGCGCCTCATATCCACGCTACACGTTCGGCAATGCCGTCTGCCCAACCTTTTTTTTCAAAATCAGTGATTTGCGACAACCGCCGAACGGTAGATAATGATTCAAAATCTTGCTTTTTCAATACAACTTCACCGGCGCACCCCCGACCTTGTGATCCACGACTTATGTTCAGCGAACCGACCTTCGTGCAGTGGAAGGTAGAATTAGGGTGGTTCATGTTGTGCTGAGTGTGAGCTGATGAGACACAAAAAAAGTGTTATGGGCTCCCGGTTTATTATATTGAGATGGCGATCGCAATTCGAGCGTATAGAACTACTAATGTGAAATACGCGTTGGCAAAAAAGAGCATCGTCGTTATCTTCTAGTAGTCAACGGTGCTCAGAAACGCGAGACCAAAGAAAAGCTGCTCACTGCCGGTATATGTCTGGCTATCTTAACAATCTTTTTTTTCTCAAGGTCGTAAGCGTTGTAAACACCGTTGGGAAATATTCCCTGGGTAAAAGCTCTACGGCTAAATACCCACGATAAAATCCAGGGAGACTAGAGGGAAGTAGTTGGTCGGTTCAGTCCGTTGTCTCATGACATGTCATCATTGCACCAGAGATTAGGAGGGCGATCAGCAACGCTCGACAAAAGTTGAAACGGTTGAAACCTCGAGAATTTGTTCTGCGACATCTGTGGTCAAAGCGTGAACTATACCCACGTTAAGTTGGCCGCAAGTTGGTCGGGTGTTTCCGTGAATAAGACAGGCTGTGCAATGATGACATGAACATATAAATATATGGACGGCGACTCTGTCGGGGGGGGGGGGGGGGGGGGGGGGGGTGAACCTTCAAGGGTGAGGGGAATGAAAGCCTGCTGTAACGGATATGATCAACCAAGATGGCGGCGGCGAGATCTATTATATATATATATATCGATTATATAGTATATAGGGTATATAGCAACGAATTCAGACGACTCTAGAAGGAATATGCCTATACCTCGGTTGGCTCCAAGTTTTTTTCCGACAGAAAATGCCACTTGGCGTCGCAGCAGTCGATTTGTGACGTCACTCGGGATTGTATATGCCCCGTAGGCCGAGTCACGAGAACGTGAACGCTCTTCCGGCTCTAAATTCACAACTCTGACAGTCGAACAATCAAATTCCCCTCAAATAATTTGTTTTTGATTATTTCCTACATTATTTACTACATTACACTCTACACTTGCAAAAATTAACAATATATATGTAGAGTCGAAATATGGCAACCTAACTGAGCGACCCCGCTTTGTTTAAAGAGAGAGAGAGAGAGAGAGAGAGAGAGAGAGAGAGAGAGAGAGAGAGAGAGAGAGAGAGAGAGAGAGAGAGAGAGAGAGAGAGAGAGAGTATGGGCGCGTAGCGTACGAGAGTGATGAAGCATGTGAGAGAGAAAGAAAGAGTGAGAGAAGAGAAAAGAAAAGAACGGCGTAGAGCGACACGGACGAACGCGTCCGAGGGCGAATGTGTGTGCGTGTGTGTGAGGCCCGAAGAAGTTAGTCCTGACGAGTACGTTCGACGAGAAACGACGTTTTTGTAACACAATATACTTTTCTTCTAAGATTAAATACGAAGTCTATGGAGAATTATTTGAATTTTTTCACGCATCCCCTCGATTCCTTTGCCGTAGTGTTTTCCTAAAATAAATACTACATATTAGGGAAAAAGGAGAGAAGCCAGTTTGTCAAGTCGAATATCAGTGGGGTTATCCGGTGGGAAAACCGGCGGAGCTTTGACTACATAGTTGATGCGTTTTAAAGGGACGCATCCGTGTACCCAATACATGCTTGCAGGGACGCTGGTGACCGGGGTTCCAACTCGAGCATTCTAGTTTTATTTTATAAGAAGTATCTAACAAGAATCATTATAAGACATTGCCTTAGTTGGTGGAGTCTGTGCATTTGAAATGGCAAGATCGCACTGTTACGTCTCAAGGTAAAGAGACAAAGTAGCTCCGTTGATAATTCGATGTGCGCGGGATTTTTGAATTCGTTTGCGCTATTCGGTTGAACGTGAGCTCGCTGCCTGGGACTTACTTGTGCTCAATATACTAACTCAACGATTTTGGATTAATCGTCGAGGTTGATTTCTCTTCGAAGACGTTTAGTTTGATGATTGTTTTCCCAAACTTCTCGATGTTGATCCGTGAGAGTGAGTTTGTTGGGAAAAATATTAATTGCAAACAACTAATAACAACTTAACAAAAAATAATACTTTATTTGACTTTTGAAATTTGTACTTAAAATAATTTTGTAATGAGACTTGGATTTTACTCCCTTGAGATACTGTTTGATTCGAGGTTGAGGATGTTTTTCTTTTCTTCTCTAAAAGGGTTAACCATTTCACCTCGGTTCGGGAGGAGTTACAAAAATTTGGTTGATTTGATTGGTCTGATTCCTAGCGAGATTGATCGATTTTCTATGGAGGGGGTTATTTTGGTCACACGGGGGTGACGTGAAATCATTGCTTTGTGGACGGCATTCGTGAGAAAGAAAATACAGTTTCAAATTATAATTCGGAGAATGGTACAGAGTTTGTTTATAACTACGTTTTCGAGCGGTGATATCGCACAAGGCGTTCATTGAAATGAAATATGAATAAGAAAAAGATTGTCGGGCTGGAGATTTGTAGGTTAAAGTATACTCTACACTTAAGATTAAATACTATCGTTATTAACTAAAGGTTTATTCTTGGAAGGATGTATATAGGAGAGATGTTTGTTCATTGGGAGAATGTTTGGGAAGATATGGAATGTGTCTTGTTACATTGCGTGACTGCTTACATAAATGGATTGAGTTTAGTCTTTCAAATGTTTGGGAGATAATCTATAAATGTTTTGGGAAATCATAGTTTCGTAACTGAAGCAAGAATGATTGTTGTTTCTTAAATGTAGCTTAATAAATGAAATAATAAGATGACAATAAGAATAAAAGATATACATAGTATTTGAATTTTACCGGCAGGCTGCATTGTTTCCGAGGTAAGCAAGATGATAATCTAATTCATCGACCGGAGATGTGCGTCACCCATGCTCGGACGTAACAGCACGATCAAATCTTTTTCTCTCACGGTTTTTGATTTTCTATAAAGAAAAAAAATAAATTGTTATGGCGTAATGAATTTTGGGTAATAATTCAAATATTAAAGATAATCTATTTTTACAGTTACCTCAATTTATATTATGAACGTTCTTAAGAGTCAGTGTAACAGGCGACGAGCGATGCGAAAACGGCATCCTTATTTGTATGAGCACTGAGCAACCGATCAGATTAAAATTTGGCGAGTACATAGAGAATTACGTCACCTTGTACATGAGACTCATTTTTTTCGAAATTTTGAACAAAATTTTGCAGATTCAGTTTATCACTAGAGAAATGAGACAATTCTTTATGTTGCACCGATTCTATCGAAATTTTCGGACTCTTAGGCAACGTAGCATTAAAAACACGAACATTTTAAACTTTGTTTCATTTAATTTGATGCAAAATTGGCTGCGAAATTAAGGATGGGGTTTTATGGAAAAAAAACACCGAGAATATTATCGGCACAGCGTGAAAATAGTGTGACGAAATTCCGTGTGGAGCGCTGACGTATTTGTCTCACGAGATGGGTGCGGGAACTGGCAGAGGAGGAGACTCTCGAAAAGTTACGACTAAACACCGCATACAGCCACGCCTCCTATGCCACAATATCGAGATCCATTCTATATGTATATCTACTTATACTACGGAGTCCGGCCCCCTCCGAAGCCAACTGGGACACGTGCCTCGTGAAATAACGACGCCAGCCCGCTTTCCACACAAACGTAAATCATGAAATCATATGAACGACAAAATATTGATTGACGAAACTATGATATTTCACGATTATTCTCTAACTAACACCACAATACAGCACAATACGACCAACAATAAGAGCAATGCCATTCAGACCGATTGTTCTGTATAGTAAAATTCAGACATAATACGGTTTATCTTTCTCGCCCTAAGAAGCTGCCTATAGCTCGATCGGGCGAGCCATACACTTCGGCGACAGTATATATATATATATACGTGCGCCGCATTAGAGCTACGGGCACGGCAGAGTCGAACGTGTATGTGAGGCGTCTCTGTGTTCGACGCTCACGTCTCATCCATCTGCCGCGCGGGCTATGAGAGTTACCGACACCGACCCCGCGATACATAAAACGGGAATCGAGAATTTTCAGTCATTTTTTCATCAAATGATATGAAACAAAGCCCAAAATGTGCGTTTTTCCATTGTGCATGGATGTTGGCTTCAACACGATAAGAAATATCGTACGAGTATGACAATTTATCGTTTTTTATTCATTAACAAAATAATTTATTAAAAAAAAAAAAAAACGAGTCTTAGGATCTTTGTACCATAATTCTCTAGGTATCCTCAAAGTTTCAACCCGATCGGTCGCTCGGTGCTCGTCAAAACAAAGGCGGCGTTTTCTCGTTGCCGCTGAGTTTTTCGCTGTCAGCGAGCATAGAAGAAGCGAACACTCCACAACGGATAGCGAGTGCCTTACCTACGGTTCCCACTGCGGATAATTCGAATGAATATCGATGGTTCGAACCTATTTTTGCAATTTTTTTTTCACGTCAACAATTTAATATTTTTTTGCTTAAAAAACGGCAAAATATTGACTGACGAAATTATATATTTGTTATCACTTTGCCAGCACGGGAATGCAGAGTAGTGTTCCTAAGACAAACTGCCTGTTGATCCTTAGTATATATCAATAATCAAATAATACTCTTATTTGATTATTTTTTACGATTTTTTTTCACCCGGGCAATATTATTATTTTATTTTACTTTGTGCGAAAAGATTTCTTTTTCTGCGAAATATTCTGATTTTTTATTTTTATGTTTGTTAATATTTTTTCATTAGCGTAATATTATAGTTGAATTTTATTATGTTCCATAACATTTATTTTGCATCATATTATAATTTTATTTTATCATATATTTGTGGGGTTTTCTCTCGACGTTTGCTACTACTCTGTGTTGACGCTCCACGGCGCGACGCAACACGTCAAGAACAAGGGACTTTAAAAATGTAAACATTGGACGCTTTCGACTGCGCCCAATATACATATATATAGATAGATCGTCGCAGCGCTCGAAAGCCACGTGCCGTCGGACAAAGCTCAGTTCGCCGAGCACGCGAATGTGATACAACGTAGTCCGCGACGTTTTATTTTAACTCGCGCGTTTTGCCGTTGTTTCTTTTATTTATTGCGGTGCGTAGTGCAATTTTGGAATACAGTGGATTTATTGTGAAAGTGATGTGCGCGTAATTAGTGAACAGCAAGCGAATGTATGGCGAATAGCCGGAATAAATATAAGCGGCTTACAAGGAAGCGAACGTATTTTATTCGGTAAGTCTACAATTTTTAAATAATAAAATATGCACTTACTGAAAATTTTCATATAACCTTTTTTATAGGAAATTTTATTTCCTACAAAAAGTGTCTCTTATGATTTTTTCGGAAACTTCATAATTACCGCGATATTTTGCAAAAAAAAGAATATCGATATGTATCGATATCTCGAACAGTAAGCGAGATATTGAAAATTTTTATTCTTCATTTTCGATTTTTCTCGTCTTATAAGAATCAATCGTCAAATCGCGGGGCCTCGGAAATCGTACTCTTGCCACTGCGCTGACATTTGTTTATCATACATTGTGAATCGGAGAACCTTCGCTGACATTTTTTTATCATTCACTGTGTATCGGAGAAGCTTCGCTAACATTTTTTCATCATTTAGTAGGTATTGCAAAAACTGCGCTGACATTTTTTCATCATTTAGTATGTATTGAAGGAACTGCGCTTTCATTTTTTCATCATTCACCCTAGATCGAAGAACCTTTGCTGACTTTTTTCATCATTCTGTGTTTAGCAAAAAAGTTTGATTAAATGATAAAAAAATGTCAGCGCAGTTCCTTCAATGCATACTAAATGATGAAAAAATGAAAGCGCAGTTCCTTCAATACATACTAAATGATGAAAAAATGTGAGTGAAGCGACTTGTATACATACCTAAAGATGAACAAATATCAGTACAGTTTCTTTGATATACACCGTATGATGACAAAATTTCAGAAAAGTATCTTCGGTTCACTATTTAACGATTACGAAATATGACATTTTTTCATCATTTAGTATGTATTGAAGGAACTGCGCTGACATTTTTTTTATCATTTAATCAAACTTTTTTGCTAAACACAGAATGATGAAAAAAGTCCCGGGTCATTTACGGGACCCGAATGATATGGCAACATGCCATAAACTAATTTTTACAAATATTTTTTTTCCAGAATATATTTACAAATTATTATAAGATTAATTGTAAAATACGTTAATTACTAAACTCGCTCTGTTAAAGAGCGAGATCCCAGCGACGACTGTCGCTGTCCTCCTCCGTTCGCTAAAACGAACGGAGAGAGTATCAGTTTATAAGAACTGATTATCATATAATATGATTGCAAGATATATATTTTTGTATAATACATATTTCTTTACAGATGACTGGGCGTATATTACCCAGATGCATATATATATGCGTAGCCAAAGCATAGCGATCGTGTTTACTCTTTGCCAGCTCTGCGGAGAGCGGCAGAGGGGGAACACGAGTAGCCGCATATCGTGCGCGCGGCACGAGGCCCGGGTCATTTACGGGACCCGAATGATATGGCAACATGCCATAAACTAATTTATACAAATATTTTTTTTCCAGAATATATTTACAAATTATTATAAGATTAATTGTAAAATACGTTAATTACTAAACTCGCTCTGTTAAAGAGCGAGATCCCAGCGACGACTGTCGCTGTCCTCCTCCGTTCGCTAAAACGAACGGAGAGAGTATCAGTTTATAAGAACTGATTATCATATAATATGATTGCAAGATATACATTTTTGTATAATACATATTTCTTTACAGATGACTGGGCGTATATTACCCAGATGCATATATATATGCATAGCCAAAGCATAGCGATCGTGTTTACTCTTTGCCAGCTCTGCGGAGAGCGGCAGAGGGGGAACACGAGTAGCCGCATATCGTGCGCGCGGCACGAGGCCCGGGTCATTTACGGGACCCGAATGATATGGCAACATGCCATAAACTAATTTTTACAAATATTTTTTTTTCAGAATATATTTACAAATTATTATAAGATTAATTGTAAAATACGTTAATTACTAAACTCGCTCTGTTAAAGAGCGAGATCCCAGCGACGACTGTCGCTGTCCTCCTCCGTTCGCTAAAACGAACGGAGAGAGTATCAGTTTATAAGAACTGATTATCATATAATATGATTGCAAGATATACATTTTTGTATAATACATATTTCTTTACAGATGACTGGGCGTATATTACCCAGATGCATATATATATGCATAGCCAAAGCATAGCGATCGTGTTTACTCTTTGCCAGCTCTGCGGAGAGCGGCAGAGGGGGAACACGAGTAGCCGCATATCGTGCGCGCGGCACGAGGCCCGGGTCATTTACGGGACCCGAATGATATGGCAACATGCCATAAACTAATTTTTACAAATATTTTTTTTTCAGAATATATTTGCAACTTATTATAAGTTTAATTGTAAAATCTGTTAATTACTAAACTCGCTGTGTTAAAGAGCGAGATGCCAGCGACGTCAGTCGTTGTTCTCTTTCGTCCGCTAAAACGGATGAAGAGAATTACAGTTTCGAAAAACTGTTGTCAGTTGATAAAAACTGCCCTGCCAAAGAGCAAGATCACAGTGACGCCTGTCACTGTCCTCCTTCGTTCGCTAAAACGAACGGAGAGAGTTAGTTTATAAGAACTGATTATCATCTATGATGGCATTTTTGTATAATACATATTTCTTGACAGATGCTGGGTGTACATTACCCAGACGCATATATATATGCATAGCCGAAGCATTGTGATCGGTTCTCGGCACGGCATCATTTAGTATATATTGAAGAAACTGCGCTGAGATTTTATTATCATTCAGTGTGTATCAAAAAACCTTCGCTAACATTTTTTCATGATTTAGTATGCATTGAAGAACCTGCGCTGACATTTTTTCATTATTTCGTATACATTCAAGAACCTGCGCTGACATTTTTTTATCATTTCGTGTGTATCGGAGAGCCTTCGCTAACATTTTTTCATCATTTAGTAGGTATTGAAGAAACTGCACTGACATTTTTTCATCATTTAGTATGTATTGAAGACACTGCGCTGACGTTTTTTTATCATTCAGTGTGTACAGAAGAAGCCTTGCTGACATTTTCTCATCACTCAGTCTGTATCGAAGAAACTTTGCAGTCATTTTTTCATCGTTTAATAAAACTTTTTTGCTAAACACAGAATGATGAAAAAAGGCAGCAAAGTTTCTTCGATACAGACTAAATGATGAAAAAAGGTTAGCGAAGCTTCTTCAATACATACTAAATGATAAAAAAAGGTTAGTGAAGCTTCTGCGATACACACTGAATGATAAAAAAATGTCAGCGCAGTTTTTTCAATACATACTAAATGATGAAAAAATGTCAGCGCAGATTCTTCAATACATAATAAATGATGAAAAAATGTTAGCGAAGCTTGTCCGATATACACTGAATGATAAAAAATATCAGCGCAGTTTCTTCAATAAATGATGAAAAAATGATATTTTTAATTTCTAAAAATAATGAATTAACAAATATGTTAATTAATAAACTCGCTCTGCTAAAGAGCGAGATGTCAGCGACGTCTGTCGTTGTAAGTCTGTCCGCTAAATTGGACAGAGAGAATTTTAATTGTTTATAAATGTTTATTAACAAATATGTTAAAGATTAATAACCGTTCTGTTAAAGAGCGAGGTGCCAGTGACGCCTGTCGCTGTGAATCTGTCCTCACAATGGACAGAGATATTTTTAATTTCTAAAAATAATGAATTAACAAATATGTTAATTAATAAACTCGGTCTGCTAACGAGCGAGATGTCAGTGACGTCTGACGCTGTAAGTCTGTCCGCTAAAGTGGACAGAGAGAATTTTAATTGTTTATAAATGTTTATTGACAAATATGTTAATTATTAATAACCGCTCTGTTGAAGAGTGAGATGCCAACGACGTTCGTCGTTGTTTATCTCCGTCTGGTAAAATGGACGGACATAATTTTAATTCGTAAGAATTTATAATTAACAAATATGTTAATTAATAAAAACCGCTCTGCTAAAGAGCGAGATGCCAACGACGTTTGTCGTTGCATACTCAGAATTATCATAATTCTGTTATTTATTGCTGTGGTTGCAGCAAAAATAAACTTGAATATTTGGTACGCTCGGCTATATATTGTAGCGAGAAAGAAATTCTTGCAGCGTACGTGTAACATGCACACTAGTGTATGTTACATGTGCATAGCCGAGCATTAGTATTAGATTTTCGAACGGGGCGGGTCATGGCTGGCCCTGCTACGAGGCCTCGGCCTTCGGTCCGCCTCGTGTACCGGGGCTTCGTAGCAGACGCGCGCCGTGACATCTAGCGGTAGTGCGCAGCGGCTCGTAGTCAAATGCTGCGAGCTCTGCACTACCGCTGGGAAAGGGAACCCGTCGAAATTTTTCTCCGTGTTACACTGACTCTTAAGGTCGACATTATATATGTCGAATCAGTGGGGCACGGCAGTAGCAGATCAGAAAAAGAGAGAGTCGGCACGAGAACCCCAGGGTATACCTCGCATTAAAGAAAGTGAGAAGGCGTGCTTGCTCGTACGTGATTGGTGAGAGAGGAGACGGAGCTATGCCATGAAGTTGGGTGAGGTATACGTGAACGCGTATGTGCCACCTACATTCTTGTAGCGACGCCAGCGACGCCTGGCCATGGGGTACCAAACTGCCTTGGGGTACCCCATTTCTGGAGTCAAACCGAAGCATAGGCCTTCTATAGTCGTCTGAATTCGTTGTATATAGGTCAAAATCTGATCAACCAAGATGACTGACACGTATTTTCTCTACGCCCCTGTGGCTTCACCCGCGCAACAATAAACGTACCTTAGGCTCCGTGCAGATATTTCGTACGTCCATGAATGATGACATATGTCATCATTGCACAGCCGGTATCATTCACGGAAACACCCGACCAACTTGCGGTAAACCTAACGTGGGTACAAAAACTGTCACAAAACAAATTCTCGAGGTTTCAACTTGTCGAGCGTTATTAATCTCCCCCTAATCACTGTCAAAACAAGACACATAAGTAACACTCTGAAACTTTTGGGCATTTACTTTTGACAATATGGAATATTGTGCTCGCTGAAACACAGTGACACTCATACACTTTAACTGAAATCAATTGAGAACTTAATATATTTTAATTTACTCGGAAAGTAACTGGATTGTATCGCTGGTATCGCCAGTATCACTCATTGTGCATAGATCGTGTACAGCTTTAGGTTATGTTATACTCTGGTACATAGTTCGTTAATCTCGCAATATCATGGCTGCGCGCTCCCAAAGATTGGTCAGTTACTAGCGCCGATGGCGACGCTAAATGTACATTCTTTTGGCTACGTTTTTTAGATCGGAGTTGACACTCCTTTCCTCTAGTCTCCCTAATAAAATCGTTGAATACGCGAAAGCGCAATAGAAGAAAGACGAAAACGATCATTGGCCGTTTGGTTATGAGCTGTGGGTTTTACGACGGCCACCACGGAGTAAGCACAGGAAGCACAGTAGTTCCGTACTTCGTGTACAACGATAGAGAAGAAAAAGAAAAATAAGAGCAAGACATTGACGGATCACAAGGCAAGGACATCGAGAGCTTTCATAGATTATAACCATTATAACGTTAGTTCGTTGCATGAGTGAGCAAGCCACCTAATAACTCGAGCTGACATGTCATTCGAAGGAAAGTACAATACCAAGAGTCCAGGTTCGAACAGGCATATTTTATGACGAATGATAATTGTTGATTTCTTTCGGATAAACATAATGTAAACATAAAGCAAATACGTCATTCGGTGGTGTTTAGCCGTGAAGCGGTTGATGAGAGAGGCACAGGAGCTTTCCGAATCGACCGAAGAGTATAGGGCATGTCCCTTGGAAGACAATCTGTTCGAGTGGCATTTCACTGTGCAAGGGCCGCCGTCGACAGAATTTGAAGACGGTGTCTACCATGGTAGGATTCTGTTGCCTCCGGAATACCCAATGAAACCGCCTAATATTATTCTCCTCACTGTGAGTGTTCCAATCATGGAGACTGCATTGGTTCTTCGCTCTTGTCTTTCTCTGTGATCAAACATTTTTCATCTTTTCAGCCAAATGGTCGCTTCGAGATAAACAAAAAAATTTGTCTGAGCATATCGGGTCATCATCCTGAAACGTGGCAACCTTCTTGGAGTATTAGGACAGCTTTGCTAGCACTTATTGCCTTTATGCCAACACCAGGCAATGATACTATTGGATCTCTGGATTACAGCATTGAGGAGAGAAAGAAACTAGCCAAAAGGTTAGTAAAATACTATTAAATCTTATATAGTTATGGTACATGATTTTTATCTCGTTGAATGCACTTTATGACGTTGAAAATGGAATGCCAATGTTTTCTTTCCAATTTTTATCGTGCTTAATTTTCATCCACAAAATTTCTGTACCATTTCGAAGGGCAAATCGAATTATTTTAGGTTCGGTCTTTGTTCACATAGACATTTCTTTGTTTGCTCCAATTGTCCAGAATGTACGTTTTTATATGGTCGTGTCCTTCAAGAAATCGCTGGTTCAATCGTTGTGTTCCGTACATCTTTTATTCTAGACCTTAAACGATTCTCTACAAATGGATTAATGTAGACGTTTGAAAATGCTTATTGCTTGCACACAAAACCCATTTCTTTATTAATATATTAAGTCGCGGTGTTAAAGATTGCAGATTTTTTTTTTTTTTTTTGTTACGATGGCGTTAGCTGTTAAGCAACATTTATAAATTCTAGTTCATAGGGTCTGAGATTTGACAAAAATGTTGCTTTGACTTTTATTGCTATAATTTTGCAATGGCTGCTAAGCTAAAATTGTCTCCAATACCTTGTGCCAGGTCTGACAATTTGTAAATCACGTTTATTACATCAGAGTGTAGAACACAGTGTCCTCATCTCTAAGTATACATGAACATGGATCTATTGAATATTCAAGATATCGAATCAAAGACCATTTGATCGTTAATTATTACAATTTTCGCATGATGGAATAGTTCAGCCATAAAGGTATAGTAATATCATGTTATGAGCTTTCTATTATTATAAAATAAAACGATGCTATTAGAGTAATCGCAAAACAAATTTGTCTGCAGCTTTAATATCACCGGAGTTACGACACTTCAAAGATCGGATTTTTCAAGTGGCTTTCAACTCCGGTGATTTTTAAGTAACAGACAATTTTTTTTGTTCGTTGGATTCGTTTTAAATTCGACTGTAAGTTACTGCGCGCACTGGTGGTTTTGGTTACGGTGACTGTTTCGTCGCTGTCGCCACGTCTACGGCGCTCCTCTTATGGCGGTACGCGTACTTTAATGCGTGACAGCTGGGTGACATTTTGCCACCACACACTGGTAACGCAACTGTCACTTGCCCTCCCCACTCCCGACAGATGACAAATAAATTGCGTGATGGTCACTGTAAGTGCGCGTAGTCAATCTCGCGCCCACCGCCTTCGGTGACGCGACAGTGACAGTGACAGTGACGAAACAGTCACGGTGACAAAAATCACTATCGCGTGCAGTCACCAAAACGCGTATACCTAGGTGTCTTAAAAAAATCAAAGGTGATTTTTATCTGACCTTGCTTGAAGCCTCCGTCAGTAGCTTCGGCCATGGTATTTTCCCGTTAAAACTGATTAACTTTTGGTAGAAAGATTTTTCAATCGGTCTAATTGCAGTTGAGATAATTTAACTGTACAACTTAAAATGGGACACGCAGTATGTAGTTATTTCATTTATAGTCTGTAACTATGTATTCATTTTTATGGTTTAGGGCCAGATTCCCCACCTCTGGGTAAGTTCTGGATAACTTTATGCGGAAGATATTTTGTATATTCCTTGGGGGATATCTTTCGGATAAATTTATTCAGAGGTGAAGAAACTAGCCATTATTATTTTCGTTTATACCATGAATTATTTGTAGATTACAACAAAATTCTAGTAACATATCTAATTATAAAATTGGCGGTTGCAGAACACCAATACCAGTATTTTTAAGGATAAATTCAATAAATGTATTTAAACGGGACAAACAACTGGAAGGAAATGAATAGTTAGCGCGTCTAATCCATGAGGAATGTGAATTCGTGATATGATTTTAGGTATTTTATGTCGTACATCGTTTGTTTATTATTTTTCTTTTCTCGTTTCTTTGTGAAAATTATATTATTTAATTAATCACAGGGAAAATTGTATTGCAATTTTTTCATTTAGTTTCGTATTCGCTTTTGTGAACACAACGAACGCCAACTACCATTGAGAGGCAATGTTAAAAACGGCGCGATTGCGAGAGAGATATACGCATAACAAGATTAATAAATTCTCCGCGAAGGCACAACCGATTAGCACGAAATGAAGCTTTTCCGACTGTTCTGCATTGGCTCAATTACATTTCTTCCCGAAAGGTTGCATCCTATCTAAAGAATTTACTAGTCACGTTTTCGAAATGGACAGAATGCGCGACATATTATTTCTGAATTGCACTGGCCTTCGTATGCCATACTAGTTTGTTATCAATACATATTACGCTAATGTTGAAGGGTTTTTTTTAAGTTTAACTGCTTGAGAAAAGTCTGGCACCTTTTCACTCAAAATTACTTCGCGTGAAAGCTGGTGGCTGTGAAAAATTTGTTATTTTAACTTTAATGAGGTATCATCGAAGTTTAAGGAACAGATTTGACACATTACTAAATTTCTCAGCGTATGTTTTATGTAATCAAAGTAACGTTTTTATTGAATCATGATCTTTAAAGTACTGAATAATCGAAATTCAATGGATTTTGCAAATCCAACTGTTTTTTACCTTCAACTATTAAAATATTCGACCGATATCTTTCAAATTGATCTGTCGATCTCACGAGAAACAAAAGTGATTGGGTTTATAACGGGAAAAAATCTTTTGATTCGGTACATAAAATACATACACCGAAAATTTTAACGATACGTTGATTTCGTGCGTTGCGCAAAAGATCGTTTTTGAAATTTCAATTTCCATGATGCTGTAAAAAAAAGAATAGTGGCGGTGAATGGGAAAGTTCGAGGCTTATCAAAGAGGAAGCCATATGAGACAATAAATAAACAGATAATTCATTATATATGTATGTGTGAATATATTTAATATGCGTCGTTGAAGAACGTGCATCATTTTCAAAAGTTTAAAGCGCACATAACTCCGTCATTTTTGAGATTAGAAACATTTTCTTTTTTCTTACGGTATTTGTCTTGAGGTTCGATCCTGCTTACAATGTGACTTACAATATGTACAAGAATATCAGAATTACTAAGCGTTTGGGGTTAACTGAGAGTTTCGTATTATATTTCACATGTTGATTGAGCTGTAACCGCTACATGACATTTTTTAACGAAGCTAATGTCATAGTTATCCTATAATTATCCGGTGTTATCGCCCCGACACTGATTTTTTTGCTCTCACACTTTAGTCAATAATAATTGTGGTCGCTCTAGATTAAACTGATGATAGACGCGCCGTAATATATAGGATGTTAGGCAATTATCTGGACCTACAAAATACCTAGGTAATTGGCTCCAGTAAAAGCAAAAGGAATTTTTTTAATTGTCCTGTGATGAAAATTGGTCGAGATATTAAGTTGCAAAAAACGTTAAAAGTTTAAACAATGTCACCGAGCCCCCTGAGTTTGAGTGATAACAACGAATTATTTTCATTTACCGTGGCAACTCGGCGTTTGTTTATTAATAGTTAATTGGTTAAAGAAAGGTATTTATCGATATAACGTCCGATTGTATTGCTAGCTTATAGCTCAATTTTTCAAGCGTTGCGAGTTTTAATATCTCGTCCAATTTTCATCGCGGGGCAATTAAAAAAAGCCCCGTTTCGTTTATATCGACGCCAATTACCTAGGTATT
This sequence comes from Netelia virgata, assembly GCA_951802705.1. Classification (NCBI taxonomy): domain Eukaryota; kingdom Metazoa; phylum Arthropoda; class Insecta; order Hymenoptera; family Ichneumonidae; genus Netelia; species Netelia virgata. Next base: position 32,357,314 of record OX637864.1, on the reverse strand, counting down.
TTCTGCGTCCAGATAGATAGATATTTCCGTTTTGTTCGATTTTTCTGTTCCCCAACCCTTGTTTTTTGAACTTATTTTTATTGTACCGGATTTAATGAAAATATAAGCTTTTTAAAACTTCCAACTCTTCTCTGACACGTCCTTTAATTTGCAAAGTAACGCGTATTCCGATGGTTGATGCGAAAGATTGAATGATTTATCGAACCTCTCTCCGTTTATAAAATATAAACCAGTGCAATTAGTCCATTAACGGGTTTTCTATGAAATAATGGTCTTCAGCTGCTTCGGAGCATCTGATTTCACGCCATTTTGAAACATAACTCGGCTAATGTTGCGAATTTTGACATTTTTATGGCTTAAATACAAATTTTAAGTTATAGAAAAAAGGTTTTATTGATATCCTTCAATATATTTAGAGGAGGCAGTTTTTACTATTACTTGCGGTATTTCTATGTATTAGCTATCCGATGTGACTAAAATCAGACCGAGTTGAACCAAGTGGACTAATACGGGACGAAATATCTTCGTGTAGTCGATGTCGCCGTGTTTTTGCTGAAATCCATCTGCAAGGAGCCCTGATCCATATTGCCATGTGCTGTCGTGGCTCAGCTTCATGAATTTATAGAGTGTGTACGATTATATATCCTTTAGGAGCAGTCGTGCGTTTCAAAATGTTTCTTTGAAAGATTAATACATCGTATAGATTTCTTCGCCCGTTGCTTCTTTTCATTCCGGAACCGTTTTGTAGTGCCGTTCCTTTATTGAAACATGATAGTAGCTTGCCTCTCGGTCCAAGAAACATCGTGTATAGGATTCAACGTTTAAAAGTTTCTCTCTCATGATGGATACGTTGATCATTCTCTCTTTTTCACGCGTTGTTTCGCGATCTGTTCCTCGCGAAATGCGACTTAGTCGACGCGGGGCATTGTCAATCGTTTCGTCCCGAATGATTCCACTCTCTTGCACTTTTGCTTGATTCTCAGGCGTGTGACCTTCCTCTCGCTGGTTTTGCTTTCCTCATATCCGTAAGTTTGAGCGAGTAATCCTTTATTTATGAATTTCCATCTTGGAATGTCTTATAGATCGTTAACTTGGCAGTGCGAGAGTTGCGGGAAAATAGCTGATTTGCTGTCAAAAGATGGAACCAAACAGCCAATCACAAAGGAGGAACAGCGTATGCTGAGTACCATTGCTCTAAAAGTAAGTTGCAGCTTCAATTCAAAGACGATTATAATTTCGATCGATAAAGGTGGAATAATTTTTAGGCGGAGGAAACCTTATCACCAGAATCGCCACTTACGTCGGATCCAGCCGGCAATTTGAAGTCGGATCTGCGGCATCGACGCATTAATCCGCAAACACTGGAGAATGCAGACCAGGCCCAGGCGGACGTAATCGTCAATCAGCAACTTGCAGTCGTTTCCTATACTAATGACCTATTTTGGAGCATCCTCATCACGGTGTTGCTTTTAGCAATTATTCTTCTTATTCTACGACGATTGTTTTTTGTTTAGTTTACCATCACATGAACTAGTTACCAAAACGAAGGCGAAATGTACAGTCTGTTATGACAACATAGCAAATTTTATGGAGAATAATGAATCTTGTTTATGACTAAAAACGAATGTGAAATTCGTAGGCAACTTGGAATGTCCTCATTTTTTCTAATGCCAATCCATCTTCAGAACAAAATAAAAGTATACTTGCCACTGTTTGGATCTTGAAAAATAGTTGGTTTTCACACAGAACTGAACATGCAGTGAAACAAGTGCCTTGAACTTTTGTCCAAGGCTTTTGTCGAAAAACCTCATTTCCGTTTGTAAGAATCCATCGAAATCATACTTGTATGTTTTAAACGTGTGTTTGTGTAAATGTGTATCCGCTATAGTAACGTACTGGTGGCTTAATCAGACTCGACAATGGCGTGCTGTATACCCTATGCTAGTTCGAGGTGATCCTCTTTCAAAAAGCGAACTTGATTGTCCGCAACGTACACCGTTTTTTAAGAACTGACAATCAAGTGACTTCCACTTACATTAAATCAACTTAAAATTGGAGCATATTCGCTGAGAATGCCTTCACTTCTTTCCGTAGACCGGCATAATGTCTTTTCTGTGTGATTGAAAACTTACTTTGGATCTCACAATAAATTTAGTACGTTTTTCAAAATTATTTATGTCGTCACTACTGGATTCGTTTAGTAAACTATTGAATGAACATCGACGACGATGAGTGCGCATTTCGTTATCGCGGCCTTTTGAGTCGAGTCCAAAAGCGACGGTAAGGAGTGAAAAACACATTTGAAAGTTTTTTGTTATTCCCGATCAGGGCAGGGATAGAAATAGAAATAGGAAGAAATATTGTTAGGTATACGTTGAGGAAGGTTTCCACCGTTTTTTAAAACAAAAAATAGGCGGTGTCGTGCACCGCCACAGTTGTCTTCGTAAAAACGTCAATCGTGTATAGTAAATTGAAATTAAATCTTAAATTAAAATCCGCATGCATAGTTGAACCAGGCTTACCCTATTGCCTATGATTGTATGCGCGCATTGGCTTCCGGTTCGAGCCCGGCGCACGCCGGTCTGGCGCGTCACTCGGCGGCATAAATTCATATAAGCTATTATTGTTTTATGATATTATTACACAGATCAACGTTAATGTTGATCTCGCGATCTTTACAGATAAAATTCCGAAGGTCATCACCGCTCCCAGTTAAACCCAGAATGATGAATCGAGGACGGGGTGGCGGTTGTCAACTGCATTTTCTTTATTTTAAGCAAAATAAAAAATTGTTATTACACAATAATTTCACTAGTTATATGTTTATTTGTATGTTCTATCGTATCGTGAATTTCGTTACATTTCGTAAGCCTCCTCAAGGTATTCTACAACTTCTTCAATAATAATCGCAATATATTTCGTTTTCCATCTTTATGAAGCTGAGATGCTGTTCCGCGAAAGTTACTTCATCGACGTAAACACAAATCCAAACACAATCATTTTCGAAACTCTATGATATTTCCTCGATTGATTTTCGTCATCGTCGTCAACAGAAAATTATTGATTTGATTTAGATAATATGAGACGCTCGTAAGAGGGGGGGGGGCGAGAAAGTAAGAAAATCTCAGAATCGTGATGCGCCAACCCATTTTTATTTAGAATACGATATTTTATTTGATTCACAGTTTGTTTATCGTCCTCTACTGTTGCTTTTACGTTGGCTGAGCGTCATCACCTGGACAGACTCGGGCGTTTCTGGACAATATGACGCGTGGCACTTACAAATATAGCGGGTAAATTACAGTGTCAGAGTACGCAAGCACCCGAAACTTGGGCTTGTCCTCAACTTGGTCGTTAATACATCATCGACGATTTATCAACTACTTGCTGGCTTCTCGTCAACTAATTCACTACTCCCTTCTCAGTATTCACCACTCAACCGACGAAACGAATCGATGGGGCCCGTTGTAATTCACGAGCGGTCGTCGGACCGTCCTGTATCGCAGAACGTTGTCGAACAGCGTTGTCATGCAGAGTCTGTGCGCTTGGCAAACCTCAACAAGCCGTCACAAATTTAAACGTGTGGATAGAGTGTTTCGCTTGGTTTGCGTAGGTTTTCAAGCGCTTGTAACCGATCCGATCGAGTGTCGGCTTTTTGTCACAAATCAAAGGGAAATTGCCGAAAGCGCTGGTGACCGCGTTCATGCGTTTGTGCGCACTCATTGTCAATCTCGCTTGTGCACTGGTGGCGAACAGACGTACGTTGAGCTTCTTGTGTGAAAACTGAGTGACTGGTCAAATGAAGACGTCTTAAACTTCCTGGAATGTTACCAGGGAGAGTCATGCTTTGGGACCCGAGCAATAGTGATCACAAGGATAAAAAAAAGTAGCCGATGCATGGAGTCGCCTTAGTAACTCATCGAATAACCCAGCAAAGGAACTGAAAACCAAGAAAGAAATTCTTATGGTCACCTTCAGAAAGCATTTTTCGTTTTCTTTCACTTGTTTTCTTGTATTTATAATACAAATAACTTAAGCCAAATGTTATGGCCGACACAACAACCTCGACGTCCCTCATGCTTGCCTCTTCAGAACAAACTAACGCACTCGCAAGCGTGTGGATGGCGACGTACGATTCCTAAAGTAAAGCCAAACTTTTGTAAAGATTTGGAGTTTGCGGCCAGTGCCAAGTGTGCGGACGCGGCATCAGACTCGTTCATACGGGCAAGCACAAATCAAGAAGAGCGGTGTAATGTTGAGACAAATGTTCCGCCGCCTACTACACCCCTGACAAAAACCTGCCATCAAATAGTACGGACACAGGCTTAAAACATCCTTTTGGTGCACTTTTTCACGTTTCAAGCGCGCTTTGAAACGTGCTTGTTACATGCTTTCCGAAACTACATCCAACGCCGATTATACTTGGTTGAGACGTGGTTTAGTGCGTTTCAAGCGCGTTTGGTTACATGGTTGAAACGTTCTTTTTCGCGGGCCGTCGACACGGACTTTTCCCACAGAATAGTGAGTTTCAAGCGCGTTTCGAAACGCCTTTCTCACATGCTTTTTGTGCCATTTGCGGCCGACAGGTATGGCCATCGCGCATTTCTCGCGAGCGCGTTCTCGCGATGCCAAAAAAATCAGTCTCGACCGCGATGAAAAGTACGAGTCAACCCACTATCCCGAAAAGGATGAAGTCTCTTGCTTATGTCTAGCTTATATCTATATTGCGTCTATTTACAGCTCATTATATTAGAGACTTTAATTATGCTATTATCTTGGGGGTGATTCTTATTTAAGAGACCCCGTTTCGGAAGCGTAGTAAACCGTGTACCAAGCGTACGACAAGCCTATTTCAGACCAGACAATACTATGTGCTTTGCACCGAGTCGAAACGGACACGAAACGTGGTCGATATGCACTTTACCGAGTAGTCAGCGGGTTACGAAACGCGGTTGACTTTGTCCGGGACGATTCATATGGTTCCACAAGTCTTGATCATTTTGTGCAACAACTTCCATAAGGTGATTCGCATTGTAACGCGAACGATGAATGATACAATGAAGAAATATACGATGTCATACTTCATTCGGGTTATCGCTTAAGTTTTCATCGCCAAACAATCGTTGATCGAGTTATACCGTCGCGTGAAAAGGAAAGGAGAAACCAGAAAACAAAATCGGAAAGCAAAGAATATTCGACAGGCGTCAATTGTCGAATTGACGAGTCGCGCGATTCGATAGGCGTGTAAATCGAAAGTCGCGTCCAAATAATCGTTACAAAGTCTTATTATAATAAAGTTACATCAACTATTGTCTAATAAATTGTTATCTATTCGTAGCTAAAGGCTCATTTACATTTATATATAATGAACCGTTCCGTTCATTCATTTATCACTTTGGATGATTTGTCCAAGATGAACGTTTCAAAATGATAAATGTAAATGCGCCTTAAGGAACAGGGACGGTGTGCGTGAAAGGTACCACAGAACTGGATGAAAACTGTTCTGGATGATTTTGCTTTGCGGGATTCACTTTAGATGTTCATCAAAGGTGGTACAGTCCCGCTTGTTGGTGGTAAATCCCGCTTTAACTCCGAGCACCGACTCTTCATTGGAAAGTAACCCCAATTCAATCGTCCCGTCTCGGTGCAATAGAGTTGATTTCCCGATACAACATTGGATCGAGATCGTCATTACAAGAATTCGCGAGAGTGGACCGATCGGGGCGTACGGATGACGAAACCGGGGAAAGAAGGAAAGGACCGTGAACCATCGGGCGGTAGCTCGTGTAAGAGTAGTTGTACAAAATTGTATGTGCTCAATTTAAAGCAACTTGTGAGAAAATATTTGTCTCCGAAAATGAGTCGGGTGAGTTGTCGCCGCGAATGTAAAATTACGGACGAGGTGCTGTGCACGTGCGACCATCGTACTCTCGGAGTGGTGCCACGGGTCATCTCAAAGGCATGCCTATTTGGCTTTCATCCTCGTAAACCAAATTTTTATCCGCATGAAACCGTTGCGACCTTCGATTTCTTTTCCGTTTTTTTTTCGTTTTTTAACCGCGCCGGAAATGAAGTAAAGTACCTGCGGGTAATAAGGCCTAGCTAAGGGAGATTTGAAGTCAAACAAAAAATAACCGCTTGAATCAACAGATTTTAATGTTAATCAGTCTCAAAGTTCCACTACTATAACATATTTTTAAAAAATAGGCAGCTTTTGTCATAAACAAAAGCAGTATTAAACATTTTTCAAAACACTTCCAACAGGCGTTATATTACGGTACGAAAATAAGGCCTACGACTTTAACTTACGTAAATAAATAAACTTACGTAAATAATCATATGAATGCAGTAATAAAACTTTAAATCCTCAAAGAATAAATAAATTGACTCGCCTAGCAGCCATCAGGACACTCGACATCATCAGTATCTTACAAAAAGTATATGACAAAACTACGGTTTTTACCGTAGGTACCTTATGTTAAGAGGACATACAGGATCTTAGGGAGAGGATGTGAGTAGCACGAATAAGGCTGTATATACCTTAATAAAATGTATCTCGGTTCAATGCGAAGATAGCAATAGGATTGAGGTGAAATACGCCAGAATATTTCTGGAAAATGACGGCGGGGTGCAAAAGCATAGACATTTTAATGTTAAAACGAGCAGGAGACTACGTAGCCGTAAGGAGGCGACAGGGCTGATAAACAATGATGGGAAGAAATGAGGAAAAGGAATAAAGGTGGTAGCAATGGAGGAAGCAGGACAGGGGCAGATAGTGGACGCGATAAGAAGCGGAAACAAGGAGGAATGCAAAGTGAAGGTCGGATGAGCGGTGCAGAAGTGAGCAGGCTAAGAAATCCAATTTCTGCAAGGAGTATAAAGAGAGGGAAAAAGAGGTGGGAATGGAGAAGTATTGGGACAGAGGAACAACAAGAGGGGAAATAAGGGAATGGTGGACAAAGATGTGCGGAAGTGTGGGAAGAGAGAATTCAAGGGAACAAGGTGCAGAGTTTGTGGGAGGAAGAGGAAACACTGTCTTACATTTGGGAATATGAGGGGAGGCCAGGAGACATATGGGGGCGCAGCCCCTCAAAAATTTTAACAAGTAACAAGAACGGCAGAAGAAGAAACCAGAAGGAGGATGGAGCTGTGTGGGGGAGATGTGTGAAGTGACGAGATAGTTTGAAAACATCGGGAAGAAAAAGGCGACGTAGTAGGTCAGATGGCAATAAGTAGATATAAGTAAATGTAAATAAGTGAATGTTTTCAGTAACTTATTTACATTTGTTTATTTACATGTATTAAACGGTTTATATGGATTTAAAGAGGATTTAAGCGCACGAAAGAATGTAAGTAAGTAAGTAAAGTAAGAAAGTAAGAAAGAAAGAAAGAAAGAAAGAAAGAATGAACATAAAAATTTAGGAATAAGGAAAGTTATAGACAAAGAGAGAAATGTAAAAAACCCGCAAGGGCAGACATCAAATAAAGTTTTACTACAACTACTACTATTTAACGGAAAGAAATGGAAATATAATTTAATTTTTAAGGAAATATAATTGATTATAACTTTGAATTATCTCTAACAATTTTTTTTATTAATAAGTATTTTAAAATGGCGGAGTTACGGCGTAACCTTGCAGAACGGCTAGGGCGGTGGTAGTCTTGTTGTAAGGATTCCAGCTCCTTCAATAATGGTCGGGAAACGATTATTTAAAAAAAGTAGTACTTCAACCAGCAAACGCTTAAGTGATTCTAAAGACAATTACAAAACAATGAAGATGAACCAAATTGGTCGCTTTAACAAAATAGAGTATAATTCAACACAAATTTTCGCATTGTATCATGCAATAAAAAAGAATATTTTAAAAGGGATTTTCATAAAGAAGTTAGTATAAGTTCAATATAAGTATGGTTATTAAGTTGTGTACAACATTTTAGAACAATCGGTCAATTCGTTCGGAAATTATATTTCCCACAAGTGCTGTTTTAAAAAAAACGTGTTTCAACTTTCGAACTACGAAAACTCGATGATATCAGGGACTTACTGGTTAATCTGCGATTCCCGGGTCATACAACGGTCCTTCGGCTCCCTGATAAACCTCATTTTCCCCCTTCTTTGTTTGAGACAAGGAGTTGAGCCGTTCCTGTCGCGTCACTCGCTGCTGGTCTAAGTTATCAACACGTATTTTAATTTGCCGTATTTTAAGTTATCAACACGTATTTTAATATTTCTTCATTGAATGTAGGTGCTTTGCAGTAAGGTATCAAATGGTCGAGTTGAAACTTTCATTGGCATTTTCAGTTACTCATACTAATTAGTATAATTACTTAAACCATTGTGACTAACAAAGGAAGGTCTCCCTACTCCGCTCGGTCTCTTATACCTGTGACGCGCTGACCTGAGTGATACTCACAAAGAATAACATAATTACGGCTTTGGATTTTCAAAGTTTTCAAACGTTGAAAATCAAACTTGAAAATCAAACTTTTGAAACTTTGATTTTCAAACTTTACCATCATATTCTTGGACCGATGAGCTAGCATTTAATAACAACGAAACTTTGTTATTCGATGATGGTAGATGTACATATTTAGGCTGTTCATCAATGTACGTTATAGCGCATTTAATACCAAAGTAATCTGTATTCCGAAAATATAAACCCATCAAAATCATAAATTTGAAAATGGGAGTCAAGTTCAATATTTAGAAAATGCGTGGTTGTCGACTTCGCCGAGAAAAAATTGAGATCTGAATGGATGCCAAGTTCTGTAGATAATCCTGAAATTTATTTATAAGAACATACAACATTCTAAAATAAATTTCAGGATTATATACAGAACATGACACCCATTGAGATCTCAATTTTTTTCTCGGCGAAGTCGACAACCACGCATTTTCTTAATATTGAAACTCGGCTCCCATTTTCACATTTATGTTTTTGATGGGAGAACATTACTTTATGTAAAGACATTATTGTTATTCATAATTCAAAAGTGATCTGTAAAAGTAATCGTTTTTCCTGCTTTTACGTTGTATAGTTTTCTTTTTTGTGCTATTTTCTACAGTTTCTTGAACGTTTGAAATATTAGAGCCCATTGCCCATTCATTATCCCCAATTTTTTTTATACGTATTCTGTTTATGCTTAAGGAGGTTTATCTGGTCAACGAATTAACAAACAGATATTGATGAAAAAATCAGAATATAGTAATCAGTATCTATAACGTCATCTCTTAAAATTTCAAGACCTGAGGCTACCTTGTTCGTGAAAAATAAATAAAAACATACTTCCAAAATTAACATGGGCCGTTATGGGTTTCACTGATTTTTCCGTCTATAAACATTAAATTCACAATTATTGGCAAACAGTTTTTGATGAAAATTGCAGAATGAATAAAAAAATATCTAAGGAACTTCATAAAAGCGCTTAGAGCTTCATAAAATCGATTTAATCCAAAATTTGGATAAATTGCGAAACACCAAAAAAATTGCAGTTATAAAAATAAAAATAAATTTATTGAACACGATTACATGTTTCTTGTATATTTTGATGCATTAAATACAAGTTTCGAATCTGATAATCTCAAGCATTCATAAATCTGTAAAAAATCGTAAAAAATAGCATATAAAGAGAAGGTAGGAAACAAAACATGGATTTCAAACTGTTCTTCAGTTTGTATCGAATTCTTTTGTCTTCAAATGACCTACGCAGCGGGTTCCTTTTTCATTTCCTATTTTCTCTCGGTATTTCTCTTTATAACGTCCAGCAAAAATCTGCCATCATGTTGACATTCCAATTTCCTTGATAGCTACTCTCCATTTCACTTATACCTTGATGAAATCTCCTCGTTCTTCACTGTAGTCTCCGAGATCTTCAGGAAAGTAGTGGAGGTAAGAATGTAGAAAGTGCAATTTAATATTCATCGAGCAACCCAAATTTTTGAAAATTTCCAGCAACTCTTTAATTAAAGTCTTGTAATTCTCATTTTTATTATTTCCCCAAAAGTTTTGTTAAACATTTTAAAAGTTAGCTAGAATTTGCGTCCTCAAATAAACACCGAATTCGGGGTCCATCGAAATTCCTTTTAACTTAGCATCACTTATCGCGGGAAACTTTTCTCCCAAGCACTGGAAACAATCGCCATCATTGTCCAGAGCTTTGACGTACTGTTTTATGAGATCCAGCTTAATATGCAGTGGTGGTGGCAAATATTTAGAAGGATCAATCAATCAATGGTTTCCGTATAACATTGTGAGTACCTGGATTAAATTTTGCTCTCGTTGGCCATTCTTTCTTAACCCAGTGATTTTTTCTATCGAATGTTGACCTAAAAGTAGTGTTGCAATTTTTAGATCACCACAAACTTTCCATTGATGTTCCGGATACTTTATTTCATCCAATACAATCTGTAAATTTCCGTAAGTCTCTTTTAGTTTAGTTGAATGAGCTATTGGAATAGTTGCATATGTGTTTCCATCATGAAGCAAGACAGCTTTGAGACTTCTTGTTGATGAATTAATAAATAGTTTCCACTCATCATGTTTGGATGTGTTCGGTTTTAATTCATCAACATTCATGAAAAATTACCGGAACTCCTCTTCCGAAAAAGAGAAAAGGAAACAAAGAAGAACAGTTTGAAATCCATGTTTCGTTTCCTACCTTCTCTTTATATGCTAAAAAAGATTAAGTGAGAGTTTTATTTGCACACCCTTTTTCCGGGGTTCTACAATATCAACCTCATTCTTATTCCCCATCTTCTGACTCTCTTCTTTTTCTACCTCATTTGATCTTTTTCCACAACTTCGGACTTTTCTTATTTATGCTGTCCTGGCTGCAGCCGCTTCGCATTTCCACCTAACCTCCTGTATCGCATTTGCCGCGGACGAAGGGAAACTGCAGAAAACCTCCGCCGATACAGGTCGGTGCCTACCTAGTCTCCCCCTGTGCCAATGCGAGTAAACTCAAGCACGACCATCAGAGGCGTCTAAGGCCGACACTTCCTCAGCTGTGATAATGGATTGCAGAAAAAACACAGAAATTTTTGTTTTCTATTGGTGTCGGCTGCGGGGATCGAACCCGAATCTGCTGCGTACGAACCCAGCGCCCTATCCACACAGCCACTACGCTCCTTTTCTCTTTATATGTTATTTTTTACGATTTGTTAAATAGATTTATGAATGTTTGAGATTATCAGATTCGAAACTTGTATTTAATGCATCAAAATATACAAGAAACATATGTGATCGTGTTCAATAATTTATTTTTATTTTTATAATTGTAATTTGCCTCGGTTTTTTGCAATTTACTCAAATTTTGGAGGATTGACGGGCCAAATAAACTTCAGATTCAGCGGATCGAACTACATAAAAATCATACTCGATCCAGGTCCATTTTTTCCCTCCATGAGTGCAATTTTTCGCGATTTTTTGCAATTTTTAACGGTTTTTCGCTATTTACACAAAATGTTGAGGGTGTACGAGCTAAACGGACCTCAGATTCGGATTCAGCACGTCGAAATACATGTCGGTAGGTAGGTCTGCTCAAATGTACAGACCACTTTCTTTTTTTTTGTGTGCCGGTGTAATTTTCAGTTTCACCATCAGTCACATCAGAGTGACCTGAAATTCTCTAATATCTTGAAAAATACGCATCGTACAGACAAATTCGCCGAATCAAAACTTTAATATCTTCAAGGGGGCATCCGTTGGTACTAAATTATACCCACCCCCGCACCCCCTGTGGGCGGGGCGGGCGGCAAGTTTGAAATCTTAAATGGGAACCCATATTTTGTATCGCAGATTCGGATCCTAAGTCGAGGGCTACGTATGTTTTGTCCGAAACATTTTTTTCGATTCGCGACAGATGGCGCTGTAATCGTAAGAAATCGAACAGAAACCAAAAGAATAAAAAAACAGAGAAACACGTATTTAATTTTTTTCGACGGACTATTCAATGATGTCACGCCCCCCCCCTCCTCTATGGGGGTTGGGGTAAAAACTACGGTTAGCGTAACCCAGGAATAACGGCGTGGACGTAGTAGTTTTATGTTGCCTTCGGGGTGCTCAATTAACGGGAGTCCTCTTACCTCTCATCTTTCGGGGTGCTTCACCTTAAGGGGTCACGTACAGTTAGAATTTTCAAAAAATCGATTTTTTTTTACATTTTCTAAAAGTAGCACATTTGAAAAGTATTCTGTGAAAATTTTAGACGAATCCGACTGTTGGGTATGGAGATATGTAACTTTGAACGGAAATTTTTCTTCTGCATGTAAATCGTACTGAAAACTTTGAATGCGTTTTTCTCGAAACTATGTTTTCGAACACGGTGATCACTGTACCTCGGAAACGGCTTTACCGATCGACTTGAAATTTTGCTCACTTTTTCTAGACATAATTGTCCTCCGGATGAACAAAGGATTTTTCTATGCGATTATTTTATTTTTTTTATAGCTGAAAATGTGAGCAAAATTTGGGTCGAAAACACAACTTTGACTTCCAACATCCACCATTTTGTGAAAAATCATAAAATCCTTCGATCAACCGGAGCATTATGTCATTAACTAATGATCCCTACTTTTATTTTGATTTCGGACGATCCGGTGACGAGCTGCACTGATCACCGCGGAGGACCTTTTTTTTGGGACCCCTACGTTACGTGCGGTTATGGAAAAATTTCTGCATATTTTGCAATGAAAAAATTGTATTATTTACTTAAAATATATGTCTTTTGTATGGAAAAAGATTTACGATTAATTACTTAAATGTGTCCCCAAAAAAAATTCGCAAAAAACCCCTTTTTTTCGAAGTCCTCACTGTACGTGACCCCTTAATTGGTTGCTGAGCTATCAACGACCAAATGAAAAAGGACCCTTATCATTAAAAGTCGGATATCTCAGCCAAAAATTGACGTAAAGAGATGAATAAAAAAGCAAATTGAAACTGCAACAATAGGCTATCTGGTCCATGTATTTGTTTGCCTAATAAAATTGTCTAAGCCCGTAGACCAAACGAAAAAAAAAGACAAAATTTCTTCGCGCTATTTCTTATTATTGCGTAGTTACCGCAGCTCATTAAAACTTTTTTTTTTTATCTTCATACGACCATTTTTCACTGAGCTGTCTTTCAAACATCACTAACAAAAGTTAGTTCAAGTTTGAGTATAATAATTTGGCCGCCCTCTGTATGTAAGTTGAAGGAACAACATGTATGTTATGTTATCGTAAATAAGTTATTGAGCCCATTTAACTAAGGCTTTTTAAACAGAATACAATAGTTATTCCTCCATCCGAATGTCGCCATTAAGTGCAGATGCCCGCACATTTCACGAGACCAACTATTTTTTCAGTATACGGAAGAATTCGATATATAGAATCAATCAGTTATATTTGAATAATCGTAGGGCAGAGGTAGTAGATAAACTTTAACTGCGCTATTGCATGAATGCAACTTGTTTTCGTTCAATAGTACAAATTAACAAAATGATCGTTCAAAATATAACAGTTTCACGTGCGACACAATTTGAAACATTATTAATATCATACAGTGTGTAGTTTATCAAGAGACGTACTATACAGATATTGGGTGTAGCACATTATATTTTTCATTACTTTACAATAAAATTACATGAAAATAAATGGACGTGACAATGGGACAGTTGAGTGCTAATGAGTGAAATCGTTTCACAAATATAACCTTTTTCAAAGGACACGTATCGATCTTAATACTCGTCTTATTTCAGAAGACCACATGAAACACAAGGTTGCTCGGTCTTACACTAATTTGTTTGCGAGAATAGTGATACAAATGCTGCTATACTCGTATATTATAACTTCTTAAACTTAGAAGCGTCCAGATTTAATAGGATTATGTTGGGTTTGTAAATCATCGATCGGGTGTATCTTGTGTGGTGGTTGATTTACATTGATTTTCCATTGTCCGAAATAGTCCCGTCCCTGCTTATGCCTCTCTGCTATAGACAGTCTACGATCAATATTTATCGAATGTATCCTCTTTATATCGATTAAGTTAAATATACTTAATAATGCTCACCTGCGCAATGCTATCTGGTATCGGTAATGGCTTGGCTACCCCGATTCGTACGGTACCCTTTGGCGCTCCCTTCAAGGCTTGTACCGCTTGATCTAAGGTTGCATTTTCCAAAGCAATATCGTTGACGAACAGAAGACGATCACCTGGTATCAATTGCCCATCTACCTGAGCTACACCACCTGGCACAAGTGACCGTATTACTATCACAGTTTCGTTAGGGTTCATCGGATCCTAGAAATAAAATGTTGCGTTATAGTCATATAATACATAGACATTCATTATTGTAGTAAAGGTGCATATTTTATTACTTGTAGAATAGGATTGTGCTTATATTAGAAAGTATCACTATCCGATGCAGACGATGATTGTAAAGATTTCATGGGAGTAATTGAGAAAAGTACATAGATATTACATGTAGGCTGATCGCGATTGCATGGTTTTGCCAAAATAATGCACAAGCGCAAAAATTCGTTTCGCAATGTTTTGCGAAACGAAATACCTGTTTCGCAAAACACTGAGTAAGAGGTTAATGCAATTTTGACCGTAACACCTCATAAAAATAAACATCGCGGACTCATTTGGCGATTCGACTATCAACTATTGCAGACTGTGGGGACGGGTATGTTTTGGGCTTCTTATGTATAGGTTTTAGATTTCCACGAGCGCTCTTTTTTTTATGGTATCTCTTCACACGTCGCGTCTGCAGTAATTTTACCACGGATCACATTTTCACGAGACCGGTATGATCATTACGAATAATTCCTACTAGAAGAAAATAATTATATACCATTCCTTGGTATACGTTTTGTCTAACATAAAGATCGTACATTATAAAACTGAATGACTGTTAAACATAATATGTTTAACATAGTATAAACATAGTATATCATTTAAAATTATGTGGCGATAATAACAATAAGAACGACTGAAACATGACATTGTGGTAGTCCGAGCGATGGTCTCGTATTCTGTATAATTATAAATACCGGAATGTTAGATTGCAGTATACTTGTAGCTCAGAATACTTCTAACTCATACGAAAATGCTTAATATTACATTTTAAGACGTCATATATCTAATACTAAATGTTAGTTAGCAATACAATTAATCTTCGAGATTAATTGTATGGATTGGAAATTTCATGACGTACGTTCGAATATTTTAAACCAAACGATCATCATTATCAAAGATCTTAATGTTAGAACTAAAACAAGCCAATCTATAGTATACTCGGAATATCTAATCGTTATGTGTATTTTACAAGTTTTTTTCTTACAATTAGCTCTCTTTTTGATTAGTATATCGAAGTTCAATTTACGTAAAGGAGGCGCGATAATAATGTCTCTGGCAAATAGTTTACACGATATGTTATACATCCAAGGACCGCTTTGAAAAAATACATTTTTACGCATTTTTTATATGGAAATAAACGGTTCCGCGATCTCTGTAAAAGATTTTTAGCGTTGATTTTGCTGACGTATGAGAAAATAGATATTATTATTGCAGAAAGAAATCAGGAATTTAATAAAATAACTTAATTAGAATCCCATTTGGATCCCACTTTATAAATTCAAGTATTACAATAATGAATACACTCATTTGTATAGTAAGGAAGCCACTATAGGTTTTCAATTCGAGGAGTTATGGAACCAAAAGTATGTACCACCAAACTGGTGTTAAGGGCTACAAATAAATGGCTAGACTAAAAAAAAATCCTTTTGTTCGAGGGCTTGGACTTTTTTACACAGAGAAGGGCGATGGAATATTTGTCCTGGAGTTACTTTCGAAAGTCATAAATGTAAACTTTGATGGGGAAGCATTAATTTTTCTTTATATGAAAATTGTTCCTATTCTAGAAAATTCATAAAGTCAAAGGACCTCTCAAATCTCCCATTGTTATAACAGAAAATAAGATTCACTTATTAATTGCAGAATGAGCCATCTATGTCTGCATTTTGTTTCTGGTCAATGGTCTACCAGATTTCGTTTTTTTTATCAATTTGAAAATTGACGGTTATCATAGTTTATTGGGTAATTCGTTTCGGATTTCGGATTGACCAGGATGAGAAAATATAATATTCGAAAAATTAACCATACCTGATAATCCAATATTGAAAACCCAAGGCCTCGTTCTCCTTTAACTAATTGAATTATTTGCGGTTCCGAGCTCCACATTGCTAATCCCGTTAACGGTTCAAGCGATCGCGATTTCATTTTGTTCAGACTGGTATCCGTCACAGTAGCCGTTGTCGTGGATGCCAATGATCCATCAGATTTTGCTTTGACCAAGCGATCGGTCGTGGGTAACAAGTTTTGAAGCGATCCTCCTAGAATGCTCTGCACAGAAATATTTAATTAACGTCCCCATTTTCATTTACTTCATACAGTACTCTTCAAGTAAATGGGAATACCTAAGGGGTTTTTGGTTGACTTGGCCCAGCGCGAGGGGCTTATAAATTCCGTTTGGATAAATCTAGAAGAAGTTATTCGCTTGGGGAGTCGTCTCATTAATTGTGTTAATGTTTCTATGTTCTGTGTAAAGACGTTTGTAATTTGAAAACAATAGAATGACTGTGCCATTATGTGCCGAATGAGAAATAAAAATACACTCGAAATACGCACGACTCGGCGAATACCAATCAATGTCTGGTCTGTACGGTACGGGTTAGAGTCAGACAGCATTTTAAAAAACAATTTGTTTTTTGAAGTGTATAAGGGCTCCGGCTCACTAGCGGTTGACCGCGTGGGCAGCTAACCGCGCGGCCCGCCGCTTTTCCAGTTCCCGTACGACCCCTAATATGCAACCGCGTGTGATTGTACGCACTTAACCGCCACAAAATTAGGCGGGTGAAGCGAACTGCTTAGGCGGTTAACCGCTAGTGCGTAGCGAGTCTTATGCTACACCAGAATTGTACCGCCAGCTAGCCACGTGTAGGCAGGACAAGAGAATGAAGGAATCGAAGAAGAGAGACAGAGAGAGAGAATGATGCGAGCCGTGTGTGTGCGAGTGAGAGCGAGCGAGTCAATGCAGAGAGGGGCAGAATCGCGTGCTCCGTCATCAGCAGTATACCCGAGTGTACGTGTGTTTGTACGGATAGAATTGTAGCACATAGAAAGCATCGAATAGAAATATTTTGTTTCATACTTCAGCTATCGCAATCCAATTGTAACAATCGTTGATCTGGCAAATTGCGAAAATCACGATAATCACCAAATACACGAGAATAAATGCTGAAAAAAGAAAAGCTGACCAAAAATGGTTATAATTTTGATTGTATTAATATTTTTTTTTTAAAAACACAAATATCAACATGTGGGCTACTTTCGACTTCCTTGCACTACCTCTCTCTCTCTCTCTCTCTCTCTCTCTCTCTCTCTCTCTCTCTCTCTCTCTCTCTCTCTCTCTCTCTCTCACCGCAGAGAATAAAATAACAAACACACCTGTGTTTGTTATTTTGTCTTGAAAATTTGATTCTATGTTCTTTATATATGTATTAGTTAATGGTAAACAATTTATCAAAAAATTATAAAACCAGTCTTCAAAAAAAAAATCTCAAAAACAGCGTTTTTTCGGGCGTTACAAGTGACTGTAACTCCTTAAGTCATCCAAGTATTCGAAGCAGGATTTCTGACTGCAAAGCTCGAATATAGAGCAGCCTACGATGCTCAGATCCTAAAATAAGTCACATTATTGAGAATGTGTATTGCGAGGCTGCGGTACTTGCGCGATTAAAAACAATAGAGACACGTGTGTTCGAGTGCGAATTCAAAATTAGCTACCAAATCCATGACCGCGTTTCAAGTAGAAAGTAGCATGCATGTACTCTTCAATTCCTGACTCCGCAATAGCGCGCTTGTCATTCGCTATAATGTCGTTTTTTTGTCGCTGCTCAAAACGAAGTGCTGTTGGTCATTGCTGTGTAAATTAACCCTTAAATGCGTCATGTTGCCGTTTGGCAACACATGTATTTTCTGGCTGTATATTCACTGGAGGCACGTTTGCATGCTTTTTACGCATTGTAGCCAAAGGCAACAAACCGCTCTCATGTATTTGCATACAGTGCATGCCATTCATGCGTCGTAGATTTTCTAACGCAAATAATGCGCAAATAAATAATTTTGTAATAAAAAATATTTTCACAAAGATTTAATTTTTTCCCTTATTTTTCCCTTAATATACAGTCTTTTTTTAAAAGTAATGTTTGATAAATAGAAACTGTAAGCAAAAAATCGCGCATTTAAGGGTTAAGAATCCATTTTCTAGATATATAACCGATAATGTAACATCGACAGCAAGAGGTTTGCGAAATTTTTGAAAATTTTGAAAACACGTGTGCTTACTTTCAAGAGAATGAATCGAACATGAAACGAAGCCCTTACCAATGACATAACAAAGTAGACCAATGGAGCGACGGGAACGAATGGAGCTCATGAAAATCGCAGCGTACTTATAAAAATATGGAACGCTGTCTCTCGGATCTCACTAGCAAGATTGTTCGGTGCACTTGACGAAGATCGTGCTTTTTGACACATTTAACTCCGATTGTGAGAGTGAAGTTCCAATTTCATAACTATCAACACGCCTTTCGTAGATACAGATTCATGTGTGTGCTACATGGTATCTGTTTCGGTTTCCAGAAGCCTTTCAACATTCCCCAATGAAATGTTTCAAGACTTTTATAGAATTAAGGTATATATTATCGATATCTCAATTCGCGTGAAGAATACGGAGGAGCATGATGAAAGATTAAAGAAAGAGATCGCAATATGTTCCACGTCCGATTTTATGAAACGGTGTCGATGCGGAGAATAATAAAATTAACGTAACAACGCTTAGCGTCGTCTCATCTCAGGACGCTGTTGATAGCGCGATTTTACCTAAATAATCTACCAAGGCGATTTCTATCTTGGAATCGTTAACCTTAACTGAAAAAGGCTGTGCTCAGATACAAAAGGAGGCACTAGCAATAGCTTTTGGAGATAGCAAAAATTAACGATCCATCGAGTTATCCACTAGTATATATATTTGTATCAATGTCTGGAAAATACTGAATACTGTGCATGCCGTACGTCTTCTGCAAAGATGGATCGCAGTTTAGCAATCGGTATTTCAAAGAATTTTCTCGATTGCAGAAATTTACACATCGCGCCCGAGATATTTTCAATCGAATGGTATAACTGAGCGATATATTGGCACAATTAATTAGCCTCTTCGATGGAATTTATATTTGGTAAAACAATTTTTTAAAAAACTCTTCACCACGAAAAGTGTTTTTGAGACAGGGCAGATATTCGAACAATAAATCGAACTGAGATGTTAGACAAACAAATAGAAAATTATCTGTGAATAAATCATCGGGGTTTCTGATACCGTTATGTGCAAAACAATCAGTACTAATTAAAAAGGCGATACACGAGTCGTTTTTTCTGAAGTTCTTCATTCGTGGAATTAGATTGTTCGAATAAGAAACCGAAAGTTTATATATCTGTTAACAATAATGATGGTGAACTATGATAAACGTTCTTGTAAATATTGATGAAATATGCCAAACGCATATTCGCAAATCGTATATGAAAGTGGCTCTTCATATGTAATATTTTCACTGAATATAACTCGTCAGTGTCATTACTTCAAATATAACCTGAATAATATTTACATAAAATTCATTTAAGCGTCTCATGTACACGTTGAATATTTTGGTTGTTTTAAATTCTAAATAACGAAGACAGGCAGTTATCAGGGACAGTCCGTATTGGTAGAAGGGCACTACATGTGATTAACGAATATAAGGTAAACCACCAGCTGTTACATTAAATCTCTATCTGTAACATTCGACATTTTTCGCTATTATTAAACCTTCTAGCTACTCAGTTAAATGCTCTCGAGTAATCAAAAACGTGTTTGGTATTAAGCTAAGGACCGTTTCAATCGTTGAAACTTTTTCTTCGACATATATTCAACCTTAGCTGTGCTTACAAAATCTTTGAATATCAGAAAAGTCGAAAGGTGGACAAGGACATGCATTCGGGGTGCCCCAGGGTTTTTACTATAAGAACTTTTGTACCTATAATGACTCATGGTAAGAGGCCATTATTAAATACTCTACGTTTAGTTTCGGTTAAACTGATTTGTACAATTTCCCATAATCGCCAAACACGATTGTAGATTCCTGGGTGGAATATTATTCGTGGACTTATCCGATTGTGACCTATGACTATTTTATTGTTGTGAAATGTTCATCTTTACGTATGTCCGTCATAACCTTGCGCCAGACCCATTCTTAATCGAACGCGATGCAACTGACTTTATTGTGAAGGTCATGAAATTTACTCGTACATAACTTCTTGACCCGTTGTAATCGGTTTGACTTGCCCCGAAATCAGTCATAAACAACTCATTCCATTTTCGTTAACGTGCACTGTGTGCGAGCTAAATTGTTATACTATTGGCCTGTTTTAAATTAAGTACATGTACGTGAAGATGTTTAAAAAAAAATGCCAATATCGGATAGTAAAGTATTATGAATGTTTCGAGAATCGGTAGCGATTTATTATAACCGTCAAGCCATACGAATCTCGCATAAACATGACTTGGACGACTATAAGTTTCGGTAAATTTGCCTGAGAGGACGTTAGAATGTGTGATGCGTTCAAAGCGTTCTTAAAAAACTCACCCTCGTTTGAAAAGCAGCTTGATGTTGTGCAGTGTCGATGGGACAGAGAGGATCTTGTGAGGCAATATTTCTCCCACACACCATTCTCACGTTAATTGGCAATTCTTTAAGAACGGTCACAACTTCCATGTGATTAATTCCTAGCAATCGATAGCCATTGACCTGAAATATTCAAAATACATTCATGTCCCTTCAAGAACTAAAGAAAGCGATGAAGGCATTCAGTGTCCATCAATACTTGCAATTGTATTACAAATTGATAACAATTGAATTAAATTCTGTTCAGAGTTCCGTTGTTACCATGCTGTAAAAATGGAAGGACCTTGCTTGAATTTATGCCAAGGAGTTAAACAATTGATCGAATGACAATACTACAAACTAAAACTGCAACAGAAGATGTGCATGGAAATGCATTATGGTAATTAGAAATTAAGCAACAGTTTTTGATTAATCAATAAACTGAAATGCTTAGAATATGAACTTGAAAGACTTCATAAGAAATTACAAGAATTGAGGATGCTATTTAGGCTTGCAGAACACGCCAGGTAGCACCTTCAGGTATATGTCGATGGCTTTAAACACGTTTTTCTTGAAAACTGCAAATTTAATTTGTCTTTCAATTGAGCGTGCCCCATGTATGAATTACGATGGTGGTAGTATGTTTTATCGTGTTTACAGAAAAAGCAGCGAAATTTGCGTTAAAAACTTGCGTTGTCTGTTTAAACGCCGCTGTTTGCTGACGATAATCTTTTTTCAATTCAGATTGATTCTGTGTTCTCAATATCGATGTAAAACTTTCTGAAGCCGAAAAAAGCACGCATGAGAGTCGTTTGCGTGCAAAACATGAAAAAAATGATGAGTGTCTGGATACTAAGGAGCTGTTGTGTGGTCCAGGAATAGCTGACTAACGGTGAGAAACAAAAAAAGAGACAAATACAAAATTTAGTTTGTATGTTAAATTATCCTTCAGTAAAACTTTGAACGCGTTTTTCTCAAAACTAGATTTTTCCACCTGGTTGACAACATATTTAAAAAACTATACATCCCATTTGCATACACCAAGTCTTAAACTGTTCGAACATCTAGTCTTTATGACACCACGTCGTCGGAGTGTCCTCTTGGAAGCGGCGAACACCGCAAATTATAGGTACTTTAGATTCGAGTACAAAAATTTGTATACAGTCTTCTATATGTATATATTGACTATGAGTATTAATAAAATAATCCATTTATCGTTTGCTTGAAAAAAATTACGAAAAATACATCCTCGTGGCGCGCGAACCGTGGGCGTGGTGTGGGGCCTTAATATAATGAATAATTCACGAAGGGATAATAGAAAAATGTGAAAGTGAAACAAGTTAACTAGGAAGGGAAACAAAATTTCACCTCTAAGAGTTCGTCGCCAGAGCGTAGTATACCATTTTGGCCTACTGGTCCTTCAGGAAGAATGGAGCGAATATAATGATGTGGTCGGACTTCCTGCCCATTCTCAACATCCACCGTTCCTTCTAAACTAATACCGAGTCCACTGCCTTCCGCAAATTTATTGAGCTGGGCCACCTGTAGGACAAGACGCCAGAACGTCTCGTTAAAAATTGGCTTACGGTATTTGATAGAGTCTATGATATACAGAGAAGAGAGAGGAATTTGAATTAATTTATCAGAATGTCAAAAGACTTCATTACCACTATTTCAGTATTCTTTCCAAGTATTTTTTGCCATTTAGATTTAGTAGCCATCCGGATCTGTGGCGTGAGCTCACACGAAGTATCACTGAGCAGTGCTTGAATAAGTTCATCCATATCTGGATCCTCATTGACTTCAACACATGCAGCTTCGTGTAAGATTGCACTATCTACCGTTGTATGTGACTCTGCTTCGGGTTCTATATCAGTGGTTGTGTCCCCGTCCTAAAAATATTAGAAATTTCAGTCATTATTCACATATTTCCTTAGACGATTTCACTGAATAGACTGTTATATGATAAAGAAAGACAGCAACAAAGAGATAGTATGGTATGGCCACACAGATACGACCATAGGATTATGTTCGAGAGTCTTTTCCACCCAATAAACATTTGGACACGTATCAAAGGGTAGCAGTGAATCATATATGTGTGCATAGGGCCTGTACCTATGCACATAATATGTTTTATGATAAGGGACGCGAGTAGTTACATCTAAACAAATGAAATTTTGGACTACGTTAATAAGCGACAAAAATGCTCGAGTTCCGCTCAGAATTTTTTTTTAAATAGTTTCTTTGCTTTCATTTATAGATGTTGATAAAATAACTAGAATGACGTTTCGACACGGCAAGCGAACATATTTTGTTTATTACTGAAGGACAGGGGGGATCACTGGCATTGTTCAAACTTTCGAACTTTGCAAATTAATATCTCGACAAATTTTCATCGTAGGGCTATTTAAAAATAACTGATTTGCTTGTACCGTCGCCCATTACCTAGGTATTTTCTGTGTCCAGATACTCGCCTAACATCCTGTATATTTTCGAATACAGGATTCACGCGACTCTATGGATATGACACAGATATAGAGTGTTTCCGTAAATACACTTGTTTTAGTCATGCGATGGTTAAAGGTAAATTCAGGATAAGATCAGATATTTGAGTGCATACATTTTTCTGGATAGAGGACAACGCCCGTTTCACTTCTTGAAACGGGCGTTTTTTTCGATATAATGTCTTTTTGGTCATTCCTTTATTATATCTAGACTAATGATACAATTATTACAGGTCGAAAGTTTGTACATAGAATGGAATTGTGAAAACGTAGAAACATAGGCTTATGTAAAGCGTATTGTATGTTTAATCCAGTATAATTTAAGAATTGATGAATGACTGTCCATGGGTCTTTTACTGCATGATAGTTCTTAACTCCAGGTGCATACTGGCGTATATTTGTCATATATTATAGCGTTACCGCCAGCTGAGTAATCTATAGATTAACCAATTTTGATTAATTTTATAAGCTTCGATTGCAACGCACTGAATTATGATATTATCCATATACGTATCATCACTCTATTTTCAAATGAAGCTCAACAGAGATGATAAATATAGGAGAAACAGCAAATGTACGCCATACATGTCGTATTCTGTCTCGTTTTTTAGTATATCCCGAATGTCGTCTGAGTCAATATCTGAATTACCTGAAAGGTTCTCCAATTGTACCTGAATGGAGACGCGTTTAATATGACTAATTGTAAGTTCTCATATTTAAAAACTAATACAAGAGTCACCTAAATAACCGTGTTGAGGGAGACGCATACAAACACTTTCCATGATAATATATATAGCTTCTGCATGACGGTTAACCAATCAGAAGTTTCGATTCCGATGCCAATCGGCATACTGACATTTCCCGATCAAATCTATGGGACTTTTTCCAACATTTATTTGTATGTTTTATTTATTTTTATTCAGACCGCCACCTACTTAAACCCACCCATCGTGCGACCAAAAAATATCCACGAGTGAATAATAATTTTTCATGTACTCACTGCACTTATCGGGAAGCTGGGAAGGCTCGCAATAGATGGTGAACTGGGTTGTGGTATTCTTAGTTCACTTGCAGCAATTGCTTGTTGTAGTTGTTCGTATTTTGGTCCCCTTAGATATCGTTCTAAGCAAAGTAGAACGTTCTGCCCTGTACTTCGTAAAACTTCGACTGCTTCGTGGTTGGAATATCCTTGTAAGGAATGGCCATCGACTTCTACTACTCGATCGTTTATTCGAATCATATTACTCAAATCAGCAGCACTCCCTTTGCTTATACTCTTCACAAATATACCGGAAAGTTCTTCTGCAATTTGAAAATGAAGAAAAAGGTGGTTTGTGTTCATCTTCCTGATACGACCGAGTCAATAGAAATATAGAAACTTCTGCTAATAAATGGTCCAATAATATGTTTGTAGGCGGTATTGTAGATAGATTGAATTATAATGAAATGCCTTCAGGATAAATATTCGAGTACGTTCGTATGTGTACAACTGTGCGGGCGTGCACGGTACTAAGGTCGAATTATTAAATAAAATCTATAATTACCTTTCTCGCATACGTATCCCGCTATCGTGATACCTAGCCCGTATATGTCTTTCCTTAGCTCTACTGAAAAACGTTCCATCTCCGGGAGAGATTTGACATCGATAGTGTCCATGGAAATGAGTGGTAGCTCTGGTATTTGAGCACTTATAGAAGCAACCGGAATTGTTGGTACAGCACCGATTGGAATTGGGTTCCGCACGATATCCATGATGAGACTAGGTCTCGTCTACAAGTGAAAATGATAAATCAGCGATGACCATTAGTCGGTGGAAGCATCCTCTTCTTCACTAAAATGAGTTTTCTAATGACAGACGTTATAATAAGATTCGTTCAACCACTCAACGATCATTATTGAGTGAAATTTCTCTTACATTTGTAGACAAATAATTTCACAAATAATAGTTATTTAGCGATTGTACGCTTTTATTACTGGCAATCAGTAATCACCAATATTTTCTATGTTAATATAGAATTGCTATTACGTGAATTTCCATGTCTTGTTCTTGAGTATACATGCATCCGCTCTCAGGATCTGTGATGTTCCGGTGATTGTGACTATTAAAAGTTTCAGGAACATTATTTTCCAGATGTCGGTCCAGTTCATCAGGATCTCCAAGAATTTTTGTAGGGACGATGGGTGCGTGACTTCCGAGGGCCTAGAAAATAATAATTCTCAGATACGTCCTCAAAGAGTTTCATACCAATTGGGTCGAGCTTTTCCATGCGACCTGCCGTTGCTATCACCGCATATATGCGTTCGGCAAAACCGTTCACCACCGGCTATGAACGCATGTATGGGTTCTCACACAACCATTCAATCTGGGCTATAAACGCATATACGTGATTGAGGCTTGTAAGCCTAGAGATATAAAAACATAGTAAGAATGCATTTAAGTATGCTTTTTTGCAATGCTTTATCAGAGTTGTACATTGTAGTGTTTTGCGTGTATTTATTGCGCATTTGTTTACTAAATTGTCGCTACCAGACTTTTGAGATTATCAGTGCCCATTTCTGGACATTTGTTCTTTTTAGTACTTCATTTTGAAATACCCTGAAACCTTTCACTACGGGCGATTTTGAATATATTCTCTTGAATTCTTTTATTATTTGTATTACGTCATTCTTGTGCCAAATTTACATTCGTCTGTTTATCTTCTGATAGCTGCGAATAATACTGATCCATATCAATACATCTTCTTGCCTTATTTTTCATCATGAGGTGGGATAAAATTTATATAGAAATACTTAATCTATATACAGGTAAACAAATTTAAAAAATGACGAGTATACCTTTGAGTTTGTTGTAAAAAAAGTAAATTATCTTTCTTCAGTAAGTACTAACTTTATTCGCTGCGAACATTCGGACCAGCGTGCCCAAACTGATTTGGCATTTTGTATTTGTGATTTCTATTATTGAGGGATCTCGTGACAAACAAATAATAAAAATAAAATATTAATGCTACATTTGCAGAGAAAGACACTCGGGGTGCAATAACTCCAATCGCTCGTCATATGTATTAAAATGTTATGTAATATAATAATTTTAACATTGACCTATGTATTGAACTCTGCTTCGAGACTTACTGCACATAACAAAATTATTAAATTTTCAATTTAAAAGTTATAATTTACTATTTTATATGATGTTCACGTTAATATTGTTAAATGAAGTAAATCAAATTATTTCAGTTACAATCAACATATATTGCAATGAGATTTCAGAGTTGGCCAGCCCAGCATGCGTTTTGTCGTAAAAAGTGGGCAGCCCAGCGCACGCATTTAGCGTCGAGCATCTCAGCGCTCAAAGGGTTAAGGAATCATTATACTTTGTCGGCCCGAAAACAAGCCGATTTTTATTAATTTTTTTTCATAAAAAATACAAGCGACGAAATCAAACTTTTTGTTATTTATGAAGCAATATTTTTAGAATAAAAAACAATAATTAAACTTGAATATACATTAAGGGGTCATTCTACTTTGTAATGTTGAAAAAATCGACCTTTTTTATTTTCGCATTTCGAATATATAGACCTTTAAGAATATCCTGTAAAATTTGTATCGGAAAATTGCCAATAGTTGGGATTTTATAGCCAATTATTATATCGGGAGCCGCCTCGGTCCTTTTATATTAGGCTCAGTCGTCCGGCCTCCTGCTGCGTTTCGGAACCGGATGCGTTCGGTTCGAACCAGGTAGACAGGTATTATCTGCCGCTCGGTTTACATTTCTCTTGCATAATAATAACGAGTTCGATGTATCGGTTGATACCGCTTTTGGGTATTGCATCTTACAATTCATTACAGTTTTTAGTGTAATAGAACAATTATTGAAGTGCAAAGATTGCAATCGTGAAGGGAAAATAAACAAAATTCGACAACAAGGATTAGGTTTTAAATTGCATGTTCAATATCCATGCAAAGAAACCACCATCGATTCTTTTCCGAAGATTAAATTAAAAAACAATAACGGTGAAAGTCGCGCCGCAAAAAAAATATTAACCGCTGGCGGTGGTGATTTCTGGTTAACCGCTTATCAACTTTCGAAAAATGCAAAAAAGAAAAATGATTTTTTCAACCTTACACAGCAGAATGACCCCTTAACATTGCTCGCCGATTATAATTACTACGATATAATATTAAGGCACTCCGTGACAGATTCATACCTGATAATCTGGAGAGGTGGGTTCGACAGGACGTGCTACGACAAGGCGCACATGTGTTCCGGACTGTCGTAGAACTGCAGCAACTTGCTCACTTCCCATTCCACGCAAATTAACATCGCCAATTTGAAGAATGTGGTCCCCACTCTGCAGGCGGTTATCCTGAAAACGATATTTTTTATTTCTCGAATAAAATTAAAAAAAGATGTTACATCGACAGATGATGATTTTTATCGACATGGTATAGGATCAAACACCCATTAGTCAGCCTTTTAACGCAATTCTCAAGTTTCAAATACTGCCCTATGAACCAAAAAATATATGAGAAAACATAAATAGTGTCAAATGAAAAATTATTTACTAAACTTTCGTGAAAAATTTATCACAACCGAAAAAAATGATACAAAACCTTAAAAAGAACAATATTTATTAGGAAAAGAACATTTTCTCCGATGCTCGGCCGCTGAGAACTAATAGTGTCAGCCTCACACTGCCGCACAGGACCCTATAGTCAGCCTACTACAGAGGGTGGCCAAATTATTATACTCAAACTTGAATTTTGTTAGTGATGTTCGAGACTGTATCTCAGTAAAAAATGGTCGTATGAAGGTAAAAAAAAGCATTTTGAAGCTCGAAGATTCTAGTTTTGAGATCTCCTAGCCAAGATTTTTAATGAGCTACGATTACTTAAACAATTTCTTTAGTTAAACAAATACAATTTTATTAGGCAAACAAATACATGGACCAAATAACCTATTGTTTCAGCTTCAATTTGTTTTTTTTTATTTATCTCTTTAGGTCAATTTTTGGCCGAGATATCCGACTTTTAATGAAAAGGATCCTTTTGCATTTGGTCTTCGATAGCTCAGCAATCAATGAACGCACAGAATGAGTCCGGAAAAACGATTCAAATACATTAGTCATATGGGTACTAAAGGCATTATATATTTCTTTAATACTAGTAAGTGTATTTACCCGCCACTATTTTGAAAAACATAAAATTTATGCGTTGCATACTAATGACAGGCAAATTAAAAAAACAATAACATTCTTGCCACAATAAGTTAATTACAGCCATCCCGTTCACAGATTGTGAGGAAGTTTTGTTTGAGTATAATAATTTGGCCACCCACTATATTTGTCAATATGCGGTAAATTTAAAACCGATGTGGAAGATAAAACAAAACAAATTGTTCCTATAAACTGCAAAATAATCTTATAGGAAATGTTTTCAAGCTTTCAAAACGGCCATTTCATTTTCTGTGTGATCGTTGGTTGCTGAGATATCGATGACCAAAGAAAAGAAGTATTAATAACGATAAACCAAAATTCAGTTTACGCGAAGGACGGTGGGGGCATTCGGTTAATTTAAGTAAGTAGATTAAAGAAGTTCATATTTCTAGTAATAGAGACACCATTTCTGGTTTCACTACAGCCCTATGAAAGTCTACTTGAAACAGATTTGAGAATCCTTTTTCATGAGAACATTGCGTTGGCTGTGTACTCACACGGACTGTAGCTGGCAGTATTGATAAACTTTTTTCTTTATCTCTCCACTGACTGATTGTGAGTAGTGCCATTTGGTTTTGCTAATAGTGACTTGTAAATTTTGTTTAATAGACCAATGATTTACATGTGACGGAGAAATAGCAGGGGTCAGTAAACACTCTAACGATGGATAACAAAACAAAAATATGCGAGTAAACAAATGGCTCGATGTGAGCTCTCGTTGTTTGTATCAGTATATTGTGCTATATGTCTGTGTGATTTGTTTTCGTGTTTTGTGTGAAAGAGGCCTGCAACCGGTATATGATCATATATGATTTTTTACAGGTTGCGAACAGATGGTGTGAAAAACTGCTCTTTGTACGTATCAGTGCTTTCTTAAAAACAGATAGATAAATAATGAGAAACTTAAAAACTAAATGAGCATGAGTGATGATATAAATATACAGTGTGAATGAGCGAGTGTATGAACGAATGGATGAGATGCATGCGCAGGATGGAATGATAATAACTGTAAGAAAAATTAATTGAAAGCGAAACAAGGTGAAGAGGTAACTATGAATATAATACAAATGAATGGTATTGAGCGATGCGCGAGAGAGAGTGAATGAGCGAATGTGATGAGTGTGTGGTGAGCATGAGTGGTGAGTGTGAAAGTGAAGGGAGATGAGATGAATTTTATTATGTACAAGAGCGAATGAGAGTGAGAGATTTAGAGATATGAGACAAGAGAAAGCAGCGACAAAGAATGTGGTGATAAGAGAGAGAGAGTGGTGATGAATGATGAGATGAGGGCGAGTGAATTGAAGAATAATGACTTATGATAATGCTAAAGGTCGAGCCACCAATATCGCTGTGTGTTTTGTCTGTGTTTGTCACGATCGTGTCGTCGGGGTATTACCCTCGAGTATCTGCAGGGCACGCCAGGCGCACCGATGTCGATGTTGGGCCAGTAAGTGATTTTTGTATTACCCGCTGAGCGGTAGTAATGATAAATAATAGGTACGCCGACGCGATCCTGCAGATATCCGAGGGCGTCTAACAATAAGTATATAAATGTCTCCGATGGTATGTTTCCTTTGGTAAGGGTTGCCGCGTTGTAGAGCGGATTTGGATATATTTGGCAGTATATCAGACTGTTGTCTGTCACGTTGCGTACGTTGGCGTAGTGGTTTCGTGCGAGTTTAAGTATAAAGTTGTCAATTCTTGGTACGTTCGTCGCGTCGTATAGTCTTTTGTTGCTTGTCTAGTAGACATAATTCGTTTTTGAAGATCTGTATATACTGCCGCAAGTCCTTAAGCATTTCCGTTCAAAAGCATGTATCCTCTCCATCATGGCGGCGCCGATATTGAACCATATGGGTGCTCCATAAGTTATAATTGGACAGATCCTGGTAGCAGGGTTGCCAACTTTTCCAGCCGCCATAACCGGACAACAAATTTATTCGGGTCATTCTTGGTCAAAATCGAAAAAAACACGTTAAGTATCAATCAAAGAGGTTTATTAAGAAAAAATACAGATTTATCAACTTAACAGCTAGGTAAAACAAATATAGGTGTAGGAAAATTATTTTTCCTTAAAATTGTGCTTGCTCTCGCTTTTAACATTTTGACAAGTAATTTTCCTGCATTTGTTCTTAGAAATTCTTCAAACGCTGAACTGGTTATGTTATAGTTGAACATCACCATCAATCCCGCCTTCACCATTTCGACTTTCAGACGATTGCTTTCGTCTTGCGAAATATTGTTCATGACGCTAAATATGCGTTCTACAAACGCATTTGAAGGTGGAACCGCAAATTTTGTCTGTACTATTCTTAGAAGATTTGGAGCTTTATTTTTTGTTTTAAATACAACCCACAATAAATCGGCTCTCTTTGGATTGGTTTCCTGACTACGTTGGTACGTGCTAGTACTAGTACTAGGTCCAGGTTCTACAGTTCTTTGGCTGTTCTTTAGCTCCTGAACTACTGTATTCAGCAAACAAATCCCTGAGAATAGTTGGTTGCCATCAAATTTAACACCTAGCTTCTCCGCAACCGTGACGTCCGTGAATTCCAGCTCTTCGTTCAAATTGAATGGAGTACACAATTTATAAAAAGAAGTGTCACTGAAATCAAATCACTTCGCCAAATATTGTAATACTCGGTCATACACATTCTGTGCGTCATGTCCAAACTTTATGCGATCTTCGGGCGAAAGTTTCGACAATGATTGGTGTATCGTGAATCCGTAGAATTGTTTTTCTTTTCTGGTGGCGATTTCACTTTGTAAGTTTTCGAAGGTCGTATCCACTTCTGTTATTTGGACATGGTTACTTTATATGATATTTATGTACTTGGTTATGAGTCCCACTATGTTGTGGACAAAATATAAGTATATTTCTGGGAGTGACAGTGTGTTAGAAAGCTGGTGAAGATTATCTTCTACCGCCGATTCTTGAGAAAGGAACTTCTAGATCAGAGGTTCAGACTCAGACTTCGTCTTTTCCTTACTCTAAGAAGTATGTTTTTACCGCCGGCCAGTCTAACAATAGTCTATCTACAGCGGGGAATAGAGTGCAGAATCTGGTCGGAACATGACGGAGTAGATTTTTGTATTCCGCTTCTAAAAACACGAATATTTGCTTGAAGTGCGCCAACTTCTTCGCACTTGATGAAAACTCATTGAACACTTTTATGACGAATGATTCAACGTCATAAGACAGCATCTTTAGCGTAAACTTAGCGGTGTCATGGAAAATATGCATCTGACAATGTCCAGCCACAAGCTCTGATAGATTCAACGTATTCTTTACGTAGACAAATACCGATTTGTTTTTTCCATAGTTTACCGAACAATTATCAGCTCCATACGAAACTAACTTACTTGGGTCAAGGTCAACTTTCTTGATGCACTTTATCATATTTACGGCTATAGCAGCGGAAGTCTCATCTGAATCTTCGTAGAAGTCGATGGTAGAAGATGTCGTACCTTTGTCTGCACTGAAGATCCGAATTACAACTGGATATAACTTGCAGTTGCCCTTGTTTGAAGCGTCGCAAGCTATCGAATACGGCGCTTGATCTACGTTTTTTAGAACCAACGATAGTGCGTGTACATTTTCGACAATCGCTTCCGCCTTTGTACGACCGAATTGAATTTTCGGACCGATTTTAGAATCTGGAAATATACGTGGTAAAAGCTTATTTCCACAATCTTGCGATAAATAGCTATGATGATGCTTTACACCGTGATAGGTTAACATCAGCTCAGCAGCCGCGACTCTTTCTTCTTCTGCACTACCAATCTCAATGAAGAATTTACTTAGAAGCGACGGCTGACTGGCCGATTCACACTTTCGAGCATGTCCCGCAGTCTGTTGATGGTGTTTAATGGCTTTCACCCCATCGTGTTTAATAGTAAAAGTGTTTCTATACATTTTACCAAAAGCCGTTGTATCGTCTCTTTGCTAATCCACTGAGAAAAACTTTCGCCAGTTAGCCATTCGTCGTGATAACAACAATACCTTTTTTTAACTTTTGGGGGAGTTTCGCTCATTTTGGCAGTCAATAAATCACTATCACACGCACAGACAGTTAATATCTATTATTAAAACACTACTACTAAATGAATTACTTAAATGTACGTGAAAACCAAGTCTTCAAATCACAAGATGAAACGAAACAAAAGCGGGGTTAAACTGAAATGAACAAAACGAACTGATGCCGCGAAGCGCGCGCGGGGCGGCTCACCCGCTCGCCAAGCTACCCTCGGTCCCCGCGCGGCCGGCGTGCTGCCACCAACTAACTACCTAGGCGACCGGCGCCAGCGACGGGACAACGTCGCGTCCACATATTTATCTGACCGGACAAATTGTATCCGGTCGGAAGTTAGCGACCTGACCCCAACAACTCCTTCTAAAACCGAACAGTCCGGTCGAAAACCGGACGGTTGGGAACCCTGCCTGGTAGGCCAGGACCTTGATTCGTTTGTTTAAATTTTTATTGTAGAAAAGCCTGCCAACGGCGAAGAACGCGTTCCTGGCTTTCGTGATTTGTGCCTTGATGTGTTCTGTGTATGTCAGAAATGTATCTATACGTGTACCCAGATATTTAACCGAGACTGCGTGCCGTATCGTAACGTTGGTGTCTCTGTCGGTGATTTAAAATTGTCTCCAGTATCGTTGAGTATCACTGTAGCGTCATAAAGTCACGATATAAAAAGTATTGTCTCACATTTGTCGGCGTTTATTTTCAGTTTCCATATATTACTGTGGCTTTTTATCGTATCGTAGTCGTGTTCGTAGTCGTAATTCTCTGTTTATGTCCGAGGATTTTCGTCCGATTCTATAGATTATAAGGTCGTCTGCGTAAACTATTGTCATGTGAGTCAATGTGTCCGGGTATACATAGTGCGTCGCTATTATAAATGTTAAAAAGTAGTTTTTCACCTCGTACGTTTTGCTGAAGTTACCCGCATTGTCTGTCACTGCGAAAGTCCGTCCCGTTATCATATTGTAAATAATTTTTGTCATGTGTCGTGGAAAGTCATTGTCGAGTAGTTTGTCAATAAGTCCCTCTGTCCAAACTGTGTCGAATTCCTTCTTAAAGTCGATGAGGCAAGCACCGACGCACTCTTTGTTAATAAGAGCCCAGCAGATGTTAGAAGTTAATTTGGTAATCGCGTGCAATGTTGAATGCTGAAACCGGAAACCAAATTGACTTTCCGGGATGAGATCACACGAATTGCAGAAGGCATATTGAGAAGTTATATTGATATTGAGCTGTGCTCAGCTCGCTTTAAGGTCAGTATGTTGAATAGTTTCAATTATCAGCGAAAAATTGTCCAAGACAACAATGCTGTATTCAACGTGATATTATAAAGTGGTCGTCCCCGGCTCCGTTCGAGATTTCTGAACGATGAGTAGAGGGATGGATAGAGAGTAGAATATGGCTAGGATCAGCTGGTAGACGGTTGTAATCAGTAGACCGTGGAGGTAAAATAAAATAAAACGACATTAGTAGATCGACGACTTTGATCGGCAGGATTCATCAAATGTTAGAAAAGTAGTGCACGTAGTGTTTGTGGCGTTCGACGCTTACCTGCTTGGAGCATCTGTCCAAAAAAACAGTGAAACTTATCAACCATAAACCATGTCAAAAACATAAGTAGATACTAAATTTACTTATATCACCCGGTTGACGGGGTTGACAGCTAATTCTGCGTGAATTCTGCGATTTTGTTACTTTCTAATGGTGCTCAGGGGTGTAATCAATGTGAGTGTCCCGGCTAATCCGAATAAAATCAAATCAACATTTTATGCTTGTCAGCACCGTAACCTACTATCGTCCAATATTTTACTATTAAAAATGTAATCGATTAAAATATCACAGAGCTCCGAGAGCCATTGGAACGCGGTCCTGTCGGGTGGGTCTTTCTTTGTCGAAATCGTTACCTGAAGAGAAATCACCCTTTTCAAAATATAGAAGCTTATTTTGCTAAGGTCTACACGTAGAATCGCAGATAGATTTATGCGCCGGATCGCCGTAATGATTGGATCAAATACGTATATCCTTGTAAAAAAAAAGTATAGATTATGTCGAACTTACGCGGTCAGCAACTCCGCCCGGTAGAATAGTTTTAACGACGACGCCGGTACTTCTTCCACCAATGATCCCAAAACCGAGGCCACTTCCATCGTTGATTAGATTAATTACTTCCACTTGTGCCCATTCGGTATTTAGCTGAAAAGTTGAATAATACAGTTCATCTTTGATCGGTTGGTTCTATGATATACCCTAACAAAATATACATTCGAGGGTGTTTCGGAAAAGCATCGGTTTGCCTAGAAGTCAGCGGAGCCTCGTTTCTGGGATTTTCCCGAATGTTCGAGAGCAACGATACTTTTACATATTTTGGTCTATCAACAGATCATGTGGTCTACAAGCACGTGCTCAGAAATATTTACCAATATTCACGAATATTATTCAGATGTATACATATATTGCGACCGTTCCGTATTCATTCTTACAACAAGGTCGAACTGTGACACTTCATATATCAAACAAAAACCATTATATCGCCGTTCCCTTTGAATAATTCGAATATTCATTATATCGTATCAGTCACAGAGTGGCAATTCTTTTAAAATACAAAGCTTTGTGTAGAACAATCGCTCGGCGCTACCCCTCTATTTTGATTAGTTTGGCCGTGACAGCGGCTCGTAAGAAGACCTTCTGGGTCGATCTGCTCCAAATTCTCGAAAACCTATGTCATTTGTTAGGCGCTGGGGAGCAGGTGTAATTTTCAAAATTATCCCTTTTTCGCATTTCCTATAGATACGAAATTCCGACAATATTTTAAACAAATTTCAAGTCAATCTTACAAAAATGAACGGATGTATGAGCTTCTAAAGTGTTTGCTGTGTGCAAGAGTGCAAACATCCATCGGATGCTTTCTCAAAACAATATTGTTGAAATTGGTGACTGCGTTGTCTTGTCAAGCGGATGGACCAATTTTATTCAAAGCTCGTATCCCCATTTCGGATTAAACAAAATACTAGTGGATCTACGGTATTTTCAATTCTCGTCAATACTTTCAATTTGTTAAGAAAATACATGCGATTTATTCGGCCAGAAGAGAAGTTGGCACTTTGACAATTTTATATATTTAATAAATCTTAGTGATATTTTTATTTGAATTAAACCCGATCCACACAATCGTCGTCACCGCGAAACTTGTTTTCGGAAACGTAATATGGGAGACCAATTTGCTCATGTACTCGCGCCATTCCGTTGATATTGGATGTTTTTTAATGAAAGATGGTAACTGTTAATACGAGTACGTATTATGAAATACGCTAACCTTTTCCAACAAGCACGCAATTGTTTTTGAAGAAAATACAGCACCGCCCAGATCTTACGTTACGCCAATACCATCCTTTGAAATTTAGAGTACATTAGGTGTTACATGGATGAACAAAGAATGCCGGAAGAAACAGGTCGTGCAAGTTTTTGAATGCTTAAGAGAATACGAATTAACGATTTACTATCTACTAAAGGTGAATTAGGAAAGAGAAAACTCATATATCTTTTCGGGCCATATCAATGCGCCAGGAGTACGACCGGTTGCTGAGACAGTCGAAATCTTATTGAATTACGAGAAACCGAAAATTCGTGGAAGTTATTCA
Source organism: Netelia virgata (assembly GCA_951802705.1). Classification (NCBI taxonomy): domain Eukaryota; kingdom Metazoa; phylum Arthropoda; class Insecta; order Hymenoptera; family Ichneumonidae; genus Netelia; species Netelia virgata. Next base: position 32,321,191 of record OX637864.1, on the reverse strand, counting down.
ATGTTCAGAGCTACTTATTTAATTATTACAAAAGTCGTTGGTGCTAGTTGAAAATGCAACCCCTAGTTTTAACAAATTAAAAATGTTGTAGAAATCATATTTGAGATAGTGTTATGACTCGAGCGATATGTGGTGTTTGAATTGAGCGCGCTGACGGCATGGACGGCGAGGCAACCAACCACGGAGTAGCGACAGATCGCAACGAAAACATACGACGACTAGGTGGAGGGCCCTGGAAAACGCGGATAGGCTACGATAATGACCGGCGATTCACGACGACGGACGAGCGAATGAGGACGAAGACGATGCATGGACTGGCGCAGGAAGACCCCACAGGGCCGCGAGTAAAAGTACGCGAGCGTAGAAGTATTGTGAATCGCGAAATCGTATTTGTATTATATATACATATAGTGTTTTCGTAATTAATAATTGTTGTCTAATTTATATTTGTATATTTAATGGCGCGGCTTCTGAATAGAACTAGTTATCGGTATCATACGTGTGTGCGCAATAAAGAGTCCCGATCCTCCCGTTTACAGGTCGTGTTGATAACGGGGTGAACGAAGCAAAAACACAAAAAAAAAGAAAAAACAAAGATGAGATATTGGCTTATAACAATAGGTGTAATAACAAATTTCCGTTAATCAATAGGTTCTCTCAACTTATCATTTTTTTCCGTGTACATGGGCTACATGTTTATCATACCCTGCCATACACTTTAACGTCGCTACTGACTACTTCATCGCCGTGTTTATCGTGTAAGATCGGCGTACAAGTAGAACACAAATCTGTGAAACGTTAACCCGCGATTCTGTCATAAACGATGGATGCACACGATGACTTTCGAGAGCACTCGTTATCATCTTCTCGAAATTTTTGTAGAATTCGGAACTTCCTTGAAGATGATAAGACACTGAAGATTCAGGTCTCAAACCCTATGTTGAATTTCATTTAAAATACGTTATCGATGATACGAATTTCGATACTCTATTGATTGGCAATAGTTTCTACACGTCGACAGTCCTGATCATTCGATTATTCTGGTTAGTTGAAGTTCTGGGAAGTCGCGTGTTTCGGAACTTTCATCGATCGGAATAAGTACATAACCGGGATACCCATTGGTCTCGTTCTTGCGATGACGATCAATAGTTATACTCTGTACACCGAAGAAGAATCATCATGTTGCGGATCTGTATAATAAATGAATCATTTATTCCATCGTAATATCTGTCGCAGATAGGTCGTGTTCTTTCAGCCTATACACCTCTCATTCCGTTGATATACCACTCCTCTTCACAAAATCTCATTAAAATCTCATACAGAGGATGTCTTAAGTTCGAAATTTGAGGGCTTGTATAGGTATATCCGAAGTTTGTGTCGCTACAATCGCTACTAACTGTAAGAATATGCCACGATTATCGTTTCGCTTGTTTTAAAACGAGTAGACGTTATATGTATAATTCGGTTTTCTTATTACGGCGAAAGTCACGCCCAAACATTTTCTGAATTGTTCAGCTATTGTCAGCAAAAACTTAATATCCTCACTATTTTGCGTGCCGAAATGCTATCCATAGCACCGTCCATGCCTAGCATGTGTTTTTATTACCGAGCACATTCCTTTCAATTTGGTCGTTGATTTATTTTTTCAAGCGGGTGTTTATGTTGGTAATAATATTATTAGGTTATTCACGACCCTTGCTATATTTCCTGATAAGTCCTACCTATATAGCATCCGCGGACTTCATATCTCCTATACTAAACAAAATTACAAGTACCCCTAAAGAAATCATCCGATAAAAAGTAAAATTAACGTCGTTGCTCAACCGCGATTTCTTACCTAACAATATTATGAACGTTTTGTGTTATCATGTGGGAAATTACCCTGGAACAGGACTCTCAAGGAGTAATTCATATTTACCAAGCCCCAATGATCTGTAATTAACGACGTGCACATTTTTTCGAAATATTTACGATATATTCGTGGCTTCGAGTATAATTCAACTTACCACCATGTCAGAGCCAGTTTTAGAAGTGTCACTGATTGCGGAAGGACTTCGTTCGATCAAGAGCCTTCCAGGAGTCGGAGTCGGTGCTGCTGTATCTTCTTGGGTCTCAAGAGATAACGACACCGAATGATCTTTCTCGGATATAATTTGATGCCCAGGAGCAGCCGGGCTAATGACAGAGCCAGTGTCTCCTGCTGCCACGGTCGAACTTGAAGCCACGGATACCTCATCCGTTTGCGCGACGCTTCCCGCTTCTGTACATAAAAATGCGGTGAATAATTATTTGCATCTTACAACACTTCGTAGATGTAATTTTTGTGTCATGGTAAAATGCAAGACTGGATTCCCGGACAGATTTCATTTCTAGGCAGGCTCCGCTACTAGATACACGTGATGGGACCCATCCGGTTGCATGATTGTATCGCCAGAATATTCATATTGCTATGACATATCTATTGTTCCAGATATGAAAGATTTAATGGCCTCAATTAGCTGCAGTGGATAAATTAACATTTGTACGCGGTGCCGATCAGCGCGAGTTTCCATCTTACGGGAGAACATTTTCATCACAGGACAATTGAAAAAAAAACACCGTTTTGTTTGTACTGGTGGCAATTACGAGTACATATGTATTTTCTGTGTACAGATAGTCTGTAAACACCATATATAATCATAATGCTCATTTCTTGTGAATGTGTTGTTTATAAAATAAAATTATATACTGTTTTGTAGGCATTTTATCTTCATTTATTCTTTTTTTTTGTGTTTTGAAATATCATGCCTATACGGTATCTTGGTTTGTTCCCGCCGAGTGGCGTTAGTGAAAAGACTTGCGATGCTAGCGCTACGCAATGAGGAGAATACGCGGGACGAGTAGAGTCTCTCTGAACGCGTAGATAATGCGTCGCTACACACAAAAATGTATCTCATCTCTAACATCATTTCAATAAAATACTTACTTATTCTATCTTCGATGGAGTTATTTGAGAGTTAAGAGGCTCCGGAGTAAATAGAAAACTCGATGTGCCTACAGTTTTTCAGAAGTGGGATTAATTCTCGAAAAAAACGTGTTCGAATATGCTCGAGCTGTATGCTGAACAGCGGTAAAATCTTTGCTGTGTACGAAGTACTGTATTCGTGATTCGTGAGTTGCTTTGGGTGTATGCGTTCGGAGATTCGTACTATGGGCGAATGCGAATGTTCGAGAAGGCATCACCGCCGTTGACATTGTACGATATCACGCTGTGCGTGAGAAAGAGAACGAGCGAATACAGAATTGCCGAACCGTTGCGTCGTCGTGCTGAGTGCGTATGTATACAAGGGGAACACGGGATTCGAGCAGTTACACTGTGGTCGAATTAAGAGATATTCTTCTCAGAAAGAATTTACTGGTGACTGGAAACAAAGCCAATTTAATAAAACGTTTAACCGATTTTGATTCAAACATCTGGGCAACGATGTACGAGTTACTGAGCCAACAAGTCGAGGGTTTTGTGGAGGTTCACGATAAACCGCGCATCGCAATACCACGTGGAGAAAATCGACGCGATTACAATAATCCGATCGTAGACTGGTCTACGGAAAATGATCTGATGAGGCGAGAAAACGAACTATTGAAGCGAGAGCGAGCCCTTCTCAAACGAGAGATAAGAATCGAAAGACAAAGACATAATTTTGGTGGTGCAAATGGAGACGTTTCTCGAACAAGTGGCGGTACGAACGAAATGACGAGCTCGTCGGTAAACGAAAGCATAAGATCAATTCGCGATTTATTGAGTGAGTTTGACGGTACGGAAGGCACGTTCTGGAAATGGAAACAACAAATAAGAATGTTACGTATAACGTACGGTTTGGATGACAACGCGACGAGGCTCTTAGCGAGCGCAAAGATGAAAGGGCAGGTACTCGAGTGGTTCCATTCGAAACCCAGTCATCTCGCGTTGTGCTGTGATGAGCTTTTGGCGAAAATAAAGGACATGTTTGATCTTCGCCAATTGAAAATGGTACTGCGCGAGAAATTCGAGCAAAGAGTGTGGAATTCGCGCGAATCGTTCAGTTATTATTATCACGATAAGGCCATCCTAGCGAATCAAGTACCGATCGACGATGACGAGGTAGTGGACTACCTACCTTATTGACGGTATTCCTGATCGAAATCTGCAGGACCAAGCGCGCATCGTGCGTTTCGACTTTCAGGCTGAGCTGTTAGAAGCATTCAGGAAAATAACGTGGAACTCGAAGCGATTTTTCGGTCAAGAACCGAAAAAGGCAGTGGAACATGAGTCTAAAAACCAACAGTGAGCCAACCAACAGTGAGAATTCAACTGCGACGAGTGAGAGACCACCATCGTCGCGAAAAATTAAATGTTACAACTGTCAACGTTTTAGACACCTCGCACTGGAGTGTCTTTATCCGAAGAAGACGAAAGGAGCCTGTTTCCGCTGTAGTTTGACCAGTCACTTCCGGAAAGATTGCCCGGAAGAGGATTCGAATTCCGAAGCAGCAAGGACTACGAGTTTCATCGAATCGATAGACGTCTCCAAACCGTATTATGTTCAAATTAGATTTTCAGGTCCCGATACTGAAGGTAGAGAACGCGAGCATTCTGTAAGTGCGGTGATTGATCCCGGATCGCCCGTAAATCTCATTAAAAGCGAACATGTACTGACATCTTTATATGGACCAATACCACCTAATGGTGATCGATTTTGGGAATATTTACAAAATCAGTCAAGGTTGAGGGAATGGAGCTAGAATTGTGCTTTCTAGTGATACCGAGCGAAACGATGTCTTGCACAATATTGCTGGAACGTAATTTTTCTCGTAACCCTCTGATAACAATCGAATTGGGTGATACGGTAAAAGTAAAACGAAATAAGGCCTCTCCGAGCGAAATTCATTTCACGTCTATTGACCGTATTGAATATTTGGAAAGTCCAAATAAAGTCAATGATAATGTGAATGTTGATCCGAATATTAAACCCGAAGACGCGAAAAAATTGAGAGTTGTTTGATAATGAATACATTAATAAGTGCGGTTCTAATCACAAAGAATCAGAGAGAGAGATGAAAATAGTTTTGAAGAACGAACAACCGATTACTTTGCGGCCCCGACGTTTAACTTTTACAGATACCGAAAATTTGCCGAAAATACTCGATGATTTACTAGAAACTGATGTCATTAGATGAAGCAAATCTCCATACGCCAGTCCGATTGTCCTTGTGCGAAAAAAACGGAGAATTGCGGCTGTGCGTTGATTTTCGTGAGCTGAACGAAGTCACCGTTCGAGACAATTTCCCGATACCGGTAATCGACGATAATATCGACCGATTGAAAAACAAGATATATTTTAACAGTTCAGATTTAATAAATGGAATTTATCATGTAAAAATGTCTGACTGCTCCGTAAAGTATACCTCATTCGTAACGCCATTAGGGTAATTTGAATTTCTTCGAGTTGCCCCACGAGTTTGTCAGCGCTTCATTAACGAAATTTTTGGCGACTTACTTCGAGAGAACAAAGTCCTGTTGTATCTGGACGATATTTTAAGTGCCACCGAGATCTTTGACGAATATTTGAGAATTTTAAAGGAAGTCTTCGAAATCGCGAGGCGTTTCCGATTGAAGTTTCGGCTCGATAAATGTTTTTTGCGCGAACAGAAATTACGTATCTTGGGTATGTAATAAAGAGGTACACCGATTTGTATGTTTAGCTAGCTATTTTCTTCGTTTCATTAACAGATTCTCGATATTGGCGAAACCGCTGTACGACCTAATAAAAAAGATGTATCGTTTGCATTCGGGCCGAAAGAGCATGAGGCTATGGAAATGTTAAAACAGATTTTGTCATCGCAACCGACGCTGGCGATTTATTCTTCGAAACTTGTAACCGAATTACATTGTTACGTGAGCGCAAGCGGTTTCGGTGCCATCTTGTTACAGAAACAGACCGATGGTATTTTCCGACCTGTATTTTATTTTAGTAAACGAACAACACCCGTCGAGTCAAAATATCACAGCTTTGAACTTGAATGCTTGCAGGGGGGTTTATGCGTTTAAACGTTTTCATATTTATCTTGCGGGTATTCAAAATTGTTACAGATTGCGAAAGTTTTCGATTGACTCTCAGTAAACAAACCGTTAACTCTCGAATCTACCGTTGGGCGTTGTTTCTGGAGCAATACGCGTACGAAATTATACACCGGCCTGGTAAACGCATGGGTCACGTCGATGCGTTAAGTCGCTATCACGGCGTACTCTTATTGGAATCTAATTCGTTCGCACAGACTGTCGATTAAGCAGGATCGTGACGTAAAGATTGTAAAGATTCGGGATAGATTAGCGGTATCTAAAGACAAATTCTGTGAGTTACGAAACGGACTCGTCTACCGGAAAGGTAGACGAGTCCTTGTTACAACATAAAATAACAGTTTACCGTCTACGGTAAACTGTTATTTTATGGACCTTCGATGATGGAGAATAATGTAATCCGCACGTGTCACGACCATGTTGGACACGTAGAAGTGGACAAGCTCGTGAACAACACTCGGAAGGTTTATTGGTTTCCCTGCATGAAACAAAAAGGTCGACGAATATATTTCGAATTGTTTGCGATGCGTCGAGTTTAATCCCTCGAGTGGGGAAAAGATAGGTTATCTGCACAGTATCCCGAAAGATAACCTACTATTACAGACGATCCATGTGGATCATTATAGACCGTTCGAGAAAACAGGATGGGGATATAAGTATATTTTTGTAATCGTCGACGCATTCACCAAATTTTTGCGATTATATGCGTGTAAATCGACCGCGTCCGGCGAATCGATAAAACACCTCCGAAATTATTGTCAAACTTACAGTAAGCCGTGGCGTATTATGAGTGATCGTGGAAGCACGTTTACATGCGAAAAATTCAAGGGATTTGTATTTAGCGAGTCAATTCAGCACGTGCTGGCGGCCGTTAGCACCCCGCGAGCCAATGGGCACGTAGAGAGATTTAACCGGGTAGTCGCACCAATGATTGCGAAAATAAGCGAGAATCCATCAAAATGGGAGAAAAACTGCCGTAGAGAAAATAGGGAAATGTCAGAAAGATAACGAAACCCGCTATAATCAAAGGCATAAAGAAACGAGGCGTTACCAGGAGGGCGATTACGACATGATTGAGAATATCGATACTACCGGCGGGTAGTAATAAAAAACATACCGAAGTACAAGGGGCCTTACGTTGTAAAGAAAGTCTTGCCATTCGACCGTTACATAGTAAGTGATATTGAAGGATTTCAAGTGACGCAAATGCCATATATAGTGGTGTCATATCGGCAAATCATATGAGACCGTATGTCTGATAAGAAATAAACTAAATGTTGTGATTCAGGTATATGTTCTATTGTATTTGGTTTGTAAGAATCTTTGTATGTCGTCGGCATTTGCCACGGTATGACCGGGACGTCATATATCCACTCCGGCCGACTGTAGGCCATTTTATCTTCGGTTATTCCTTTTTTTGTGCTTTGAAATATCGCGCCTATACGGCATTTTGGTTTGTTCTTGCTGAGTGGCGTTAGTGACGAGACGCGCGATGCTAGCGCTACGCAACGAGGAGAATACGCGGGACGAGTAGAGTCTCTCTGGACGCGTAGACAATAACGCGTCGCAACACACAAAAATGTATCTCATCTCTAACATCATTTCAATAAAATATTTACTTATTCTATCTTCGTTGGAGTTATTTGAGAGTCAACAGGCTCCGGATTAAATAGAAAACCCGGTGTGCCTACAGTTTAATATCCATATTAACAAATACTCAAAATTAAACGCATCGAAATTGTTATTTTTCCAGAAGCAGTTTTAAAAATCCACAATGTTTTTAGGCCGTCCACGGTAATGTAATGCCTTCACGTTGTAATGAGATTTCAAACATAAAACCGTTATGAACCGAAAACATATTTGACAGCGGCCGATGCGTTCTATATATTTCGAAAGGTTCATATGACCTAGGACGTGTAGTAATATGAGCGGGGAGTTCCGCGAGACCTTCTCCACCTTTATCAGGACTTTAACGAGACACTTTGAATAACATTTTCCCGTGGTCGCACCCGGGATCTGTGAGGGTCCGACTCCGACGGTGACAGCAAGAATAGAAAACCCCAATTCATACACTAATTATGCCACTGACGACCGTAACACACGCACACACTCCGACATCGGAAGAAAATAAATTTAGCGAATTAACCTTATATTCAAGATTATTTGTCTTTGTCTTATTGTTTCTTCCTATTATTGATTACGCCAGTGCATCTTGCCTTCGTTTATTGTTTTATGTATGGCGCTTGAATTTATCGCCTACATACGGCAAGCGCTTTCTTTTTTTACTAATTGTGAAGATGCATATACGACCTTGTAATTAACCGGATAACCTTATTGGAATTATAATGGGAGATGGCGGACAAATAGAGTAAGTATACATTGAAAACCATAACAAATATAACATATTGGGTCTGGGAAAAAGTTCGTGCCGCATTTCCCGATAGATGGCGTCAATTGCAAATAACTCAGGAAACACAGATCGCAGAGACGCTACTAAGCGCTCGTTGGAAAGGTGACACTTTGTGCGTTACTTTGGGTGTATGGACATCAAAATTGGTGTAGTGCTTGGAAAGTTGTTTGCGTTTGAAAATGGAGAAAAGTAGTGCAAAATTGCGGTATGTTTTGCAATATTATTATTGTGAAAACATGTGTGCTGTGCGCGGTGAAGTTACTTTATCAAAATCCGCTGCGCGGAAATGGTTCGCTCGCTTTCGTTCTGGTAATTTTTATGTCAAACACGAGTCACGCTCTGGTCGTCCTATCACTAGAATCACTAAAATCATGGTTCTACCCGAAAAATGGCGAAGGATGTCAATAATAATGGATCATATTTGGTTTAAATAAATTCATTTTCACACTATGAGAAAACCAGTTGAATTTTTCTAAAAAAAAAACGCCGTGACCTTTTTCCTAGACCCAATATTTATAAAGAATATACGATTACTACAACGTTTAGCGTTGTAAAAATATTTTCTTGACACATTATACCGCTATTCGCAAATTCATACCTGGACAACTTCTGGCAACGACTAGCTCGACAAGCCCACGAGCCTTTTGAAGAATAGAAATCGCTTGTTCGTGTGATATGTTGGAATCCAGCGGTTGTCCATCGATAGCCAATATCTGATCTCCTTCTACCAGACGACCGTCACTGAAAAGTAAACACGAGTGTAGGAAATGAGGTAAACATCTTATGATTAGTGATGTAATAATCGATAACATTAAAAAGACGCGAACGTACATAATATCGTATTGACTATACGATAACAACATTAGGACGCAATAATAAAGAATCCAAAAGTCGCAGTACGCAGTTTGGTGGCAGCTTTCACTCCAGAATACTGCTACGAGGTATACAAACAATATATGGCGTTCACCGGACATTTTTTTATTTTACATTTAGTGGTGCTTGGCCACAGATCGGGACAACAAATGCGGTAAATGGCAAACTGCCGGTACCCTCGCTTATTCATATATATTCTGTTGACTGGTGGGACCGATGTCATGTATAGCATCGAGTGTATCTAGATGTACGTAACTACAGGGTGGGCCATCTATTGGTACGTTTTTAAAAATGCGATCAAAAGAGTATGCATTGATATTTTTTATTAATTTTGTTGTTGTTGTAAAACTAAAAGTATCCCCGTTAAGAATGAAAAACGATTTCGTTCATGTGGCTCCCTCTACTGGCCTTACAGTATGCCATTCGGTCACCCCAATTAGTGATGACATTTTGAACTACCTCGGCGCCAATTTCACTCAAAACAGTCGTAATGTTGTTTTTCAAAGCTGGAATTGTCTCTGGATTATCCGCATAACATCGGTCTTTAACGGCACCCCACAGGAAGAAGTCCAGCGGTGTCAAATCGCAGCTACGCGCAGACCAATTGACATCTCCTGAACGGCTGATTATGCGGTTGTTAAACTTGGTGCGCAGAAGGTCGATCGTAAGTCGGCTTGTATGGCATGTGGCGTCATCTTGTTGAAACCAAAGGTCGTCCACATTCATAGCGTCGATTTTAGGCCATAAAAAGTTGGTCAACATGGCTCTGTAGCGTTCGCCATTGACGGTAACGGCGTTGCCAGCATAATTTTCGAAGAAAAATGGGCCAATTATGCCACCACTCCAAAATCCACACCAAACTGTGACTCTTGGAGGATGCATTGGTCTCTCTACGATTGCGTGTGGCTGTTCCGAACCCCAAATCCGGCAGTTTTGCTTGTTCACATATCCGCCGAGATGGAAATGCGCTTCGTCCGAAAAGATGATTTTTCGACCAAAATCGACGTCATTATTGAGCTGGTCTATGGCCCACATAGCGAACTGATATCGAGGCGGATGGTCATTTGCTTTCAATTCCTGAGTCATCTGGATCTTGTAGGCGAATAATCCAAGGTCTTTGTGCAGTATTCTCCTCAGGCTGGTGCGACTAATGCTCAGTTGCTGCGATCGGCGTCGAGTTGAGGTCGTCGGATTCTGTCTCACACTTTGGGCCACAGCCTCAATATTCTCGGGTGTGCGCACTGTCCGAGCTCTGGGACCACTTCTGTCATCCACTAACATCCCTTTCTCACGAACTTTCTTCACCAATTTGCGTATAGCGCCTTCGGTGGGTGCTTTATCACGACCCATATTTCTTTTCAAAATTCGCGCAGTTTCGGCGACACAGCACTGACTTTGAAAATAAGTTTTTAAAATTTCAAAACGCTCTTCAAGAGAAAACATGTTGTTTCGTGCCGCGGACAGTATGGCTAATGAACTGTAAAAATTTCGGGTCTGTAGCTCGTTTGCCGTTGTCATACGACGAAATTAAAAAACGTACCAACAGATGGCCCACCCTGTATCAAAACACATAAGGAACGGTGGTCGGTAACCGAGGGTGAACAGAGACACAGTGGCTTACCGCGGGGTGGTCAAGTCCCATAGTGTACTATTGTTCAAACCACGAGGAAAATCCGTGCAAATGCGCCTGCCGATGAGCAATCAGCGCTACACCGCCGTAAGAGCGCAACCCGACCGACATTCGTGTATGCAGTGAGTCCGCCGCTTGAGACTCGAGCTCAGATTTTTCGCAAGTGCGCGTAACACTCGCGCCAATATAAGAGCGCATATCGATCGAAGAGTTATGAAATCGTATCTCGAAGTCGACACGCTTTACTGAGGGTCAGTTCAAATTTTTATGGCCCGTGAGCAACACGAGTCAAGACCGGACGAAAGCGGAACCGCCAGAAGAGGGAAAGCCATCCCCAGTCTTCATCATCACCGGCTCCAGTGGCACGAGAATGGAGATTTACGCTAAGAATTTAAGACGCTAAATTTCACCAAGACTGCAGCGACGATCAGCTGATTCTCCCAGCACTTCCCGGCGTAAATCAAAGGCTACACAGGCACGTCAGATATGCAGAGTGCACCGAGCCATCTTATTAATCCAGTCTATCGTCTTCAATTTCAATCGCCGCAATTCTACCATCAACTGCCGAGCTAAACAACTATATTAAACATTTTATTTGTGCTTTCTTATCTTTTCGGGTTCGAAGTTTTCACCAACGTTATAACCGGAGGAGGTGGTTTGATATTCATATATGTGCATCGTTCCGATGAAGTTCAAACGATATTACACTCTAATTTGACTAATTGTAAGCTTCGTATAATTGTTTGACCCCAACCGTTGAATAATCGGGCAGAGCTTGGAGTTGGCGTTTAAAAAGATGCAACAAACGGTAAACAATAGGTCATTGTACAACACAATGCAGGGTCAAGATGATCACATTGTGTGTGGCTTTTACACCAACTTATATTTTCATTGATTAATGGGAAATTTATTAATGGAATCCTTCAGACCCGAATTACCAAGGTCATGATTAGACAAAGAATCGGGAACGAGGTTGATCGAGCCACCGCTCAAGAAATAGTAAGAGGAAGTAAATTAAACACCATCTATAGAATAGAGTTGGGGATCACAAATACATAAACAGAACTTAATCACAGAAAGAAATCTGCGGTGACCTGGGACGAGAATTATTAATATTGTGCTAAATAATTCGCAGTTTGCTTTTCTCCATTAGGGAAATAGCACAGGGTTAGAGCATAATAGAAAGTCAAACAATTTACACTACTAAATACGGAATTTCTCAAAGAAGCTACCCACTTGAAAGTGGCTATATTTAACCGTTTCTATCTGTTTTGTTTCTAACTTTACCTAAATTATAGCCGTAAAATCTAGCCCGAAGGGATTATTAACACTAGATTTACCATACCAGTCAAAATGACTATTGGTATAATGCAGAAGGGATGCTTTCAAAAAGATCTGGTAAATCTAGTGTTAAAAAAATCATTTTACAAGAACGTCATCAGCTGTTTTGCAAAAGTCATTGTCCGGCTGTGTCCGTCACTCCGAGACTTTCGGTAGCAGTCTATCGATTATCACTTCAAAGTATAGTAATTCGCCCGAAAACTCAAATCGTTAACGTGCTCAAGCCGCCTCGTTGCAACGAAAATTCATAGGGGGGATATACCGAGACTGAAATAATTAGAAAAAATAAAATTTCCTGAAATTAAGTTTTTCCCAGAGCATCACACTCCATAGAAATAGAGGGAAAAGACGAATTACCCAACAATGCACGATCAATGCAGAGATAGGATTTTAAAGAATAGACTTATAAGTAGGTACTTTAAGCTTCGCATATAACATCCAACGTATTTTATGAACCTGCAAATCTCTCATTATCATGGGCTCGCCAGAAAAATTCACAAGATTCTAACATTAGGCGCAACTGTTTAGGTTATGTTAAAGGATCAGTTCCGCCATGTTTCTACCCCCACCATTGCTTTTCACACGTTTACCGGGAGGTTAAGCAGCCTACTCGGTACTTTACGGATGGTATAAATTACCTTCCAGGTATGGACATTTACCTGCTGGGTAACGTTACCTGGAAGTTGGGAATCGGCCAGTTAGGAGTTTACCCGCCGGGTAAGCTACCTTAAACTTTACTTAGAGGTTGGAAAAACCGGCGTTAAAAGATTTAGTGGTACTGCATGACTGATATTGATTGACGATATCAACGCACATGCTTTTCTGCAAAGATGAATAATACAGAATTGTGCAAGGCTTTTTTATTCTAGCTTTTTAGCTTATCTGCGATGACAGCGCAATAAATGTTTCTCATTGAGACCGGTACTTTCTTTTTGACAATTATTACAACACAAAAATAATCACAGGACGCAGCTGTGGTCCGTGGACCTTCGTGCCTCTCTTATATTCCAATTTTTGCCAAGGTTTTGGGCTTCCATTGGTTTATTCCGTACCGGCAAACGAAGGAATATATATTCGAAAAGTTATTTATTACGTATGAATTACTCTCGGGTTGGTTCCGTTATAGGATGAAGAGGGAAAAGAAAGTTACAGTAAAAATAAAACACCCTAGCAACTGGGCGAAGTCAGTAAATTAATTCTTTACTCACAATTTTGACAAATTTAAGGAGGTTTATCTGGTCAACGAATTAACAAACACATATTGATGAAAAAATCAGAATATAGTTATCAGTATCTATAACGTCATCTCTTAAAATTTCAAGACCTGAGGATACCTTGTTCGTGAGAAATAAATAAAAACATATTTCCTAAATTAACATGGGCCTTTATGGGTTTCACTGGTTTTTCCGTCTACAAACATTAAATTCACAATCATTGACAAACAGTGTTTGACGAAAATAACAGAATTAATAAAAAAAATATCTAAGGAACATTTGTAGAGCTTCATAAAGACGATTGAGTACTCATAAGATTCATAATAAATTAATTTGTCTCGAATAATGCTGATTTCTATGAGGTTAAGCTTGACAGTACTCTGATCATGACAACGTCGAAATCGCGCGATTTTTGAAATTACAACCTATGTTTGCCGAACGACGCATGCACACACTATTCACGTATTACAAATTATGCATAAGTGACTCGGAATTGTTAATCTATAAACTAAATGGGATTAAGAAAAACATCGTGGCGAAATTGAGAGATTAATAACACATATGGAAAATTGAATAACAACATATATCACATTATATGAATTACATAAAATGTATAGTATGAAACCTTTAATCTTACATCTGAAATCTTAAAATCACCTTTTTTTAAATCTTTGGAAGAGTACAGAGTACGAAACTCCAGAAACTACAAATACCAACAAATAGACTTTCAGATCTTTATCTTCTTAATCTTTGAAAGGGTATTCGAAAATACTTTTTGTTATTCGCATAAATTTCGATTTTAATAAACGAGGACACATGAATCCTATAAACAAGATCCATGATTATAGAGACACAGATAAAGCGACAACACTAGTGACAAAAATCTCGTTCTATAAAAGCTGTACGGGTTGTGTGATTGCGGCGTTGTCAAGCGTACTAACCTGACTACGCTAGTTACAAAAATTTGTTGTTTGACTTACTCGGTACCAGATACACCTCCTTAACGTCGACGAGTTTCTTGGGCCAGGCGCGCTAAGAAGGATACGCTAATAATTCTTTACTTTCTCTGACCTGTTCGCCAAAATCAATTGGCGAACCAGGTCGATGGTAACGTTCACGGCTCACACGCAGTGGGTCCGGGTTTGATTCCTGCTGGCACCAATGGAATTATTCTGTGCTTTTTCTGCACGCTCGATGGTTCGGAACCCACTTAAAAACTATAGGGCCACAGGAAAAACAGAGCCTTGGGTGGTGGCCGAAAAAACTGTGAAGGGGGTGTCTCGAGTTCGATTCCCGGTACCGTAGTCTCGCAGATGAAGGCGAATGTTGTACGATCTGCTTCAGGTAATAAGGCGTGCGGACGATGACTATATTTGTGCCAGTACAGATACCTAGCGGGATGCGACGAGACTCGGTGCTCGGACATCGAATAACGAGACGACCACGAATAGGGAGGAACCGAAAGTATGGTGCAGGAATAATCAGGAACCCGTAACCCTGAGGGGAACGTGTAAAGTCAATACATACATACAATGTTGACGTCGAAAGTGATTTTATGGTTACAGTATTTATATGTGATTTAATTACAATTTTGTTTAACACAATGGTTACACAGAGCAGTGAAATTGACCCGGAGACGTTTGGGCCAGTCGTCGGCCGCTTTACACCCGGTTGAATGGTTCCGCACTTGTCTTCTGCCGTTGTTGCTTTTTCTTTTCGACACTGCTGTAGCTCTCACTCGGCACTGGACTTCTTCGCCTTATTTGATTCCTTTGTAAGACAGCGACATAAGATTTTATTACTTTTGTCTCGTCAGGTAATATCGCGTGGTAATACTTAATGAATACTCGGGGATCTCGAGGATTGAATAATGAAAGAAAACGTTTACTTTATTGAACACAGATTCGTGTCAAGCGCAACCCGTGTGGTCGCTTGTAAGGCCGTAGCGGAACTGTCGATTCGCGGGACCTCGACGCACGCCTCGACCAAGGGTCGCTGAACGCAACAGCGACAAAAAAAAAACAAAAACGTGGTATCCACTTACGTAGGCGATAATACTTATCGACTATAGTACTATATTATCGACTACGGTACTACATGTGATCTTTCATGTAATCTTCCCTGTGACTGGCTTTTTGTTTATAATTCCGCGCATATTTTCTAGTCATATGAGATGGCACCATGAGTTATTTTGACATTTTTAACTTAATACAAATTTTTACTTTTATTCCGGGGATTATGTTTACTTTGGGACTTGATAAAAGCACGAAATACCTATTCGAGTTATGAGTGGAACAGCTCGTTGTTTTCATGGACAGCGGAGTTATATTTGAATAACTCCACTTTAAACTGACTTTCGGTAGTTTCGGCCTATATATGTGTGTGGGCGCTAGGAGTGAGAGGAAAGAAGATGGATTCTGGTTGATGTTCGTTGGGAGATTCGACCAATCGTTCTTTTCGGGCAGGAGTGATTGGAGAGGGAGGTCTAATGGTAATTTGCTCAAGTACGTACTCAGGTATGTAGCGGAGGGGATTTTTGATAGGAGAGCAAATTTGGGTGGGGGGGGGGGGGGGAGGTGTCGTTTTTCCCAGAGTTCCTCAAATGCGAACAGATCTGCGTCTGGTTAGGGGGGAATGGTAAACTAAATTTGGTAAGAGTTGTTGTGCGCGTAGAGTTTTTTTGTGACGGGGGGTTGGAATCACAGAAGAACAAGTGGCGGAACCACGTGGGGTAGTCCTAGAATTTAGTTGTGGTGCTGGTGTGTGGTGATCAAGATGAGAGTGAATGATGCGAATTTTCGACATGATTTCTGGATTTCCTTCCGTCGGATTACGCTTTTCAGTGCGTCAAATATATGACCAGTTATTTCTTTTCGACATAAAAGATATCGGCTAATAGTTTATAAAGTTTTATTCAAAAAGTAAAAGAATGATTCCTCAAGGTTTAGTATCGTTTTACTATCATTTTCAAGATAATACATAAAAACCTGCTTTTTAGCACGGTCGAAAGATAATTTGTTGGCGCCAAGTGTCATGCTTATAATTCCGTGGGGCCGACCGTTTGCGTGTGAGAAACGCAAGATGGCCCAAGCGCTGCCCGTCGACCGCGAGGGATACTATATGGGTCGGAGGGTACCTCGTCTAGGCAAGCCTGGTCATAGTCCAGTCGGAATGTACCGAAAATCGACTGATGTGAATTCTATTCTCGAAGGCCAGCACGTCGCCAATTTTGTGTGGGTTCTTTGGGTTGTCAGGAATGCACCCGAAAAAAAAGTCCAAACAAAATATGGTGTTTTGCGGCCGCCAGACATTTAAAAAAAATAAAACCTGTTTTTGAACAATATATTTTATGGAATTGATTGTATCGAAAAATGTTTCATACAAATATTATTCCCTATAGAATTGGCTACAAAATAAGTCCTATTATTCGTTTAACAGCAAACCACTAGTAAACAGAAAGAATCGTTTTTATGTTTATGCATGTATCTCGTTAATTAATGACCGTAGTGTACTGAAACTCATACAGCATCTAGAACAATCTATCCCAAAATATATCTGCAAGTTTTATCGATGCTGTTTAACTATATGTCATATAGTTAAACAGTAATAACCAATGTACGTAAATCCGGAGTTTTATTATAGCACGTGATCCAGAAGGGGCACATACGAAAAAAAAACATTTACGTGGTGGTCAGTAGTGCACACATTCAGGATTCAACGCAAAAAACTGATTCTTTTTAAAAAAAAGTTTTTTTTTCGACGCTTTAAAATTTTTGCTTATAAACAAATTCAAATATGTACTAGAATTTTGAAGCTACTTTAGATATTGTTGCGGATTCTTATAGGTCTTCGAAAGAAGTGGAATTTGAAAAAAGAAAACAACTCAATATTCTTATAAGGAGGAGAGATACAGTCATATTTACGTTCCTTTATTTTATTATTGTTGTTATCAACATTTACGTATTCTTCAAGTTCGCGAGCATTGTTAATACCTTTAGGCATAACATTCAATATAATACAACCCCGTTGGACTGCTCATCGCAATGCACATACAGATCGAAGCCGATCACACGCTCACGAAATAGGGAACAAGGCACCCCACGCCCTTCTTAGTTAGCTATTTCGATAACGCGATTAAAAATGATCTTAAGATGTTTTTTTTTATTTCTACGTATTTTTTTCCCACGAATTTGAAAATGCCATTGAAAATACATGTTTCTCAATATTTAATCCAATAATTATTGTTTAACATGAACTTTCATGGAAAGAGCTGGAAATGATCTGACACACACACACTGATGCACATCCGGGACACAATTCTTTGCATTCGTCGATAAGTTCCTGTTAGAGAATGCAAATTATACGATCGGATTTGACGCAATCGTAGCAACAACAAAATTTCAAAATACCGCAATTAGCCATTTCTTTGCATACTGAAATATATAATTATAACGGCATGTGAAAATCGCATCGGTATGTAATTGTAGATCGATCATAAACTGAGTGACAGTTTTATAAATTAGCGGTAAGAGGATCTACATAAATATACCTTGTTTTTAACCAACTTTGCCCCCCCAAATTAAGCCTATTTGAGTACTTTGTTAAGAATCACGGCTAAGGTGTTTTGAGAAATGAATGTATATTGATATATATGTTGCCTAAGGTGGACTTTGCTCGCAGCATGTTCCGTGCTAGTCATTGCACTTGTACAACGCGGGTTAACTTATCTATTTATTTTTGTGTGTTTCGTCAGCTTTAACATAGTTCAAGTGTTCAATATTTTTAGTCTTAAATCATAATCATAACATATTATTTTTGGGAAAATGCCATGTTTTTTCGCATATGACACTTTCATGAATTTGATTTACTAACTGAAATTGCAATGCCCATTATGAAAACATGATCGCCTATGGGATTGCCAAAGGCAATCACGGCAATCGGTAGAGTGCACGTAACTCTTCGTAACTACCCTGGTAACATATTTAATATATTATGACAAATAATGCAAGGATTACCCCCTAGGACCATTTCTAAATGTAATTACTGACAGGCCGGAAGTCCTTCATAATGTCCTGAAAAAATGTCGAGAAAAATCGGGTATAATCAATGGATGAAAGGTCGTGTAGTGTCATGAACATGCGTAACGGAGATGATCATAGGGGCTTGTGGTTAGACCACCGGGATTATACGCAGTGAACTGGGATTTCAGCCCCATTCATTTTTCCTAAGCTGCTTTTTAGGAACCCCAGATGGTTCACAAACCATTAATGTTGAACGCGGGTTCTTCCTTTCAAGAATCATTTAATTTGTATGTAGTATGTAATAGTATCTAAAAGTCACGAGTAATGGAACGAAACTCTGACTTCCGATCTGAATTTTTGGCCTAGTTTCTTACGGCGCTCATGTGCAATAATCGTAATTTCTCGGAACAACGTAGAAATACTTAAAAAAAAAAAAAAAAAGTATTTGCGCGATGCATTTTGAATACAATGCCAGTCGCGTATATATAGTTTTTCGTTATTGGATCTCAATTTCATTTTTTTCGAAATTTTGTAAACGGGACATTTTTAGATAACTGAAGTCACGGTATATAGAATTCATAAATTCTTACCAAGATCCATGTGATCATAAATGTGTTGTTTTAACCAAGTGGCACATGTTCTTTGTTACGTCTCAGTAACGTGTTCATTGCCCTATTTTTGACCTTAGCAAGGCGAATGGGTCTTGGGAAACGGGCTAATGGAGTTTGATGCGGTAAATAATGTAAAACGGAGAAATTAACGGGTGGAAAAAGTTTGTTTATTGAGTTGAAGCTATATTACATGATACTAGTCTCCGTTCATATGCTCTCCGTCGAGGAATTTAATTGTATATTTCAATTTCTGTAGTTTATACGGAATCTCGATGGGTGTCTGAGAGAATGTACGCTCCAGGAATTCCTCGGTGTAATAACCGTGGGTACGGTCTCGTGAATAGCCATTATATTGAGCGATAATTTTCCGCAGCTGGTTTGTGCGTCCCCCTGATCGCCGTTTCTTTCCCACTAGAAAGTTCAGAATGAATTTAGACTATGCGGTTCCCCAGGGGTTAGAGGTTAATGAGTAAGGAAGACATCCTGTGAGTTCGGGGTGGTCCTCGCAACTCGATGGATAATAAAGGAATTAGAGAGCTCGCTTTTGTCCTCGCAACTCATATTCGTGGATGGGAAAAGTATCGAAATCGCGGTGGACCTCGCAGTTCAATGTGTTGTATGGGTGGATGATCGAACTCGCGGTGGACCTCGCAGTTCAATAACTCGTGAGAGTCAGTTAGTAGGTAACTTATTCTTTTCTAGTTTTCCTCGTGAAGTTGAGACTGGAAGGGCAGTACAGAAATTCTGCTCAGTCCAGAAGTTATACAATTTTAAAGACTTAAGAGGAGTTTACAAGACTTTGAATGTTGAATATGAACTCCATTTTTATGCTAAATTTTGGGCCTTATATACTAGTCTATCAGCTATCTTTGTCTATTGCGTAGCGGTTGGAGAGGGTAGTTTACAGATGCCTTATTGGTCAAAAATTCCCACCGTCTCCCACGCCTTATTTTTCTGAACCGAAGGCAAATTTGTTCTTATCGCTTAGCCCCATTCTTGGGCCCGAGCGTCTCTCCCCACCGCATTCATCCCCGAGTTAGGGTTATGCCATGCGTTGGCGTAAGGAGGGATGCTCGTCCTTAAGGCGCGGTGGTGGTGGCGTTACGGGGATGTAACATCTTAAACCTGTATGCTTCGAATGATTGTTACATGACACATATCTGTTAGAATTGCGAAATCAACTGGTATCAAGGTATTCGACCCTAGCTTTTTACACCTGTGATTTTTTATGGAGGTTTGGCTGCTTTTTCAAACGGTTGATTATTTCTTCAATTCGTAGAAAAGCTAAGCTGGTAAGAAAATCCATTAAAAAATTCAGCATACTATGCATAGACGGTACGAATAAAATAAAATACAAATTAACAGAAAAGTAGAATAAAATCTAGCGATTATGTATTGTACAATATATATATTTTGCGTATTAACTCGCTAAGTAATTCCTATGAAATGTCTTTAAGGGGTTAGGTCTAGTTAGCATTTCCAAAAGATTGATTTTTATTGGTTTGCATTTTCTAAAAGTACAACATTTCAAAAGTATGCTCTAAAAGTTTCAGACAAATCGGGGCATTATTTATGACAATATGCAACTTTGACCGCCGCCGCGTCGAGTGGGTAAAAGAAGGTAGGTAGCGGTAGTGTGCACTCGACGCAAACTTTAAGGACGTTCACAACTGACAATCGGCGACAAAAGTTTGACACACGCTCGGCCCAGTTCAACTGCCGCTTCGTAGAGTGAATCGCTCCCCCTAATCCGAAACTCTTAGCACAGACTTTACGCACTAACACAAATAAGGCTGTTGCGAGCGGTATACGTATACACCAATACAAGCATCCTTAGAGCGACGCTGAGATCCGGAAGCGTTGCCTGCCCGCCATGTGATTTCCCAGTGTGTATACGCATGTAGCACCCCCCCCCCCCCCCCCCCCCCCGCCGTTGCACTCCCTTACGTCCCGCCACACCGCAGCGGTGCCGCGACACCACGGCATCATCCTCTCCATGGTATACCATGCTCGAAAATACCGTCGAGTTCGTCGATTCAAACCGTTAATACGTATAAACGACATCGCTAAGAATCTCCATCTTTTGACATTTTGTTCCTGACACCATAATGTACCATAATTCAGTTTTTGATCAAAATCTATAGAAAATTGACGCTGTTATGAATAGAAATGTCCCTCTAGCGCATGCCTCAGCTATACTTTACATGTTAAAACTCGCAACGTCAACAGTAGTCCAGTCGGAATAGACACGAGTTCTATTCAAAGACACAAGATCAGCGCCAATTTTGTTATAGGTTGTTTGGCCACCAAAGGCTAGTGGCCTTTTCTTTGGTGGCTAAATTCTTAGCCACCAAAGATTGTTGAAAATAAAAAAAACGGTTTATTAGAGTTTTTTTTGGAATGGGTTTTATCAAAAAATACTTCCCACCAAAGATGTGTGCCATAATGTCCTCTACAACAAAAGTCCTATGCAAAAATCGCATGACATTGTTAGTTTAGCGGTAAATTACAATTGAACAGCGATTTTTTTGTTTTGCTTCAAGCATCTGCTATTGGTCATTTATCAACATACTGTTATAACACTCATGTATCATCTAGGAAAAACTATGCCCAAGAGACATACGCAAAATTTATCGATCTATGTTATATAGTTTAGCAACAATCTCCGATCTGCGAAAATACGGCGTTATGAGATTCCAGCCTATACAGAAGGCTCACACAATAGAACACAATTCAATTGTGTCATTTGTTTTATCAAATAAAATTATGTAAATAAAATTATTGAAAATACTCATTTTTTCACGGCGCTGACTAGGCCTAACAATTTAACACACGTTAGGTAGACAATAAATTTATCATAACCGATTAAGTTTACCGAGTTTCCCTGCTAGTATATTTTCTATATTCGAGCAATATTCAGCTATTCTTATAGTTGACCTACGATTAAAATTCCAATGAAAAGAAACCGAGTTCTTCCGCGCCCATTTAATACATCTAGGAATTATTATTCTGCGATGATAATGAATAAATATTAATTTGAGCACAATACCTACATTTGTTGTATCAGCGAGGAAATAAAAAAGCTTTCTCATTCCATTCCCATACTAAGTGTAACGCGAGTATTACAAGACCTGCAAATAATCATAGAACATGTATGTGTATTATTTAATTAGTAAATCATTGATACTGCTCTCATTTACATTGTAAATATTGTACACTTATAGCTCGTTTCTTTACCTCCGGATAACTTTATCCGGAAGATAGCTGCCAGAGTTGGTTTTCTTTACCTCTGGTTAGTTGCTATTCGGCGGATAAAGTTATTCAGGACTCGACGTAGCAGATATCTTCCAGATATCTACTTCAGTGCCCTCATGTGTAATTATAAAAAACTAACATGTTCTGAAACTATTTTGACGTAACATTCTTACGTCATTATGCTGTGCTGTAAAAACCCAAATATAGTAATGGATTTGTTGTTACGAGATATTAATATTTTTGATTCGGGCGAATCTGAAGAGGAATTTGGGGAAAGAACACTCTATAAAATAACAAATAAATCCAACAATTAGCAATTATAGCATAGTACGGGATTTTTCGCGTTCGTATTCGTTGGTATTCTTTTAAAATAATTCGTGAGATAGTACTATTATCTATCGAGTGTTTGTTCATTGTGGATTTTTGATATAATTACAGATCAAGATCATTGACACCAATTATGAAAAAAGAGTCGAAATGAAATATGGTATAAGAATGTGTCTCTTGGCACGTTACAAATGGTTTTTCTTTTTCGTAGAGCTTAGGAGATGTGTTTCAAAGTCGCCCGCCATTGTTGGCAGACGCTATGGTTATTTAAAGTGAAATTCTATTACCTCTTTTGCGGAATTTGGGTAGTAGGGAAATAGTTATCCGGCAAATCTGTAACCCCGAAGGTATAAGTAGAGAAAACGAATTTATATTTATCTGCCGGATAACTTTATCTGGGAGATAGCTATCGGGAGATGAGAAAACATCGGTCATTAGAGGGAATCTGGGAATCTGAAAGTACGTTTTCATCAAAATTCCAAGCGAATTTTGAATTATCTCTCAGGTCGGGCAGATATATTCGTTAATCAGAAATTTTAAACAAGTTTTTTTCGAAGTGGCTTTTTGGCAAGGTCTTCAAACAGGCGGGAGAAATAGAAAAAAGCTGTTCGACCAGTCGAAGTCTTCTAAAATTTTCAATTGAATTTCGAACCTATTGTTTGAAATCAACTAAGAACATTTATACAAAGAATAAGATAACAATTTATTATTATAAACCGTGTTAAATACCTAATACACGCCGAGTTTGTTAAAGTTATGTTAGATGTTGATATAAAGAGTTAAAAGTATCACACGTTATATGATTTTGACTAACAATTCGCAGCAAGTTACGAGCACCTGCGAAATCTTGAAGGGTGGAAACTGGTTAAGGACGCTGCAATAAAACTGTTTGTTCGGCATTTTTCCAAGAACGAAAAGTAAATCCTATCTTTGAAAAAGTTACAAGATGCTATTTTTAGTCATGCCATTCTTTAACAATATAAAATAATTGTGTGAAATGAAAAGAGTGACTTGAACATTAAATGAGAGGATATACAATATATACAGATTTAAAATACCGTATACACCGCTGCGCCGGTAACACGATACATCTAATGCTCAAATCTTCAATGGATTCTCTATTGTTACGCGCGAAAATCGAAGTGTTGCAAAGTGGCACCGAATTTTCAAAACGTAAGAATAAAAAAAATGAACTGTCATATACTTTATGACCGCGCTCAACATCAATTTTAGAAAGTTGGTAGTAATATAAGACAAAACTAATTGTGCCTGGGCAGTCATTTTAAATTCGTGGATTGAAATAACAAGCGATGTATTTCTACAGTATGGTACATTTAAACGCTAGCTGCAAGAATTAAGCCAGTTAGATCGCATCTTAATCCGGTAGCGTTAATTTTATTGGACGCTTGCTTTCGATTAGTTCCTATGGAATTAATCGTATTCCTAGTTTTAACATTGTTTCAAAGTTTCTGAGTTATGGACACAAGTATCAGAAGGGATTGCGTCCACAATAGGCTTATAGCCTCCAATCGAAATAGTATATACAATTTCAGTGTCTTTGGCACCAAATTCGGAATTGCTTGGGTTTTAGTTGTTTCCAAATCCGTTAGATATATCTTACTAACAATGAATCTGTCTCAGGTGTGTCTCGTCGATTTTTATGAAATTTGGCATGTTCGTAGAATGGGCAAAAATAGGCGACACGTATTTTTTTATACGTGCCAAGACTGATTTTGAAGGGGCGAAACGCACCCTCGAAAATGGCAGTATTTTTCCTTCTTCGTCGATAACGTTTGAACAGTACGAGATACGACAAAATTTCAAATTGCAACAACGTTTATTTTTTCGCGTACTATACACTGGATATGAGAATGGTGCAGAGAACAACATATTTCATATTATTTGTTGCAAACTTGCTACTTTTTCATACGTATCTCACAGAATTCTTAACCGATTGGGATGCAACTTTGCATACAGGTAGAGGATGACAAAATAAAGTTGACGGGTTTTTTGTTTTTCCGATATCTCACAATTAAGGGGTTAAACCTACCCTTCGATTTTTTACTCTATTACAGGGGATTATTTTGACTGATTGTACTTTCAGCCTAACCAACTTTATTTCTACAAATTTTCATCCATGCCGCACGGTAAGAACTTTGAACGGTCGGGAGGGGGATGATTGGAGGTGGGGATGAGTGGCACTTACAAATATGTACTGGAGTATTGAATAGAACTTATATTAACGTGAATTTAACCCGGAATGGCAAAAGGCCAGCTGATTATAACCTGTAATTGAGTACAAAGTCGAAGGGTAGTTAATTGAACCCCTTAATTATGAGATAGCGGAAAAACAAAAAAACCCCGTCAGCTTTATTTTATCATCCTTTACCTGTATGCAAAGTGGCATCCCAATCGGTTAAAAACTCTCTGAGATACGTATAAAAAATTGCAAATTTGCAACAAACAATATGAAATTTGTCGTTATCTGCACCATTCTCATATCCAGTGTATAGTACGTGAAAAAATAAATATTGTTGCAATTTGAAATTTTTTCGTATCTCGTACTGTTCAAACGTTATCGACGAAGAACGAAAATTACCCCCTTTTTCGAGGGTGCGTTTCACCCCTTTAAAATCAATCTTGGCACGTATAAAAAAATACGTGTCGCCGATTTTTGTCCATTCTACGAACATGCCAAATTTCATCAAAATCGGCGAGACATACCTGACAGTTTCTTTGTAAGAAGGGGGCCTTACGGTCTCGGAAATTGACTTCGGGATGAGACTTCGCAGGTTGGTAGTATACTTTAAGGGTGTCCACTGCGTAAAGTAGTAAAGCGCACTAGCCACAGCATTCCGAGAAAAAGGGCCTTAAAGTTTTTACGCGCAGCTGATAAACTCGTCGATTTCCACACAATTCAACAATAGCGCAGTAGTCGAGTTAGTAGCGGACTCGCTTGCCACGCGGACGACCGGGGTTCAATGGGAACTTTTTGTTTATTTTTTATTTAATTGTTTTAAAAATTATAACAACTTTCAAATAAACTTAATGACCAAAAAATATTATCAATTACATCCTATATTATTTTTTTTATTTATAAAATGACTGTTACAGCAAATTGAAATGTGAATTAAAGTGACGTATATATACCGCTCAATATAGTTTCACTCTGTCTGGAAAAGTCCTACCTCAAGTATTTGTTTCTTTACAAGAAACAACCCGTAACTTTGGTTCCCGAGTTCAAAAAACAATAGATGAATATGCGCAAAAAAATAAAAATGTCGTAATAACGTCTTCGAAATCTGGAAGCTAACAACAGGTCTGTATACTGACTTTCTCAACCGTTGTTTAAGGGGTCACGTACAGTTAGGACTTCGAAAAAAGGGGTTTTTTGCGAATTTTTTTTGGGGACACATTTAAATAATTAATCGTAAATCTTTTTCCATACAAAAGACATATATTTTAAGTAAATAATACAATTTTTTCATTGCAAAATATGCAGATATTTTTCCATAACCGCACGTAACGTAGGGGTCCCAAAAAAAAGGTCCTCCGCGGTGATCAGTGCAGCTCGTCACCGGATCGTCCGAAATCAAAATAAAAGTAGGGATCATTAGTTAATGACATAATGCTCCGGTTGATCGAAGGATTTGAAAATTTTATGATTTTTCACAAAATGGTGGATGTTGGAAGTCAAAGTTGTGTTTTCGACCCAAATTTTGCTCACATTTTCAGCTATAAAAAAAAATATATAATCGCATAGAAAAATCCTTCGTTCATCCGGAGGACAATTATGTCTAGAAAAAGTGAGCAAAATTTCAAGTCGATCGGTAAAGCTGTTTCCGAGGTACAGTGATCACCGTGTTCGAAAACATAGTTTCGAGAAAAACGCATTCAAAATTTTCAGTACGATTTACATGCAGAAGAAAAATTTCCGTTCAAAGTTACATATCTCCATACCCAACAGTCGGATTCGTCTAAAATTTTCACAGAATACTTTTCAAATGTGCTACTTTTAGAAAATGTAAAAAAAATCGATTTTTTGAAAATTCTAACTGTACGTGACCCCTTAAAGTCTTATCTGGGAAAAGAACAATTTCTATTAATTATTGACTCTTGGGACGGACAAACAAAGCCTGAATTATATGACGAAATATTTCAGGTTGACGAGACATCTCTAACTTGTACAATTAAAGTGATTCCTCCAAAATGTACTCCTTTTGTTCAACCGTGTGACGTCTATTTTTATAGACAGGTTAAAGATGTAATAAAGCGTATACACAATATAAATAAAACCCTGCCCGAAATTCTGTTATCGTAGTAAAATTTTAATTTATCTCCATTAAAAATGCATTTGAAATTATTCAACTTTTAAAAAATAAAATATTATCTTTAATTGACATTTTACCTGTAACGGTCGTTTTATAAATAAAAAAATGATTTAGGATTACATTGATAATATTTTTAGGTCATTAACATTATTTAAAAGTTGTTATAATTTTCAAAACAATAAATAAAGAATAAAAAAAAGTTCCCAGAAGTAGCATCGAACCCCAATCGTCCGCGTGGCAAGCGAGTTCACTACTAACTCGGCTACTGCGCTGTTGTTGAATTATTTATGTAGAAATCGACGAGTATATGAGTTACGCGTAAAAACTTTAAGGTCTTTTTTCTCGGAATCTTTTGGCTAGTGCGCTTTACTACTTTACGAGGTGGACGCCCTTAAAGTATACCACTAACCTGCCAAGTCTCATCCCGAACTCAATTTCCGAGACCGTAAGGTCCCCTTGTAAGTATCTTGCTATTGATCAAATCCTATTTCTCATATCGCACATGGCAAGCTGCTGGTAATACCTCGGACCCTACATTATCCCTGCCTTGTTGATTTTCAGCAACAGCCCGCCATTCAGAATACATACATAAACAGTATTGCAAGAAACGACCGATCCCTAGCATTAAATGGATGAAAATTCGTAAAATAATCTGATTGTCGTCGGGCATCTTCGCTTGCCCATCTTCTTCATCCATCACCCTGTTTTGTATAATAGTGTGTTGCACACACTTCTATGTACTTGCGGCATGTGAGACTTTCTAAACGAATTATCAGTTCCAAACGTTGTTTTGAATAATTATGAACTTATCATGTTAACAGCTTAGCGATGCACATTTTGAAAAGTAGTAGTCAGTGCAACCGAACGACTGCCGGAGGTACTACAAATATTCATATCGTCCTTTTTTTCAATTTACGTACACAATAAAATTATATTAAGAACGAAACAAAAAATTGCGTAAATTCCCAAGGAGCATACCGTTCCTTGGAAAAAGTTTATAGTTATCGGGCTATCCGAAAGAAACTAATTCAACTCCTCGACATTGATTGTAACCGAACCTGTGTAACACCGTTGCAAAAACGAGCATCCGTTTTCTGTACCCTTCGATTTTTTAAATATAAGGCTTTTAGCTTATTTTCCAAGAGTCAATTAGCGAACGGGGAATAGCGTTTGGATTTTGATGCTCATAATGTTAAAAATCGTAATTCAGGCTATCACGTTTTGGACCCGTTCTAATTTGTAAACATTCTTTCGTCGTATTTTATCAATTGCTGATTTTTAATCTGTAATTGATCTGATAATTTCGGATAAAACTATTCATGCGCAATTATCCTGTGACATTACAAAAAGATTGTGCAAAGATCTTTTTTACAATTACAGTGAAATTAAGTTTCGAATTTATACATTTTCATAAAAATGTTTATTCGCAGCTAGCTTTTATTTCGGAAACGTCAGTTAATAGAGTAATAAAGTACGGATAATAACAACAACAACAAAAACAACAACAATAACAACGACATCAACAACAATGATAATAGTAGCATGTAATAACTTCTGAGCCATAAAACTTATAAACGGCGAAACTTTACACTGTATAAAAATGATATCTTAAAAGTGATCTATTGTATGGCACGCTACTATAATGACATGTTCTCCATCGAATTTTTTAACGTTCCCGAGAAAAAATACTCTACGCCCAAAATGATCTACTGAGAAAGGTTTAAGACTGAACGTGAAGAAGTTTTGTTTTCGATTTTTTTTTAATTTAACACTTTTATTTAAACACGTTCGTGAAACGAATGATAAAAATATGCGTTTCAAGGAGGGACCCAAATCGGATAATGGTGGACGTAGAATAAAAATTGTAATATTGTAACTTGGCAAAATGATCTAAACATTTCTTTAGTTCCAATTTATGATATCCAAGGTCATTATTGTTAAATTAAAAGGTCTCCAAACTATGTTGTTCAATCCAGTTCAAAAATGTGTTTTCGGTAAGACGAATGGCTTTTTTAAAAAACGTTGTTATATAAACTCATCTCTGGTCTATCGAAACGATGATACTCTAATACTATACCGCTATATCGGAAAGACTAAAGTTGGGGTGGCGGCTTTCAATCGACATGGGGTGACTCACGAACTAGGGTGTGCATTCGTTCCCCCGTCTCGAATTACTCTCCCCTTATTTATCACACAATCTGTTCGAATGTTTAAAATGGTATAGCAATGTATAGTTCCGCTTGGAGTATAATAACCTTTAGCGTGTGAGGTATAATATAACATTACAGTGTACCGGATCAATAGTGACCGCGCCATATAGATTTGTTTGAATAGGTCGAAAAATACCTTCTGCACGTTAACTATTCATCGCCTTCCAAAAACTTTAAGAATAAAGGGCTTTCGGCGTACAGGGTCGCCTTTGTGCGTTACTGTGTACCCAACGAATAACAATCTCGGAGAAGCAAAATCGGCCCAGGTTTACACTGAACAGAGACATTTTGCAACAGGGCTGCGATTCGAACGAGAAGGCGTGATTTCTATCGTTCCACATTTTGACTACTTTTCCTGTATATTATGATGTTTTGAGCGGCCAAGTAAATTTTCTTGGGTGGTGAGGTTTTAGAAAATTCATAAGTACAATACAATTTTTCAAAAGGTCAATTTTCTGAAACATGCCGACGAACGTTCGATTTGTCCCGTATTTTTCGAATAATGATTTTTTACTCCTGAATGTGTAGCAAAGTATCAACTAATGTTGCTCGAAAATTCTGATTCGTCATGTTATAAAATTAACCATTTAGTTGGAAATTGTTAAAATGGACGGTTGCGGACTTTTTTTCCATCGTCTTAGAATTCATTTTTTGTACATTTTTATTTGGTTCATTCGCTCAAAAGATGCTGGTCACGGATCCTCTGTTAGATTCACGTCCGAAAAACATTTTTAGGACGAACTGTTAAAATGTTTTTTTCATAACCACGACATAGCACGACGGTGTAGTAGAAAATTAAAAAAAACTGTATAAATTTGATCGGGTTCTTTTGTAGAATAAGTGAAATGAATAAACACCGAAGCGTAATTTTTGTGTACATTGAGTACCACGCACCATAATAAAACATACCAATTCAACACTCGATCCTGACAAAAATGGTAAAACAGCCACATAGAGTTTGTTCGAATTCAATCTAACATATCAATTTACTAAATTCACTATTGTTCACCTTATAAAGCATTTCTTCGGCAGATCGAGAAGATTGAACCGCATATATCGATCCTTCCTTATAGGATTGGAAATATGAATTTAATAATTATAAGCTTCTTAACGGAATAAATTTTTCGAGATTTCATAATCGTACAACGTCATTATTTTATATTCAGAAAAATTGCAATTCGCACCCTAAGATTGACTATTAATAGCTCTTCTGGCATTTATTCAAAGTTTTTCAACTCTAATTTATCGAAGACGAAATTGCGGAAAGTTCTGGAGATAATGCATGTCAAACTAGACGATGATTTTATTTACAAATTGTTATCGTACACGAATATTTTCCGGGCGATTTCCCATAATTGGACGTATTTATTCAAGACACGTGAGTTTCTCGTACTGGCATTCGCATTATTTCGAATAAATCATGGCTACGGTGACTCATTAAGTGAAGTATATGTAACAACAATTGAAGTCTTCCATTAATGATTATAAGTTTGATCGCTTGCAATAGGCAATCAACGAAATAATGCAGCCACTCATGCTGATTTTGCTGAATAAGAAACAATTAACTATGAACAGACATTGAAATTTCCAAAATGAGAAGAAAAGCTTCATCGATGAGCCAAGAATTTATTGCGTATAATATCCATTCGCGTCTTTCGGCAAACAAATTATTTGCAAGATCTTCATAAGTTACTGCATAAACGAAGCCAACTGTTAATAATTTCTGAACGGGTTTCCGAACAAATTGATTAAATTATAAATACCATTTCGCTGAGTATCACTTTATGCCTACATACTCCTAATGAGAAAGATCGACGAACCACTACGAAACAGAGTCACTCTATAATTAATATAGCCACAAGCACGTGTTAAGAGACACTGTGAGTGTAGTTGTTGCTTTTTTTAAATATTTTATCACGTTAGACCATTTACCAAAGAAATCAGCACTTGATTATGCATCAATGCACTCCAATATGGCAATGGGTAAGCCGTTAATGATTGCGCACAGATTATTATTTTTTCGATCGGAATATGGATATTTCGTTGACAGTTATGAGGTAATGAATTTAATTCCACATTAAAGTTGTATATCACTAAAAGCCGCCCCCTCCGATTTCAAGTCATTTTGATGGATGGAAATAGCTAAGAACTATCCTTCGTAAATGGACACCCACGACATCTGCGTTTTTAAAAATCATTAACACATTATAGCGGCGGAAGAAAACCACGTGCATCATTCGGGATGCAAATTTATGTTTATATGAATAGTCACTGTACATGCCTAATTCAACATAAGGACGTTTCATCTGCTATTCTCGACAACGAACAGTGCACAAACTTGGCGAGCCAAATTAAATGATCGAACTTCCACCACGTAGATATCGGCCGTAGTGTATTACTCCGTAGAGCGTGGACTAAGTAAACGATCGATGCCACTGGCACAGTCGTATCGAGCGCTGGTGCATTATGAATGGACCGAACTACGTGCGTCGAGATAAAAAAAATGTCTCGCAAAATTTTCATGTCGCCATTCGCGAAGGTTCGCCGTAGACTGATCCACCAACGGTAATTTGTCAGATTCATGAGGGCCTCGTACCGTTGTAATTTTCGTCATCGATGGATTATCGGGAGCATGCGTACTACGGGTGGCAACCAGGTACGTACATACACACACATTTCGTGACGTCGTGCTATCCCTTCCGCCAGAAGCAGATTCACATTCAGGGGTTCACAACCGATATACATAGTTGCACGAATTACTTATTACCAACTGCCGCATAAATCCCGCGCGATGTCGTATCATTGTGCATTCATGCATATGCAATGCTTGAATCAATCGTCCACAATCGATTTATGCGAAAATAATTGCGATCGCAAATAATCGAATTAAAAATGCGACATTACCCCTGCAGGACAAATGTCTACTTCACTCGGTACGTCACTTCACTACGACACCCCCCCCCCCCCCATCGGCAGTGAAACGGCTTTATTGAACACGAAATGTTATTATATATACGTGAACATCACGAGTGTGATAATAGCCACATATCAATGTACCGCGAACTAGATTCAGGATACGCACATACTTATGTATATAGAAATTGTTTTCATTTTTCAAACAAGTGAAGAGGCGTTTGTTGCGTTCTTACGTAAGAAACTTTGCGTTTGCGACATATTTTGGAGCTCAAAAAACGGATTTGGAAATAAAAGGCGAGTGTGAATGGGCACCACGCGCACGCATGTATAAACCAATTCTGGAACAGAAAATTCGAGTGCACATGCACACACAAGATTGCGCCTTATACACAGGTAGGCGGCGCGCTTTCGTATGTTCAAGCAACAAAACACCGAGACGTATACTAGGTATGCACACGACACACGTGCACACTCGCTCTGGGGCAAGTTAAGCATGCCGGCATTAAAAATTCGATGCTTTATTTTTCCGTCGAAAAAACTCCTCTTCTCTCTTCTCGCCTCTCTCCCACGAGAAATCATAAACCGCAAATAAACAATTTCCGTTCAGTGGCAAAACTCTATGAAGAAGCCGCTCATAACTAGCGTTTTAAAGGAGAGTGGAAATGATACGGAAACAAATTTCAAATCTTAATTTGAAGCTTTCTCTCAAATTGTACTAAAATACTTGAAATTTTTTTTTCATATCAGTACTTTTCTGCGCAGGTATTCGTATTTTCATTTTTAAGGTAGTACCCAGGTTCTGGAGTGAGCAAAAGTTAGTCCAATTTCTTATATTTTAAATGAGGTAAAATGAGTTGTTTTACTATCGCATTATATATTATGGTATACGCGTATACATATATACCCTTGTAGGGATATACTGAAGTAATTGATTGCTTATTAGATATATTATCAGTCGATTAAATTTTTACGAGAAGCGTAAACTTTTGGAACTTTGGGTACAGGCAGACCACACAATGAAATCTATATACAGATAAGGGTATACTAGTGTAGTTGGACGAATAGTAGATCACGGCAACATCGCAGTGTATCAGCTGCTTAGAAAATGCGCAGAAGAGTGCGCATGCGTCTATTCATACAAGTGAACGGTGCGAAAAATGTCTAACGTGAATTTAGAAAATTTAGTGCGGTATAAAGGAAAATTGAAGCGAAAAAATAAATAAATATCTTTTCATGCTCAAAATAAATTCTACAATTATAAATTATTGTAAGCAAGGCAATTGGATTTGCTGCTGAAAAAAACATTTTTTGTAACGTTTCCCGGGCTAAACACACACAGACATACACACACACCCACGCATTATGATACGGTTCAGCTCCGTATGGCCCGCACGGACTCACACAGGGCAAACGAGTTTGCTGTCCGTGTGCCGAGTTTACAGTGTTGCCGTGCTATCCTCTCCATGTCTCATACTTGTACAATTTTATCATGAATTTTGAACTCTGAACGTTAATATCTCGGAAACATATGAGACGATGGTTTTGGAATCTAGCCGCAAAAATTCCTAATATTTTATTCTATTACATATTTGTTTTTCATAAAAATCTGTCTCGAGATAAAAGCTCAATGAGTGAGAATGTGCCATTAACAGCGACATGGCATATGCGATACATGTAAAACAACCGAGACATGGCATATGCGATACATGTAAAACAACCGAGTTTTAATGGGATTTATTTCTGGATTGTATGAGTCGAACATTCTAAAATTTTGAGGAGATATATGGTAGATCCTATTGTAATTGATAATCTGTTAAAATTTAAGAAAAATCTGTCTCAAGTGATTTTACCTGGGTACTACCTTAAGTTAAAAAAAATGCCATAACTGTCCTAAAAAGTTTCACGATTTAATCGGCCCTTTATCTGCCCCGACGCAAATATCTGTATTCCATTTATGTTCCTGAACATATTATGACACTTGATGAACACAGAAAAGAGGATTTACTGTTTTACGCATAAATCGAATACTGTATGGATGATCTGCAGGATAAAGTTATACGTGTCTTTTTTCTTGATGTCCAGATCTTCACGTACTCGCGTTATAACGTCAATTCGGAATTACACTCGCGGATGTATCCACCGTCTGATCTGTAATTCCACGAGATATTACCCTACAGATTCGCGGAGGCGAGTGGAGTCACCTATTCAAGCCTCTTTAGATTATTGCGATACTACGACATTTCGAGTACATACTCCAGTAATTACTTAAGTAATATTCGAAATATACGCTAATACTTATATGGGGGAAGGTCGAAAAGAACTGGTCGAAAGGACGCTGATGATTGGAATAATAGTTGTGCTCGACTGATACAAGCTCTCACCCACCGGTAACCACTACGGTAACGATACCAGTTCGAATTTAATGCGAACGGATTTACCCTTTGGCGTACGGAGTTTTGAAGTTTGATATAAACTCGGACCCGTAAGATTGACAGGTAGCATGTCAATCCGTTGTCTAGGTCTTGATATTCTCACCAAGAGGTCGTGCTTCGTTTTTTGATTGGGACCAGAATTGTTGAACGACTCTTCTTCTACCCTGCCTGTTTAAAATTTCTATTTCGAAAAATGGAGTATGTATTTCTACGACTTCGTTTCGTCGCTGTAACGAAAAACTCGACACGCTGACGACTATCTTTGACAATCTCAGCGCATTCTATCGCGCAGAGATGGCATCATTTCCCCTTCGACATGCGAGATCGTGGGCACATCAATGCAGCGTTTGAAACATTGTGCGCGTATGAGATATAAGATTATAATATAAGAAAATTATAACGTGATAATTATAGAATTGTTACGCCAGCGTCGGTTCATCTAACAAGGAACAGTCTCAAACAACAACGAAGATCGGGTGGTATGGTAACTACTCCCGTTTCTGAAATACCCGATGACAGTCGTGGACACTAGGCCTAGAGTTTTTATGTCCCTTGATCAGTCGACGGGGATGGTAACCATTAATTGAAGATCGTAGGTGCTATAAAGCACCCGCGATCCCCGGCTTACTGCTGCTCTTACTTTGCTCGGTAAGCACTCGGTCGGCACTCTCAAATTTTTAAAAATCTATTTGTTTTAAATTGCATTTTCCTATATCTATTCCTATTAAGCTGCAGATTTGAGGAACTATTTTCAAAAACTCATTCTGATGCGTAAAATGTATACGTCGTTTCTTGTCTGTAGTTCCTCGAAACTACATGTTTTAATGAGGTGTTTTTAATATCTTGAACACTGATTGTCCGGTTGATTTGAAATACCTTACTCACATTTTTAATAATATTATGTCAAATAAAATATAGGACTTTTTTTATACGATAACACATTCGTTTACGATAGATCGTTCAAGTTTGGCATTTTAACTCCGGAATTGTAGTCAATTTTAATCCAGTTTTCATTCGCACCATTTTTTCCGCTGTATCTCATTTCAGATCTTTTGTTAATAAACAAATAAATTATGTTTTTTTCCTTAGCTTCAGGAGCAATGAGAACTGAGAAGCACTACGTATACCTCGGCGATTTTTAAATAATTTTAGCAATTATTACTGAGAATTATGATGAGAGTGTATATATAGTAGAGTTTTATTTGCACAACTTTTACAGTTTTTTTTACAAAAACTCCCCCGTTTTTTACATTTTTACATTTTAATTCTCTTTCCTCATCCTCCTCCCCTCTTGTTTCCAGTCCACTCTTACACTCCTTTTCCATCTCCTTATAGTACTCACATATTCGTCTACCTAACGTTCCTCTTAACGCCTTCACCAGCTCTTCTTTTAACAAACTTTTCTCCTTTCCTGTCATCCAACTTTCAATTCCTCTCCTGCTTTTTTCCTTAACTAATCCTCTTCCTCTCTTACATACTAACATGTGCTCCATCGTTTCCTCCTTCTCACTATACACTCTGCATCCCCACTCGTTTTCACCTTTTTCCCTGCTCTTCCCACGTTACCACATCTTAGCCTTGCCCACATTTCCTTGTCCTTTCCACTCGCTCCTTCCTCCGACCAATACCTCTACGGCTCCTCCACATTCTCAACTAATTCTTTGTACATTTTGTTGTACGACGACCTTTCTAACGCCTCCCTCTCTTTTATCCGTGTTTTCCTTCTCAGTGTGTCCAGTCCTTCCCTTATTTTGTCGTCAATTTCCGCTTCACTCTTTTTTTCTCTTATCATTCTGATCACCTCCCCTATTTCCAATTCCCCCAGCACCTTTTCCAAATCTTTTCCCCACATACTCGGCATTCCGTTTATTAAAATACGTAAAATAATAATATCATAATATTTAAATGTAACGAAAAATCATTTAACGCTTACTTAATAGCGATGCTAATCGTTTCGCAATTTGGTGACGTTGAAGTTCTTATTTAGAAAATCAAAGAAAAACCTATATGTATTTATGTACGCACGTAAGAAGTTATACTTCTTTGGCGTGAATAAAAAAAGAATTTCTTTACGCATTCAAACTAATTAGAACTGACAATGAGTGAATATGAATATATGTAAATATTAATTTTGCAAAAATAATATTACATCGGACGTTTCAATAAAAATAATACTGACATTAATATAACCTTAAATTTTAAAACACAATTTCCACACAAAAAAATATCCATACTGCAATATTAAAAATTATTTTTTATTCACGCCAAAGAAGTATAACTTCTTACGTGCGTACATACGTACACACAGTTTTTTTTTAATGGCAACTTGTATATTTGACTGCACCAATCGATGCAGTTTTTATGCTCCACATAAAAGTACTAACATACTTATGCCTTAAACTCATTCATTAGGAAGTTATCGCAGCCAAAAGTTCAACGTTACAGCAAGTGTTAGAACGGTCTTCCGGGTGGAAGCGGGTGGAAAAGTCCGAGCACTTTTCCACCCGCTTCTTGATGCTGCGCAATAAAGTATTGATGTTTCATGTTTCCAAACATTGTAATACATTGGAATGGATAACATAGCATAAGTACTTCTGCTTGAACACTTGCCGAAAGATCGAAATAATTCGAGAACAAAATATGTTGCGTTAATGTACGGCTGTTTCCTGGCTATCCGTTCATTATAGCCTTCTTCTCGCAACACTTTTCGCCCATCTTCTGGGTGTACAGTAATACCCCGTTGTTCCCGAAGCATCGTGGCCAATTTAGGTGGTGCACTTGTCTTCGGTTCGTCTTTGATTTTTTTATAGTATTACGTCGATCACGAATACTTACAAGTCGCTAGTGTCCACTTTGGCGGACCGAAACAATCCTATCTTCATTTTTGTATCATTGTCCGTTTTCTAAACGGAGTGTTTGTACTTTTTCGACCGATTTCACAACAAATTTGAAACGGAAATGGTGAATATTCGATCAGTCACATTCTTCATAAGCCACTTAACGAGTTAGAGTCACTTGTAACGCCCGAAAACACGCTTTTTGTTAGATTTTACTTTGAAGACTGATTTTATTATTTTTTTATAAATTTTGTTCCATTAACTAATAAATATATAAAGAACATAGAATGAAATGTTGAAGACAAAATAATAATAAATGGCTAAGATATAAGATATAAGCGATTAATACAAATTTTGATTTTTAATAAAATGGCGGATGTTCAAAGGCACTTTTTTCGACCACAATTTCACCCATATATTCGACTATAAAAACTAAACTCGTTACCGCAAATGAAAATCCTTCGTTCAAGGATAGCGAAATTATGTTTAAAATACGTGGTAAACATTTCAAAGCGATCCGTCGAGCCGTTCTGGAGTTACAGTGATCGTCCACTTTGAAAACGTGCTTTCGAGAAAAACGTGTTTAAAGTTTGCGTCGAGCGTGCAGCTACCACTACTACCTACCTACTTCTACCCACTGGACGGGGCTACGCTCAAAGTTGCATGTCTTCATAAATAATGCCCCCATTTATCTAAAATTTTCAGGGAATATTTAGAAATTTTAGAAAATGCAAAAAAAAATTACTTTTTGAAAATGCTGATTGACTCTAACCCCTTAAGAGTTATGTTTACGAAAATAGCGCGGGTACTCCTATTCAACGACTATTGTAAATATATCTTTAATAACAGTATAACATTGGTGTCCGAATATTTATGTGACCTACAAATTCGTGCTTTCTTTGAAGCTCTCTACCTGCGCCGAGAACCTATTGTGTGTGTACAGGTGCCGAGGGCTGCTCGAAGGTCAACATAAAACGATTGGAATACGAAGTCCTGGTGTACGCTTTAATTGCAATTCCTTCTTGGAAAGTTATTTGCAATCCTAAATGTTTCATAGTTATACTCTATGCCTTTTGTGAAAATATAAATAAATACAAAAAAAAGTTTCTGAATGGGGATTCGAACCCATGACCTTCACATTACGAATCCGAACTCTTGCCGCTGTACCAACCACTCCTTGCAACTTACATTAACATAAAATACATATGTGTTGACCGATTCGCGACAAAATTTTTATTTCCTAAACGGTTGGCCATCTGGAGTTCCCATTAGCGTCACTTTCATTTCTAGTGAAGCGCTACATATACTGTAAATCTGGACGAAATCGATGATGACGAGTAGTCGACCTCCCCTTGTTAATAATTTATTTCTTCTGGTTTGCCCAAAAAATAATAATTTCCGGTAGTTTTATACTAAAACCTTTAACGTTCTATTTTTCTACGTGCCGAAAAGGGACCTTTGTGCCCTATGACCCAATTTATACTTATAAGGGGACCTTACGGGTTGGAAAATTGACTTAGGGATGAGACTTGGCAGTTTAGTAGTATACCTCAAGATTGTCCACCTACTAAAGTGATAGAGCGCACTAGCCATAAGTTTCTGAGAAAAAGGGCTCTAAAGTTTTTACGCGCAGCTCATATACTCGTCGATTTTTACGAAATGCAAGAACAGCGAAGTGGCTGACAAGGGGACAATACGGTAATGGCAATTTTGTAATTTTTTGCCACTTATGGTACTGAAAGGTGAGCCCTCGAATAACAATTCCCTGAAGCCGTTCAGACAGTTACTCATAATGTTTCAATAAAATCGACTTCCAAATTTTTCCGAGTGAAGTATCGTGCAAGATGGTACTTTTTCATGCGCTATGTTTTAATGAAATAAAGGAACGTCGGATATATTTGATTTATAAAAACAATTTTACAACATTTACAAAATGTATACAATACTTTATTTGTCAATTTGTTATATTACATACGATCACCACGAGAGAGAGAGAGAGAGAGAGAGAGAGAGAGAGAGAGAGAGAGAGAGAGAGAGAGAGAGAGAGAGAGAGAGAGAGAGAGAGAGAGAGATAGCGCGTGGAGGGGACAAGAGGCAAGGTAGGCAGGAAAGATAACAGTAGGGTACATAGAAAGAGAAAGAGAAAACGAAGGCCGGAGAAAAGAGAGGGAGACAGTAGGCAATAAGAGAAGGCGAGAGATAAAAAAGAGCGAAGCGGTAGGAGTGAGCGCGAAGGAGGGGGTAAGACGAGGACGCAGAAAGATTGGGAAGAGACAGAAGAGACAGTTCGGGAAGCATAGAAAGCATGGAAGACCTAACGGAGTTATGGAAAAGGAAAAGGGAGGAAGGTGAGGAGAGAGACAGGGGCGAGGAGGAGAGAGTTGGGAAGTAAAAGCAGAAGAACGGAGAACAAAAGGAAGGAGAGGAGAGGAGTGAAGGCACGATATATGAACTAATAAGGGGGATGAGAGAAGAGATAAGAAGGGAAAGAGAGGAAGAGAAGGGACAGGCAGACAGAATAAAAGAGGAAATGAGACAGATAAAGAAAACAAACGAACAAGTAAGGGAGTAGCTAGAAAAAGAAGAAGAAAGATGGAGAAATGAAAAATTAGAGATATGGGGGAAAATAGGAAAAATCATTAACGAAAGAGACAGGGAAAAATCTGAACTGGAGAAAAGGGTAGAAAAAATGGAGGAAGGGAAGACAGAAGTGGGGAGACGGAGTAGGGGGAAAGGGAGAGGGAATAGAGCAAAGAATAACAGAAATGGGAAAGAAAATGGAGGCGAAAGAAAGAGAGGGGATAAAGAAGAATATAATCATGAAAAGAATAATGGCGGGAAAAGAAGAACTGGTAGAAACGGCGAGGATGATGATACAATTGGGGATAAAAACAATGATAGAGAAGGCAACAGCAATAGGAAAATGGGAACAAGGAATGGAGGGCGTGATAAAGGCAGAAATGGAAAACAGAAGGGAGAAGGGAGGTAATGGAAAAGAATAAGAGACTAAGAGAGAGGAGAGCGAAAACCGAATGACATGGGAAAAGTAAAAACAAT
This sequence comes from Netelia virgata, assembly GCA_951802705.1. Taxonomy (NCBI): domain Eukaryota; kingdom Metazoa; phylum Arthropoda; class Insecta; order Hymenoptera; family Ichneumonidae; genus Netelia; species Netelia virgata. The sequence continues at coordinate 32,280,629 of OX637864.1, read as the reverse complement.
GGAGGTTAAGAGAAATAGCGGCAGAGGAAGGGAAGAAAGGAGAGAGAGGGTAAAAGTAGAACAGGGGAGGATCATGGTGTAGGGGATGTGGTGGAGATGGGACGAGGAGATACAAGAAAACAGAGATGAGAAAGGAATAGCAAGATGGAAGTCGACAAACACGAAGAGGAGGATAAAGGAAGCAGAGGAAAACGCAGAGGAGGGACGAGCTGACCAAAGAGACCGAAAAAAACGAGGAGAGGGAAGAAGGAGGGAAAAGAGGGAGTAGAGGAAAGAGAGTAGGGGAAGAAGGGAAGAAGGAAGGAAAAGGGGACACGCGAGCAAAGGGAGGAAGGGATTGGAAAATGGCGTTTTGGAATGTGGCAGGTATGGCGAATAAAGATGAGGATTTTTGGAGAGCAACATAAGAGTGGGATATAGTTATGTTACTGGAGACGTGGGTGCAACAAAGAGGGTGGGAGAGAATAAGAGGAGGGTAACCGAAAAGGTGCACATGGAAGAAACAATGAGCGAGAAATAAAAACAAAAAAGGAAGACCGATGGGAGGGATGATAATGAGAATAAAGGAAGGAATAGAAATGAAAGAAACAGAAAAGGTAAGATGGAGAAGCAAAGCAAAGAAGACAAAGTAATAATAGGCGAAGATTTTTACGCAAGGACAGGAGTGAAAGGAGGAAGAATAAAAGGAACAGGAGAGGAGGACGAGGAGGAGAGGACGTCAAAAGACAAAAAGATAAATGGGGAAGGGATGAAATTAATAAAAATGCTAGAAGAAGTCGGACGGGAGACTTTCAATGGAAATTTAGAAGGAGACAGGCAAGGAGAGTACACGTTCACAGGAGGGGTCGGGAAGACGGTGATAGACTACATAATAGGGGACGAAAGAACGAGAGAGGGGATGAAGGACATGGTAATAGCGGACAGGGTAGAATCAGACCAACGCCCACTAGTTGCGACAATGAGAACAGGAAAAGTGGAGAGGAAAGCAGAAAAGAGAAGGAAAAAAAACGGAGCGGGCAATAGGCGGATGGGATGAAAGAGGAATATAACAGAGGGCTACAGGAAAGGAGGGAAGAGGGGAACGGGCGGAAATTGCAAGAGGTAGAGGAAAGGATAAAAGGAGCGATAATAAGGGGAGAAAAGAGCAGAGGAGAAGGAAAACAACAGAAAAAGACAGGATGGTGGGACGACGAAGAGGGGAAAAAGAAGAAGTAAGACGAGAACTAAGAAGATGGAGAAAGGGGAAGGGAACAAAAAAGAGATACAAGGAGGAAAAAAGACAGTATAAAGGGTGGTGTGAAATGAAAAAAGAGAAAGAATAATAAAGGAGATAGCAGAAGCAAAGACGGAAAACAAGGTATGGGAGATAGCAAATAGGGGGAGGAAAAACAGGAAGAGGATTAACGACGAGATCGGAAAAGAAGAATGGAAGGAACACTTCATGGGGCCGCTGGGAGGGGTAGAAGAAAGAATAAGAACGGGGATAGAAATAAAAAGAAAGGAAGATAACGAAGAGAAAATAACCAAAGAGGAAGTGAGAGGAACCATAAAAAAACTCAGGGAGGGAAAGGCAATGGGAAGTGATGGGATCCCGAATGAAGCGTGAAAATATGGACGGGAAATAGCAGTAGAGATGGGATGGGAGGTGTGTAGAAGAGTATGAAAAGGGATGGCCAGCGGGATGGAAAGAGGGGACAATAAGCCCGATAGTAACAAAAAAAAGGAGCACGGACAAAAGTAGAGGATTACAGGAGGGTGACATTAATGCCATAGTTATAGAAGAAGAGGTAGAAAGGAAAGGGATGAACCCGGCAAATCAACCAGGATTCAGAAGAGGGGTAGGGAACATAGATAACAAATACGTGCTAAACGACATAATAGGAAAGAGAATAAGCAGAAGGAAAGTGAAATTAGTGGCGACATTCATAGACTTAAAAGCGGCTTTTGATAGGAAGGTATGATGGAAGGCGCTGAAAGAAATAGGAGTGAGAGAGGGTCTAAGGTCGAGGACAGAGGAAATATATAAAGAAACAGACAGTAAAGTGAGCATAGGAGAGCGGATGGAAGCAAGATTTTGGACGGCAAAGGGTGTGAGACAGGGATGCCCACTGTTGTGAGTCCGGCGCTAATCAATCTACTGACGGCGGATATGGAGGAAAAGATGCAGAGAGGAGGGTGGAGAGGAATTAAAATAGCGGGGGAAAGAATTTGCACACTCGCATACGCGGACGACGTGGTGATACTGGTGGAAGACGAAGAGAAGATCATGAGAAGAATGAAAAAATATATAGAAGAAAAAAAGCTAGAAGTAAACGTAGGGAAGACGAAGGTGATGAGATTCCGGAAAGGGGGTGGGAACAGAAAAAAGAGGAGTGGAAATGGAGAGGGGAAAGACTGGAAGAAGTGAAAGAATTGTAGTATCTCGGATACGTATTCAAAAATAACGGCGAACCGGAAGCACATATAAAGGACAGGATTAGAAAGGAAGGAGCGGTAATGAAACAAGTATGGGGAATAAGGAAAAGGAAATTCGAAACGAAATAGGAAAGGAGCATATGGCTATTTGACACACTAGTCTGGACGGTACTGGGATATGGAGCGGAATTATGGGGATGACAGGAAAGGAAGGAAATAGAAAGGATACACGACAGATACCTAAGATGGACGATATAAGTAGATTAGAGAACACCAGGATACATGATAAGGGAGTAGACAAAAAGAGAGAAAATGAAAATAAGGGCAGGGAGAAGAGCGTGGAGGTATGAGGAGAAACTAGCAGCAGGGAAAGGGAGTGAACTAGCGAGGATATGTCTGAGAGAGATAAAAGAAAGAGAAAGAAGAGAAGAAGGAGAAGGAATAACGGAATGGGAAAAGGGGAGGAAAGAGATGAAAAATACCGGCGAAAAAGAGAAAGGAGGAGAGAGACAAGACGCGTATCAAGAGGTAGAAAGGAAAGACAAAGAATGACAGGCACGGGACAGATGGGAGAGAATAGTATACTCGAAATATTATAAATAGTACAGAGAAATAGTGATGGGGGGAGCACCGGGATGTCTAAAAGCAGGATGGCAGGAGGAAAGGTATAGGAGGATAGCGAGATACAGACTAGGGAACGAAATGAGCGGAGGCCATTACTCAGAGACAGAGGAGGAAAAAAGATGTAGAATGTGCGGGGAGGAGGAAGAAACATGGGAGCGCGTACTGGATAGATGCGGAGGAGAGAGGGAAGATCAGAGAGGAATAGGAGAAAGGATAAGAGAAATACTAGAAGATAGAGGAGGAGGCGAGAGATGGATGAAAGGAATGGAAGAGAGGAGGAAAGGTAAAGAAATAGAAAGAGACAGGGGAGAAACGTAGTAAGAAGGTACGAATGAAAGAACGATTGGAGAGAATGAAGCGGAAACGGAAGTCACAGGGAGAGAGGAAAGGAGTAAATAAGAAACAACAATAAATATAAGATGAGCAGGGTAAGGCGAAACAGCGAGAGCGAGTGAAAAAGAAAAAAAAGAAAACAAAGCGGGAATGAAAGAAAGAAGGAAAGAAGGGCGGAACGAAACGAAAAGACGGAAGTAGAAAGTAGAATAAAGTAAGGTAGGATAAGACAAATGTAAGTAGAGTATAAGGGTAACATAAGAATGTAAAAAAAGGAATGGAAGAAACATTGTAAAAATGTAAACAAGGGGGAAACGAAAGTCCTTGCAACCCCAAGGGGAGCCAACATACATACATACATACATACAATTAGCTGTAAGTCATTTCATAAATAGAAACAAATTATTTACGATTTAAATGATAATATTTTTAGGTCATTAACTTTATTTAAAAGTTGTTATAATTAAAAAATAAATAAATAAAACGTTCCCAAAGGGAGCATCGAACCCTGATCATCCGCGTGGCAAGCGAGTTCGCTACTAACTCAGCCACTTCGCTGTTCTTGCATTGTGTAGAAATAGACGAGTATATAAGATGATTGTAAAAACTCTGGAGCCCTTTTTCTCGAAAACTTATGGCTAAGTGCGTTCTATTACTTTATGCGGCGTACACCCTTAAGGTATACTACTAATCTGCCAAGTCTCATCCCGAAATCAATTTCTCAACCCGTACGGTCCCCTTGTAAGTTCAATTTCATTTTTATACGAAAATGTTTTCGCTGACCATTCTTAAATACGTCGATAATTGACTTTTAGCGCTACGCACAAAGATAGCTCGGAATTTGGGGTCGCGAAATTTCATGAGGTTTGGTCTGCAGGTAAGGGCCTACTTCAGAAAGAAAAATGAATGTGAAAAACCAGCCCATGGAGTCTCGAACTCTTGTCCTCCGGCATGTTCGTCGGGTGCCTTGTCGTTTCGGCTCCCCCGGCTGTTGTTTATATGGAATTTCCCCTATGGGCATATTCATCATTAAATTTTCAATTACTAATATCTCGAAAACTAAGGCCTAGTAGGACGAAAGCCTGGAAGGCTTTCATACTGCTGTACACTCGCATGATCTGGGGTACTAGATTGAGGTGAATTCTCTTGCCACTGATGAAAATTAGTAAACGATCGCATTAAATAATAATACTGCTCGTTGGATCGGATGTAAAAGTATGATAAAATCGTATCTAAACGTATTTTGAGCCCCAGGATTCAAATCCGTATTCAAAATTGTACGTGCCTAAAATTGCTAGCGCACAAATAAGATTCCAAAGAAGCAAATGCAACATACTTATTACATGTACTCCACAGGAACCTACCATTTTTATCGGACAAATGTTCGCATTTATCGTAAACGTTCCAAGCAATTGTACTGAATTTTTCCAAATGGACTACCACACTGTATATACAATGAACCTGTGGACACTTTCATATTGGAAATCAATTGAGCCCATGTATGCTTCTTCGCAGGTACAACGTATCTATGGACATGTTCGGTTATGCCGAGCAGAAATTATATACACTAGTCTACATATATCTTCTTATTGTTAGTACGTACAGTTTCGTAAATATGAAATTCATCGGCGAAAATGATTGGAAACAACTATTATCATTCTTACCAGCCAGCGATTCCAGTTTGCTGAATTTCTTGAAGAAAAATTCCAAGCTCCCCTCTGTCAGTGCTTCGAAGACCAACAACACTGAATCCCAGGCTAGTTCCTTCTGGTTTGAATAACTGTAACAAGGGACACTCCTTTAATCATAATATTATATCATTTGCACAGCACACGTGTTGCTTTAATTTTGCAAAATAAACGTTACAGTCTTACAAGGAGACCGTACGGTTTCGGAAATTGACTTCGGGATGAGACTTGAAAGGTTAGTAGTATACCTTAAGTGTATTCACCTCGTAAAGTAATAAAGCACACTAGTCATAAGTTTCCGAGAAAAAGGGCCTTAAAGTTTTTACGCGCAACTCATATACTCGTCGATTTCTACACATGCCAAGAACAGTGGAGAAGCTGAGTTAGTAGCGAACTCGCTTCTTACGCGGACGATCGGTGTTCGAATCTACCGCTGGGAATTTTTTAAAATTTTTTATTTAATTGTTTAAAAAATTATAACAACTTTTAAATACAGTTAATGACCTAAAAATATTATCAATTAAATCCTAAACCATTTTTTTCTATTTATGAAATGACTGTTACATTTAATTAAAATGTGAATTAAAAATATTTTATTTTTAAAAAGTTGAATAATTTCAAGTGCATTTTTAATGGAGGTAAATTAAAGGAGGAGAGGAAGGGAATAGAGAGCATGCAAGACAGATACATAAGGTGGGCACTGGGCGTGGATTGGAGGACACCCGGATACATGGTGAGAGAAGAGGCAAAAAGGAAGAAGTTGAGAACAAGAGCAGGAAGAAGGGCGTGGAATTACGAGGAAACGCTGAAAAGAGGAGAAGCGAGTGAGATAGCGAGAGATTATCTAAAAGAAATACAAGAAAGGGAGGAGGGCGAGGAATGACTGTCAAAATGGGAAAAGGGGAGCAAAAGGATAAAAGAGAAAGGTAGGGAAAGAGGACAGGAAAGCGAAACGGGGGCAGAGGGATATGCGAAAGTAGAAAAGGAGGATAGAAGGGAGCAAGAGACAGAGAGAGAGAGAGAGAGAGAGAGAGAGAGAGAGACAGAGAGTGGAAAAGATTAGGAAGTCGAGGTATAATAGATGGTATAGAGAAATAAGGGTAGAGGAGATTCCGAAATATCTAAGGGCAGGATGGGCGGAAGAAAGGCGGAGGATAGCGAGGTACAGGTTAGGGAACGAAATGAGATGAGGCAGGTACTGGGAGAAAGAGGAAGGAAAGGCATGCAGAATATGCGGGAAGGAAGAAGAGCCACGGGAGCATGTGTTAGATAGGTGTACAGAGGAAAGAGAAGAGGAAGAGGGAATAGGAGAAAGAATACAAATATTAGGAGAAGGGGGAGGGGAGAGGAGTGGATGAAAGCACTGGACAGAGCAAGGGAACAGAAGTCAAGGGGGAAGATAGAGAACGAAGGAGAGGACAGGGAGAGAAGAGAATGAAATAAGGAATGGGATGAATGGAAAGGAAACGGAAGTCAGAGGACGGCGGAGAGGAGATAGAAAGGTTAGGGAATAAGGACTAAGCGAGAGAGAGAAAAACGGCGAAGCAAGCGTGCGAACGGGCGGCGGCCGAGAGACCGAGAGAGAGGAAGGTAAAAGGGGGAAATAAGTGCGGAAAGGAATAAAGGAATCGTAAGAAAGGGAAGCGAGAAAAGGCAAGAGGATACAAGTAAGAAGTAGAGCAAGGAAAATGTAATTACAATAAGGAAAAGTAAATTGAGCGGTAAGAGTAGAGTAGGAAATGGAAGCCTTGTAACCCTTAGGGGAAACAATAAATAATAATAATAATTACGACTATAACAAAATTTCGCGTAAGGTTTTATTTATTTAAATTTTTTTACAATATCGTCTTTATCTGTCAATTTGTTATATTACATACACGCACCAGAATGATAGTTATCATAAAAACATTGAAAACAAAAAATATGTTGACATCTTGCACAATTTATAAAGGAAGATTGTTTACATGAACAATCTTTATGTAAAAGATTTATTTGAAAACATACTTCAATTGCACTAATGAAAATTTCTCTTTCATCAGAAAGCTTGGAAGCATACCAGGCATATCGATCATGTCATAAAATATTGGCAGATATAGACGATATTGTAAAAATTTGTATATAAATAAAACCCTACTCGAAAATTTGGTATAGTGGTAATTAAAGTTTTAATTCGTCTTCATTAAAAATGTATTTGAAATTATTCAACTTAAAAAAAATAAAATATTATCTTTGATTCACATTTTAATTAGCTATAACAGTCATTCCATAAATAGAAAAAAATGATTTAAGATTTAATTGATAATATTCTTAGGTCATTAACTTTATTTAAAAGTTGTTATAATTTTTAAAACAATTAAATAATTTTTTTTTTAAAGTTCCCAGGGGTAGCATCGAACCCCGATCGTCCGCGGGGCAAGCGAGTTCGCTACTACCTCAGCTACTTCGCTGTTCTTGCATTGTGTAGAAATCGACGAGTATATGAGGTGCGCGTAAAACTTTAGAGGCTTTTTTCTCGGAATCTTGTGACTAGTGCGCTTTACTACTTTACGAGGTGGACACCCTTAAGGTAAATTACTAACCTGCGAAGTCTCATGCCGAAGTCAATTTACCAAACTGTAAGGCCCCCTTGTTAGTTAAGTCTAGTTGAGTAAGATAAAGGTCTTCTGATTTCAAAGTGATCCAAATGTTATTTTATATACCTAAGATTACGTATATAAAGACATTGTAACCTCTAAGAAGATATTGTTCTCATTTAATGCAATCAAAATCCTGAAGTTTTCGAAATAAATAAATAAATAAAATAATGATGGATGAAAACATTTACCATTCTCCGTTAGGGAGATCATCTTGGATACCTTTCCCCTACGTTATGATATGGTAGGACGCGTCAATCGATTGTTGATGGGCCTCTATCCGATATTTTCTCCAGAGTGATCGTTAAGTCTGTATCAGAGCGGAGAGGGACTCGCATAACTCCCCACTAGCGTTCCGTATTATACTACCTCCAAGGAATATATAGGCCACGAACCATTATACGCTAGGTTACAGTAATCATATACTCACAATATCATTACACACATTGGATAATGATTAACGAAATTCTACTCAGCCCGCAACGCAAAAGATGTCTCGCACTAATCGCCACATATTTCTATTTCAAACCATTACACACAGAAGCGACAGAGACACTCTGAGCATCACCTCATTCCAAATGGTGATTAATCAAGAAGTACAGTAGTCATTTGAACGGGAAGAGTAAATACCTTTGTCTTGAACGGAAGTAGTCAACATGGAAAATTTCGAACGTCAACTCTCTGTTACTCTCGTTCAGTTTTATTATACGTGTTAATTATTTATATATTGTCGATAAAAAGTCGAACTGTTGTGAGCGTATCATCGACAAAAAATCATGAGCACACATTGTGAGCATATTGTCGACAATAGCCGAGCACTATAACATCGCATCAATCTCGTACGGGCGAGAATATCGTTTAACAATAGTAGAAAAATCGATCGCTGGACGATGTTCAGTAAAAACTGCTTTGTTATCTATCATATCTTTCACAATGGAATCCTCTTTGTAAACTCTCATAAATGAATTTGATATTGATATTGTTGAAATAATATTTTGTAGTTTTCGCAACTAATAGGCACACAATTGTAAGACGATAAAGCAGAGCCCTGTCAGTCGATGGAGTACGGCTGTGGATAATGTATGCTTTGGAAATTGTATTCTATATGTTTACGCCATATTATCTAGTATATTTTGTGATTATGAGCACTATTAAATTACGCCCTAATAATTTTCTCGATCTTTTATGCGTCATCCACTATCTGGGTCCGTGCTGTAGTGTAACTTTTCGATAACTTTTTTGAATACACTTTCTGTCCAAATGACAGACATTCGTATTGCAGCCAGCGAAAGGTCTGCGATTTTCATACGGTGCTATGAAAAATAATAGTTCTATTATTGTTATACGTCATTTTGCGGGATGTACGTGTTAGAGACGAGAGAAACCGTCGTTATACCGACATGTGAGCATCACGAAAAACATATGCGGGATAGAAAAAGCGAGTCGCCGGCATGGTAACGGAAAACGAGAAAAGACTTTAGTAGTCAGAGGGACGTTGAAGCGATAAGAACTAAAGTTAGAAGGACAAAAATGAGAGAGAGATAGAGAGGGTGGCTGGTGTAAGCCACGAGAGCTATAAACACGTGAGAGAAACGATACGGTAGAAGTACAGGAGCGAAAATATTCGAGATAACTGCCTTGGAGTTATAAAACAATAAAATTCCTAGTTCACTTTCGTGTCTGCGTAGTTGGTACTGTATTTATTAGCGATACGCTTGATGTAACTCTGATCTATCATTTAGAATATATGAAGTGTTCTAACATACGATCTTCTTACTTTCTATTCAGAATAAGGGTAAACAGTGTTCCGCGCTGTCGGAATCGAACTTTATTCCACACCAGCATTAAACCCGCCTACTTTGTTCGGGCCATGGCCATAAAAAACCTCGTTTTTCTCGAGCGCCAATCCAGCAGTAAAATAGTCCTCATCTACTTATGGTTGCTCCATTCATGAGCGAAACTTTGTTGCCCATCAATGCGACGGGGTGCAATATCTTTCGACCTTCTTAAATCGTAGCGCCAAACAGTCTGTCTGTTTTGCACTCTAGCATCTCTATAAATTCTATCAGAGCGCTTAAGGTCATCCGTGGCAACTCCAGCTATTGCAAAGTTAGTGATTATAAAGTTTTCTTTTGCTTCATCGGTCAGATGTAGGTTGTGGACGAGTGTCGTTCCTATCGAGTACCTGTCGAGCTATTGTCACAACTATTCGATTCTCGCGTTCACCAGGCTCAAAGAAGTTTCACGGCCTGCGATTTTGTCTACAGTCTCGGACATGGCCTGCGCCGCATATTTATTTCATACAGAGAATTAATGTTTATAGCAGTTTCCTTCTTAACTGACTCGAGCAAAGGCGCGTACCGATATCATTCTCAGTTGAAAGACAAGTTACCACGGGACCTTCATTCCTCCACTCGGCTCTTATCAAGCCTACAGGTACCCTTTGGGTTCTTTATTTTGTTTATGACAACATTTTGATTTAACCAATTTAAGCGTCTAATTTGGTGAACCCCCGTTCCGGCGTATTTCGTGCATTTGAGGTGTCGAATCATAATCGAAAATTGTGGGAATACGGCCTCCTTTTCCTTTGTTTGACACATTCGAGTTTTTGAGACAATCTTTTCTTCCTATCCGTATGTATTGTAGTGGATGTTCTCGATCCTCGCTACTTTCGGCCGCCTCGTCCTGCTCGCGCGTTTGCAGATGTGCCGGCCTGGGCGCTACTCGATTTTTGAATCGCCGGTACCGTGATCCGGACTAAATCTGAAGGTCGAGAGGAGAACGAGCCTCGACCCCGTCAACCAAGGTAATCAGCCACAACTTAAATAAAATGGATAGGAACACGGCGAAACGGAGAGACGGCAATAATCGCAACGAAGCCGGAAGACGCCAATCGGCTAATAACCAAATCCGTTGTTTTTTGCTTTTTCGGAAGCGACGAATCCGGTGAATCTAAACGCGCTCGCGAGGGCTCGACGGTTGCGGAATCTCTCGGCCGCTCAGTTTTCCAGGTTTTGGGAGAAAGGGTCGGGGTAGGCGGATAGTGGATAATCGAGATAAACAATTTTAACCATTAAGAGTATACAAAGTTTTCATATACATATTTGTTAAATGATAGGTAGGTTATCTTTTGTACAACACCCTTCCTAAATTCATGTACTTAAAGCATAGCTCCCAATATAATGATGAACCGAGGTGATAGCGCATTGGTCTAGGGTATAATTTCGTGTTCTTAATCTCTTTGGTATTCGCTCGAGCGGACCAGGCTCTCATATAATCCCGATCGAATCTCACTTGCGGGTAATCTTTCGGCGGGTCGCGTTAATTGTCATTGAGTATTAATTGCCTAAGTTATAGCTGGTTTTGCATTTCTGCTGCTACGGACCGTTTCATCTAGTAACCGCCAGGCCGATCGTCGGTAAATCGACGCAAGGAATAGGTATTCATCGCATTCCATTATAAATATGACTCCGGCGGTGAAAACTTGCGTAGACGACGGATGGCGTGAGGCCCCGCGCAGCAGCCATCAAATTTCTCACGGTACACTAGCTCCCATCATAGAAACCTCAGAAGATGACACGAGGCGCGAAGTCGGTAACGCCCCGACACTTCCTGCGTTAACCCCGCGAGACCTCTTCAGCGTCTTTTCCCTAAGTTATCGAGGATTCCGATCGATCGATTGATCGTCAGTCTTAACTGATTTCTTGATGCGACAGTCGTAATTGGCATCTGGATCCGACATATCGTAATTCGACGTCTTAAACAGACGTAGCAATAGGCCTGCCGGCATTCGTTCTCTAAAGACAAATCTACCCGCGTACTTAAGTGAGTTTGATAGTGAATGTTGGGAAAACGGTGACTGTTAAACCGATTAAGAATCCAATACGTATGAGCTAATCCTAGAGACGCTTTAGGTCATTCCGATATATTTTGTTCCACGATAATTGCATTCGTACCATTACACGACGAAATGCATCGAACATTATAGCTAAAACCATATAACTTATCACTGAAACATAATGTGACGTGGTGTCGGTCAACACATCTGCTCAGAATACGCGATCCGTCGCGGCCGCGACGGCAAACAGTAGCGTATGTTCAACATAAGTAATACAGTAAGAAGTTAAGGATGACCAGGAGCGCAGTGGCTCAGTGGATAAGGCTCTGGGTTCGCACCCAGCGGACCCGGGTTCGATTCCCACAGCCGACAGCAATGGAAACAAATTTTTCTACGTGTTTTTTCTGCAATCCTGGCCGTTCGGATCCCACCGAAACAAATGTCCAACACAAACCTCGCTGTGATGGGTGGGGGGCGGTGGTTGGCTGTGGTGCTCCCGCAAGGCGGTTCTGAACAAGCGGATGGTGACGCTGTGGTTGGGCACCGGGCGGCCCATCGTATCACAGATGAGGAGGTGCCGGCCCCAGGCGACTCTGCTGGACGTGCTTGAGTTTACTCGCGATGACACTGGGGGAGACTAGGTAGGTACCGACCTGTATCGACGGAGGTTTTCTGCAGTTTCCCTCCGCCCGTGGCAAATTCGATACAGGATTAGGGAGAGTGCGAAGCGGCTGCAGCCGAGACAGAACGAAGGGAAGTCGAAGTATAGGGCAATTTTTGTGTAGAATAAGGGATATGGTTGTGTAGAATAAGGAATATGGCTGTGTAGAATAAAGGTAGCCTTGTAAAAACCCGGAAGGGTATACAAGTAAAACTCCCACTTTACAGTTAAGGATGACCAAGAATTTCGTACATCATATTATTGGTGAACGTGACCGTGCCGGTTTCAGAAAGCTTAGCCTCAATTTAACGAACTAATTAATTCATTATTTTCAGACAGCTAAGGAGTCACGGAAAGGAGTCACTACATAATCTGGTGGTTCTTTCAACGCTATGCCGTCCTCAGTTTTGAATTGCACTGAACCTAGCATATATCGATGCATCGCGAGATGCATACGCACGTACATACATGTGTGATTGGCATATTTAATACTGAATGTAAAAACTTAATACCTTACCTGCACGGTACATACTTGACGTCCTTTCGCTGCACATTCTATAACTTTCTGGAATTCTTTAGCGTATGTTGGAGTTGTAATTGCAGGAATGCCAATCAGCTCCGATGCCATGCTTGGACTTGTTACCTGTGTATGTATTGAAAATAACTCTGTAATAGTATAATAGAAACGTCCAATATTGTTCCTATCGGAAGTTTGTGCAAGTTCCCTCCTAACATGGACGTCGGCTAAACCCAAAATCACCTCGGTGATCAATGTTTTAGGTTCCTCCATTTGTAGTTGAACTCATAAATATTCGATCGTTACCCAATTTAGTGCCCAGGAAATGTCGTATCATGTTAAAAGGCGACGCAATAGAGAATCTACTACGGATAGTTCGATATTTTCCGAAACAAAATAATTATTATAAATTATTGAGAAATCTGTCTCTTCCCCCGTAATCACCATACGAAGCCATCTCCATATACAGGGTGAACTGGATTAACTATAACAGAATTTATTCTGAGGTAGATGGGACCATTACAAACAAAAAATGCAAATATACATTAGGGATATTTTCAATAGTTTACGAGATATAATTTTTTAAAGTTGGGCTAATCAGAGCGCGCCGAGAAGTGTTAGATCCGCCCGCTCTCCGCCCTAGCCGTAGAGACAGCGCAATGTATCAATCATTGGCTGCCCGCGCTCGCCGCCCCGCGCCACGACTTTGTTGACCATAGAGATGACAGTCTTGGCCATAGAGATGACAGTCTTGGCGCGGGGCGGCGAGGGAGCGGGGCGGCGAGCGCGGGCAGCCAATGATTGATACATTGCGCTGTTTCTACGGCTAGGGCGGAAAGCGGGCGGATCTAACGCTTCTCGGCGCGCTCTGATTAGCCCAACTTAAAAAAAATTATATCTCGTAAACTATTGAAAATATCCCTAATGTATATTTGCATTTTTTGTTTGTAATGGTCCCATCTACCTCAGAATAAATTCCGTTATAGTTAATCGAGTTCACCCTGTATATTTATCCTATAATGACACGATCGGGAAAGTTTAAGTGAAAATGTGGGACTGGGTCTTTTGCACCTGCGAGTGGAGAAAGGGTGGCAAGGCCAATATCAATTTTGTTTGTAATCGCGGTCAGCATAACAGTATTTCCATGAAGTCTCTGGTATGGAAGCTCAAAACCTTCCCAGTTTACATATGCCACCCTTTGGATATTTGTTTTAGGCTTCGGTTGACAAACACATTACATGGATCGTATTTATAGTCTATAGGCCCATGATTCCTGTTGCAACAAAATCTACTAGTATGCAGTCAGCGATTCATTACCTGAGCACTCGTATCCTCACTACTGCTATGGTTGAGTGGTGCGACAGGAACTCTTTGGTCTTCCAATTCACTGCAGTCCTGATACATGTCTCGGTAAACATTAGCTGCTAATGGTTCCAAAGGTGTGCTCGGTACTGACAGTTCAAGCTGTCCACTAAGATTTATATCAAAATCACCAGGTAAGATAGACGGATGTTGGCCAAGCTGTGCATTTAAATCACTGAGAGAATCTTGAATAGTGATGATACTGCGAAAGGTGGGGCCTTCAAGGAGAGAAATCAGGGCCTCCAAGTCTTGCGTAATGTGCATTTGAATCTTTTGATCCGCACAGTCGTCAACGCGCTCATGAATATGCTCCAATAAATGTAGTGCTGTTGATATATCTGAAATGATTCAAAAGCGAAGTGTTACCTAAGCTGAAAATTTTCACTAACAATACGCTTTTCAGTATAACGCTCTACAGAATCAGGGTGGTGGTCGAGTAGTTGCCACGTCAATATCTAGACGCAATAAGTGCTCACGGTGACACGACGGTCAATGAGAATCGAGTACCAAATTTCTCATCTAAACAAATAGCTGTTCATTCGTTGGATCGGTGAGATTGGCATGCGATGTATGTAACAATCTTAAGATACTACTAACAGAAATCCGCCGTTCATTACCTATAAGGAGAGGGCGGGAACTGGGCATCACCGACTTCGTCCGGAACCACAGTATACAGGGTGAGCTTTTAACCTGGAATTTTGTAATATCTCGAAAAATACACATCGTACAGAAAATTCTCCGAATAAAAACTTGAATATCTTCGAGGTTAGTACCTCGAAGAGGTAGTAGTTATGCCCCCCCACACCTTCTGTGGGCGAGGTGGTTGATTAATAAACAACTTTTAGCGTAACCCGGGAACAACGACGTGGACGTAGTAGTTATATGTTCCCTTCGCGGCACTTGATTAACGTGAGTCCCCTTGCCTCTCACCTTCCGGGGTGTTTGATTAACGTGAGTCCCCTTGCCTCTCACCTTCTGGGGTGCTTGATTAACGTAAGCCCCCTTCCCTCTCGTTGTTCAAGTAAATGTTCGAAGTGGTGATCTTACACTTCAATACATTTGTTGATTCTCGTTTCAAATGATTGTACACAACTGAGAAGTACGTCTCTATTAATATGGGCACACGCATTCTTGATTCGTTAATCATCACGTTAATCAAGAACCCTGAAGGGAACAGAAAACTATTACGTCCACGGCGTTGTTCCTGGGTTACGCTAACAGTAGTTTATTAACCAACCACCTCGCCCACAAATGGTGAGGGGGGGCGTAACCTCATTGAATAGCCCGTCGAACAATATTAAATACGTGTTTCTCTGTTTTTTTACTCTTTTGATTTCTGTTCCATTTCTTGCGATTACAGCGCCATATGTCGCGAATCGAAAAAATTGTTTCAGAAAAATCATACGTAACTTTCGGCGTAGAATCCGAATCTGCGATAAAAAACAGGGGTTCCCATTTAAGATTTGCCACCATCCTCGCCCGCAGGGTGTGCCGGGTGGGTATAATTTAGTACTCACAGACGCCCCCCTCGAAGATATTAAAGATTTGATTCGGCGAATGTTCTGTACGATGCGTATTTCTTGCGATATTATAAAATTCCAGGTTAAAAAACTCACCCTGTATGCAGGGCTTAACTAAAAATGAAAGTGATGCAAATGGGCGCACCAGATGGTCAAGCGGTTATTTTTTATTTAGGAAATACATTTTTTGTCGCGGATTGGTCACTGCGTAAGTCTTTTATGTTAGTATAATGTCCAAGAACTGGTTAGCGCAGTGGCAAGAGTTCGGTTCCGTAATGAGAGGGTTATGGGTTCGAATCCCGGTGGTGAACCGTTTTCGTTTTTTGTTTGCTTCTTTTCAAACTTTTCAATTTATTTTTATTTTCACAAAAGGTACAGAGCGTCATCATTTAATCACACGCAAAAATGTACAGAATGTGGAAACGCAAATAAGGAGAAGACCGTATAAAAATACATTGCGTCGTGCATCACCAGCTATCCTCGTCAATATTCGGCCACATGATGCGTTACGCGTGGTTCGCTGTAAGACTGTGCGACGATAGAGAATCTTTTATGAACGTAAATCAAGTTTGTTTTTCTGCAGATACTTTAAAAGAGCCACGTAACTGTAAAAATGCAGCATTTATAATAGGTGTAAGGTGCCGACACAATTACTGCTTCCTCTGTGTTACTTCTAGTCCAGGAGAATAAAATTAAGTTCGATTGTGGAATAACATAGGTTAGCCGATTTTTGTATAGGTTCATTAGATACGGACGAACATATTTTTACTTAACCCCAAAAAGTTAAGTCCGGGTTTATCCGTAACGATTGTTTAAACTTTTGTGACCCCACATTTTGTTAAATAACGTCTTTGTTATGGATTGTACACGAAAATCGTTCAAACAAAAGTTGTTCGTCTCATCATTCTTGAAAAAACAAGCCGACGTGAGATCGATTATCATTATTTGTTTAGTTGAAAAATGCAAAGTCCCATGGAAGTAATACAATTACATTGTTTGTTATAAATTGATGAATAAACAACGTGTGGCTTTGAAACTCATGTAACGGTAATATAAAGTCAAAGTCTTCAAAATTATCGTGCAAAGCTTTTTTGCCTGTGTTACATAGTTGAGTAACAATTCGCAACAAGCTGAAATCCGTATATGGTCTGCCCTTTCTCATTCCATTGGCCTACGGGTTGCCAAAATATCATGGAGTCAGTTCGTTACTAGTACTTTCCATAAATGGAAAAACAAAATGTTATATTCGAAAATCACAATTTGTTGGCGACTTGAAATTTTTGGCTTTTAAACAATTAGAGATATCTCCGAGAATTGTCATATTATTGTAAATATTATGATGGATTGTACTTGCCCTTTATTTGAAGAGTAATTGAAAAAACATGAATATCTTGATTAGAACCGGAGATAACGGTGTTTAAGTTTTATTTTGTTTATTGGTGATGTAATTGATATTGAAGGGGGGCAAAAAATATCAGATATCTCTCAACGCCCCAAGGAATCACCGTGAATTTTTTCAGACCTCTCGGTACGTTGTAGCTAACAAAAAAAAATTGGTTGAAGTTCGCCGAGCGCCGTCAGTCGGAGAAATGTGGCCGGGCGGCGTGGTGAAGGTTTCGCGCGCCCGGCCGTTCTCACCGCTTACTTGACAAATCAATAATTCCGTAAATAATTATCGTACAATAATTTGTTTTTGAACTATGCTATTTTGTTCTCAACAATTTGAATCTGCAATTGGATTTTTAATATTTATGATATTTTTTTTTCTTTTATACTTTAGTCATATTCTTAGAAAATATTGCTATAAATATCTTTAAATACATAATATCTGTGAATTTTAAGATAAAATGAAATAAAATAAAACTTAATTGGGGTGGTGTGAGTATATATACTGTTGGAGTAATTTGTTTTTTATCGCGCATGATTACAGAATCTTTTTTGTTTTTTCAATTCTTTCCTAGCAACGCTCCCTGTTTACTTACTGTTTTATCTTCATTCTCTGCGCTTTGCTTCTACGAGATAGTTCTATTCAAATATTCATTCATGCTTATAATAAGTAAGTACATTACGTTATTTCTCGTACATCCCCTGTGGAAATTGTGTGGCTCTTGAGTGATAGAGAGCAACTGAGTTGTGCTTTGGTACTGCGAACGGCGCGAGCGCTCTTATGGTATCCATTGCCGTGTCAAGAGATTTCGTGGTAAGGAGATTTTATTATTTTTAGATGATAGTGTTATAAATTGAACTTAATTTCTTGATGTCGGTTCTAAAATTAATGGAAGTCGACCGAGTTTTTATCTGTATCATTTCCAGGACTAGTCTTTTTTTGAGCGATGCTTCATTGTTTAAAATTTTAATATTGTCAAATTTGAATTCATGTGACGATTGTAGAGCGTGTAATGCTAGGGCTGTGTGTGCTCTTGTAGTGTGTTTTAAGCTGTTTTGATGTTCGTTTACTCTTGTAATGAGGAACCTTTTAGTTTGGCCAATGTATGTAGCATCGCAATCTTTGCAGTCAATTTTGTATACAATGTTTGATCGTTTTTTCCAATCTATGTTGTCCTTTGTCGATCCAGTTATCGATAAAATGTCATGCTTGTTGTTTGTGACTAATGTTATGTTGTATTGTTGAAATAGGTGCATGAGTTGGTGATGAATGTTTTGGGCGTACGGTAGATTGATCAATCGCGAGGAGTCAAAGTTATTGTTTGTTTTGTTCGTTTGGGTTGTGATAGTGATCATTCGTCGTTTTATCATTTTTTCAGTAAAGGTCGGAGGGTAACAATTTCATGCCATTGTGGTTTTTATGAGTTCTAGATTTTGTGTGTAATATGTTGGGTGCGATAATTTTATTGCTCTGTCTACAAGCATATAGACGATTGTTTTTTTCTGGGACGTAGGGTGATGTGAGAAGTAATTTATGTATCTACCTGACCAAGTTGATTTTCTATACCAGTTTGTAATGATTGAATTTTGTTTCCTGATTAATTTTATGTCTAGGAAAGGGATCTCATTATTTTTTTCCATTTCAAATGTGAATTGTAATTTTAGATCGTAGGCATTGAATATTTTTAAGGTGGAATCAATTTCAATGGATGGAAGGGCAATGATAATGTCGTCCACATATCTTTTGTATAGCGGAGGTGAGAATTTTAGTTTTTCCAGACAGTTAATTTCTAAGTCGACCATGACGATGTCTGATAGTATGGGAGCCAGGGGTGAGCCCATTGGTAATCCTCAAATTTGTTGGTATATTCTGTTTTGAAAGGTAAAGTAAGTCGAGAACATGATGAATTCTATGGCTTTTACTAGTTCATCTATTGGGAAGGCTTTGGCTATTTGATTCGCTCTTTTTCTAAGACTTTGAGTCACTAGTGGTATCGGAATGTTGGTGTAAAGAGATATAACGTCGAATGAAACTAGCTTGTGATCATGTGGGATTGTTGTATTACAGAGTATGTGTTGTAGACTGAAACTATCTTTTACGCGTGAATCAGTAGCTTTTATAAGTGATGATAATTTTCCTTGAATAAATGTGGCTATCTTGTGCGTTGGGCAATTAATCGAGGAGACTATTGGGCGTAGTGGATAATTTTCTTTACGAATTTTCGGTAAGCAGTATAGTCGGGAAAGATTATTGTTCTTGGCCTTTAGATATTTGAAAACTGGTTCGTCTATGATTTTTAGTCTCTTCCATCGTGATAGGATGTTGTTTGTGCCTTTTTGTAGCGTATTTAGGGAGTCTTTGTTGATCAGTTTATAGATTATGGAGTCAGATAGTAAGTTTGATGTTTTGGTGATATAGTCTGATTTGTTTAATATGACGGTGGAATTTCCTTTGTCAGCGCGTGTGATTATTAATTCCGAGTTATTTCTTAGAAAGGTGGTTGTGTGTTTCACTATTTTATTCGTTCTGGGGTGATTGGTTGGTGTGTTCATTTTGTTTAGAACTTTTGTGAATTTAGTTCTTATTTCATTGTGTAAGGGTTCGTCCAGTAAAAAGTCAAGATTGGATTCTAGTTCCGAAATTGATGTATGGATGTGCGTTTTTATGTTTGTTGATTTTGTGTATGTAAAGCAAAACTTTTCTCCGAGCGATAAGAACGTTGAAATATGTGGTGGAATATCCGTATTTGATAGGTTTAGTAGCCAGTTTTTCATGACATTTGGCAACATTATTGCGTCGATGTTTTTCACTGGGTGATTATGGTTGTTGTGTTGTGCGATTGATCAATCTACCGTACGCCCAAAACATTCATCACCAACTCATGCACCTATTTCAACAATACAACATAACATTAGTCACAAACAACAAGCATGACATTTTATCAATAACTGGATCGACAAAGGACAACATAGATTGGAAAAAACGATCAAACATTGTATACAAAATTGACTGCAAAGATTGCGATGCTACATACATTGGCCAAACTAAAAGGTTCCTCATTACAAGAGTAAACGAACATCAAAACAGCTTAAAACACACTACAAGAGCACACACAGCCCTAGCATTACACGCTCTACAATCGTCACATGAATTCAAATTTGACAATATTAAAATTTTAAACAATGAAGCATCGCTCAAAAAAAGACTAGTCCTGGAAATGATACAGATAAAAACTCGGTCGACTTCCATTAATTTTAGAACCGACATCAATAAATTAAGTTCAATTTATAACACTATCATCTAAAAATAATAAAATCTCCTTACCACGAAATCTCTTGACACGGCAATGCATACCATAAGAGCGCTCGCGCCGTTCGCTGTACCAAAGCACAACTCAGTTGCTCTCTATCACTCAAGAGCCACACATATCCGAAGATCGCAGCGCACCTCCGCAAAGAGACAAGCACTCACCAATATCCACGAAGCACATAATTGGTATCGCAATAACTTCAATAATTATTGGTCACTCACACTGCCACGGACACTCAACAACATAAATCAAGCGGAAAATATTAATTCACAAGCGCTAGATACATTAAAGCAGGGATTACCCACAGATCAGTTATCTCATAAAACGAAGATCTATATCGGTCTGTTAAGGCTAACACATACATAATTGCTGACACATTTCCAAACATAATTAACAACAAATATACAACCACGGACCTACATATGAATGTTTAAAAGAATTGACTATATAAATTGTATTACTTTTTAACTCCCTAGTACATACATTTAATTACTCTATTATACAAATTATATTACATCTATTACATTAATTATATTACATATAATACATGAAAGACATTACTAATCACACAGACAATAAAACAAAATTTCTGAAGAGGATCCGAACCAAGGATCGAGACTTAAACAGTGTTTTCATCATTGACCTTCCGATACGGATCTGGCCGATCACAGCCGACTATCCATATCTTACTTAAAGAAAAAGCGCTGGGGACATTAATCAAGGCAAGTATTCAGAGAAGAAACGACAAAAATCGAGAACTCCGTGGCAAGGATAATGTCATACTTCATAGTGAGTGTCATAAAAGCTACACTGATTCCAATAGCATACAAAACTGCATCAACGCCAGAAAATCAAGAACGTGCGCTGCATCCACACGCCCCGGTATCGCAACAGATTTTGATTTCGAGAAGAATTGTTTATTTAGTGAGAAAGATGCGTCTGATTCATTTTTGCAAATTCAAGCGAAAAAAAAATGTTTCGAGACGGGAAACTGTGAGTCTCATCAAACATGCGAGAGACAATATTTTACAACAGGCTGCACTGCGATCAGATGCATGGTCCAACGAAGTTATGGATCGCATACTTTTGACAGATGATTTAACTGTGGCAAAAGCTCGATACCACAGTTTCTCCTTTATAAAATTCATGCGCGCGCCTTCACAAACAACTGATCAATCTCGAGAAGACACTCCTCACGTTATTACCCTTATCGAAAAATTTATTCAAGATCATCCTGACGAACGTAATTTTTCTATTAACAAAAATACCGAAAATTTCACTGGGTCAGTTCCGAATAACCAATGGCTCAAACGGCATTTATATGAAAAACTTGGCAATGAGATAATAATTACATCCATTCCAGGTAATGAGCCTATAATTTATTTACGTGACACGGGTCAACAAATTTTATTGGAACATTTTCAAGAGTCCGAAGATAATGAGTCAGAACGCCGTAAAATTGTGTCTGCAGCTGCGGAGATTATCCCACAAGATATCCGGTCTGAAAATTATGAAGTAGATAATTATTCGTCTCCACATTCATTTCTCGTTAACGTTGAATAGGTGATCCTAAATTCATTACGATTATTTCTTGAAACAGTTGTTTTGGGTAATAAGCAAGAAAAAGAAAATAAATACTTGTCAAAAATACTATCGATTGCTCATGCAATAATTTCTTGCGTTCGCCCACGCAGCTTTTTTTTATCTTGTCTTCCAATTGGGTTGGGCGCAATGATAACAGCAAATTCGGCTCTAAAAGTTTATTGAATATTTTTATCGTCGTTAGGATTCTGTTGTTCTTACGATGACAGTTTGTTGTTTGAGGTTTCGATATTAATAGAACCGAGCAATGCCAGCATTGCCAGGAATTCATTTTCCCAATTAGTTTTTGATAGTGCTGATCACAATATCGATACTATTGACGGGTTACACACATTCCACGCTATAGGTGGCATTGAATTCGTTACTCCAGCTTCTGCTGTCTCATGTGGGTCAAGCATTCCCAAATTGAAAAAACTTCCATCGGCAGATACTAGGCAAATTCGGCGCAATTACTATACAAAATTTTGATAGGTATAAAATGTCAGGACTCGGAAATGTTTCAGTTGATAATCTTAATCTAAAAAATCCGACTGTACGATATGAATTCGATATAACATCAACAGATTTGGTATGGCTCTATAATTACAAAACGCGTTGTACTGACGTCCAAAGCTGGAACGGATTTATGGAAAATGTTAATAGAGATAAACAATAGCTGATGTCGCGTATCGTATGCCTTCCTTTTTTAAATAGCCCTCCTGCTAGCAATTATGGCACAATTTACACAGTTCTTAACGTAGCAGCAAAACGAATGAAATCGAAGAATCAAAACGTAGCCTTCGTAATTTTTGACCAGCCTCTTTATATGAAGGCAATGGAAATCACGTATTGTTCAGACGATCCAAATTTGAAAAATGTTGTAATAAGATTAGAGGGCGTTAATTTGTTAATGTCCCTTTTAGGCACTATCGGCAATATAATGGATGGAAGTGGTTTGAAAGAACTGTTTTCTGAAATATACGCACCCGCTTCTGTCAACAAAATGTTAGCAGGGCGTGCTTATTCTCGAGCTATAAGAGCCCATACGTTATCACATTGCGCATTAGCCCAGATTATACTATCTTTCACAGACTCTTCGGAACATGATAATTTAAAGCTAACATCCCTTCTTGAAAATTCTCATACTATTTTGGAAAGTATAAAAAATGACTCACAGTTTAATACTGTTAAGAAGAAATTTATCGCAACTTTCGAAAAATAGAAAAACCGCAAAATTATACACTCAGTACTTTCACATGGTGTCACTTGTAGAAATGTTTATAGCGGCAGAAAGAAGTGGCAATTGGCAGTTGCACCTGGAAACGGTTCCGAAAATGCTACCATATATCCACTCAAGCGGTCATTACCTGTACGCAAAATCTGCACATCTATATTTACAAAATATGTATAATTTATCGGAAAAAATGGATAAAGCAGAATACGAACAGTTTGTTGAAGGGTGTTTTACTATTAGACGCACAAATAAGTTTTGGGGTGATATTTGGTCAGACATGACTGTTGAACAATTCCTCATGAGATCGATGAAAGATATAGGAGGTCCAACGCGAGGCAGAGTAATGTCTGATAATGTTTTGCCTAAATGGGTACTAACAACACCAGCGCTAGTTTATTTAACCGAGTCAATCACAGAGTTTTGTAATGTTTGTTGGCCACCATTGAGCAGTATATCGATGCGCGACCTACACGTATTTCACGAGATAATGCGGATGTGAAAAAACTAACAGATTGGTTCGATAATCATAATCCGTTTCCGCAAACGGAAGCAATAATTTCTTTGAGTAGTGGATTAAAAGGTGATAGTAAAATAAATTGCCACGAAGCGTTAGAAATCGGATTAACCTGCTTAGAAAATACGTGGCGAACAACTGATGATCAGTGTCCAAAAACTTTCAAAGATATGAAGTTTAAAATATTAATGAGATTACGTCTCTTAAATCATTAGTTTCTTTGGAGACAGTTGCCGACAGAACTATTACCATTAATCCTTCACTACTATTTCAACGAATTTGCGTGCTTCAGAAATCCGAAAGTGAATTAAAATCTTACTTTAATCACGAACTAGCGCCCTATCCCCTGTCACTATTTGACGACAATGGAATGCGAAAAACCCAAAAGTCGAAGCTGTATAATTTTTTCACTTCAGTTAAACCGCAAGTCAAGGCGCCGAATAATACGTATGATATCGATGGCGGGTTTTTATTGCATAATGTAGTTTGGCAGCCGACAAAGCTATTCAGACATTTTGGAGCGATATGTGAATTACTTGGGGAATAAATATTCTCCTAATTGCATAGTAGTTTTCGATAGCTATGCCGAAAAAGCAGATGAGATGTTTACGAAGAGCGCTGGGCGGCAACGTAAAATGAGGGCTAATTGTGCTCCGGAAGTGAAATTTGATTTACATATGCCTTCAACTCTGACACAAGACACATTTTTGTCAACCTAAAAAAATAAATCGAATCTCATTTACATGTGATCGGAAAAACTAAGAAATGTAGGCTTGTGGGGGGGGGGGCATCATTGAATAGCCCGTAAAAAAATATTAAATAGGTGTTTCTCTGTTTTTTTACTCTTTTAATTTCTGCTCCATTTCTTGCAATTACAGCGCCATCTGTCGCGAATCGAAAAAATTGTTTCGGACAAATCATACGTAACATTCGACGTAGAATCCGAATCTGTGATAAAACATAGGGGTGCCCATTTAAGATTCCACATTCGCCACCCTCCACGCCCATAGGGTGTGCGGGGGTGGGGGTAATTTATTACTAACAGACGGCCCGTCTGTTAGTGCGATGCGTATTTTTTGAGATATTACAAAATTCTTGGTTAAAACACTCACCCTGTATGTATACATATACGGAAAATACGTAATTCAAAGCAGAAACCCGTTATAACGCTTAGAATCTCTCTCGCTCTTCCATTATATATGTATTGTCACGCCGATGGGAGGGATAACTGGGATAACTGAATGATGTTGGAAATATATTTAAAAAAAGTAATTTGGAAGAGCCAAATTATAACAAAAAGAATAACACTTAATTTATTGTTTGCGTAATTAAATAGAATACAAATTCAAATGATAGACAAAGACAACAAATTATCGTTTCGGCGGACGATCTCGGGGGTAATAATTTAGAAAAAAAAACAAAAGAAGCAAGAATACAAGAAAAATTATGGATATGGGCGCCAATTATTTTGTTTAAAATAACAAAAATAAATATTTAGTTTAACGCGATAAATAGGGAAGACTAGGGTGTATAAATAATGCGGTGCGGAGGCAGAAATCGGATATCTCAGGGAAGGGATTTTCCGACTCTACGGCCTCTTAGTTATTGCCACTGGCCAAATCGCAAAAGCTCGAAATAATATGTCACTAGTCCCACTATAATATAAAGTTTCGGTGGAATATCGGAGTCTTGTTTCGTTTCGGCCGTTCCCAAAACACAAAAAAAATATTAACCCAAGTATCGGAACTAACGGTAATAAGCTAGGAAGGGCGAAGGCCGCCGGGAATGACACTCTTGACTCTAATGATGATACAAAAAAAAACATTTCTTTCTCAAACTAATTTTAAGTACTTGAAATATTCAATTCTCTCAATATCGTAACGTAAGGAAGGACTTGAAATTATTTATTCGTATCACGCATACAAATTTTAAAGGATGAGGGAAAAAAATATATTTTTAATCGATCCGGGTTTGATCACCGGCCGCTGCCTTGACAGGCTCCAAGATGGCCGACACGGGAGACCGCGTGGCACGCAACACGAGGAGAAGATGACGTAATGTATAACAATTTCTCTTAAAACTATCACAACCGTTCCGCGCAACGAACTATAATAATATTCCGTGATAATTCACGGACGCAAGGATTTCTAATTAAGAATTATACCACACAAAAATGGGGGGGGGGGGGGACTCGAATACAAATTTCAAAGAAAAAGGATCGTATATAAAAAAAACGGCGCCAAAATTGGCACGGATGCAAACACTCACGTTTTCGAATTTTTTCCTTGGGAGATAGGCCCGGTCGTCGTAATTTCCAGTCTCCAAGGTTCGCTCATGGTCCACCAAAAAAAATGTTCGCCGGGTCGTCGAATTTCCAAAATCGTCACTCAGTGGCCTATCGAATTTTCCCGGTCGTCGTAGTAATGTATAATCCTTTTTATCGCCTTTCTTATTCGCTCCTCTATCGTCACGCACGCCGCACTCTTTCTCTCTCTCTCTCTCTCTCTCTCACTCTGACTCTAACTCCACTTACAATTCGCACTCTCTATAAATCTTCTCGTCTTCACTTGTCTACTGTCGCTAATTGCTCACCACAAAGTGCCGGCACATGGCGTGCCGGAAGCTTGCAATTTTTCGGCGTACGTTCTCGAGATTTTCTCGAACGTTCCCGTGTCTCCGATTTGACGAGACACGGGAAATCTTTAATAATTGATTGGGCTGTGACGAGATGATTATGGTAGGATGGCAAATAAAGTAAACTCGAAGATTAAATGGATGGAGTATATTTCTAGAGTTGATTACTGTCGGAGATCTGGAGGACTGATTTGGCTAAGGAGGAAGGTAATGAGAAAGGGTTTAGAAGAAAGAGTTTAGGAGTGGAGGGGATGTCACGTGTGAGGGTGATAAGGGACTGTGGGGCTGTGGAGTCAGCAAAGTTTGGGATTAGCGGGAAAAAAGATTAGGAGTAGATGAGAGCGGTAAGAAAGGAAGGTGGGACCATTACAGGACGATCGATTACTGGGGAAATTCTCGTAGGGACGACGCTAGGACGATCTATCGGGAAATGAGAGTAATTACAGGACGGTCGATAATTCAGGGTAATGCTTCGGGGATATAGAACTGACGGGTAAGGATAATCGACATTCACCGGGCGCCGCTGCCATCTCTCTGGTCGATATGATATTTCGGTAATCGATGACTCGCGAGACTGTTCGCATCGTGCGAATTTTGAGAGGTGCCGGTGTTTTGTTATTGCGTGCGAGTACGAGTAGTATACATTTTTATCGAGAATTTTGGTGACGGTCTTGTGGTGGGGTGAGTGCGAGGGTGGACATCGGTGGATTCTTGTCACCGTGGGTAAGTCCTCTTCTTTTTATTCTCCTTTTTATTTCGGTGGATTTTTATTGCTGTTTCATTTTTCAGATTATGTTAAAGTTGACGGGCTGGGATGACGAGGACACTCCTGGGGATGACGGTCAGTTTCTTCGAGGCGCCGAGTAAGTGTTTGCACCGCTTACTATTATAATATAAGGGAAAGGAGTAGCTACTTACGGTATTTTATTTTTCAGATTGTACGGGAATGATAATTGATCTCACGGCGGCTTGTTTTTTCAAGAATGATGAGACGAACAACTTTTGTTTGAACGATTTTCGTGTGCAACCCATAACAAAGACGTTATTTAACAAAATGTGGGGTCTCAAAAGTTTAAACAATCGTTACGGACAAACCCGGACCAAACTTTTTGGGAGTAAGTAAAAATATGTTCGTCCGGATCTAATGAACCTAAACAAAAATGTTGAGTGGCGTATCGTGTTGATTTCATCCAACCACAGGTAGTTGATCATCAGTCCTTGGAAGAAATTTTTTATAATTGAAGTAAATGCATTGAATGTCGGTTGATCTCCTACCCCATTTAATTTAAAGAATAGCAGCTCAAATATAACACATACATTAAGGTTAATGTAAGAAATAGATCGCTGAAAAATGTATTTAACAGTTCACCCAAACTGAACACAATCATTTCAAAAAGAAGTTTAAAAATCTGTGTTAACACTTTCAACAGATTCAAAAGAAATCACAGGATCAGACAGCGTAAAATCACGAAGTTTGTCAGCTCCAAGCCACGACGGAGGAAGTGTTGGCTGCTGCCGAAGAATTTCAAATCCAGACAAGAATAGTAATCCTCGACTTTGACCTTCATTATGTCATTAATACCGATCAAACCAGCTGCCAATATCAGTTAACTTACAACAGGTCGCTTGCGGAACACGGAGCAAAAACCGTTCTTGTTAAGAAAACAGATTTATTGTTAAACAAAATTAGTCATTCCTTTACGGCACAGTACACATTAACTGCGTCAGGAAAGATATTTTTTTTCGTATTTTTATGCAAGCAGGAGCCATCAGGAAGATTTGATCCGATTGTGAAAAAAACGGTCGACGCGTTGACTGATAAATTCAAAAATGTTATTGGGACCTGCACAAAATCAGGAAAGATTATAAAACAATTGTATGAAGAATTCTTTAAATCTAGCAGTCTTCCCGACGTGAAACAAAAAAAATTCTATTCATTATCGATTCGTGGGGACGGCAAACTGTTCAAACGCTTTACGATCGCATGTTTGTAGACGAGAAAAAGCACTATTAATGCACTATTAAAGTTATACCGACCAAGTGCACGCCGATTTGTCAACCGTGCGATGTATATTTTTACCGGCAAGTGAAAATTTTCACAAAAAAAATACAAAATGCTCTCGATTTGTTAAACAATAACAGAGAAATTGCATCAAGGGGAGATTCTATACAAAATCATTCTTTGATTCTTCATCAATCAAGCGCACCTGCTTTAGCGCCGATGATTAAATAGGCTTGGTTTGCATCGAAGTTAATTGAGGAAAGACCGCTGTTTTTAAATGTCAATCAAGTATGCTTTCCAATAACGCTGCTCAAAACTCCGTGCGCTTGCAATGGCATAGCTTTTATACAATGTGCGCGTTGCTCTTTGGTCTTGTGTTTTGCTTGCATTTACGACAAATACCACCCGCAATATTGTTCTGATGTAACAAGCGACCACAGTGATAACGAGTAAGAAAAACCTGTATATTGTAATGAAAAATAATAAACTGCAAATTCTTGTGAAAGATGTTATAATTTCTTCCTCTCTTTTTTTCTGCGTGAAAAATAAAATAATAATAAATAGTTTGAAAAAAAATGGAAAGCAAAATTTTTTAAAAATGAATAACAAAATAATAATAAAAAATTAGACGGTTTTGCATCATCCATCGAATTTATTTATATTTTGTGAAAAAAACGCCATCACGGGACTCGAACACTGGACCTCGAGCGTGAGAGCCAGGAACCTTGCCCACTGGACCACGCCCGTTGGTTCGACAAAGATGCAACCGTACCGGTATAATAGCTACGAGCTAAGCTTTCGAACGTTCTTTCTCGAAAACTAAAGAGCGTTGTATAAAATCCCTTTACTCAGGTACTCAGGGTAGGTCCCTCTACAACATATCTGAGACTTATCAAAATCCGCGAGTGACAGCCTGTAAGGTCCCCTTGTAAGCATGTAAGCGGAGAAGACAGTGGGATAAATTTAAAGATGTGGCATGGCGCAAGTGCGGGTAATTTTTTTACTGTTCCTCATATATATAGTAACGTGGCGCTAGACTAATTGGGAACTCGTTCTGTGTTGCATAACCGAGGCCAGCTATCCCAATGCAGCGCAAACAAGCATATGAAGCAGGCCACTAACGAATACATCTATTCCATCCGCTTTTGTTGAAGCATACAAATTTCATGGGGAATATTTCACAGAATATGAAAACATAGTCTTACAATTACAGCAATATATAGTTTCTTAAGTATAACCCATAGAGTCAGATTTCCAGCAACTTAAAGCAACGATGCCTTAATGAGTAATCGAAAGATCTAAATCAGTGCAGTGCAAAGATGTTGCTCAACGTAATCATAGAAATTATTGTTATAACGTAAAAATTATTAAATAAGGCCAAGTAATATCATCATCCTAATACTTATAAATTCAAATTGTTATGTAGTTTAGATGAATGTGTTCTGACTATTTGAAGATGTACTAACAAATTTAGGATTATAGATTCGTTGCGATATATAGGCGACGGTGGATTCGTCTAACATGGGTTCCAAAGGGTAGCGGGAAGTAAGTTTCGTTGATGCTGGAAACCATATCTCAAGGTACTTCTTGAGAAAAACATGTTTTGTGTCATATATTTTTAACTGTGGTGGAACCTGTATGGACAATCCGAATTTGGTGGTGAGCGGCCTCGATAGCTCAGATGGTCGACCACTTTGCCGGCGACCATAAGATCCCGCCTCTGATTCAGGCAGCACCGCATTTTTTCGGATCATTCCCTAAATTTACGATCCACGACATCATTTAAGACGGAACCACAATGGGACATCCACGGTGATCACGCGCAGGCGTGTATTGTACATACGTATTTTAATGTGTGTGTATGTTGTAATGATTATTTTTGTGGTTTAATTTTTTGGTTTAACCAGTTAGCTGTATTTGGCGAGTATACTCGCCATGGAGAAGTGGCAGAATATCATGTCATGAAGAGGGTATTTGTCATACGTAAAAAGTAGTGGCCATTGGCTATGTAAAATGTAATTTTCCCGGTATGCACTGGCTGAAACTGCTTATCAGTTCGCATAACGAATTTATTTATGTGCGATGAAAACGTCTTTTTAGATGTAATATCAAGAGTCGAAAGGCAACTGTCCCGACGCCGTGTTGCCTAAATAATACTTACATTGTTGCAAATGTATCTGGTCACAGAGCCGGCAAGGCAAGTATGCCTTCTGGTAAGAGGACTGTGATAAACCCCACAGCACTTACCCCAGAACTTTCTTGGTGTCAAGATAGATAGAAGATTTTTTTGTCACTGACAAAGAAAGTACATCACTCTGTATCAAACTGCCAGCGGATCGTACCAAGTGCAGTACAGCGCAACGTAAGAATTTCAAGTGCATAATAATTATGAAGTTGTCCAGGAAAGTTTCGTAAATCACTATATTTCATTCCTAGATCATTTTATCCCCAAAATGAGTAATTACGATAGTGCCGATGATATTGTTTCACGTGTAATGAAGCGAAGACGTTTGCAACTACTTTCATCATCTTCCGAGGACATTACCGCTGAAATAAAGTCTGACAGGCAAACGGATCGCAGTAAATCTGGCGATACTGACTCCGAAGATAATGGAAATGAGAAAGAAATCAAAGATACAAATGTCACGTAGAATATTAGAGGAGGCAACCGACAACCGTTTGAAATTTCAGCCAGCCCTGGCCAGCGGGAAATGGTACCAAGGAGATTTCGAAACAACTGTTTATTTTATATGGAAAAATATTTAAATAATGATCTTATCAGAATTATAGCCGAACAAACAAATTTATATGCAAATCAAGTTCTTCAAAGCCACCCGAATTTGAAATCGCGATCAAGAGTGAGAAAAATGATATAAAACAAATAATAATAATAAAATCAGATGTTTTATCGCGTCGTTGATTTTGCAAGGTACCGTAAAACCGCCAACATTTCAAATGTACTTTTCGAAAAGGGAATGCATTAGTATACCGTCCTTTAACAAAGTTATATCTACGGATAGATTTTCATCATGTAAATTTCTTCATTCTGAAAACAACGAACATCGCGATAATATAATGCCACCAATCAAGGCTGCCTAAAATTATAACTGTTATGGAACGTATTATAAACAAATGTTAACCTTTGGATATTCTGAAAATGGATATTTGTATTGATGAATCGTTGTTAATGTGGAAAAGACGGTTATTATGGAAACTGTATATACCGTAAAAAAGAAGACGATTCGGGATTAAATTGTTTGTCATATATGAGAGTGACTCGGGTAACATATGGAAATTTTGTGTATATACAGGAAAAGATATCGATTATGATCCACATTATTTAGTATTCAACATTTCTGCTCGCCTTGTGCTTCAATTATGTAATGATCTTTTAGAGCGTGGATACCGGCTTTATTTAGGTAGTTGGTACACCAGTATTCCATTCGTAAAAAAACTATGCACGCATAAAACGGGCGGAGTTGATACAATTCGAAAAAAAAGGATTGGCATTTCTACAGCAGTAATAGAAACACGTACTAAAAACGCGAATATGTTGTCAGATAAAAAAAAAATTATCTCGATGAAATGGCAAGATAAAAAGAAAGTCTATCTTGTAAGTAGCGTCCATAACGACAACATCGTAGAAATAGAGAAAAGGAAAATAATCTCAAAAATACCTGAAGTTTATTTTTATTACAATAGCAAAATGGGAGCAGTGGATACGAATGATGTCGTCCGGAAAAAGTCACTTTTTTATACTTTCTTCAAATCCATGTGGAACATACAAACAATTTTTTTCCCTAAAAATTATGAATGGATCTTATCGGGAATGTTTTCAAGTTTTCAAAACTATCCTCAAATTTTCTGTGCGATCATTGATTGCTAAGATATCGATGGTCAAAGGCAAAAGGACCTTTTTCATAACAAGTTGGATATCTCAGCGAAAAATTGACGTAGAAAGATAAATAAAAAATAAAATTGAAGCTGAAACAACACGCTATCGGGTTCATTTATTTGTTTAACTGGAGACAAATTTTCCATGCCTGTGGATCAAAGCAAAAAAGAGAAACAAATTCTTCGCGCTATTTCCTATGATTGCGTAATAACTGTAGCTCATACAATTTTTTTGCCAGGATATTTCAAAAATAGAATCTTGGACGTTCAAAATGCTTTTTTTTTATCTTGATACGATCATTTTTCACTGAGATACAGTCTTTCAAAAAACACTAAAAAATTCAGAACATTTTCTCGCTCCTTTAATTGTTGTGTTGAGTGTATATAGGTAAGGAGAATAATGGAACGTTAACGCGAGTAAACTTCTTGATGGAATACAGTGGAAAAACGATTGCATGGTATCCAATCGAACCCAGCACACAACGAAAAATCGAACACAATCTCGACCTAATGTTACGCGCTTCATCGACAAACAATCATACCCGACGGTTAGGACATTTTTATAAAAATAAGATTAGAAAAGAATCACGATATTGGTGTTTGACGTGCAAGGTCTCATTATGTATCGTTCCTTGCTTTGCTACATACCACTCTACAACAGGAATTTGTATTTTTACCTTTCATAAGTAATAAAATTGTTATTTTTATAAAATAAAACCACAGCTAACTGGTTAAAGAATATTTTAATTGTTCCATAAGGGGATTTCGGGTACTAATTCTTTTCGTGGGTCAGACACGATAGAGCGAACTCCTAATAATTAAGGGGAGGTACCTGAGTAAACGACGAGAAAAATAGGTAAACTTCGGGAATTTTTATCTCAAAAACTAATATTTCGATTGGATCCGGTTTTTGTTATTGGAAAATACAATAAAAATATGCACATTGTGGTATTTTTAGGATTTTTTAAAATAAATTCGTTGATTAGAAGCGCCGTTGTTGTGGTCAGCGTCATACGTGTTGTTCGTTGACATGGCTTGTGGTGCCAAGGATTCCGGGCAGTCGGTTGATCTTAGACCTGAAAAGGCAAATTATTCTTGAAATATATACAAAGAAGTTCGCCTCGTAGGATTTTTTTGAAATTTTTATTTTTTGCGGAATTGCGACCGTTTTAATTTAACATTCGTTTTTCGTTCGCAATTTCCGAAGATCTTGGTTGCATACAAAAGCAATGGATCAATCAAATGAAAAACCCCTACATGGTGAACGAGAAAAACTACCGAAGAATATTGTCTAAATTTCAACAAAATCGGACAAGCCGTTTTCGAGATACATCTGGCATCGACTTTAAAAACTATGTTTTGAGATGATCGCGTTCGAGAAGTGGGTAAAGAAAAGACGCGCTCGGCCGTTGGACCGCTGCACCATTTTTCGGTACATTGTCCGTATAATTTTGGCGATTGCGGATTTCAACATGAAATGTTCACACAATATTCTTTGTACTTCAAACATTAAAAAAAAAGAAGTTAAAATCGATTTTTCAACAAGTGTACTTCAATGCTGTTTCGAACTTTGTCAGAAAAATTACTTGCAGGATAGAGATATTGTTTACCTTACGTATTCGACATCGTGTTTTACACTTGATTCTAAATCGATTGATTTCCGAATTTTTTTGACAGAAGCACTCA
The DNA here is from genome assembly GCA_951802705.1 of Netelia virgata. Classification (NCBI taxonomy): domain Eukaryota; kingdom Metazoa; phylum Arthropoda; class Insecta; order Hymenoptera; family Ichneumonidae; genus Netelia; species Netelia virgata. The sequence continues at coordinate 32,246,796 of OX637864.1, read as the reverse complement.
CTTTACTGTCATCTTTTCACATTCATGGCGATCCAACGGACGTTTTTTTCGGAGGATTGTCTTCATGGGTCTTGAACGTCGCTCTATCTGTTCTTGAGATTTCATTTCGCTGGTCTTTACGGTTCATTTTATCGACTTTACTAACGATGCACAGAATAGAAAATACTGTTCACTCCTGTAGGATAAACGATAGACTGATGTTTCGAAACTGCCGCAGGGTCGACTGACCGCGTGCTCGACGTTCTGCCGCATTTCGCAGAATAACCCACAACTTCTTCAATATTGCCAATTTCTACATGAAATTTATACACAATATTCTTTGAACTACAAACTACAAGAAAAAAATCGATTTAAAACAATATTTACTCAGGTACCTTCCTTTAATATGAATTAACAGCTAAAAGAACAAAGTCCGCTCGGCTTTAATAACGTCGAGACGGACAGGCGGCGACTTCCGCGTCACCATTAACTCGAGCATCATAATAGCTAACTTGCTATTTATTTCATGTGATCAAACTCTTTATTCTAAATTTGACTTTAGAAAATAACTATATCAATTGCACTTATTTTGGGAGGTGGATGAATTGCGTATTTTCCATGTTTTGAATATTGGTAAGCATTCGGACGTTTTCTTCGTAATCGTATAATCGTATAACACTTTTCATGAAAATTTCTCGACAGGTTCAAACAAATTTTATACCTGTCGGACGTTTGGTGAGTTTGCGCGCCAACACCCGTACACGGTCTGTGAATGCTGGGGGTTTTGGTGCGTCGTTTTCCTATTTATTCTAATTCCATGTACCGTTTCAGGAATACAATAATCCTAGTTTGTACATGAGGGTCGACGGTTATAACTGCCAAACAACCGTTTCTCGTCAGTTGAGCGTGTTCCTTTGAAGTGTACGGACGTTTTAAAGTGGAGCAAAGTGCAAGTAGTTCGCGAGTTGCCAGAAAATGCAACTATGACGATATTGAAGATTTGGTGGAAGATGAAGGAGTTTTCTATGGCCTCCACCTCACGATGAAGAACGACCAGAGTTAGCTGATGCAGTATATTATCTGCAGCAGTTGTTGATAAAACACAAGTTCATAGTCGAATCGGAGAGCTCCGACATGAACGAACGATCTGCATTAATCGGCAGAGAAATGTTTAAACGATTTTTTGACATGTACAGGGATATCGAGTTTACGGAGCAAGAAGTATTATTTTCCAACACGGATGAAGAAAAGAGTACTCCTGGAACAAGTAACGATGAAACTGGAGAACCAGAAAAAAAGAAAAATAGAATAAGACACTATTTTTTCGGGTTCGAACGAAGAAGATAATGCAGACGAGCGAAACAGAATGCCATTCGCTGTAAAAATCAAGGCCATGGAGCTTGCAGATCTGCATCCAAAGTAGTCCTTGGTAATTTTGAAAAAACAATCAACAAGATTGTTAAAAAACAAAATGTAGTTGTCAAAGTGGAGAGCACAAATTGAACAAGGAGAGACGCGAAATGATAAATTAGAAGTAATTAATTCGTACGTTTACGACCGGTTAATCGAGGCAACAGATCGAAGAGCAGGCCTCGTAACAACTAGGATGCTTCAACAGTGAGCAATGGCTGCTGCCTTCCAATTTTTGGAAAAAGGCACATTTTTATGATTTTTTTTTGACGAAACGGTTAAAATCTATTTATTTAAACCAATGGTACATTAAAGTGTGACATTCGAAGAATATTGTGTCCAATTTTCACGAAGAAATATTAAAAAATACGGCGATGGCAGCAGTTTTGTCAAGCATCTCGGAAAAAAGTTGAATTGCGGTGCCCATCATAACTCCGTGCTGGATCATCTGAAATAAGAAAATCAAAGTTATATCGTTAGATAAGGAATTTCCCCAGGTAACGCTGGGGGGGGGGGCGAAACTTAAATTTTTCAATTTTTGGGAACACTTTAAAGGGAAAAACGCGATTTTGAGCGAAAAAATCGGTTAATGTTGTTATAAAATGAAAATAATAAACAAATTTGAAAAAAACTCTCCAGCGTTACCTCGTAAATTATGTACAGAAATAGTCTGCAAAATTTCAAAAGGATCGGTGCAGTATCTTTGAAGTTACGATGGGCACCGACTTTGAAAATGTGAGTTGTGCTTTAAAGTTTTGAAACGTTCGTAAGTGAGTTTTATCGGCTTACCTCACACTGAATCATCGATGCCAGATCCATAAAGGATGTTGCTGTCATCCAGGATGTCTAAAGCATCTTTTTGCTCTTGTCTACGACGAATCCTGCCTTCTTTCGTCTGTTTTTCGGCTTCCTGATCTGCTCGGCCTGTACGCATAGATTCAGATGATCGCGCCCACTCACGAGCGTTTGGTCCACTACTGATTCCCATTTCTTGCATGAAGGTTAGTAAAACAAAAGAACCTTCATTGAAGACACAGGCTGCCACATAAGCTGCAATCTGAATGATGACAGAAATTCCACCCACGTGCTTTGGTGAGATTTTCCAAATAAGTTGGTTCAAACTCTCATTGTTGTTCTGCGTAAAGCCTCGGACACATCGCTCTAGGAGGGCATCTTTGCTCAGATCTTCATAGATGGGCTTGATGGCATCCAAAACATCCTCGGAAAGAGGACTGTACGTGTGTATAGCGCGCTCCGGTCAGGTAGGCAGAAAATTCAGGCAGGTATAAAAATACTCATAACGTCGTCAATTTTGCTCCGATCGACTTGAAATTTAGACAATATTCTTGAGATATTATGCTTTCAGTTAAAATTAAAAAAAAATAAAAAAAAAATGTTAAACCCTACCCTGCCCTTAAATCGAAGCATCGCATATCCCAACGACACGTAACAAAATACGTCAGCCAAAAGGATAAAAACACGTTAGAAGAACTGATCGAAACCGCTACAAAATATCAGCAAAATAATCCAGAGCTTTAACCCTGATTATGTTATCAATACGGATCAAACAGGATGCGAGTATAAAAACAGCAGCAAGCGCACTTTGTCGCACAAAGATGAAAAAGTGACCGAAATTGCTGTGGGACAAATAAATAAATTGACGCATTCTTATACCGCACAATACGGTCTCAGGTTGTCTGGCAAATTGCTGCCTAAAGCATTCGTTTGCCTGCAAGAAGTCACTGGCAAATTCGGCCCCCGAGTTAAAAAAGAAGTCGACGAATATATGTTGAAATACCCAAATGTTCACATCACGTCGACAAAATCAGGAAAACTTCAGAAAAACACGTACGAGTTTTTGGAACAAATAATACAGCCGTACGTAGAGAAAATCCGTTCCTGAAGATCTTATTAACACCATATAAAAAAGCAGCAATTGGATTAGTATCTGTGAAGTAGTCAGACAGCCAAACAGAATAACCGCGGATGAATCCGTAACTATGTCCGTAGCTATAAGAGGGGGTACCGCTATAGAGGCCACCGAAAAACGACGGTCTTAAGGTCCGATCTCACGGGCCGTACCCCAGTACTCGGAAAGGCAAACGGTTCATCCTAGTTATAACGAAGCTTATCTTAAGGTGGGTCGAAACCCTCGCGTCAAGATCTTGAGAAACCAGATTAACTTTAATCAGAATGATGCATCAAAAGGTGTTATTATAGTGGGGAAATCCTAGACTGGTACTCTTCGACAGAGGCCGACAATTCTCGAGTTAAAAATGGGTAGGCACTTGCGTGTAGTGAGGGGCGTGAAACGGGACAACCTGTGGCTATCATCTCATAGCAAATCCAACTGAAAGAAGAATTAGAAAATAAAAAAGGCTTTACTTATCCGTGACATATCAGCGCAAATAGGATCTTCAGCATCCGAAAATTCTCTTCGCCCTACAAAAGAGGCGCAATGTTGCTACAGGATTGTTGCCCAGGGAAGTACTCATAGAGAAACCCCTGCAATGTCTCGATAATTAGAGAGGGCTGTTGAAACCACATAGATCCAGCAACAGTCAGCGTCTGCTCAAAAAGTTCGATCTCGTCAGAAGAAATGTCAAGCATCATACACTACTAAGCATCATTTAACGTTTATAGTCTCTAGAGAGGCAACGTCTATCTTATCCAGGAAACGTCTATTTACAGGATTAATAACAATGAAGACAAGTTAGCACACGGGATTTAGAAAGAAATGCTCCGTTTGAACCACACCCTGCAGCGAGCACGAACTCCGTTGCTGAAATCTCTCCAACACATTCCATAGGGAAAGCGGAAATAATTCCTGAGACCAGTGTCACAGCACCCGAGGCCCTGTGATACTCTGATTAACGCTATTTCGTAACAGGGCCATTGAGCAACAGAATATCTACGAATGATGGTTCGCAATTCTGATTCCGGTTAATTGTGTTCTTAACCGGAACTTTTTGTCTAATGCGAAATGCGTGTAATATTCTTATCACATTGTCGGATACGACTTTCGCATCCATCCCCTCACTTCAAGATCTGTTTTCGTCTCCACATACTTCTCATCATAGTGAATTTCGAAATTTAAAAATATAACCAATATCACAATCACTGACTTCGAACATCAGCAACTTAATTAATTTCAGATCTGCACGACACCAATGTATAACGATACTCTGAAGAACATGATCAAGATCTTTTTAATTAAACATGTTTTTTTTTGCAGATGTTCATCGTGTGAACGTGATGCATTATACTTCCGATACTATGAAGAGTACATCGTATTGAATTGCATTTTTGTTTAAACGAAGTAGTTGCACTGAAATTCAGGTCTCTCCGACAGTGCTATTTTGATAATTTTGTACAACGTGAAATTCGAAACGCGAAAGTAATGGCCTGATTGTTGAGGCTATGACCTATAATGCCGATTTCTACACATTTTGGAGACACGGTCGACAGTTAAATAGTAGTGATGCCACCGAATTTTGATTCCAACGAATAAAAAATGTCTATACCGGTTTTTATTCAATGATTCATTTCGAATTTCATATGCGATCAGCTATTCTCTTGCATTCGTTTTTTGGAGCGCACAATATGTAAATCGAAATTATTTGCCAGAAATTCGGTTTTTCTCGTCATGCTCAGTGCAAGTAAGGTTTTTTAGGTTTCGTCGTCTTCCTCTCATCTTTTTAATGCCCAAATATAGTTAGCGAAATTATAGTCATAATTATATTGACGTTTGGAAAGTAGTTTTTCTTGCGTATTTCTTAGAAATATTGTGCATTCGCTTTTTGATATCAAGCCATCAGATGTCTAAAGTTCCTTTTCAAATGATGCATACGATATCTGGATCATCTTGTTTTTCCTTCGGCCAACCATGACGAAGTATCGCACGAAGTATGGCAATGTCCTCATTGGCATCAGTTGTATTATGTTCAAAATTATGTTGAACTTTTCGGACCATTACTCACGTCATCCGTACGGTTAAGTAATAGAATGGATTTGTTCCAATCAGTATAGCATTTGGACTGGACTGTACAGTGAGAACACAACTATGTATTCATCTAGTACATTTTTACCATTTCTGTAGCGTACTTTGATACCGACTAGTTTGTTAATATTTGTGGTAGGTTTCCACAATGACCGTGTTCTCTAGAATATATTTATGAAACTTCTCATATCCAAAAACGACCGCTTTAATTTTTCTAATAATCTCATTTTCGTGTCCCAGTAAAAACTGTCACCGCGGACGCGACGCGGTAACGTCATATACGACTACCCACCCATTTGTATCAGTGCGAAAAGGACAATTTTTGTTAGAAGCGTAGATTCTTAGCGTTGGCCTTATAGGCACACAGGGTTTGTTAAAGTCCTAAGCCTCTTGAAACTCAAATAAACTCCACAGAACAGAGAATAATTAAGTATTTATTAAATGATGTCAGGATATAATAAAAGGATCAAATACATTTGTGTAACACGACGCATTATCGTCAGCGCGTCGAGAGAGACTTTCGGCTCAAGTCGCGGATTCTCCTCGTCGCGTAGCGCTCGCTCGCGCGCCTTTTCACTCACGATCTCAGTGGAAACAAATATAAGATAGCGTGTAGGCGCGAAATTTAAAAAAAACTGAAGAATGAACAGAGATAAAATGCCTACAGTCATATATTCATCCCAGCGGAATTAGCGTCCTGAATTTTGGTACGGTGTAAGCTACACATTATGCTACATCATTCTTCTCAAAGGGTCTGTCAAGTTAGAAAAGTCCAAAGCGAATTTCACTATATCTGTAACAATTTTCAAAACGGACCTAACCTCCCTCACGCCATGCTGTTTTTGAATCTATACGATAATCTTTATTTTATGTCGGTCGATCACTTTTCCCAATGATACACAGTCCAAAATCTTTATTTTGTGTTATTGCGCTATACAAGTTAAGGGCATTTCAAATCAGACGGCCCTCGAGAAAACGAGAGAAGAATAAATTGAGAGCACGTCGGAAGACACAGACAGAGATACTGCGGCGTGATACGGTTCGATGACGAAATTACGGTAGACGAATGCAGTTTACCATTCTACATCGCATTTTATATGCGAGAATAAGAACGAAGTAGGATGTGATTACGGTTACGATATCTATCGGGGGATGTGGATTCGCGGGTTCATATTTACCGTTAAGACGCAGATTTCCGCGTTCCAATTCGTAAATTGCCCCGTGCAACGTAGAGGACCAAGATGAGTTTTACTTTTCTAACGCAAAATTTTGGCAAAAATTGGATGGAGTAAACGTCATTCTAATCGGTGGTGCAGTACCAGAAAATGTACAACTCGCGTTTTTTCAGATTTCTATCTCGCACTCAAGGGACAGCTAGAGCCTATGATATTGCATCTCAAGAACTCTAACTTTTTTTTCTTCTTTCATCAGAAGCTCCGATGCCAGATTATTTTTTCATATGTTAATTTTGATTACTTTAAATAGTCCTTTAATGGTTCGAGCCTTAAATTAAATTCCCGGTTCAGCCAACACTTTTCCGCCAAGTTACGCTCGAAAGTGGGCATCTGTCTAACCGAGAATACATCTCCGAATAACGAGTGATGGAAAAGAATATTTTCCTCAACGAAGATGAAGTAAATAGCTGCTGGAGCGCAAAAACAGTTGGGAGTTGTTTAGGCCACCAGAGGAATTTTATTAGAATGATTTGCCATGAAATTTTACAGCCATTACACGACACTCGAATTTACTATGCAAACAAATTTGTCTAAAAATGTTGATCTCTGTTCTATTATAATCAGGGAAACATTTGATGAAAGGATCAAGTTATACAAGACTTTCGCAATAATCTAAACATCTTTTCAAGAGTACATGAGAGCATGGTCTGTTATCGATAGTGACTCCAATGTTTCGGTTATAATAGTGTGTGAGGGCTTGTACCCACACTCCGAATATCTGGGATCGTTTTGCCTCTCCAACTTTTTGTTGTACACCGCTAAATGATGCATTCACTATTTAGGCATGGATCCAGTTTTTGTTTGCATATTACGTTCTCGCTGGCTTTTATTTACCCAAAATCGCATGACGTCGATTTGGCGAGCTTATTTTTTTAATTTCTTGATTTGCGTTTCAATTAACTCCGGCACTTAAGGTAACTTGACGAAAAGATGTAGCGCAAATGATACACCATCGATTTGCATCAGTTGAATTTATCGCGAACGAAGGATATGTTTCTCCGAATATTCGTGGGACCTAAATGCATATTTCTCATGCGCTTCGACCTCGTTCGTATGAAACACAATAGCAATCTCCGTGTCGCCCGTGGACGATGAGATCTATTACAAACATTTCTCCACGTTTCCTAATTTTTCGAAATATTACTCCTGAATAACAGTACTGTTAGCAGTTTTACGACAGAGCAATTCGCAGTTAACAGTTCCATATTTGGTATGTGTGCATGTATGTATTGACGTTACACCGACCCCCTCAGTTACGGGCTCTTGGTTATTTTAACACCATATTTTTTCGGTTCCTGCCTATTTGTGGTCATCTCGTTATTCGATGCCCGAGCACCTAGCTCGTCGCGTCCCGCTAGGTTCGCACGTCCTACATCTGGAGCAGACCCTACGCCATTCGTCTTCACCTGCGAGACTACGGTATCGGCAATCGAACCTGAGTGGAACACCTCTACAGTTTTTTTGGTCGTCACCCAAGGGTTTCTTTTTTATGTGGACCTCAGTTTTAAGTGGGTTCCGAATCACCGAGAGTGCAGAAAAAGCACATAGCAAAATTCCATTGGTGCCTGCGAGAATCGAACCCGGACCCACTGCGTGTGAGCCGTGCTCGTTACCACTGTGCCACTGCCTCTCAATTCTGTGTTCTATATTTCGTAATAAATCAATTTTCAATTTGAATTGCGATATTCAGGAATTAGCTTTCATTCGAAACGCTTTAACGAGTCATATAGTAGTAATCAGGTTCTCGTAATTCCCGTAATCGTGTTTGTTGTTCATTATTATAGGAGATTCTAGTGTCGTCAAAATTTTATCTTGGTTTTACCTGATTGCTGATTAGTAGGTTGATAGGTAGTTTTATCCACGTTTCTTACTGTAAGATGATAATCTAGAGTATTTTCCGAATGCCTCTCATGAAAATACGGTTCACAATTTTTAAAAATGTTGGAACATATTCATCTCACAATAAGATTAGTTCTCATGAACTAATCCCCCGTTCCTTTATGTATTGGTGACTTAAACATTTAGCTAACTTTCTTTCCTCTACTAGTTTCGTGATGGTGCGAATTAGGTCGGAGCCCAATTTCACGTCCCATAAATATGCCAATAAATCCGCTTACACCGCGCCAAACGCTCCGCCAATATCCAGGAATAACACATATAGAATTTGATGCTGTATAAGGGCTAAATTTATGAGGACCACTAGCAGTACCACACTATCAATCTTGTTTTTTCGAAAGCCCATCTAGTATGCTGGGCATAGTACTAATATTCTGCATATACCAGGCAAACGCACCGGCTATCTCTCCTCCCAGTAGTTTGAATAAGCATGATGCCTGAGAATCCCATACCGTGCTTTTCAAATGATAGACAATAAGTTGGTTTCATCTTTCGGAGAGTTTTTCTTTGGGCTAGAATGTATTGAAAAGGATCGCAAAAACGGAATTTGGCGACAATTTCTGTTAAAAGCATATTGCTACTGGTCGTCAGACGTGGTTTTTTGTACAGTGCTGGACACTTCTAACTATTTTCTACTTTTATAATTATTTAATTGCAGGCTTTCGAAGTATAGCTATTTAATTTAATTAATCAATTACTTGTTCTATTGTGTTTGTGGTTGTAGGCAGGTATGTTATTCCATTTATTGCTGGTTGGGGTTTTCCTGTATCTCATTGGCCACGTTAGTAACAGTTCCGAATTGTCTAGTTTTAAAAGCGTCAAATTTTTCTCTTTTTATGGTTGGTCTAACAATAAGTGAGAATGGCACTATATAGAAATGTATAAGCTTGGCATGTAATAAGACATTTACCTAAACACTTTTTTGGTGCGAAACGACAAATATTTTAAGAACACATTCTTTATCGGTTGGAATTCAGTTTTTCACTATGCCGTGTTGTGGCACGTCAAAATTTCAAGTCCCTCCCCGAATAATTTCTCAGATATAATGATAGTTTCAACGAAGAGTGTCGCACTTTTCGATTCGTAACATTAAGTTGTGAAGATTCTATCGAAACGCTACGTATTCATTAGTGTATATAACACGATACTCCCATCAAAGCGAGACTCTTCTCAACTTTAACGATCAAATGTAAAAGGGACTCCAGAGAGATTTTGTCACTAGTTCATTGGTTGATATTTCATTTCCATTTTGGGAATGATGGTATACGTTCATAATGGTTCAACTGCTTACGTTTAGTTTCTTTTCTTTCCTTGTTTACTAATAATCCTTCTTCCTTTTAAAGATTTTGTCTGGTTTCAATCACTAGTATTTGCGTTATAATACTTGACTGTATAATGCATTTCTCTGCCGTACACAAACACTCTCGTTAATAGGAACGTTCGTTATGGTGGCGAAACTAAGAAATGCAGGCACTGGTTACACTTATGAACTGATTATTTTCAGTTAGTAGCATCTCTTGGACAAACATACTTCAAAATGCGGCCAAATCGGTCTATTATTCTACGTTTGGTATTAGATTGAATGGTGAGACTCGAGTTACTTTCAAAAAATTGATAAATGAAAATTTTGTGTGCTGATCAAACATTATGTTATGAAAAGCAAGTCGTTTCAGGAGATTGAAGTAAACCGTGATCAACATTATGATGATCGCCCACGACACCCTGTTGATGCCACCACTCCAGAAATCATTGATAAAATCCATAATATGGTAATGGATAATAGAAAAGTAAAGGTGCCCGAGATCACTAGTGCTGCGAAAATTCGAGTGAACGATTACATAATATTTTGCATTAACATTTGAATATGCGAAAGTTATCCGACAGATGGGTGCCACGATTGCTCATAGTTGACTATGAACGTGTTCCAAGGAAGGTTTGCAGCTACTTCAGCGGAATTCACAGCTCTTTAGGAATGTTTTCGTCACAGTGGCTGATCAAAGGATACACCAGTACACGCCAGAGATCCAGAAGCAGTCTGAACAATGGGTCGTCAATGGAGAGTCTACACTACCGTAAGTAAAGACCATTAAGTCGAGAAAGATATGACGACCGCCGTTTGGAATTCGCAAAGGATACTTTGTTACTGGCTATTTGGAAAAGAAAATTGACGGATCTCCAGTTTCAACGCGTTCGCCCCACCCCTGCCCCTATTCACCAGATTTGGAAGGAATCGACAAACTCAAGCAGCGTTGGACGAAACGTATAAGCCTAAAAGAAGTTTAGACACATAAAAACAATTTATCCCAAAAATTGAAATAATTTTAATTTTTACACGAACTTTTCAAACTGCCCTCAAATTGGTATTTATTGGAGTGACAGACTTGGAATAGTGTACACATCCAAATCTCGTACCCTGACATAAAAGCCAATTACATTACAAATTTGGATTTAAGAGATGCCCCAAGTAATCCTTATCAACAAGTCGATTTTGAAAAATAATATTGAAAGTGTTGTATTGGGGTAAACAACGGTTAGATAATTAAGTTCACAGATAGGTCGCTCGTTTACAAGTGTTATCTCTATGAGCTCTAGGTGGTTTACAATCGGCTTATCGAAAATGTTGGTTCTTTGTTTATAAAAGTCGATGTGGATTACCAAAAATCGAAGCAATGTTTACTTAAAACACAGGTTTGCCTACATCTTTCAAACGACATAAACTCAGATGATGGGTAGTCTAGTCCCATTCATTCATCGATGGTATAGAAGTAGAAATATTCATATGCACCTGCGCTTAACGGCATGATGAGGCTTCTATCACCTCGAAAATACTCCGACTCAGGGAGTAATGTTCCTTGGGAATCTGAAAATCATAAAGATACATACAATTAGTCAGACATTCGTGTTACATTGTTACAAATAGACGGTTACGTACGGTGACATTTTGTCAGATCTCAACTACTAGAGTTTGCAATTACAATAAGAATAAGTGAGGCAGAACGGGATTAGAAGTTCCGATTTTTAAACAATATAAAATAATCTTATGAAAATGAAGAGTTAGGCCTGCAATCTTTGCATATATTGAAAGGATGTTTATTCAGTTTCATATCATGTTATCGTTTCTAATGTATTGTGAATAGTGTTCCTTACAGACGCATTTTTCCAAGAAAAACCGGTCAGGAACAACTAGCCCCACTGTGTTATTATAACAAATTATAGTTATAACAAATTATTGTTATCATCACTTAATTCTTTATCTGATTCACAGTTAGGACACACATAATCGATTTTGTCAGTTTTATCTATACATTTTACATGTGCCCAATTTTGACACATGATATATTCTATCCATTTTTCTCTTGGACAGGAATTAGAATAAGAATCACATCAAATTATGCAAGCCCAATCCAAATCATTATTAGTGTCACTTTCGATTTCTTGCAGTGCCTACCCGTCGTTTAGCCTTTTCTTGTGGTATACCTTTCCCCTTCCCCTTTCCTTTATTGTTTTCGTTGTTCTTCCTTGTGCCCTTTCCATTTCCCTTTTTTGAATTATCCTCATTTTCCTTATTATTTTTTTCTTATTTTTAGATTGTTTTTCAGGCCACGCATTCTTTTCTGGAGTATCTGTTAACCTCTTGGCCTACCCGCTATCTCCCGATTGCTCGGGCTATAGTAAGCAGGAAGGTCGGTCATGTGTCGGGGCATTTGTGCTCGTACTTGCGGACAATATATGCGTCTCACCACGGGTGAGACGCGTGTTGTTTACGTTTGGTCCAAAGTACTACGAGTCAGGCTTGCGCTTATTGTTTATGGCCCAATTACCTTACCACGAGTCTCACTCGTCGTTATAGACCAAGGGGTTAAAATAGTTAGTAGATAAGCAAGGGCGGTTCTGGATCAAGGCGTGTTAGTGGAAACGTACACGTAACACGTACACACTCACACATACCCACGGGTGGTCCATGATGACGTCACACACTCACAGAATATTTCTCGAAGGTTCTCGAAGGGGGAGGGGGATCTCTCGAATACTGCACGTGGTCACGCGGTGGGGGGGGGGGGGGGGGCGTGTGAGGTAGGAGATGTGAGATATGTGTTACCCGATATTTCTTAATCGTATTGTTTATTTAAAGTGTTGCATAAATATTCTTTGGTGCCACCGACTGATATCGAATTTCAATACCGTAACCGTATTGTTTATTTAATGGCTGAGTGTCGGATAAATAACTCTTTCAGCGCAGGAGGTAATAAATTAGATGGGGGTGGGGGAGAAGTGTCAAGCGATTGACCGCCCGGCAAATTATTTTTTGACGAGAGGTGTTATGCGATATATTTTATCCTCTAAATATGGGCACGCGGGTACCTAGGACAAACATATCGAAATAATTCTCACGATGACATTAATAATTAGAATTTTTTTCGATTATAGTTTTTTTCTTTATACCTCCAGCGCAGCTCCTCTAACGCTTTAGCGTTCTACATTGGTGAGGGTCACGAGTGTCCAATATGTACATTTTCGACACCCCTTGTGTTCAGCGTGCGACAACGCATCGCTGTTACGCCAGAGTCAGACTTTAGTAAGAAATCCTCTAGATGTAAATGACAATATATATCTAGGTCAACGTGTGTTAGTACACGCGTATATTTTTCAAAGGATACCGCGACATAGACTTTGTTCACAAGATCGAGCCGCGAGCGAGCCGTCGATAGCTAAGGTATCGAGCATTACTCGCCGCTCGTAACGAAAAGTTCAAAGCGCTCGAGAGACTTGTGAAAAAAAGTGAAGATTTGTGAAGAAGTGTTTAAAAGTGAGAAGGTATAAAAAAAAACAAAAAAGTATTCAAATGATGAATAGTGATGAAATTTGTTTATTAACCTACGTTTTTTCTCTCACAAAATTGTAGCAGTGATTTATAGTACAGGCGCCTATAGAGCGAGGGAGCGTTAATATACTAATTAATGCAATAGCAAGCAAAATACTAAAGAGCAACAATCATGTCGGCGGCAATCAGCGACAACGTAAGATGTGGCGTAAGTTTTTTTTTCATTATTTCTATTTTTTTCTAAAACAATTCGTTTGTTAGACGTAGGTTTTTGATATAGTATTTTTTCCCCGAATCGTACTTTGTGTTTTGATGGAGGTTATAATATTTTCAGCTTTAACCCTTTGCACTCCGAATGTTTCTGGAGGTTGGCTATCAGCTACTCAGCGCCACTTTACGACAGAAACGAACATTTACAGACCCTCGTATTATCTATTATAATTTTGGAGATAAGTAACGTATTATAATGATATTGGACTTATATGAATTGGTTGAAATCGGGGAAAGTATATTTGCAACAAAATCAATATTTTATTGTTTATAATTTTCTACAGTATGATACGTTTCGAAACAGTCCCCAATATGCATTGCAGGCTGATTAGTGCACGTTTGACAATAATAAGTTGTTTGACGCCTGCCACCAGATGTTTTCCTGTTAGAACACACAATACAGTCCCGTTTTCTTTGTCCCACATTGGGAATATGTAGTTGATTGTTTAATCTATTGTATGCAGAAGATGTAGATGAACGCGTTCTCGATACATGAAAATCGCCCTTCAATTGGTCAATGAGTGTCTTCACAAACTTGTGGTGTGTCATAGGTGTATCATTATTTCTTTGTTTTGAGATGCGATACAATATGTATGAGTTTATCACACACATTTCCAATCCCCAAAAAAATAACTTTCCCCACCATTTCAGTGATTTACGGAGAAAACAATACGTCGAAGCGTATTGATCGGCACGATCTACACCACCCATATTTGCCGTATATCCTAACACCATTTCAGGCTTATTGACTGTTACGAAACATCTCTTATCGCTCTTCTCAAGTTACATAACAGAAGCGCTCGGAACGTCGGGAGTCGCGAGCGCACTTCGTTGTTTTTTTCCGACGTAAAACCGATTGATATTTTTTTTTGTATACTTAGTAATTATACCATATTTTGATGCGATTTGTTGTGCCATTTCAAGATAAAACTTCAGGGAAACATGCGTGTCTCAAAAAGTTGAGCTGAAATAACTCAATTCCCCGTAATCACTAATAAACTTGAATGTCCCCTGAGAGGGGACATCCGAGTGATATGCTAGAATTACGATGTCCCCTGAGAGGGGACAGCGGAGTGCAAAGGGTTAAATATTTTCCACATTAGATTATTGGTGGATGAATTTAAACAAATTTTTTTACTTAAAAATTAAAAATATTCTTGAATGTGTATACTTTCATTTGGTTCAAACTACTATCCGAAATTTTAAATAGTTTTCCTACAAAAAAATCTCAAAAATAACCTTTTTTTGCCTCCTAGGTGTATATCTCCCCTTAATGAAAACAAAATTGTTTATTTTCCAGTCTGATTTGATGTTTGCACAAGCGTACATTTAGCTAATGACATCCACCCATAATTATAGTACAAAAAATAAAATAATAATAATAATAATAATAATAATAATAATAATAATAACTAATCACTCGTGAGCCGATGCCAACAAACATAATGGCGAGTCAATATTTTTTATTAACGCCG
The DNA here is from genome assembly GCA_951802705.1 of Netelia virgata. Lineage (NCBI taxonomy): Eukaryota > Metazoa > Arthropoda > Insecta > Hymenoptera > Ichneumonidae > Netelia > Netelia virgata. The sequence continues at coordinate 32,231,709 of OX637864.1, read as the reverse complement.
ACTTTTTTTGTTGTTATTATTTCATTTTATTTATAGCTGCCGCCAGATGACCAAAATCAACATCGACGACGAGCGCCGTTTCGGGAAAAGTATTAGCATCGGCAGACATCGGAAAAAAGTACGTATCGGGGGAAAAAAAGAGCATTGCAGAACAAATTTTACATTATATTTACTGATTGTATTATATAATGAAAAAAATGTTTTAACAACATATTCGTGTTTCTCGTTTCAGATGGCCATCTATGGACGTGACAACGTTAAAGGACTCATCGATCAATGGCAGCAAATAACACACACAGAAACATACGTATACAAAAATCAGCATGACTGATTAAACTTTACATTATGTTTACTGCCTGTATTATATAATAAAAAATATATTTTAACAATATATTCGTGTTTCTCATTTCAGATGGCCGTCTATGGATGCGAAGAAAAAAACCAAAAAATGTTTAGAATTAATTCTTTAGTATATACGTGATTATATTTTTGTTCTCTATACTTTTTTTTCTTATATACATGCATATATTTCTTCCTGTATAAAAATAAAAAAAGAACACATGCAAACGCCGGTCTTATACAATTTATTATTAAAAAAATCGTGGTTAAGTTACAATTTTCTTTTGTAAAGTCGCTACACTTGGCCAAATTCAATGTGATTATACACAGTTCCGTGAGAGCGTAAACCCAATCCGCTTTCATGAGACGCTCGAATCATCTCCTGGAACAAATCGTCACTCTCCGGAATCAGTGCAGTCATTCTGGCTGGTAGAAAAACTGTATAATTTTTCTCCAAATCCACGACGACTATGTCGCCGTACTTGGTTTTTGCAGCTCTTATATCGGTTACCGAATACACCTTCGGAGCTGATAAGTCTGATATCTTGTTGATTGGGAGGAAACCCATAAAAAGACCCACTTTGTTGATTTCACGTGAATTCATGGTGATTTAAAACACATTTTCAATCAAATTTGTTTCGTTAACACTTTAATTTGTGAGTAGAAATATTTCGAGAGCCAAAACGTTTAATACGAACCCGCGTTTTATCACGACGATGAAGTTCAGTTTATTCTGGGGGGATATTCAGAGAACCCAATGTTTTAGGGATTGAGCATTTTTGCTAGCACAATTGAACTTTGACAAATACTCGTGATACGAACATTCAATGCATGCACCTTTATACAATTTCTGTATCGGTAGACACTCAAGATTATCAAGATTTATTATGCGCGCTGATCGATCGTTCAACAAATTCGTGAACCATTCTCTCTTCTCTGAGTCCTTGACATAAATTACTCAAGCATCGTGCAAAACGTTTTGGAGAATTCGGTTTATAGCATTATAGGGTACAGTACCAAAGTTCCATGATAAACCGTGATAATGATTTGTTAACCAAGCATTCGTACATCTGTATTCGATGGGTAAATCGATCCATATGCATGGCGGTTCAAAGAAATTTGTTGACGGTGTTATATTGGAATCCGTTAAAGAAATAGCCGAAAATTCTTTCAATTCGAGGGTTTTTTAAAACCCTGCAACCACGTACTCCATCTTGGATACAACTGATTCGAAAAACCATCCCGACTGATTCATATATAACAATCGATCATTATCCCCCTTCCCCTATGCAAAACTTATATATACTAATAATAAAAACTGAAAAAGTACAAAAATATCTCTATTGATGAGCGCGTTCTTAAACTATTTTGCTAACGTTACCACTGATGGGATTATATTCGACAATACGATCGTGTAAAATTAAACAATAAGCCGAGGTTTGAGCGAGAAAAGGATTTACCGATTCGAATTCGAGGCGAGTATCGACGGGGCTGATTTCAATGATTCATTCTGCTTTGAACAATCGATAACAATAAGCGGCGCGTATTTCAAAAAGTCTCCTTTGTTTATGAGTGGTTCAGCCACGATGTCTCGCCAGGATTCTGAGACACGTAATTTTTCATCACGCTCTCGTTAATCTACCACTAACGTGCAACAAGGTCTTGCTCGGCGACAGGCACAAATCCTGATGCTGCACGGCGATACGAATGTCATCGTTGTTGTTGAAGGTTGCCGAGGCGAATGGCTGATGCCCGTGTATCTCGTAATGCGCAATGTGATCATCAAACATCACGGGCTTTGGTACTTTCAAGATTTCCGCCATGGTATGAAGCAAGTAATTGCGATACAACAAGAACTTATTTTTATTTTGTTTGAAGTTTCAGACCCAGACTCCTCAGATATCAAATACGTGTTAGCTCCTTGCGAAGCGCTCGACGAATGTTTCGTTCGAGGCATGATCGTTGAAATTGATACCCTTTACTGCTGTTTGACGCGAAGACAATCAATTACGCAATTAACAATATGCTTGGATCGTACCAACGAAAACGAAAAGTGGCAAGGACGTGTCGAGTGCCATGGCGTCGGTTCTTAAACTTGGTCGTGCTCCAAAAAAATTGCATGTTGATCGCGGTAAAGAGTTTTATAACACAGAGTTCATGACTCTGCTCCAACGCTACGGAATCACACTGTACTCCACCTTCAATACCATGAAAGCATCGATATGCGAACGTTTTAATCGCACGATCAAAGAGCGAATGTGGAAACAATTGTTCCTACGTGGATCGTACAAGTGGATCGATATACTCGAAGATTTGGTTACCAATTACAATAATTCTAATCATCGTACGATAAAGATGAGGCCTCGCGATGTTACTGCTCGAAATGAAAAAAATATCTTGCTACACGTTTATCGAAAATCAAAAGTTAATTGAACGCGAAAGATGAAATTCAAAGTTGGCGATAAAGTACGATTAAGTAAGTATAAGCGCGTTTTCGAAAAAGGTTATACGCCAAACTGAACAACGGAAATATTCGTTATAAGCAGAGTTATAAATACCGATACTGTAACGTACAAGTTGCGAGATTATCAAGACCAGCCGATCGAGGGCGGCTTTTATTAAGAAGAACTCGCAACCGTCAAGTATCCAAATACATACCTTGTGGAAAAAGTCATTCGAACGCATGGAAATAAATTGTTTGTAAAATGGTTAGGTTTCGATAGTTCTCATAATAGTTGGATAAACCAATCTGATTTGTAATTTTGTTGTTTATATCATAAGTTTCAATCGATAGAAATAATAAAATAATTATACAAAATGGTTTTATAATTTATTCTCCTAAATGATTAGTGAGGTAAAAATATATAGTTTATTCACATTATGCGGTGGAACTATTTTTCCGTATTTACATGGTTTCTACAGCAATTCTTCTATCGATACAAGGGCACCTCTTCGTGCTGCTTTCACGATGTCTTCGGCGATTACTACTACATCTCATAGTGATAAATTTTATAAAATACTTGTTTACACTGTTATATTTACATTTCTATAATACGTTCTATAATTGAGTGCCCCACGGAAGCGTATCAATCATATTTGGGTATATTTCGTTTGTCATCGTTCCAACTTAGAGCTACTTTTTTCTGATTCACTATTTCGACTTTGTGATTTTTGCTTCGAATTAATTTTTATTTTTCGTTAAAACTTGACGATCAAAGACACATCGTTTGTAATCGTCAAACGTTATCGTATTCAGCGTAGCTCTCTTTACGCCTTTCAACCGAGCTTTGCACTCTGAAACTATACATTTTCGCTCTTAATCCAATAAATTCCTACATAATTTGACCATTATTTTCATCCTTCATAGGACCCAAAACTTTTTTTTATTCTCTAACGACATACGATACGTATTGTCTGGCGAATAATCGGATGTATCGAACTTATGAATATCGCGTTTCATGATTTCGTATATATCAGGGGTCTCTATGCAATAGAGTAAACTATCTGTATCAGTGTACAATAGCTGAGCTCGATCGTCAAACGTTTGCTTTATATAATCATAATGGAAGTCGCAGATGTATATGTTTGCCAAATCAAGAATACAAAAACCTGTGTATATAGGTTTATTAAATTTAACTTGAGAGCGAGTCAATTCGATAATTACAGTATCCTCGTCGAGTTTCGTACAGCTATGAAATGTCGGTTTTGCGATCAGAGCTTGAGCTCCATACCTGCCATCCCATTTAGTAACGAGTCGTACGTCGCGATGTTTTCTTACATTTTCCATGGTTTTACCAAAAACGGCATTATTCATGAGTTTCTAGAAATTTTTTTGAAAATCGTTGGTAGATTTTTTCCTCAAGTTGTTATTCAAATCAATGTATTTTTCAGCCAGGGATGCTGTCGAAATTTCAGAGTTCTATGAAGTTTAACGAATTTCTAACCCAAATTCATGTATTGCTTCAAATTTTGATAGTGTAGGATGTATCGACTTTTTCAGTGTAGCGTCATTAATTTTGCGTGTTTACTGCCTGGCGGTACATAATGTTCCGGTACCAGGGGTAAGTCTTTGTGTAATTCGTGTAATTCTTACGGATACTCTAGGTCGACTTCGAATATGTAACCTATTTTATTGTCATCGTGAATGTCACGCGGATCTATCGAGTCTTCTTCCCGCATCCATTCAAAAGACCCAGTAGGCAGATAATGACTCATTGCCGCACCATACAAGTTATTTACATCATAATATATGAGGTATGTTTCGGACTCGCTTGGATCGAATTCTGCACCCATGTAACGATTATTAGCTTTTGCGTATCGACTCGAACATTGTCCCAATCCACCTCGAATGCCTTTCTATATAAACATTAACATATTGACGTCCGTCAAGAGCTCGAGCTTCACACCCGTAGATTTTAGGGCCGCATCGAACGCTAGCCTGGGCGCAATGTAATAATGCAGTGGATCCAGACCAAACGCCATTTTACAATTTTGTCGAAAACGTCGGCCAAAAGAAGAACATCCATTTTTAGGTAGAGATCCGAGTATTCCCCCAAAGTGTGCACATTGAAAAGTTGCCACACTGTGCGCGCATGAGAATACTGGGCGACCGATATGTCTTCGCCTTTCAATTGCGGATACAAATTTTGTTTTGTTGGTAATACAGTCTCATCGAGCCTGTTTACGTAATCATACGGAAAAACTCCTTTTCTCGTTAATAAGTCAAACTCTTGTGCATTATTACAGTGCATGCTCGTGATTAGCTTTTCGTCGTTACTAAGGTGCGATGCTAAACTCTCGATACTCGACGGCATGAATCTAAATGAATCTATAATCTATGAGCCTACCCTTGGCACTCTTCGTGAATGAGATGTAACTTTTCTTATTTACTGGCAGAAGGTTGATCGAACCTTCAAATTGGTTGGCGAGAGCTTTGATTAAAAAATTAGTCATAGCCCGATAGATTGTGAACCACTACTGGAATGGTGTGTGAATTAAAAAAATTCAAATTACACCCCTCGTGTGCGGCACCGCGATATTTACCGGAAAAATGACAATGATGACGAGGTTTTATCCAACATTACATTCCATCCCTCGTGTGCGGCACTGCGATATTTACCTTCAAAATGACAATGATCACGATGCTTGATATCTTCAGAAGCAAACGATTTTCCATAAATGTGACAATTTTTGGTAAAAAGAAAGTCCATTTTTTCATCGTGACTCATCGGATTCATCGGCTTGACCGATTTCAAGCTTGCATTGAACGGCTCGGCGATTTCATTTAATTCACTGACAAACCATTCCATACAATTCTCGTTACGATAAATTTTGAATTTTAATAGAGAATCGTGAAAACTACATTTGAAATAATACGCGATATTGTGAGGGGTATGTTTCTGATAAGCACTTGTATTTGCGTCGTCTTTTGGCATGATTGGATTCAAGATACATTCCAGATCTGCGTAAATTGCGAATGAAACATCTATTTGATGTTTAAAATTTTTCAATTTCATAATTGAGTTCTCGCCGCTTGGCATAATAATTCTCGTTTTATTTAAAATGGCGCATTCAACGGTGTGTTTTTCAAGTCCATGTTCCGTATAAAAATGAGACAAACAACGATCGCAGAGCCACGTTGCATGGGTGTGTCTTGAAATTTGCGATCCTACCAGACGAGAGAGATTTTGTATCCAAGCAAAATGATAAACCGTATTAGTGTTTTTTCTTAATTCTTCGTCATTATCTTCGGTATTTACTTCATGCACGAGCATGTGAATCGTGGATCTATCGGATTCGTTGCGGCTTACGTAAACGGGTTTTATCTTGTTACGATGGGTTTTATCCTCATCGCGCTCAAGTCCATACATATTGATTGTCAAATGGTTAATTTTTTCAAATTTTGCAATATCTTTCAATCGCATGGGAAATTTGATACCATCGTAGTTTAATACGGTGATAAAATGGGGGTATGAAGATGTGCGAGTTGTATTAGATGAGCTTGGGTGAAGAGCGGCGGTAACGAACGAGAGGAAACAGTACGGATCGTCGTTCTGGATGTTGACGACGGATTTCTTGTTTTGAATGGCACGTGGAAGCTCGACGAATGTAGACAGTCCTCCGCGTAGTGGCATATGCTTGCTGATGTTGACTGCTAGATTGATGATCTCAACCATAGACCAGCCCGAATCTTTTTATTGAAAGTCTTCAACGATCACCAGTAGTTTTTCCACTAACCCGTTGTACCACTGCTTGAAATTCGTCGTCATGTACATTTCCTCGTTTCGCGTGTTGAAAAATTTAATATCTTCGATGACGTCAGCATTTTTGGTGATTGAAAATTTATATGCGAGAATACAGTTCACTTTGACACTGCTGTTCATTAACAGAATATTTTTCAATCTTCTGATCAAATTTTTCGAATCATCGAGAAAACGTTTTACATCTTTATGTCCAAGATTTATCACTATTTCGGTACGAATGCTTGATCTGAAAGCCAAGTTCACTTCTTCGCGAAACACCTTTACCGACCTTTTGCAAAGATTTAATTTTCGCGTTTATGACTTTGAGGATTCCAATTGTTGCTGAAACACGATTTTTCTCTCCCAGAGTTGTGGCGGTTTTCAACACTCTATTCAAAAGCCTAATGTTTGCAAGTCTATTTTTCAGCCATTTTTCAATCTCGCACATGGAGGGCTTCTTGTTCAGACATTAGTAGGCTCTCTCCATGAGTCGAATCAATTTCTGACACTATTTTGATTCCATCGTGATATACACAAACATAATTCAATATGTGATATTATTCCGGTGGATGGATAGCGAACAATGATGTAAACCCTTCGTACGCATGTCTATTTATAAGAGAGACGTTCAGAAATACTCGTAGTAATAAGATCGAAGGGATAATGTCGCAGCTCTCGCTCACTCTGAAGTTTTGCGAAAAGGAAGATAGCGAATTTTCGGTCGTCGTCATTGTTTATGATGAAACGTCTTCGGGAAGTATTCTCGCTGTTCGATCGTGTGGCACCTCCCCCCACCGCCCCATCTAATTTATGACTTGTTGAAATTTAATATTGGTCGGCGGTATCAAAGAATATTTATCCTGCACTTTAAATAAACAATGTGGTAGAGAATTTCCCCGACATCCTCTTTTTTTGTTTATTAATCTCATCGCGACAACTATTGAAATTCGATATGATTGTCATTGGTACCCGCATGCTTCCATTTAAAGGATAAAATATATCGCATAACACCTCGTGTCAAAAAATGATTGGCCGGGCGGTCAATCGCTTGACACTTTTCCCCCACCCCCATGTAATTTATTGCCTCCTTCGCTGAAAGAGTTATTTATCTGACACTAGGCAGTTACATAAACAATACGGTTGCGGTGTTGAAATTCAAAATTGGTCGGCGGCATCAAAGAATATTTATCCACCACTTTAAATAAACATTACGATTAAGAAATATCGGGTAACACATATCTCGCATCTCATACCTCACCCCCATACCCCGCCCCCTTCCAGAAGTATTCGGTGCGTGTGTGACGTGTTCATGGACCACCGGTATGTATGTGTACGTGTGCACTAACACGCGTTGATCCAGAACCGCCCTTGCTTATCTACTATAGTTGTTTTCTTTATGAGCCGTTTTGTGGTCGTCTACAATCTAGGTGGTGCTTTTGGCAAGGGTTTCACAATTCCTGAATCTCGTTTGCCCTCAATTTTTGACAAATCGATGTAACGGCCAATTTCTAATTCCCTTACCAAAGTTTTAACCGATCTGTTTTCTAAGATGCATTTGCTGCCGGACGTAGCAAATTTCGGAAGTTTTATCTCTTTTTGTCTTGCGTTTGTATTTTCACATCCTAAAAGAAAGCAAAATGTTTTTAAGATGCACCTAGCCACGAATAAAAGTCAATGGGGGCAAGTTGTTCTCCGAGGAACAACTACCCCCTCGAGAGCGGAACTTTTAACCCCGTATTACGTTTCTTTGCATAGACAGATATTCTGGCAAAACCACCTAAGCTTATTGTTAGTCAAAAATACTATTACCATTTCATGACCAACTAATGTCACTACAATGTGTGCAAGTAACGTGTAAATCGGTCCATAACGTACAGAGATCGACGAAAAAGTTTTAACCTAACAAAATTTACGCACGTGATGTTTTGGTAGCTCCATGCATGCACTCACTTAACCGCCATCGCGGGAACAACTAACATGGTTGTCTCATTGTCAGTGGCGCGATGCCTTAACAATTTACGACGTTCTTTACACGTATCGCTATCTCTTTTTGTTGTAAAGTTATTGCTATCAGAACAATTTACCCTTTCTTCGAATCCCGCTCTCCCCTGTAATGAATTTCGCTCTAGGCTACCTTTAAGCTGCTTTAACCTGCTTTTAAGCTGCTTTGAGGGGTTTGAGTCAGTCAGCATTTGCAAAAACAATTTTTTTTGCATTTTCTAAAACTAAAACATTTCAAAAGTTTTCCCTGAAAAGCATAGAAACATCGGGGCATTAATTATGAAGACATGTAGCTTTGAGCACAGCCGCGTCGAGTGGGTACAAGTAGATACGTAGTGGTGGTAGCTGCAGGCTCGACGCAAACTTTAAACGCGTTTTTCTCGAAAGCACGTTTTCAAAGTCGGTAATCACTGTAACTCCAGAACAGCTTGACGGATCGCTTTGAAATTTGTATCACTTATTCTATATATAGTTTTCTGGTCCTTGAACGAAGGATTTTCATCTGCGGTAAATAGTATTCATTTTATAGTCGACTATGTGGGTGGAATTGTGGTCGAAAAAAAAAATTGCCTTTAAACATCCGCCATTTTGTCAAAAACAAATTTGTTTATTAACCTGTGGTGACGATGTTTCCACTATGCTCTTGCCGCTCATAAGCAGCCGAAGTTTATTTTAAGCAAATATTTCAGTTCTCAACATCTTTCTAAAACATTCGATTCTTTGTCTGCATGTATCCCTTCGCCTCCTTCAAAACCTTTCATTTACAAAATCAAACAACCGTCTTACGGTTTCCCCCGGTAATAAAGTTGAGTGGCGCGAGGACCCAAGTCGAGTCTCGACCGAGACAAGGCCTGGTTATTCTCGGCCACATCTGGCGGCCGAAGGGGCCCACTCGCACTTTCGCATTTTCCGCTTAAAATTATAAAAACCTTCCTTCCCTTTCTCCGATATTTTTCCATGGTCAACAAGCGAAGCGTCGGGATGATTCTTAAAATATTTTCAGTCACTAACGAACCAGCATCGCGATAACACCACCGACCCTTCACTTAGTGTACATTTTCATTTCAAGTAAACTATTTTAGTTAAAAGAATTTTTTAAGATTATCGAATAAACGATTTTTAAATATCGACATTATATTTAATCCTCAATAATTAGTTATTGTTATTCCACGCCGAATCACCGACCCCCTCAAACCCTTCGTTCAAAGACCGGATAATTGGATTTAGTAATGATACCCTTTAATTTTATTTATTTCTGATGATCCAGTGATACGCGACAGTAATCACACCACAAGCCCCCTTTTTTATTTCGATCTCTCGCAGATTGGTTTGTATCTCGCCTATTTATTATTATTTTTTTGCCAGGAAAATTGTATTCTATGTTCTTAACATATGTATTATTTATATGGAAAAAGATTTATCAAAAAATAATAAAACCAGTGTTCAAAAAACAAATCTAAAAAAAGCGGTTTTTCAGGCAAATTCTGAAAAAATTCCAGGCGATTCAGTATGAAAATACGCAACTTTTTGTATTCTTAACATTTTCTTTTAAATCCTATCGTTCTTGGGTTATTTTGGATTTTTCAAAAATCATCGTTTTTAGCCAAAAATGAAATAACTTTCGGAAAAAAATCGCAAACAATTCTTAAAAAATGGAAGATGGCTGATTCGCGATGGTCGATAAAAGGCCTAAACACGGTCACGAGCCAAAGTCCGTACCGGGTCGAACAAAAATCGATAAAAATATTTTAAAAAAGCAAACTAAAGCCTGATCTATCATCTTTAAAACGCCGCTTTGGAACTTCGAATATATTTTTTTTGGTAGAGTTATCAAACTTTACGTGCGGCAAGAAATATCGACTGGTGTATCCAAACTTTTGAGCGGTAGTGTACGTTTACGTTCAGACACTGTGTAATCGCTACGTGTTGTACGGTTTATCACTTCGATTTTAAAAATCGTTCGATGGGGCTGATAACTAGAATGACGATAATATCGAGTAAATCCGGGAACAATTATATTTCGTCGCACATTTCGTCGTCTTAACCGCGTTAGCGTTTGGTTTTATAATGAAAAAAGTAGCACACCGAAACTGGTCATCACTACTTCGTAATTTTGTTTGGCGCACAGAGCCTCCTCTATTTACAAGCAAGTTTTTCAATTTTTTCATTGTTTTTTAAATGCATCGGAAACCTTTAAAAGCAGGGAATAAGGCGTCGGTCTGTAAAAAAAGGTCGCGGTGGACGAAATAATATGTCTAGAAAAATGATTCATAGATTGAATATTTAATACGGTTTACCTTTCGGAAGAAATTCTGACTCGGTAGAAAAAATAAAAATGCCCACTTAGGTATCGTTCTAGTATAACAGCACATTGGATGAAAGTCCAGAACAAGAATTTTGTTCGAAAGAAATCGGTTTTTGGGGTGCACGACAAAATACGAATGCCAAGAAGACTTCGGACACGTATGTTCTATATACACGATTGTAAAGCACTTTCTTCTCAAGTTTTTACTGCACTTGAGCCTATTTATGAAAACGTTAGTGATGAAGAATTCTTAGAACATTGGGACGGAAGAACCATTCATCGATAGAAATACAGGATAAATTGTAGTGGAAATTATTATCGACTTTGCTGTATGTATATTTCACAATGGGGCACGATCCTTATTAAAAATAATGCATGTGATGGAAAGTAATTTAGAATTTAATACACGTCAGTGGGCAAGGCCTGAAGATAGCCGCCACATGAGTCATGCTGAACGTGCTGCTAAGAGAACGAGAGTAGCAAAAACGGTTTGCTAGCAGGAATATTATATGCTCCGCGAGTCGATGATTGAATGTACGTATGTATAAACAAATAAATTTCAATCAACAAAATTTGTACTCGAATCTTCGAAAGCGTTTTTCACAGTGCAATATATCTCTGTAACTAAAGGACCGATCGGGTTCAAATTTTGCTGAGATATTCTCCACATTATTGTCGCATCTTTGTCATACGACTTTCTTTATATCTCGTGGATTATTTTTTTTAATCAAAAACTATAGCCATTATTTTCAGAAAAAAAGGTTTTTTAAGTCGGCTACGTCAAAGACCACTTTTTTCTATCTATTTGAAGAAAAACATTGGATTTTATGATTCAAATAAAAATGATGGAAGATATTTTGGTCACAAACAGCAAAAAAATGGTCGTATCAAGATTACAAAAAAAGTATTTTGAAGCTCCAAGATTCTAGATTTGAGATCTTCTAACCAAATATTTTTATTGGCTATGGTTATTACGCAATCATAAGAAATAGGGCGAAGAAAAATTTCCCAAAGTTGTTCTATTTTTTGTTTTGGTCCACGGGCTTGAATTTTTTTTTTTAGTTAAGGCCCCGCGTCACGTTTTGCACGCGGTATGAGATATTTCGTAATCATTTTCAAGCAAACGATAAATAGATTTTTTTATATTAATACTCATAGTCAATATATACATATAGAAGCCAAATTTTGTACTCGAATCTAAAGTATATTTTGCGGTGTACGCCGCTTCCAAGAGGCTTCCTCCGACGGAATTGCTGCTCGGCGGTTGACAGCGATTAAGCCATACGGTTCATCTGAAAAATAAAATAAAAATAAATTTAGAAACTAAACATATAGGTTTATATCATCACGTAAGGGAATTTCGAGATGTAAACAAAAAAATTGCGGACTGGCGAATTTTATTTGCGATTTTCATGAAAAATTTTCATCGTTCATTAAAGAAAAAAAGAAATAGAAGGGGGCCCTTTATTAAAAAAAAATCCCTACGTGGTGTCATAGAGACTGGATTTTCGAACAGTTTAAGACTTGGCGCATGCAAATCGGATGTATAGTTTTTTAAATATGTTGTCAACGACGTTGAAAAACGTAGTTTCGAGAAAAACGCGTTCCACGTTTTAGTGAAGAATAATTCAGCATACAAACTAAATTTTTTATTTGTCTCTTTTTCTTGTTTCTCACCGTTAGTCAGCTGTTCCTGGACCATACAACAGCTCCTCAGCATCCAGAGATTCATCATTTTTTTCATGTTTTTCACGCAGATGACCCTCATGCGTGTTTTTTTCAGCTTCGTGCTCGGCTCGCATATTCGCTTCTCGTCGATGTATTGACAATATTGGTAGATTGTTTTGTCAATTTTCATGTTTAATATCTCCCATACATTTGAGGCCTATATTACCATTGTTGAAAAGTATTTAAGCAATATTATCGGCAGTTTCAACAGTGGGTCTGTCGCTCCACGATGTCTTTGGCGCAAATTTCCATATAACAGATTTCAAACACTCGTTGTTATTCTGGTGAAAAGCGCTTAAACATAGTTGAAGAAACTCATCCTTACTAAGGTCTACGTACATCGGTTTAATTGCCTCAATGACATCTGCAGGAAATACATCTATATGTGTATTCGTTAAAAGTTCCTTTGGCATTTGCCTGCTGCCACGAACACCACGCGTGTTCTCCTTCCCGGCAATACTGATGTTGGGAAACATACCCGCGTCCGTGCGCGTTGCGTCCGTGGAACATTTGTGATAGAATATAGCCCAGACAGAATTGCAAGACCGTAGAATGCAGTTAATTCTTCAATAGGCTTTCCCGTCAGCTTTGCCTTTCCACCGAGGCCCTTATTCCCTTTTTTACAATTTCGTAATATTGGTCCTATCCGCTTTTGAACATGGTTGACACATTCTTTTTTCTTCACATCATACGGAAGAGCTTGCACGATTTTGTTGTAAGTTTTCGAATGGCCGTCCCCGATAGAATTTGCGGCGCGATCGTGCGCTTGGAACGGATTCACATAAAATGCTGTATCTCCGTCAAGTATACAAAATTCTTTAAAATACTTGGTGACAGCATTCTTAACAAATGCATCTTTAAGAACATGAAAACAAAACAAACAAACAATTATTACCATGGTGTGGGGCATTAAACAAACACATGGTACAGATAACCGGGTTTTCAGCTTCAATTTTGTTATTTATTTACCTCATTACATCAATTTTTGGCTGAGATCCTTTTGCCTTTGGTCATCGATATCTCAGTATCCAACGATCGCACAGAAAATGAAAGGGCGGTTTAAAAACTTGAAAACATTTCGTATAAGATCTTTTCATAATTTTTAGGACGAATTGTTTTTCTATCTTCCATATCGATTTGAAAAAAGTATAAAAAAGTGACTTTTTTCGCTCTTTCAGTAAATCTACCGCGTATTGACAAATATTGATGGGAAGACTATGGTTTTCAAGATTTTACAGGTCAATGTACCTTCAGTAGCCCTGTACATTTTTTAATCGATCCATTAAACCGTCTTTCCGGATTGATTCATCAAAATTTTACAAAAGAATTAAGGAGCAAAAATTTTGTCCATAAAACTGTGTAATTATCATAAAAATGGAACACTCATTTCGTTTTTTACTTTTCGTACAATTTTGCACTAGTTACTTGTCTCATTAAAAAACAATAAATAAAAAAAAAATATATTTAATTTTTGTTTTAAATTCCTTAAAAAAAAAATTAAAACTCATACTGACTCATTTTGAAACTATTCGGCCCTTCCGTAACTTGATATTCCTCATTTAAAAAACAATATTTAAAAAATTGTTTTTTTGAAAAATAAACAAATTTTTTTTTTCCAAATTAAACAAGTAACTAGTGCAAAATTGTAAGAACAGTCAAACAAAATTGGGTTTTCCATTTTGATGAAGATTACACAGTTTTTAGGAACAAAAGTCTTGCTTCTTTTGTAAAGCTTTGATTAATCAGTCCAGAAAAACGGTTCAATGGATCGATTAAAAAATTTACAAGACTATTGAGGGTACATTGAGCTGTAAACAATCTTGAAAACCTTAGTCTCCCCATCAATATTTTTCAATACGCGATAGATTTACTAAAAGAACAAAAAAAAGTCACGTTTCTATTTTTTTCAAATCGACGTGGAAAGTTAGGATACAACCGATATAGAAACCGATACAATACCCAAACTGAATATTAACACCTAAACTATCACCAAACGGACGCCTGGTTCTTATCATTATTGATAAGTAAATACATGAACCACTCGTGATCGAACCTGGACCATAGAGGTTCTCCCATCATCGACTATCACATATTGTAATATTATTCAAGTCACTGCACCGACATCAAGGGCAGTTACTCTAATACCGACCTTCCGACGGTTAAGTTAGTCACTCCGTATACGAGCTTGTCTACGGGCTGCAACATTGTATCACGTTTATTGTAATAAATGAGTTAAGACAGTTTTGCCACAGCAAAACGACTTTATATCTTGTTTATTACTTGCGAGTCCCTCGGACTGTAACATTTTGGCGATCCTGCCAGGATAGTTTCTCACGATAATCTTGCTACGGAAAGAATTAAAAAAGAACTGTCTTTGGCACCGAACCACTGGTTCCAAGAGTCTCTACGGAAACACTTCGAATCAACGTTTCAATTACTTCTACGGAAGAACCATTGAAACCCTGCAAGAAGTATATTTGACATATTGACAGATCACTCCCTGAGCAATTATACATATCTACGTATCTAACAACAACATCACAAAAAGTAACCATACTACACGGTAAGGACAATCCCGCGAGATTGAAACCTTTCGTCAATAAAATACGAAGAAACACGTCAATCTAGACAAGTTTGTAGCAACTTGTGTCGATTACGTACGTTTAAGGATGAATATACAAAAGTTGGGCAACTCGCTGTCATCAGCCAATAAATCACATAACAAATTGGCCAAGCCAATTGTGTTTGTTATATGACAATATATTATGAAATTCCTAAATCGTCTTTATGTGTCCACTCAATTTTAATTATATACTTCAAAAGCTAATATATAAAGTAACGCAATAAATCCTCAAAACGTCAGTTCCCTCGCGTGTCAGAATCACAAGAACGCTTAATCAGGTGCTTGTACAATAAAACATTCGGTATTTATTGTTAATCTAATTATTTTTATATATTCTGTAATGTATTTATCAACATATTTCACAGATGTATTCGCAGAATCTGTAAAAAGCTATTTTAAAAAAATAAACAAACTTTGTCATCACCTTTACCCATCAGTCCTTTGTGCCAAGTACAAAGTTGAATTTCCCGCAAAATATTGCCGAACTATGATCAACTAGTTCTTCAGTGTTGAATGTTAGTAATAAAGTTAAGTGCAGAGCGCGCCATATTGACGGCAGCCATTACGGTGCCAGTGCTAGCGCGGTTGTTACCGCGTGTGCATGTGCTAATCCAGTCAAATGATCAGTACTCTGGTGAGTCTTTATTTCCTCTAGAACCTATGTTTTGTTTTAATATATGCATGATTACATGTGATTTAGAAATATATATCATCTTAATAATTCAAAATCCAGATAAAAACATAAGTTTCAAGTATAACCTCAAATTAATGTCCTATTCATCAGTACTTTGTCGTCAGTCCGTTTTTGAAATTGCACCAGAGGACTGACATGTTACCAGGGAACTGATGTTTTATCATTTGTTTTACTCATGTCAGACTATATATTATATCGCCGCCTAACAAGAAACACAAATTATCAAAAGAAGAGTTATTAAAAAATAAGAGAAGCCGAAAAGACTCCTTTGCTCAGAATTAAAAGTGACCCAATTAAATTAGCACAGTACAAAAAAAACAAAGACTGCAATATTTAAAAAAAAAAAAGAAAAAGGACAAAGAAAATCTGTTAAACAAATGACACCTCGAGAGCAACGAATAACTAAAAAGAATTGGAAGGAATATTCATCAAAGTATAGGTAAAAACTAGCTTTGAACCGAAACAGACGTCAATTTTTACGTCAGAATACACCTTCAACCAGTGACGAAGAAGGGCCACCTATAGTCCTTGAAGACCTATCATCATTAACGAAGACCAAAGAGCGAAAGAAGCAAGAAGAAGAAGCCAAAGACAGAGAAAAGAGAGAGACAATCGATTGAAGAAAATGAATGCTATTATTATAAATCTTAAAACTAAACTAAATACTCAGCATCAAAAGTATAAAAGAATTAAAAGAAAGTTAAAGAAGGTCAAGAAATATGTTTGAAATCGCAGAAATAAGGCCATTAAATGGATGGTGACCGCTGCTACCGATTCTAAAGGTAATCCAGTGGAACGAAGGCCGAACTCGTACAGACAACAGCGTGTTAACAACGCCCATGGTTAAGCAAATTCCAAAACCCTAAGTGCCAGAGATTTAATTAACACAGTTGAGATTGTGAATGGACACAATTACCGGGGCACTGAAGACTTCATCAAACACGTAAAACGAGCTCAATCGCGCTATAACCACCCGGACGTCCTGCTCGATTGAATCATTGCCAGCAAGATTCCGGAAGCAGCCAAACGCGCCATTCGTTTCGTACTCATAGATTCGTACGACGACTTGTTCACGGCATTGCGAAAAAACGTAGGATCTACCTGCTCTGTCGAGATAACAAGGTTAAGATTAAACCAAACCACTAGGTAAACAAGGGCTTCTGGAAGGAAGGGGGAGTATCTCGAATATTCCAAGTCATCGCGGGGGGGGGGGGGGGGGGGGGATAGATATGAGGTATGAGTTGCCTGATATTCCTTAATCGCATTGTTTATTTAAAGTGTGAGATAAATATTCTCTGATACCGCCGAACAATATCGAATTTCGGCAGTTGTCACGATTAGGGTATGTGGTATGAGGTACCCGATATTCGTTAATCGTATTGTTTATTTAAAGTGTAGGATAAATATTCTTTGATACCGCCGACCAGCAGATTTTGTTCAGAGGAGGGACTGCGGGGTTCTGCTCGATGGGGCACATACCGATGACAAGCATATCGAAACAATTCTCACGATGAGATTAATAAACGAAATTATCATTTTCTTCGATATTTTCAACGCAGCTCCTCGAAAGTTCTACATATTGTTGAGGCTCGCGAGTGTCCAGTGTTTTTACATTATTTTAAATGTTCGACGTCATACAACGCGTCGCTGTTATGTCACGGCCAGAACAGTACGAAGTCTTCTAGACATGAACCAACAAATATATCTGGCCCAACGTGTGTTAGTGCACATTTCAAAGCTATCGCGACATATCCTTTGCTGAGAAGTGCAAGCCGCAATAGATGAGATATCGAGTGACACTTCTCGAAGACGTTTTATCATAAACATTGACGATGACGGTCAGTACTGTTGAATTTGAACAGTTCATAAATTAGATGGGGGGGGGGGGGGGGGATCATGCGATGTTTGTCATGCGATTGACCAACGGGAATACTTCTCGAAGACGTAAAGAATAACGACGGTCGAAAATTCGCTATCCTTCTTTTCACAAACCTTAGAGGGAGCGAGTGCAGCGGCATTATCCCGTCGATCGTATTATTATAAATATTTCTGAAGATCTCTCTTATAAATAAGCGTACATGCAAAGGGTTTAGATTATTGTTTGCTGTCCCCGCGCCGGAATAATATCTTACATTGAAATATTTTTGCGTATATCACGATGGAATCAAAAGAGGTTAAAAAATTAATTAGAATCATGGAAAGAGCCTACGAATCTCTCAAAAACAAGTGTCCGATGCGCGGCATTAAATGGCGACTGAAAAATGGATTTACAAACATTAGACTTTTGATCAACTTGTTGAAAACTGCCACAACTCTGGGAGAGGAAAATCGCATTTCTGCGACCATCGGAATCCTCAAAGCCATAAACGCAAAATAAAATCATTGCAAAAGGTCGGTACAGGTGTTTCGCGACGAAGTGACAGAGTTCAGTGGGAAGATTCTGTGTCGGCTTTTTCAGATCAAGCATTCGCACCGGAATAATGATAAATCTTGGATATAAAGATGAGAAAAATTTTCGCGATGATCCGAAAAATTTGATCATCAAAAGATTTAAAAACATTCTGTTACAGGACAACAATGTCAAAGTGACCTGTGTTCTTGCTTGTAAATTTTCAATCGCCGAAAATGATGACGTCATCGAGGAGATTAAATTTGTCAACACGTGGAACGAAGAAATGTATATGCCAACGAATTTCAAGCAGTGGTACAACGGGTTAGGGGAAACACTACTGGTGAAAGTTGAAGACTTTCAAGACAAAGAACCGGGCTGTTCCATGGTGAGATCATCAATTTAGCAGTCAACATCAACAAGCATATGCCACTACGCGGAGGACTCTCTACATTCGTCGAGCTTCCACGCGACATTTAAAACAAGAAATCCGTAGTCAACATCCAAAACGACGACCCGTACTGCTTCCTGTGGTCCGCTACCGCCGCTCTTCACCCAAGCTCATCTTATACAACACGCACGACTTCAGGTCCTCATTTTAGCACAGTATTAAAGTACGAGGGTATCGACTTTCCCATGCGATTAAAAGATATTGCGAAATTTGAAAAAATGAACAATTTGACAATCAATGTGTATGGACTTGAGTATGATGAGGGTAAAAGATGTCGGAACGAGGTAATACCAGTTTACGTTAATCGTAACAAATCTGTTAGACCTACGATTCACTTGCTCGTGCATGAAGCAAATACCGACGATAGTGACGAAGAACTAGGAAAAAACATTAATACGGTTTATAATTTTGCTTGGATCAAAAATCTCTTTCGTCTGTCAAGATCGCAAATTTCAAGACACACATGTAGCAGATGACTCTGCGATCCTTGTTGATCTCATTTTAATACGGAAAGTGGATTTGAAAAGCACACTATTAATTGCGCAATTTTAAATAAAACGAGAATTACTACGCCAATCAGTGACGATTCAATTCTAAAATTCAACAATGATAAGCATAAAATAGATGTGCCGTTCGCAATTTATGCCGATCTCGAATGTATCTTGAATCCAATCGCGCCGAAAGACGATGCGAATACAAGCGCCTATCAAAAACTTATCCCCCACAGCATCGCATATTATTTCAAATGTAGTTTTGACGATCCTCTATAAAAATTCAAAATTTATGGTAACAAATATTGTGTATAGTGGTTTGTCAATTAATTAAAAGAAATCGCTGAACCGTTGTATGCAAGCTTGAAATCCGTCAAGCCGATGAATCCGATGAGTCACGATGACAAAATAAGCTTTCTTTTTCCCGAAAATTGTCACATTTGTGGAAAACCGTTTGCTTCCGAAGATATCAAGCATCGTGATCATTGTCATTTTGAAGGTAAATATCGCAGTGCCGCACACGAGGGATGTAACTTGAATTGTAAAAACTCCCATACCGTTCCAGTAGTGTTTCACAATCTATCAGGCTATGACTCGTACTTATCAAATCAAAGCTCTTGCCAGCCAATTTGAAGGTTTGGTCAAACTCTTGCCGGTAAATATGGAAAATTACATATGGTTTACGAAGAATGTCAAGGGTACGCTCATAAATGATCGATTCATAGATTCATTCAGATTCATGCCATCAAGTATCGAGAGTTTAGCGTCGTATCTTAGTAACGACGTAAAGCTAATCACGAGGATGCAGTGTAATAGTGCACAAGAGTTTGACTTATTAAGGAGGAAAGGAGTTTTTCCGTATGATTACGTAGACAGTTGGAATAGACTCGACGAGACTGAATTACGGACAAAACAAATTTTTTATTCACAATTGAATGGCGAAGACGTATCTGATGCAGAGTATTCCCATGCATGTATAGTTTGGCAAGTTTTCAATGTTAAAACCTTGGGAGAATACTCTGGTCTGTACCTAAAAACAGATGTTCTTCTTTTGGTGGACATTATCGAAAATTTTCGACAAAAATGTAAAATGACGTATGATCTGGATCCAATGCTGCTCCCAGGCTAGCATTCGATGCGACGATAAAATCTACGGGTGTGAAGCTCGAGCTATTGGCGGACGTGGATATGCTTATAAACGTTTATAGAGAGAGGCATTCGAGGTGGATTGGAACAGTGTTCGAGTCGATAAGCAAAGGCTAATAATCGTTACATGGGTGTAGAATTCGATCCAAACAAGTCCGAAACTTATCTCATTTATTATAATGTAAATAATTTATATGGTGCGGCAGTGAGTCAGTATCTGCTTATTCGCTCATTCGAGTGGGTAGGATAGGAAGAAGAGTCGACAGATCCGCGCGACATTCACGATGACAATGCAGTAGGATATCTATTCGAAGTCGACCTAAAGTATCCGCGCGAATTACATGAGTTACACAAAGACTTACCCATGGCACCGCAACCTTATGTACCGCTAGGCAGTAAAACTAATGACAACGCTACACCCGAAAAAATCGATACATCTTGCACTATTGAAATTTGAATACATGAATTTGAGTCTAAAACTCATTAAGGTTCATAGATGTTTGAAATTTCGACAACATCGCTGGCTGCAAGAATACATTGATTTGAACAACTTGAGGACAAAATCCACTAACGATTTTCGAAAAAAGTTCTCTTAACTTATAAATAATGCCGATTTCGATAAAACCATGGAAAATGTAAGAAATCATCACGATGTGCGACTCGTTACTAAATGGGATGGCAGGTATGGAGCTCGAGCTCTGATCGGTTAACCACATTTCATAGCTGTACCATACTAGACAAAGACACTGTAATCATCGAATTGACTCGCTCTGAAGTTAAGTTTAATAAACCTATATACACAGGTTTTTGTATACTCGATTCGGCTAAAACATACATCTACGACTTTCATTATGATTATATAAAGAAAACTTTTTACGTTCGAGCTACACTAATGTACACAGACACAGGTAGTTTACTCTATTACATAAAGACTCCTGATATATACGAAATTATGAAACGCGATAGTCATAAGTTCGATACATCCGATTATTCGCCACACAATGTGTATGGTATGCCGTTAGTTAATAAGAAAGTTTTGGGTCTCATGAAAGATGAGAATAATGGTCAAATTATGCAAGAATTTGTCGAAGTAAAAGCTCAAATGTATAGTTTCAGAATGCAAAACTCGGTTAAAATGCGTGCGAAAAGCATAAAGAGAGCTACGCTGAAAACAATATCGTTTGACGATTACAATGTCTCTTTGACCATAAAATTATTATGAAAAATACAAAATTAATTCGAAGCAAAAATCACAAAGTCGAAATTGTTAATCAGAAAAAAGAAGCTCTGGAGCGATGATGAACGAATAATACGTCCAAATATGATTTATATCCTTCCGTGTGGGAGAATAAATTATAAAACCATTTTTTTAAATTCTTTTATTATTTCTATCGATTAAAAACTCATGATACAAACAAAAAATTACAAAGCAGATTTGTTTATCCAACTATTGTGGGAATTTTCGAAACCTAACCATTTTACAATCAATTTAGCCCACGCTTTTGAATGACTTTTTCCATAAGGTATGTATTTGGATAAATGACGGGTGCGAGTTCTTCTTGATAGAAACCTGCCTTGATCCGTAGGTCTTGATAATCCCGCAACTTGTACGTTACAGGATCGGTATTTACAACTTTGCTTATGATGAATATTTCTGTTGTCCAGTTTGGCGTATAACCTTTTTCGAAAACGTGCTTATACTTGCTTATTCGTACTTTATCACCAACTTTGAATTTCATCTTTCGCGTTCGATTAACTTTTGATTTTCGATAAACGTGCAGCAAGATATTTTTTTCATTTCGAGCAGTAATATCGCGAGGCCTCATCTTTATCGTGCGATGCTTCGAATTATTGTAATTGATAACCAAATCTTTGAGTATATCGATCCACTTGTACGATCTACGTAGGAAAAATTGTTTCCACATTCGCTCTTTGATTGTGCAATTAAAACGTTCGGATATTGATGCATTCATGTTACTGAAGGTGGAATACAGTGTGATTCCGTAGCATTGGAGCAGAGTCTTGAACTCGCTGTTATAAAATTCTTTACCGCGATCGACATGCAATTTTTTTGGGACACGAGCAAGTTTAAGAACCGACGCCATGTCACTCGACAAGTCCTTGCCACTTTTAGTTTTCGTTGGTACGATCCAAGCATACTTTGAAAAAATATCGATAATTGTTCGTAGGTATTTGTAGCCATTATCGTACTGCTGGTACGCCGACATATCAACGAGATCAGCTTGCCATGTCTCGTCCAACCCTCGTATATCAACGTGACGACCGGGATAATTTTTCCGTGCTGGTTTATGGGGTTCATCCGCTATCATCTGTTTTTCCATGCTCCGACGCAATTAATCCCCGACGTTCGGGCAAAATTTGAGAATGACGTAAAGTCGATTTTTCGAGAGCTTCGATCTGCGTTTTCAGGTTTTTTTATAGCGTCCGTCACACTGGATTCACGTGATCTCAGTCACTCATCCAAACGAACAATAAACTTGGAGTTGCGTGCAACGAGTTCTCATACCGATGCGTGATTTGCTCGATTGTGTTTCATGTGTTCTTGAAATTGTGATGCGAGGACTTGAAGCATCGATTCAGATTCATCGATACTATTTCGCAAGGCAGATGTATCGGCGTAAATAAGTCCAAATTCTTCCTCAATAGCAGCATACATCACTCGCACAGAAACAGCATTATGTTCTCTGACGGGACGCCTAAATTACACAATCTTCGATTGTCCATATCGTATTGACCATCGGCGGTGATTTTAAAGCCTTCTCCGGGAGGACCTCGACTGCCAGCGGTATCAGTATTCCTACTCCATCGCAAATGATGAACAAACACATCAACGCTCATTTTGACGGATGCGATAAGACTGCGCTCGAATACTCGTTAGCCAACATTAATAATTGATTCCAGCTTCGCGTAGTTCTTCGATAATGGAAACGATCTCGTTCCGAATAGACATAATCCGGGCTACTGTTCCTTTTAACAATTTTGGATCGCGGCAAGGTTTTACCCAATCGCTCCGACTGTCTCTTTGGTGTCGATTTTCTCAACGGTGACGCGATAATGGGTGCAATTATATTTTTGAATTGTGCGCTTTTATCCTCGCGAATTGCATGATCGCTGATGTAATGTTTTCTGTAAACGTTTGTCGAGTTGAGGATTTCACGATAATTTTCCGTACCATTTGCCGTTACGAGGGATTCATCGGGTAATTTTTTAAATATCAATTCCAGTAAATCCTCACTTTGATCATAAGTCTTATTACCGACACGAATAATATTTTGGCCAAACATAATTGGTGAATTCCCGATCATTATCCGATTTCTCTGTAATTTTCGCACTCCGTACGACGTATCCAATTTTTTCTTCTCGTGCGTGTTAAACTTTTTCAAGTAATTTTGTGACAAATCAACAATAATATCGTCTTCAATACTAATATTCTCTTCCGTGATGTCTCCGTGAGTCGTTTCCAATGACTGTTCCAATTGATCATGTTCTTTATGGATATATTCATCCTCTTTTTTCACGAATGATTCGATATTTGGCTCTCTCTTGATATCTGATTCTTGTTTTACCGATGAAGATGCCTGATTGACTAGGTTTTGCAACAGAACTACCACCGGCCTAAAAACTTGCTCCATTTTTCTCTTACAATCAGTCGTCATTTTTCCCAATTTCAACATTTTATGTTTCCGACGAATCGCATCGCTCGCGGTCGCGATTTGACGCAAGATATCTTGCGTTTCTTGTTATTTAGCTCAGCTCTGTACATATTGACGCTTTTAAGGCCAAACTTCAACTGCGCGATAACGTTGAAAGCTACAAATTTATAAAGCAATCGAATCCCTTCCTGTAACGACCCTTGTTCAATTCTCTATCGTTGTCTATTACCACGAGCCCATATTTACCGTCGTTCCAGCACTTTGAACGTAAACGTTTGAATTGTGTGTATGACATATCGGTATTTACGTGATCGTCATATACATGCTTCAAATTCATTTCATCCTGCTTAAAGAGCACCAATAGATTAGTATTATCGCGCATGAGATGTTTCGGAATACGCGCGTACGTTTGACAGAGGTAGAAGCAGTCCACTTCTCTGTGTCGCCCCATGTAGAAAAATGCTCTTACATTATCTTGTTTTTCACAGGCAATATCATCGAAAATCCTGATCGAATTCGATCCAGCCTTCTTCGGTTTGATGATTTGCTCGTGATCGGATAAAGGAAAATATATCACTCCTTTCACAGATTCGAGCAAACGCTGTAGAAATATGTACTTTGGTTAATTCAAAGATTTTGAATACACATACACATTTTCAAATCTCAAATCGTTCGGATGTGGAATGAGGGTGAGCGCGTTAGTCTTTCCACAATTGGATGGACCGCAAAATACTGCACATACATTACTTGGTAACAATTCCCCATGACGCCTTCTCCCGCCCTTCCTCGCCCCGTCATTGATCAAATTCCGTAACCAATTTGATCAATTGGTTACGGAACCTAATCTCGACACACGAATGAGCCCTTTTATAAAGATAATTGATTGGGTCGTAATGTTATAAATATGAGAAGCATACCAAACAAATTGTCTCATTGTCGGTATCATTTTGTACTTCCTACGGGAAAGATCACATCGCTGAATAAATAATTCGATTCGAATTATCGATTCGATCCGAATCGAATTATCGATAAATAAGCGAATCGAATTTTTTCTGTTCAGTCTACGACTGCGAAAAATTCTTCATTGAGTATTGATCGTACACGGAAAGCGGCTTGCCAACAATCTTATCAATCGGCTTCCCATCGAACTGCATGTGCCGGGTTATCAATATTGCGGTCCTGGCACTAAATTCAAAAAGAAACTCGATCGAGGTGATTTGGGGATTAACGGACTCGACGCTGCTTGTGAAGAGCACGATATCGCGTATTCTGAAAATCGAGAAAACAGCGACGCTCGACACACGACGGACAGAGTACTCGAGGGCAAAGCTTGGAAACGTGTTTTGATAAAACACGCAAATTTGAGTGAAAAAGCTACAGCTTGGGAAGTTACGAACCCGATGAAAGCTAAAACTAAGTTCTGTATGGGTATTAGGGAGAAGAGGAAGAGGAAAATGGAGCCTCGAGCGAAAAAAGTATCGATAAAGCGTATTATCAGAGCAGCGAAAACCTTCATCATTCACGGCGCGAACGCTGTAAAATCAGCTCTCACGGGTGCACGCGCAGCCGTAAAGAATTCCGGTGGCAAAACGAACATCCAATCACCGCAAACTCTTCCTGTACCCCCAAAAATTGGTGGGTTTGCCCTTTCACATACCCATTTGCTCTCGTGGAGAGTAAACGTCATAACAAGACGATCGAGTGTTTAGCGTTGGGAAAGGGTCTTTATCTTAAACTTTTCAAAAGCGGTATGGGTCATGTGAAAAACGACTAAGGCTACCACAACGAACGCTCACCGACGCTGTTTTATCAAAGTTCGCCCGAGTCATGCAAATCTCACATTTCCGCGGTGTTTACATGAGAAATGCGTTACCAAAGGATTGACCCCGAAAATACGAATCGGCTATCGTCAATCTTGATGATAAAGGAGCTCCCGGCACGCATTGGGTCGCATATGCGAAAAGTAATAAGAATTTAATGTACTTTGACAGTTTCGATGATCTTCAACCACCACCCGATTTAATAAAATACCTCGGTGTTGGTACCATTGTGAATTACAATTATCAAAAATATCAAGACTACGATACAGTAGTGTGTACATTTGAATCACAAGTTTCTCAATGGAGAATTATAAAATGGTGTGTTATACGAGTCATAGCAGCGGTCGAGTGCTAGACGCGATGGATGAATCTTTTACATTGCCATTGTCAGGCACATCGTCTATACTCGAAGCTCATTATTTTCCCCCGATCGAATTGGCGCCGCATACAAATCTTACTCTGGGTCTCCTTGAACTGCTGACCTTCGATTCAATTCCCAATATAGACGAAAAAATAATAAGTTTCGCGTGGGTAGGGAGATTATCAGTATACCGACTGGGAGTTACGAAGTTGAGGATATTGAGAGTTATCTGCAAAAGGAACTCTCCGATCGTAATATCGACATCATTCTCAGACCCAATAACAATACTCAGTGCAGTGAAATTAAAAGCAATCGTGAGATACATTTTCAACGGAGTGATTCTATTGGTCGACTGTTGGGTTTTACACCGATCCTTCCACCTAATATTACCCGAAAATCTGATTACCCGTTACTATTCTCAAGATAAACTTTCTTCGAATCGAGTGTAATATAACCTCGGGAGCGTATATCAACGGATGATGAGCCCATACGATTCACGAATTTTTTCCCACTGTGCCTCCAAGGTATAAGATTATCGAAATACCCTCGCACATCGCATATCTCCCAGTTACCGACAAATCGATACACAATCTACAGTTAAAAATTGTCGATCAAGACGGCGAGTTGGTGAATTTTCGTGGCGAGCTAATAACGATCCGATTACACATAAAATCCTACAAAATGGGAATTGTCTTTGAGTCAAAGAGTGGTAAACGGTATAAATTTCAACAACCATGCCTCGAATGAAACATTCGTCGAGCGCCTTGCAAGAAGCTAACACGTCAGAATATTCGATATTTGAGGAGTCTGGGTTTGAAACTTCAAACAAAATAAAAATAAGTTCTTGTTCTTGATTACAATTATTTGCTTCATACTATGGCGGAAATCTTAAAAATACAAAAGTCCGCGATGTTTGATGATGCCATTGCGTATTACGAGATACACGGGCTGTAGTTAGCTATAGATTAATTAGAGCCGATGGACAAACTCTCACCACGAGCACAAAGTTGGTCGCCAATGCCATCTGTCACTTATTCGAGGATATACGCTACGAGCTAAACGCTGTTGAGATTGACCGATGTAAAAATGTTGGTCTCACGAGCTTGATGAAAAATTATGTGTCTCAGAATCCTAGTCAGACGTCGGTAATATAAAACGCTGGTTGGGTACCCAGCGCAGAAGAGCAACACATAACTTACGTTTCTGGCTACGTTGATATGTCGATACCACTGAGTATGTTATTGGGATTTGCCGAAGATTATCGCAGGATTATTATCAATGCCAAGCACGAGCTCAAATTGATAAGAGGAAACACCGATATGAATGCCGTCATATAGACTCGACCGAAAGGGTATACTGCACCGGAAAAATTCAAAATTACTCTTTCGAAAATTAAATGGATGATGTCGTATATCAAGGTGTCTGATGAACGAAAGATTCGGCTACTAAATTACAAAGCCAAAGATAGACCCATCTCAATAAGATTTCGCACGTGGGAACTGTACGAGTACCCTCTATTACGGACTTCGTCGAAATACGTGTGGGTTGTGAAAACTTCTACTCAATTCGAAAAACCTCGATATATGATCGTGGGATTCCAAACAGCACGAAAAAATAATTCTTTTAAGAATGCGAGTCATTTGGATCATTTTCATATCTGAGACGTTAAACTCTTTTTGAACTCACAGAGTTATCCTTATGGGAACTGGAGTCTCGACAGTAGTCGCAATCAGTATGCTTTGCTCTACGAAATGTATGTAAATTTGCAGTCTTCTTATTACAAGAATGAGCTTGAACCACTCATAAACAAAAGAGATTTTTTGAAATACGTGCCGCTAATTGTTATCGATTGTGCAAAGCAGAATAAATCATTGAAATCAGGCCCCGTAGATATTCGCTTCGAATTCGAATCTGTAAATCCCTTTCTCGCCCAAACCTCGGCTTATTGTTTAATGTTACACGATCGTATTATCGAATATAATCCCATTAATGGTAATGTTAAAAAAAATAGTGTAAGAACGCATTCATCTACAGAGATATTTTGACTTTTTAGTTTTCATTATTTGTTGAGTTCACGAGAATCTGAAAGAGAGAAAAAATCTGAAAAAATTCTCGTGAACTCAACAAGAAGTAATACAACCTTTTACCATCTTGAGGTTTTGTTGTAAACCTCATCGTTTTTGTCCTCCGGAGCAATTTTCAAATTGTCTATTTTTTCTCAAAAAACAAAATATCTTTAGAAAAAAAATCGTAGACAATTTTCTGAAAAATGAAATTGAAGCTTAAACTTCCCTCTTTATGATGACGGTGAAAGAAATGCGTTAAACAAATTTTTACTACAAACGGGGTCCACTCGTAAAATAACAAAAAAACGACAAAAAAAATTCGTTTTCAAAACTGGGTGCTAATTGTACAAAATATCGTACAAAAAATTTGAAACAGCCAAAATAAAGGTAAATACTTCCTATTTAAAATGCCGTTGGTTAAATTGGCCTAGGCCAACTACCGGCGAAATGCCATAAAAAAAACGTTCCGGCACTCTTTTCAACTTGTGTCCGGAAACTTTCCGCCGGCAGTGTATATTTAAAACAAATGAGTGTCTTTTATTTCGCTTTTCGTTTTGGTGAAATAATTCATCTGACAGCGAATGTCAAATTAATCGCATACGGGACAAAACAAAATTAACATTTATGTATATAATATAGCGATGAATTTGACAGGTGTTAATTGAAGTATGCCATCAAAATGAGAAGCGAAATAAAAGACACTTATTTGTTTTAAATATATATATAGATATAAATAAAAGCGCCATATTTTTTCAAGTTTTTATTTTATTGAAAGGATATAACGGTGCCAACTTATGACTAAGAAATGACTCATATAAAAATCGATTTTTTAAACGCTACCGTTGAGAAATTATGACGTAGATAAAAAGCGGTTCAACTCTCCCGTACTCCCATAAAATTATTCTGCTAATGCAGAAACCTTCGCGGGCATGCGGTTTGGTATAGAAACTCAGTTCCTATACCATTCTCATTTCGCTTGTACTATACTTTTCTCGTTTCAATTTCTTTGGAATGGGAAAAGTTCTCAAATCATGTAAACCCATTATATGGGACGAATGTACTATGGCGCCCAAAAAAGCATTGAAAGCGTTCATCGTACACGAAAAGATTTAAGAGGAAATGAGCAGATCTTCGACGGACCACTAATTTTATTGTCTGGTGATTTTTGACAAACTTTACCAGTTCAACATATGCTGATGAAATTAATGCATGTCTAAAATCATCATTTCTATGGCGACACGTTCATAAATTGACTTTGAAAACCAATATACGTATACAACTACAACATGATACATCGGCTGAACATTTCGAAAAACAATTGCTGGATATCGGAAATGGGAAAATGACGATTGATGAATCCACATAATGTATCACATTGCCAACAAACTTGTGTACAAATCACAGCAACAACACACGAATTGATTAACGACGTTTTTCCTAATATTTCACATAATTACAAAAATCATCATTGGCTCAGTGCCCGTGCTACATTAGCAGCAAAAAATGACTTTGCAATGGTACCAGGCTTTCAGTAAAAAAGATGATGAATAATATCATCGAAGCTACAATTTTTAATGGAACATTTAAAGGAGAAGATGTACTGTTGCCGCATATCCCAATGATGACATTGGATTTCGAAGGTTTGCAGTTTCCGGTGTGACTTGCATTTGCAACGACCATCAACAAAGCACAGGGACAATCGCTACAAGTGTGTAAATTAAATTTGAAAAATCCATGCTTTACACATGGACAGCTATATGTGGCCTGCCCATACGTAGGAAAACCTTCGGATTTATTCGTGTACGCGCTGGACGGAAAAACAAAAAAATATTGTGTATCCAAAAGTACTTGAATAAACATAATTAAAAAAAAAAATGTCTTCCATTGACATTTGCTGTAAAATAAATTATGACATAAACGGCATTGCAACGCAGGCCGGTAACCGCTAGTTTATAATAAATGTTTTTTGAGTTAGGATAAAAGTCTTTGCCGAGTTATTTCTGTCCTAAAATCGTGGTTTGTAAGGCGAGTTAACGTATCCTAGTGAAATGAAGTAACAAAACAAAATCACGAAATCACAGTATATATGAGCCCTTTCACGTCAAATCGACCACTTTTAAACCCGAACCTTTTTATTTTTTTTTTCGACCGTAAAAAAAAGTTAGAAAGAAAAATTTGTCCACTATGAATCTTATGGCATTAAACTCATTGTCAGAATAAATCAAAGTTTTAAAAAAATAAAAAATCGCAAATAAGGTTTTTATGGTATTGATATTTTTCTCTAAAAAAATGAAAAATTTCATAGAATATGACGAATATTTGTTTTGTATTTTTTCTGAGCAGCACGTTCAAAAAAGAAAATTTTGTAAAAAAAAAGTCTGGATTAGCCAATTTTTGAAAAAGTTATGAACGTTTGAAAATGTTTTTTTCGGTTGACTAAAAAAAAGTTTTTAAATTCACAAAAATGTATTTAGTGGGGTAGTATACATATACAAATTTCAGCAAAATTAAAAAGGGCCGGGTTCAAAAGTGGTCGATTTGATGTGGAATGCCTCATATATTTTTCAAATAAGGGAAATTGACGATTTTTCTGGTACCTCAAAACGGTGTTTTCAAAAAGACGTTTCAAGGAGATTTACCTCAACCTCCATTTTGAATTTTTTTAAATAAAATTTTCAGGAAATTTTATCTCACAGTATACGTATATAATAAATTATTTTTCGAATAAAACTTTATTTTACCTATTATAAAAAGCATCGACTTTTTATGTATTTCCACCGCACCTAAAGATATATAAAACCTTAACCATGAACACCAAGTTTTGGGACAAAACTTTCGGTAGTCGACAGTATTTCGTGTATCATTAACGGAGTAGAACTAGTATTTGGCAAGTAGGAAATTTAAATAATATTTAAATTATCCTAGTTCATATAAGAAAGTATTTAACCTTAAATTGTACTCAGATACTGCATGAAGGGCTTCTAATATTCTCTGAAATTTGTTGGAATGAGACAAATGGTACGAAAGGCTATCGAAATTTCTGACAATACGCTTCTGATTTTTACGCTGACTTCATTTTTTGAGACGAATTCTACAACTTATTAAAAAAACGACAGAATATGATGCAAAATAGACAGCATGAAGGAATTTAAATTTTATTTCTTCATTATGTTCGAACACGGGCTTAATTTAAAAAAAGGCCATGCAAATTTATTACCGCGCAGCCAATTTGTGCATTGGCCGAGTTTTTTACAAAAATTTGATTGCCCATTTTTTTGTAGATATATTACAATAAAATAAAAATATTTGCAGTTCTTATGCCTTTTGTAGTATGCGGAGAAAGACGAAATTTCTGTAACATGTTATTTCAATTTATGATTACGACATGGCAAACTTTTACATTGACGAAGAGATTTCGGGGCAGATTCTACTTCTTTGTGAAAAATAGACGAGTTAAATAAAAATATCTGCTATAACAACAAGGAAAACCTGTTCCAATTTAAACTTTACTCGATGCCCAATTTTTATGTTGGAAAAGTTTGTCCGGATGTCGCTGTTATTAACAAAAATAATCAGACCAATAAAAAACAAAAATATTGGTTACACGAAGGTATTGTAAGGTTTTTTCTAAGCGGTAGACGATATGTAATCATCGATGAAATCGACGAGCTTAATCGTGTCATCGAAGCAATGAATATTACAATATAATATGATGTTAAAAAATGAAGAAAAGTATGCTCTGGTTATTTAAGCATATAACTGGCGTTATATTCTAAATGTATATGCATAAATATTTCGATATTTAAGAATCCTCGCAAGCTTTTAAGTGTTTAAATTCAGTCATTAGATTAATTTTCCAGACTGACTGCAGAAGTATTCAATCTATTCGAAATGGGAGGTTAATCGTAAGCTGTTTACAAGAACGACTGAATATGGTTTTAGCACAGTAAACTTACGAGAGAAAATGTGTATACTGGCCAATTCATAATGCATTTGTGTAAAAAAACATAGAGCTAACACGGATTCAAGGTCTCATTGTAACATTGAAAACTTTGCAACATAAATGAGTGTAGGAACTGAATTAGTTTTATATAAATATAAACCTGTAGGCACTATGCATTGAAAATAGTAAAGGTTGTGAACAAATCATGAAGCACTAGTCATATTCTAGCACAATATACATGCTTATTGTTTAGTAAAAGAAACATATAGACGTGGCACTGTATCAACACTCATTATGAGCGTAAGAAGTTAGTAGCATAAGTAAGTGCTGGATCTATAAGTTGATCACTTATTAATCACAATATAAGCTTTATATGTTGGATTATAAATATTTTAATATTGGTGTTACATCTGTTAGAACAGCTGTAGATAAATACCCTTTTTTATTAGACTAATATACAATAACTGTTATATTTAAAAAAAATATCTTATTCACAGTATTCTCCACAAGTGAGAAACTCTTTAGCTTATGCCATTCAGTGCATACTTGCATTATATTTCATTTTTTCGTTGATACATGCGATCTAGTATGCAAAAAAATACCTTCACGTCATAAAATGATCAAAAAAAATTCATTTGCATGGACTATCTCCATTTATTTCTGGACATACGAATTTACTTAGTATAACCCCCTATAACAAATTGTAATATTTTATTAAGTATATCTGAAGAATAACTGACTTCTGTAAAAAATACAAAATGGCACTAGGTGTCAAG
Source organism: Netelia virgata (assembly GCA_951802705.1). Lineage (NCBI taxonomy): Eukaryota > Metazoa > Arthropoda > Insecta > Hymenoptera > Ichneumonidae > Netelia > Netelia virgata. Next base: position 32,198,660 of record OX637864.1, on the reverse strand, counting down.
TTAATTGACACTCCTGACATTTCACTTGGTTTCAAAATGCTTGAATCGACATACTTTTAAAATTGTGCAAGCCTTTTGTGTAGTCTGTCATCTGACATCTTTTCTTTTTTTTTTCGCGTGTACTCGTTTTACACGTTTCACTCCCTAGGTCAGTACACAATTTCACTAACTACACGGGACTATACTCCAATACCTATGTAAATATAGACTTTATATTTTGAACAACAGACAATACTTTTTGTCCGTTGATCATTATACAAAAAACATTGGTACTAGCCCAATACTCGTTTAATTTACATTGTACTATAGTGATGAAACTTTTGCGTGGCAATGGAATGTTTCTACCTTACACTGCATTTTGTAATGTTTTATTACCATGAGAGTGTCGTGACAATTGTACATAAACTTGAATTAATGTTGTATGGGCCATGCAAATCCTTCTATGAGAAGGTGTAGCAAATAGCTTTTAATAACAGCATGGTAATGCTGTATATGTAATATGTATTTCTTTTATTTGCTTATCAAAGATGATTTCTGTAATACAACAGCAATGATATTTCATCCCATCCATCATAAGTTACTTAACATTATACAAAAGAAATCACACTGTTACAATATATCACATAGAATAGCCTTAAAATCAACTTTAATCAGCGCGCTGCCGCAATTATAGCTAGCAATACATTTGATTATTTACCTTGCAGCAAATGGAAGATAGGTTAAACGTACTGCAATCGCCTCCGTCGATGACAGCTAAGCACGCACAACTATCATAATATCGGTAATATATTATGAAGACGCTTAACGCATAAACAGTATTTACTTTACAGATAGACCTTACGGAATGCTCGATGAGAATTAATCAACTGTGATAATCAAAATGATAATCGACGAAATTAGAACTGACTTTTTTAATAGTTGACAGCTAATCAAGCGAAACGGAGAACCATGGAGTCTAGTGGAAAGGAGTGTCAACTCCGAGTTCTAAAGTATCACTAAATGTATATATATTTAGGCAGCGCTGTCGGCGCCAAGTCCAGCGAGTAGTGGGCACGGGCAGCCGATGTATTGGGACATGAACATACTACAGCGGGGCGATTCTGTACTTGGTGCAATGGCATAGTACCCGATGCAAAACCGAAATAGCTAAAGTTTGCGTTAAGCAAGCTACAGCTATTTGTATAGCATATCATAGATAGGATATTGTATAGCAAGGCGCTATACAAAACGCGTGCTATTTTACGTCCGCGTTACAACCGAGCAGTTTCGCCGACGCAATATTGCGTCGGCTCTCCGAGTGCGAGTGAAGAAAGTGAAACGTCTGAACTCCATGCGTCTGAACCGGAGAGAACGTTTAGTCGGACTCGGTCAATTGAGTTCACGTCTTGTAGCGGACGGCGCATAACTTCACTCGATGACAGATTCTAAAAAATGAGCGAATGAACTTTCAATTCTATGTAATTTGGTTTGTGTCGTGTGAACGCGGAATGAAAGAAAAAAGCATCATTTACTCGGAGTGAACCGTCTGATCTAGATTTTAGCGCGCGGCAATTTGACACCGTCTGTGAACTGTCAAGATTACAAAGTTTACATTATAGCTATATATATATATTTATTAAATTTGATTTTATATTTGATTAAATCCCATCAGAAAAATAGGATTAGAGACGAGGTGAGTATAATACAATAAAATATATGGTAATGTACTTAAGATACTTAAGATACTTAAGATAACCACAAAACAAACTTACGAAACTTTAATAACGTATTTTAATTACAAATTTAAAACTGTTGCTAAATTTTTATGTAGTAATGGATGCATAGGGTAAAAGACCCAGTACTAGGCCAGGAACCAGAAGACGGCCTCTGCCTATACTTTCTATGAGTGGAAAGAGTACAAAAGATATACTTCACGCTCTTCCCACTCATATAAGGTCGACTACTGGTTCCTGGCCGAATACTGGATGTTTTACCCCATTATACAAATTTATGTTTGAGAAATCCTTGCTTGAGGAAGTGTCCTGAAATCCTGAAACATTTATACTCGTTGGTGCTGACAACAACGAGTACAACATTCTTAATGATTTTACGAAGTTGACAAGGCAATACTGCAGGACACGTACATCGATTCGGATACTGAATTGAGCTCTAGGAAGGAGAAGGACATGATTTACTCGCTCATAGACGTTACGACCATGAACACCGAATGGTGTTACAGGTTTCTCAACGATGCCAGGAGAGCTTTAAAAAAATTCATAGGCAATTACAAATTGTCAAATATAACAAAGGAGGCTTTAGGGAGATGACAAGAGTGGCAAAAGTAAACCACCCGATAAATTCGAGGGCATTTCGTATAGACCAACATTCAAATTTATAATGATCTGTTTTATTCATTTTCATTTGGCATAACTTAAAATATTATATAAGAATATACATATTACTTATTATATCAGAATTCTAGTATATTACATAAGAATTCCATGTACAGTACAGATATTAAGGGGGTATTACCGTCTAGAAGCTTGTTTTTTTAAGTAATTTTTAAGAATTAATTTTGCGAAAACTGTCTAACCTACAGTGCCTCCGTTTTTGACGCATAATAAGACATGTTTCAACTAACAACACAAATTTTTATGAAGTATTTGATTGGAATCTATACAAGTTATGTGCTGTTATGCAGGTCGTGGCGTGAGTCGTTCATCCATTCGGGCGGACAGATTGTGGCAAGTTTTAGTCGTCTGAAACAGAAAAACAATTTTTTTTAAAAATCTATATGAATGTAGTTATCGTCTGAACTGAAACTAAGTAAGTACAACAAATTTTATCGGAATCGCAGCTAATTGAAAATTAAGGTTTAATTATCCCGGAAAATTGTCAACTAAAACATGAGAGCAGGGCTAAAATATTCAAGCTATTGGTATAATTCTCGGTCAGACTATACGTGAAGGTTTCTTCGAAATGTGTGCAAACCCAAAGGTCTAATAGTTTTTGAGATAAACGTTCAGTTTGTCATACATTTAGCACTAATACGGCCGAACATACGGTGCATAACAAATCATTTGAGTAACTTACGTTTAATCAGCTATACCGGGACCATATATACCACCTTCCACAGCTTCAAAAAAGAATATTGAGCCCCACTCGCTTCTCTATTGGTGGTCCGTGCCTCTTTGGATACGGTAGACGCCCGTCTGTTGGACTGTTTCATACGCTCGTTATCTCTACACTCTGCGTATTGTTTAGTGTTAGGGCCGATTTTAATTCCCAATACATCCATAATTTTTAAGATTTGCTTGAATCCTTCATTACAAATGACGACAGCTAAATAATTAGCAATATTTATAGTATTTTTGCCACAGTGAAAATGTTTTGGAGCAAGCATCCAGATAGTTGAGTTGAAGCTTTCGTTGTTGTTTTCTGTCAAAGCTCCGAGACATCGCTCCAATAAATCGTTTGATGTCAAGTCCTCATAAATGGGCCTGATAACCCCCAAAGCTGCATCGTTCAGCGGTGGCTTATCATGTGTGAAACTATGCAATGTTCCTGCAGCTACTGCTCTACGCCATGGGCACCAGCTCTCGGGGTCTTCAGGGCATCCTTCATGATGTGGATCACTATCGGTCGATCGTTTATGGTCAAATGTGGCCCATATAGCTTTCTTCATCTCTGGTACTGAACTTGCATTTCTGCACATTGCCAAGCCGTAATACGTAATAAGTTCACTGATGGCTTTATCTTTCAATTTTCCAGATCCTTTCCCACCGATGTCCTTGTTCTTTTTCTTCGCATACGTCATCTGGTCCCCATACGTTTTTGTACATGACCTACGCATTATTTTTTTTAAACGATAAAGTCTTTACCATCTACAAGAGCTTTGTAGGTCTTACTATCCCCATCTCCTACATATCTTTTACATTTGATTTGGAATTTTTTCTTGATCGCATGAATATTTCCTTCACCGCATCCACTTCCATTAGACCAGCAGAACCGCTATGATTTATTGTGCATACATCATCGTGAATACTCTTCCACGTTTCATATTTCGCTGTATCAGACTTATTTCTCCATACATTGCACGATTTCAATTCGACCTTTGACCGGAAATAGATGGAAAACAAATTTCGAAAAAAAAATCTGAAAAAATTCTCGTGAACTCAGCAAGAAGTAATACAACTTTTTACCATCTTGAGGTTTTGTTGTAAACCTCATCGTTTTCGTCCGCAGGAGCAATTTTCAAATTGTCTATTTTTTCTCAAAAAAATAAAATATCTTTGGAAAAAAAATCGTAGACAATTTTCTACAAAGCGAAATTGAAGCTTAGACGTCAGTGAAAGAAATGCTTTAAAACAATTTTACCACAAACGGGGTCCACTCATAAAAGAACAAAAAAACGACAAAAAATGGTCGTTTTAAAAATTGGGTGCTAATTATAAAAAATATCGTAATTTTTGTTTAAAACCGCAGAATGAAGATAAGTCCTTCCTATTTAAAATGGCGTTGGTTAAATTGGCCTAGGCCAACCTCCGGCGAAATGGCATAAAAAACCGTTCCCGAACTCTTTTCAACTTTTGTCCGGAAACTTTTCCCCGGCAGTGTATATGTAATAAATAAGATTCAGAAAGTATGGCCGTTTCATCACTTTTGAGTATTCTATCGTAGACTTCCTATTGAGTATTCATTTCCATAGCATCGGATATCGTAGGACTAATGATTAGCACGTTTTTATTACAAGTTATAAGCGATAGAAAAATCATTTTATGGATCCGTTCTTTGTTGAGAATCTTTGACATGCCGTGTACTGTAAATTACAAATGTATAAAATGATTTCGTATTAGTTACTCTTGTATGCGGCGTCGCTTTGCAAGGCGTGCTTTTCCTTCCAGAGGGTTAATAGCATAGGGTTCGGGTAGAGGCTCACCATCGGCTTGTGCGACATCTTCATCAACTATTTCTTCAGCTGGGATACGATAATGCAAACGCATATTATGGAACATAGCACACCTTTGACTATTCGTCCTATTTCAGTGTTGTACATTAATACGCGTTGCTGAAATAGAAAAAATAATATAAAAGTGCAATAAGCATACTTAGCAACTCAAAAATGAGTTTCATCATGGATGAAACTCATTTTCAAAATATTTAATTACATCAAAAACTTACTCGTGACAAGCATCTCTACACAGATTTGAGTCTCCCAAAGCATCGTTCAATAATTGAACGGGCACTGCGATGTGCAGTCGTGTATATATACTCAGGTGAACCATTTAGTGCATTTGGTATAGGTGTCAGAAGACATGGTTCCGGAGAATAACCTGAGTCGCCTAAGTAGCATAGATTGGTGAGATTGAAAAATTAAACCAAATGGAATCGAAAAAGAAAAATCGAAATGTCAGATGGAAATTCTTTACGAAAATTGACATTCCCTAGTAACTAACCCATCAACCATGTTTGCCACTCCCCCGAGTTGAAGCATACCTCCATAAGTCTGCGCACAGGTGATTGCATCCAAATAGCAGCATCATGATGAGATCCTAGAAACCAGGTATTTATATTTAAAATGGGCAAATCGAGATCACATCTGAAAAAAACAAATTAAATGAAATAAACTAAGTTTTTGAGGATCATGCGTTAATACTCTCATGCATTATATGTATTCGTAGTTCGAGTCCAGCTAACTATTTGAACATTCATGGAATGATAACTATGATGATTCACGAAACTTTCCTCATGCCGTTTAGGAGCAACGATTGCGATATGACTGCAATCAATTGTGCCAATTGCTTTAGGGAAAGGTTGTGTAACATTGGCAAATTTTCGCTTCGCTGCCTCCCTTGCTTCCGAAGTGGTGACTGACCTGACACACCGACTAACCGTAGTCTAGCTTGAAGGTAATGTAAAATCTTGTCCAAATGCTCTTTGATAACAACCCACTGCATACAACCAAACAATGCAAAGAACCTGTCGGAAAATCATAAATTATGAGAGTTTTTTGCTATAAGTTCAAGAATGTTCCTAACGTAATTTGGACAGTGTTTTGCAATAATCATAGATAATGCTCACTCAATAATATATATTTATACATCAGTTGCTATATTTGTGGATCATAACCTACCTATTTCCACAGAAAGACTACAGGGTGCTCATATTGAAGATGTGGTCTCAGCTATGTCACAAGGCCCCACGCTAAATCTTTAGAGATTCTCACCAAATCTTTGCATTCAATTTCAGGTAAATTGAATAGATTTCACTTATCAAGCAATCCTGTGGGTCACACGTAAATGCAAAATTTCTTCTTCCTCTTCTTCAAACTCTGCTAGCTCGACGGGTTACATCACCATATCCATCTAAAAATTCAATATTTGTTATAACTACCGATTCTTTTCTATCTCTTCTCTTGAATGAGTAAAAACAATTTTTTTGACAACTGAAAATAGTGGTGAATAAAGATGAGCATTTTCAAGAATGTTTAGTATAGCAAGCTTTACATCGCACAATGTATATTTTAGATTAGGTTAGAAGTTGTTCATTTTGCAATAATACTAGTGTGCTCTGCACCATTGAAATCCTTGGTCAATAAAGTAGATAATAAACTGCAACAAGGTAGATCGAGCCTCCAAAAACTTTACATGGATAGAAATCGAGCAGCATTTCAATTATGGGCAGGACACTAGTATTATTGGAAAATAGACAACTTCTAACCTAATCTAAAATATACATTAAATTATGTAAAACTTACTACTAAACATTCTTGAAAATGCTCATTTTTATTCAACACTACTTTCAGTTGTCAACACAATTTTTTAAAATTTATGTCATGTATAGCGAAAGGTACCGACGTCTAACTTCACTTTAAATTTCGTTCCACGACTACCCAGGTAGCACAATGTTATCCGGAAGGTATCCGAAAGATGTCCCGAAATGGATACGGATAACTTTTTGGTTATCCAAAAAGACATCCGTTTGGATTACAAATAGTATCACTAATGACCGGTTGGCGGATAACTTATTCACGTCAAATTAGTTATCTATTCGGTAACTTTTAATGGTTGACAAATTGTTAACAAGAGGTTATCGTTTATCGGTCGTCGGTACGTTAGTGTTACGTTGTCATAACGATATGTCTGAAAGATATCTTTTTAAAGGCATGAAAATTGGCGAGATCTCACAGATATCTAAAAGTTGTACACAGGGCATCCATAAAGATGACAAAACGACGTCCAAACGGTATCAAAAAGCGCTATCGAATGGATACCTTTTTCTTGACGATATATATAAATATCCATTTCTTTATCAAAATCAACTTATAATAGTCTAGAATATATAATATTCCTCAAGGCTACCTTTCTGCGTTGTTACATGGTAAATATAATTAATAAAAGACACATAAATACGTGTTCAAATAGAAACTTTTATTAATAATAGTCACTATGTAACAACGAAGAAAAGGTAACCTTGGGGAATGTTATATATTCTAGACTATTATGAAATTGATTTTGATAAAGAGATAGATAAGAGAATTTTATGTCGGATTTTAAGGGGATTGTAAATAAAAAAATTTCTACATCGGTAAACGTCAAATTAAATTTAATAAGCCTGGAAAAAAATATTGTATTATATCGAAGTACGCGAAATCCTGTATTCGACTATCGTTTTGCACATTTCAGACGGTCGCCCCCACGGCGAAGCCAGTCCGCGATGGGATTTTCGACATCTTTAATGGTTGTATTCCGAAAGGAGCTTCGTATGACCTCTGAAAAGGAAAAGGAAAAGGTCCGATCACAAAAAGGTTTCAGCCGGCGACGCATAATGCATTGAGATAGGTTTCGACCTTTTTCTATATGTTGGGATGAATTAAAGTAAAACCAGAAAAAAATGTACTTACTGTAACTTCTCAGTCCGCTGGACAAAAAACCGGTGTTTCCGGACGACCTCTCGAATGATCTACGAAGTGTTAGGACAAAGTATATTAAGTATTTGTGGACGATTCCACCGATAAAAAAAGAATGGTGTACTCACTGAAATATTCACGTCCCCTCGAACAAACTATCTCTGGAATGCCAAATTCTCTGTACAACCTAAAAAATAAACGTATGCTTTCAGAATACACGAAACCTATATGAATACATATATGTCACATTACCCACGGAGGTAAATATGAAAGTATAAGGCATTTATACTCACGTGCGCTTGATGTTTAATTTTTCTCGTTTTTTCTTTATATAAATATTATACGCGTATATATCTGTCGCAGATATCACAATGGAATAGTGGGTGGTGTCAGTACGCGAGCCGGTGAGCGTCTTATCCGTTGTGTGTCATCTGTCAGACAACTTTTGGATGTCTTTTCCCGCGTTTACGAGTCGACAAGAAACAGCATATTACCGATGTCAGAAAGATATCACAAAAAAGACATCTAATGGGATTAGTCTTTTGGATATCCTTCGGACAACTTTTTATTAGATACAATAGATGCCAGCAGACGGCTAACTGTTTGATACCTAGAAATAGTCATCAATTCGATAATAGTTAATGATACCTTACAGACGTCTGTTTTTTATGTCAAAAGATATCCTAAAAAAAGATAGCTTAACGATAACATTAAACAGGATGACGTTGGAAAGATGTCGAATCTTACGGTAATGTCTTAAATATAACCTGAAAACGATAACTTATCGGCATCAATTGGACATGTGTGCTACCTGGGTAACTTAATAAACGCCAACTACACATTCACCTCACTTTGCGCGGGAGCCAAAGAGGCAATAGCGATTGCACGGGGTTGAGAGGCGGCGCAATGTTCTGACGGTAAATATCGTCAAGCCGTAAAAACTGGCACAGTTTGCTCCGGACGCAATCTACATATAGCGCTTCTGATGGTATTTTGGTTTGTGTCGGACGTAATGTCATTGCGCCAAGTACAGAATCGCCCGTATGGTCTGAAAAAACCTGCCATGTTCACTAGCACACTTCAAGCTGTAGAAAAGTGAGACGGGTATGTTAGTTTGTTGTGTGATGACCATAATAAATTGAGATATGTTTTGCAAACACAAATGTACGTCTATCCTAATTCATCATTGAAAGAAATCGGTGAAGTGTAGCGATGACGTTAAAAATTAAAAAACTCTTTGTGACGGTCATTACTGCCTTAGAAAATGTGGAAAAAGTTTTGGCGTGCGCGATATGGTACGTAATAACTAAATAACATCGAGGAATATTTCATCTTTTATTATGTACACCTGACTATTACCAAATGCATTTCTCATACGAGAACGAGTGGGGTACGGTACACTTGAAATGTGCACTCGATATAATCGGTTAATAATTTCCTTTTAATGTAACTACCCGTTTTCCTTCGTCCTAGCTAGTTACCGGCAACAGTTTTTATAGATCAAAGACAGAAAAAAGTTTACTTTAATGTGCTTTACTTATTAGCATCCTTTCCAAAATGCATTCTAATTTCAAATTAATAGCTGTATCGTGGCATATTTAAAATGGACTGTGTATCCCAACAACCCAACAAAAGGCTCATAGGTATATTGGCGCAGCGCACCACAGTTGTGCGAAATAAATATTGCACTTATTCCCTGTGATCTACTTTAACAGAGCTTCTTCCATGTGGCTTATATATCCATTAAAAACCTTTCAGTATGTGAAAATGTACCATATTCACTATAAAATAAATTGCAGAATTTTCTGATGAGTTACTTTGGCTTGGCATAGTTTGTTGACATATCAAGATTTATATTCAGGAATCCTTGTTTATTATTTGAGACAAGAGAATCATCAACATCTTATATATAAAAATGGAAGAGTATTTATTTGTTTGTTTGTCACGACTGAGTTCCTGTATCATTTATCGATTATGATGAAAATTTTGTGAGTTGTAATCCGCAAGCCCGCGAAGATTACTAAATTAGAATAATTTCATTAAAAAAAACAAACGTGTGCGGGACAAAATAAAATGAACATTTATGGATATCTATATATAGAGATTAATTTGCCAGCTGTCAAAGTATAGCACCAAAATGAAAAGCGAAATAAAAGACACTCATTTGTTTTAACGACTCGGTCGACTCAGTATTATATATGTAGAGATATATATATATATATTTAAAACAAATGCGTCTTTTATTTCGCTTTTCGTTTTGGTGAAATAATTCAGTTGACAGCGAATGTATAATTAATCGCATACGGGACAAAACACAATTAACTTTTAACTATTGATTAACTCTGCATTTTCACTGGCTCCGCGGTCGCACTGGGTCGCTTGTGTCTGTGTGCAATTTTCAACGGGTTGAAGTGTTTCAAAAATCTGAAAAAATTCCTGACTACTCAATGTTTATACAATAGGAATACAAAATTATCAAACCTCAGAAGTTATTATTTTTTACGCTATAAATAGCTATTTCAGCGAAAATGTATGAGTAAAGTGTTTTGGCTTAAATTTCATTAAAAAAAAAAATGTGATAAGAAAAAAAAACCATGGATTCTTGTCATGGACATCCTAAGGTGTGAAATAACCTGGTCACGATCCGTTCTGCGGAAAAAATATAATTATTTAGTCACCTGAAAATGGACAATTTCAAGGAGAGAAAAATCGAAGAATTCTAGGGAAAAAAATGAATAATCGTGTTTTACATGAAAAAATCGGCATTTATTAGAAAAATGGTAATAATGAACGTTGCCGAAGAACAATTACATCGAATTGATGTGAACAAAAAAATTACGTGTTCTGGAAACATGGAGTGCCGGTGCACAAACGGTGCTCCTCGCAGACGGGTTTCCCGCATGATCCGACGTAATTCTCCCGGCGTACTCTCCGCCATTCTAGAACAAAAATCTGATTTTTGAAAAAAAAAATTAGACTTTCGTAAAAAAAATCAGATTTTTGAAAATTTGTTCTCTCTGGCATTCTAGAAAAAAATCAAATTTTTGGAAAAAAACATTTTTTAAACAATTTTTTTTTGGAGAAAAAAACTATAAATTAAAATATTTGTTTACCTACCTCCACACACTCGGAGACACGTCGTGGAGTAAAAAAAACGATTTAAAAAAAACACTTTTTGTTACACGCCGGTCGTACCGGATCGTTCGTGATCACGATCCAACTTTGCTCGGCTGAAGCTCGAATACGAACTGGCACGGGACGACCAAATTAACGCTGTGGGACCCTCTCTAGACTAAGTTTTTTTAGGGCCGGGGAGCAGGCCCGCTCATTTTTCATTTTCGGGAAAATCCCAAGTGAAATTTCACTATGGTCACAAACGACCCAGAGCGAATGTGCAGGGTTAACAATGGAGATTAATTTGACAGCTGTCAAATAAAGTATGCCGCCAAAATTAAAAGCTAATTAAAAGCGCCATATTTTTGTAAGCTTTTATTTTATTGAAATAATAACGGTGCTGTTACGTACCGGCTAGTGTCGGGTCCGACAAAGGTTATTTAGGGTTTGCTGCCACCAACGAGGTGTTGAAGGCACGCTCGTGAAATAAAAGAAAATATGTCCAAGAGAAATTTAGGTAGCGTGCGGCCGTCGGAAGGACGTGAATAGTCGCTCGTCTCGTACGGGCCCGTTAGATACCGATATATATATATATATATATATTTATGTGTGAAAGTAATCGGGTTTTTTGGATAGGTGAAGGATACTGAACTTGCATAGGCACATTTATTCATGACAAAATAGCTCCGTAGGGTGGTGTTTATTGTCGTAATAACAGAAATAATAATCAACTTACAAATGGAGCCGCTCCTCGCGAGAATTAATATAACCGGTTGCACTTAATTTCTAGCTTATGAAACACTACTATCGCGCGGTTTGCCCACAAAATTCTTACAATGCGATGAATGTAAAACTTTATATAAGGAAAAGAATATAAACTTTATATAAGAATAGAATTATACGCCTTTACGCGCTACGTTTTAACTAAGTTTCGGGTTGCCTCGAAGGGTCAAGAGCCGACCAATCTAAGTGGCTTTACTTCAACGGCTTCGACTGACTTCGGGCCTTACTTCCCGACTTAAGCACGCCGTGGAGTTCCCTCGAAAATACAAATCGAGACTAAACTAATACGCGATTCCATATCGCACAAGGGGGCGTCGGATCCCCCGGGGGGATATGGGATTTGCACATTACGCACATATCCACAGTTATGGCGTGGTTCCGGGAACTTCGCGGCAATCTTAACGCGTGGGCATCGCGTGCACTGCCGAATCAGTCAATTCCGAGCTGACCGCGGGCGTTGACTCCTCAGAGTACGAACGCGCACGGCCCCGGGTCAGCGACATCGTTGTTACCAAGCGAAATAATTTCCCGCAGGAAACTTTTCGCTTGGCCACAACAGTGCCAACTTATGACTAAGAAATGGAGCTCTCGCTCATATACACATCGAATTTTTAAACGCTACCGTTAAGAAATTATAACGTTTTGGACAAAAAGCGGTTCAAGTCTCTCGGGCTCCCATAAAATTATTCTGCCAATGCAGAAACCTTTGCGGATATGCGCACTGCAACTCACTAAATTTTCATCGCAATCGGATGAATGGTATAGGAACTCAGTTCCTAATTTCAATTCTTATTTGAATTAGACTATACGTTTCTCATTTCAATTACTTTGGCAACAATACGATCAAGAAAAGATATTGCATCATCTAGAATCGCAGCAACTCTTTTGGATAGTCGCAGAACAGCGCATTGAGCTCTACAGTTGCCATTGAATATGCAAATTACCGAGACACCAATATGCAACATAACAAAAAATTTAGAAATGGGAAAAAAATCCTGTAAACTCATCATATGGGACAAATCTAGTATGGCGCACAAAAAAGCATTGGAAGCGCTGCATCGTACACTTAAAGATTTAAGGGCAGGGTAGGGTTTAAACATTTTTTTTCGATTTTTTAAAAAAAATTGAACTCTAAGCATAATATCTCAAGAATATTGTGTCTAAATTTCAAGTCGATCGGAGCAAAATTGACGACGTTATGAGTATTTTTATACCTGCCTGAATTTTCTGAATGGCAAAACGCTGCAGCTGATAATGCATTGGATTCGATTAAACACACGTACAGTGCTCTTGCCAAAGATGTTTTGGATGCCATCAAGCCCATCTATGAAGATCTGAGCAAAGATGCCCTCCTAGAGCCATGTGTCGGAGGCTTTACGCAGAACAACAATGAGAGTTTGAACCAACTTATTTGGAAAATCTCACCAAAGCACGTGGGTGGACGTGCTTTGGTGAGAGACCACATAAGCTGTCATCGTTCAGATTGCAGCTTATGTGGCAGCCTGTGTCTTCAATGAAGGTTCTTTTGCTTTACTAACCTTCATGCAAGAAATGGGAATCAGTAGTGGACCAAACGCTCGTGAGTGGGGGCTATCATCTGACTCTATGCGTATAGGCCGAGCAGATCAGGAAGCCGAAAAACAGACGAAAGAAGGCAGGATTCGTCGTAGACAAGAGCAAAAAGATGCTTTAGACATCCTGGATGACAGCAACATCCTTTATGGACCTGGTATCGATGATTCAGTGTGAGGTAAGTCGATAAAACTCACTTACGAACGTTTCATCTCAAATTTGTTAGTTTCAAAACTTTAAAGCGTTTTTCCCACAACTCACATTTCAAAGTCGGTGCCCATCATAACTTCAAAACTACTGCACCGATCCTTTTGAAATTTTGCACACTATTTCTGTACATAATTTACGAGGTAACGCTGGAGAGTTTTTTTTCCAAATTTGTTTATATTTTTCATTTTCTAACAACAAATTAACCGATTTTTTCGCTCAAAATCGCGTTTTTCCCTTTAAAGTGTTCCAAAAATTGAAAAATTTAAGTTTCGAAAAACCCCCCCAGCGTTACCTGGGGAAAGTCATTATCTAATGATATAACTTTGATTTTTTGATTTCAGATGATCCAGCACAGAGTTATGATGGGCACCGCAATTCAACTTTTTTCCGAGACGCTTGGCAAAAATTGCTGCCATCGCCGTATTTTTAAATATTTCTTCGTGAAAATTGGACACAATATTCTTCGAATATCACACTTTAATGTACCATTGGTTTAAATAAATAGATTTTAACCATTTCGTCAAAAAAAATCATAAAAATGTGCCTTTTTTACACGAATTAACCGTACCCTGCCCTTAAAAGGAAATGAACAGATCTTCGGCGGAGCACTAATTTTATTGTCTATTGATTTTAGACAAACTCTACCACTTCAACATGTGCCGATGAAATTAATGCCTGAAATCATCATTTCTATGGGGACACATTCATAAATTAACTTTGAAAACCAATATGCGTAAACAGCTGCAACATGATACATCGGCTGAACATTTCGAAAAACAATCGCTGGATATTGGAAATGCTAAAATGACAATTGATATATCCGCATAATGTACCACGTTGCCAACATACTTCTGTACATGAAGTATTAATGAATAAAGAAGTTGATATTATCCAATTGAATTCTTGAATTCACTTGATTTGCCAGACACACCGCCAAACGTTAAACATTGAAAATTGGCGTGCCTATCATTCTACGAAACATCCATCCACCGCGACTTTGCAAAGGTACCAGGATTTCAGTGAAAATATGATGAACAATATCATCGAAACTAGAATTATAAATGGAAAATTTAAAGGCGCAGATGTACTATTGCCACGTATCCCAATTATACCAACAGATATGCCATTCAAATTGAAACATTTGCAGTTTCCGGTGCGACTGGCATTTGCAATGATCATTAACAAAGTACAGGGACAATCGCTACAAGGATGTCGATTCAATTTGGAAAATCCATGCTCTATACATGATATGTGGCCTGCTCACGCGTAGGAAACCCTTCTAATTTATTCGTATACGCAAAAGTTTGTAAATAATCATAATTTAAAAAAAAGTTCTTTCAATGACATTCGCTGTAAAATAAATTATGACACAATAACGGCATTGCAACGCATGCCGGGTACCGCTAGTAGTTAAATAAAACTCTGCCTCTTTGGTTATTAGGGGGGCCAGTCGACGTTTGGTGTCTAACGTTTAAGTCCCATATTAGTAATACTTTATCACTGAGATTGAAGAAAGAATTCAGATCTTCTATTTTTAGATCTTGATTTGGACTGTAGTGAACTCCTATAATGTATGTATTCGTCATGAGCTTAATGCCTATACATTCAATTTGGATATTATTGCTTAGCTTAATTTCTTTATATATTACCTTTTCGCTTATCAACATCGCAATACCTCTAGCATTGCTACAATTATCTTTCCTTAAACATCTATAGTTTTTTAAATTTTAATTTGAGATTACTATAATATCTGATCTCTTTTATCACCATGATATCGATTTTGTTATTTTTAATGAAATTTATCATTTCCCCGATCTCGTTGCTTTGATACGTATTTTTGTGCCTTCTTTCGATAATATTAATTTTCTGTGCTCTAGCTGTAGGCGGCTGGTGATACGTGTTCCAGTGCTCATCTTCATATTCTGATGTAGTGGTGCTTGACGATTCCTGAACTTGTCTTCCCCTGCAACGTTCTCCATTTCATCTATTTCGTCGTTAAGCTTCTCTATTGTCTTTTCGTTGTCGGTTTTTGACTATTGTACTGTATAGATTGTCATTTATTGTGTTCGGCTGTTCATTATGTTGCGTTCTTTGGTGTTTTGAATGGGCGCGGGTGTGGTTTGTTTGTCTTAATTTTGGACAAATTTCGGTTTCTGTTTCATTTGGTATATTGTAGGCAGTGATATTCTGACGTTTGAGTTTAGGACCTTTGTCGCTATCTTTGTTTCGTGTCTCAATTATTTTCAGTCTTTTCTGGTATTCCGGACAGATAGTTGCATTCGCCGGATGGTCAGCACTACAATTCGCACACTTTGCCGGTTCATCTCTTGCTTTCTCACACCTTCGTGAAATGTTTGCCTGCACATTTGGGCATTTCGGCTTTGCATAACAATTGGATGTGGCATGACACCAGCCTTGGCATCTATGACACTGAGTAATTCATTTTTTGAGCCGATAATGCTCCCACGTGATTTTGGAATGGTTTATGAAGCGGATTTCTTTCTCCAACAATTTGAGGTTAACTGTCCCTTTTAATAAGATCATATGTTTTATTCTTTTCGTATTTCTTAAGATATTTACGTTTAAAGGACTTTACGCATTATCCGACACGGGCGGTCGCGTGGCGTGTCAGCGCGTGACGGCACCGACTGATAATTTTTTCGCGTATGCTCACATTGCATCCGTCACGTAATGGACCGACATGGACCGACACCTTCCGGCACGGTCCGGCACCGACATGACAATTTTAGGCATATGTTCAGATTGCTCGTTCAGTTATTTTTAAACATTCAGCAATCGCAATGAATCCATCGTGGATCGACGAGGAACTGGCTCTTATAGCCTTACTTCTAGACGAAGACGAAACCAACTCGAAGAAACGCAAACGAATGTGGGTGCACCCAATATTGAAGAAAAGGAAGCCAGAGGGAGAACATTGGACTTTATTTAAATATTTATTAAAATTTGTCGGTGAAATTGTTTCACGAAACTGCGTATTTTCTTTGAGTATCGCTGGTTTTATCTACTTCAATAAATCATAAAATTTAGACTCCAGCATGCGAAAATACCGATAAACTTGTCGTCAAATTTTAATAAATATTTAAATAAAGTCCAATGTTCTCCCTCTGTATTTATTTTCTTCGTTATTGGGTGCACCCACATTCGTTTACGTTTCTTCGAGTTGTTTTCGTCTTCATCTAGAAGTCAGGCTATAAGAGCCAGTTCCTTGTCGCTCCACGATGGATTCATTGCGATTGCTGAATATTTAAAGATAACTGAAGGATGCTTGCCGGAGTAATCTGAATATATGCCTAAAATTGTTATGTCGGTGCCGGACCGTGTCGGAAGGTGTCGGTCCGTGTCGGTCCATCATATGACGGATGCAATGTGAGCATACGCGAAAAAATAATCGGTTTATGTCGGCAAGCGCTGATACGCCACGCGACGGCCCATTTCGGATTATGTGTAAAGTCCTTAATACCTCAAATCCGTGCTTCTCGACTTACTGTTTGATATAATCGAGTTCTACATCCTTGGGTAGCCCTACTATTACCAGTGTTTTAATTTTATCTGATTTAGAGGTGTACGTGTGAAAGTCAAGACTTTGCTCCGTCTACAGATCTTTTAATAGGTTATGTTCCTTAGACTCAGTGAAGAGTTCGATGAAACTGTCATGATATTTGACGTGGTAGTTATTCTTTAGTGCGCCTTGTTAAATTCTTTATATGTTTCTTTAGCCCCATGTATCATCAGTGGGGGCGGCTTGACATTTTCTGGTTTATTTTGGCATTTTTCAATTCCGGCATTGCTGGACCCTTGATGGGCCGTTTCGGATTCATTATCCGTGCATGTATCACTTTGTTTGTCGAGCGCGGCATATCCGTTTGTGCACTCTATACTTTTCCCTTATTGCTTTTTGTTGCTATTTACCATGTTCTCCTAGGTATCGGAAAATTTTCTTTTTTTTTCCCTGACGACTACACCGTTGAGACCATTTTGTGTATGTATATTTGTATTGTATATATTGTTTGATGGCATTAAATAGAAATATTGCCTCAGGTGAGCCCGAATCGACTTATGGATGACTGTTTTGTTATTATTATTATTAATTAATTGTTTACTTTGAGTATGGTGAGGGGGTCGGTGATTCGGCGTGGAATAACAATAACTAATTACTGTGAATTAAATATAACTGTTTATTCGATAAACTTGAAAAAAAACTCTTTTCACCAAAATCGTCGACTTGTAATAAAAGTATAGACTAAGCGAAGGGTCGCTGATGTTATCGCGATGCTGGTTCGTTAGTAACTGAAAATGTTTTAAGAATCATCCCGACGCTTCGCTTGTCGACAATGGAAAAATATCGGAGAAAGGGAAGGAAAGTTTTTATAATTTTAAACGAAAAATGCGAAAGTGCCAGTGGGCCCTTTTGGCCGCCAGATGTGGCCGACAATAACCAAGCGTTGTCTCGGTGGAGACTCGACTTAAGTCCCTGCGCCACTCGACTTTATGACCGGGGAAAACCGTGAGGCAGTTTTCTGATTTTTTAAATGAAAGGGTTGGAAGGAGGCAAAGGGATACATGCAGCCAAAGATTCGAACGTTTTAGAAAGAATGTTGGGAAATGAAATATTTGTTTCAAATTAACGTCGGCTTTTTATAAGCGGCAAGAGCATAGTGGAGACATCGTCACCACAATGGTTTTAATGTCTGCAAAGTAGCAGTCAATAGATGTATGCCATACGGCATACATCTACATACATCTATCGACTATAGTAAGCGGAGCCGTCGCCAACAGCCCCGGCTCCGCTTACTAAACTCGTTCGCTACCTGGTGAGCCACGCTGGCTGTTCAAAATTATTTCACCGCCAGTGACGATACTTTGCTCGGAAAATTTCAAAGTACATACTCTCGAGGACTTCTGGTTGCCTAGCCCATGGCTTTGGGGAATTGTTATTCGAGGGCTCATCTTTCAGTACCATAAGTGGCAAAAATTACAAAAATGCCTTATCTTCCCTTGTAAGGCCCCTCCCCGCAACTTCCAAAAATCAGTTTTCTCGGCTCACTTGCATTTCCAAAGGTGTATAATGACTGGACTACTGTAGGATACTTCATTTTAACAAAACCATGGTGGAGGTTCGTGTTTTATGGAATTGTTACGAACTGATTCGCCTAACAACAGCATGGCTACGGATTCGTAAGTCAACGCGCGGAAATATCATCAAATTCTAGCAAACACTCGACCCCGACATGAAAACTTCCGTTGTAACGCACGACGCGATCCCACACACTGCAAAGGCAGCCGATTCCCACGGACCGATGCTTCCCACGCATCGATACTAAAAAATGCATCACAAGGTGCAAAATCGGCATCAGCCGATTAGTAACCCGACACTCCCTATTAACGCCCGCGAGACCTCCATATCGCCTTCCCCCTGAGGTATCGAGGATCCCGATAAACCGATTGTTCGTCTATCTTAATTGATTGCTTCGTCCTAACAGACGTATCAATCGGCTTACTGGTACTCTTTCCTTAGTGGTTAGTCTACTCGCGCCCTTACGAGGAGACTACAGCAGAGGCCAACCGAGTTTAGCAATGGCACTTCGTAGGGTTGTAGGGGGGACTGAAATTAAGAAAACGAAAACGGTTCGAAAGTTTTGCCGCCGCACATAATAACGACGGCGAAAACGAAAACGGTTCGAAAGTTTTGCCGATCCCAATATGGAAGCGCGTAGCCGAGCGGTTAGCGCTCCGGTCTACCGTCCGTGCGTCCCGTGTTTTGGAAAAGTTCCGGTTGAACTCCATTTTGTCGAAACGGTAATTATAATGAAATAAAATTCTAATTAATGGAAAAGTTTCGGTTGATCTCCGTTTTGTCGAAAACGGAGATCAACAAAAACCGAAAAACGAGCAATAATTTCAAAATAGATGACGAATATAAAAAAAATTGTATATACAACATTGTTTAAAAAGTGATTACAATCACGCGGGCAAGAATTCTAAATGCAATATAAAAAAGTCGGATTTGAATTAAAGTAAATGAATAAAAATAACGTTTACAAGCTTTTCGATTCGAGAAAAAAAAACGTTAGTAGGACTCGAACCCAGAACCTGCAGAGTACTAGCCGAAGCCCTGAACCGCTAGGCTATCGCGCCGCTTCGAACATATTTGTTATTTTCGAGGTTCACAATCGTTACGAAAATTTTGTTTGTTCGATTTCTCAAAAACGAGGGCCCACGAGGATGAACGGCGGCAGGAGGTGACACTTGAGACCGAACCCTACACTACCCTGCAAGGGCGTCCCAAAGTCGATTGTAACACTGGGAAGTTTCCCTTGTAAGATAAGATTCTTCCTGATCGGTGATGTATGTTACATTGTGTCGTGAACCTACAATAGTTCTGAAGAAATGTAAGCAACGAACTTTGATGCCCGCATTTTATCGCATTGGTAGGATAGACTCGTTAACCCTCGGAGAACACACAGGGTCAAGTTGACCTTACATTGAATTTGGTCACAAACATCTTTGAAACGTTTTGAATATTGGCGGTCCTACGGTCTTATAACAGTAGTTTGGGACCCTAACGGTATGTTAAGTCGGTTCCCTAATGCGACACCCGTTTTTCGAAACATATCTGTGCCTGTAGTTACAATATAGTGTACGATGGCGTATAATTTACGATCGAGAGTTCACAATGTTTTACAGAAGAACGAGAAAGACGATTTTGACGGCAAGCGTTCTGTTGAGGGTCGTGCAACAAAACGTTGGTCGATGGGATTCTTTTTCGGTATAACTGATCAAGCACTACCACTGCGAATACACGCATTTTGTATACTTGCAAGTATAGTCAAGCAAAGGAAAAACAAAAAAACTGTCTGCCGAGGGAGCTAAAGAGCAGCTAGTCTTCCACCTACGTGAGCGGTACTTTCGAGGCAAAGTGCAAAATGTTATATCGCGTACTAATATACGCGAAGGCATTCAGTTTATCCTTGGAGAAACTCCAGGTAGGGATGGCGACAAAATGTCGATATATCGATATATTGATATTGTTAAGCCCGTGTTTTCGGGCTTGTTTATTTATATATTATTTTTGATTATTAATTGTAATGATCGCGCTCGAGTATGTCAGGCCTCGGCGCATGGATCCCTGTCCTATTTTAAGCGGCGTGACGCACCTCACCTTGTAATTGTAGTCGTCTGTGATTTGCTGATGTTGCTGTTGAGCCTGGAGGGTCGGGATGTGAAAGAAGTAACGGCCTTGCCGATCTTGGTCTCGACTCGCCAGGTGTTAGGCGTTGTGTCTTTATTTTGTTCCAGTGATACACTTATGATATGCTTGCGGTGGCTCCGTGTGTTTGTTACGCGCACAGTTGTATGTCGCGGGGCTAGCGCCTCGCGTCGTGCTGAGTCGGCGTGTAAGACGATATGTAGTTCTCGGGCCGACTCTATAGCGTATGCGTAATATTTATAATCGTTATTTTGGGATTTGAAAGTTACCCTCGGTATATTCCGTCGCGTAATGCCGCTAAGGTAATTATCGCGTAACGAGATTATATCGAGTGACGATAAGCGCCGCTAAGGTTTGCTTAATCGTATAGAGTTCTTAACCGGTTCTTCTGGTTTTATTCAAGGGCCCCGACACTCACTATCACACTCGCGAGACTCTAAGTGCGCGAGCAGACTTGCCGCTAAGGAAAGAGTTGCTGGTAGGCCGATTGATGCGTCTGTTAGGACGAAGCTGTCAGTTAAGACTGAAGACTCATCGGACTGCCGGAGCCCTCGATACCCTAAGGCGAAGGTGTTACGGGAGTCTCGTGTGGGTAGTTACAGAATGTGGGTGATTGGGAAATTGGGTTAATTTCTCAATCGGTAGTCGGGGTTTTCGGAATCTTTGAGCTGTTGGGAAATGTTGATGGTGCAGCTCGTGCGAGGTGACCGAGTTGTGTCGCGAGTTGAAGCGCCTCTGTGGAATTTGGCGCTTCCTTGAATTCGACTCAGAGGTTGCAACGCTTCTGAGGAATTGTGTGACTCGGGTGAATATGACTCGCGGGTACATCGGCCGGGTGGCTTGGTCCGTAACAATATAAAATTTCAAGTATCGAAATGGTATCAAAAAACGATATTTTTTGCCAATGGCAACTCCGACTTTATTTGACTTTAGTCTATATTAAATAATAACTTTGTGACCGTGAAAAAATAAAAACTAACCTCAAACTTGGACATCATGCAAAAGTCGCGCGCAACGAAGAACGTAGCGAGCGTCGAGAAGAACCAATCGGCAGACATGGCGAGAGAGGCGCTAAGAAATGGCATCGAAACTTTAATCTTCGGCAACAAATCTACAATCAGAAGATTCTGTGCTTTGTCTGTGGTCCAGGCATGAAAAATTGTAATGGATATTGCTGCATCAAGTGCCAATCTATCGACTTCAACGAGCAGCGGTATGCCAGCTCAACTCAAACAATATTTGGATCAGCCAATTATCCAAAGAAATGACAATCCAGTCAAGTACTGGACGTACAGCCGGCATTTTACCCTGGTGCTATCCGAGATAGCGCTCAAATATTTAATTTCGCCTGCGTCTTCCGTTTCGTCGGAAAGAGTAGCGTCAGCTGTAAACCTCACAGTTCCTGATAATCGCAGTTGACTTTCGGCGGAACACGCAAAACAAAGAGTTTTTTTGTTATTATTATCAAATAAAAATAGTTGACTTAATAAAAAATCATATTTTTTTAGCTATATCATTTACCTATTATCATTTTCGATTACTACCATGATTTTCTGAAGGAATGTCATCCGTCGATTAAGGGCTAACATTCCCCTGAAATTAAAAAAAATCGACTTATTGTTTTAAAGATTTTTATTTTTTATACTTTCAAGAGTTAAAAAAAACAATTTTAAGGAAATTCTACCCCGTTACAAAGTTATAGCAATAAATGGGACCGGATATCGGATTGGGATGAGTACCTCGCTAAGTGCCCCTCTCGACAGCTGCGTTCCGGATTTCTTTTGTTCGCAAAACCTGCGTTTCTTAAAAAAAAGGTCGTTTATAGGTCGTTTATAGAAACTAGAATTGACAGGAGATTGCAGAAAACCATAAAAAACACGAAAATACAAGAGGAAGAAGGTGTACAGTACGAAGCTGAAATGGGAGACTAGCCGCAAGTTCACGGTGTACCTACCAGAAATTTTAGACACGTTTTTCTCGAAATTGTAATTTTAGACAGTGTCTGCACGATAACTCAGTAAATTTTAAATATTTTTTAACTTTTTTTTTTAATCTTGTGTTACGGACCAAGCCACCCGGCCGATGAACCCGCGAGTCATATTCACCCGAGTCACACAATTCTTCAGAAGCGTTGCAACCTCTGAGTCGAATTCAAGGAAGCGCCAAATTCCGTAAAGGCGCTTCAACTCGCTGGTGACCCCTTCACCATCATCAAATTCCTCAGAGGCGTTTCAACCTCTGAGTCGAATTCAAGGAAGCGCCAAATTCCACAGAGGCGCTTCAACTCGCGACACAACTCGGTCACTTCGCACGAGCTGCACCATCAGCATTTCCCAACAGCTCAAAGATTCCGGAAACCCCGACTACCGATTGAGAAATTAACCCAATTTCCCAATAACCCACATTCTGTAACTACCCCCACGAGACTCCCGTAACACCTTCGCCTCAGGGCATCGAGGGCTCCGGCAGACCGATGATTAGTCAGTCTTAATCGACAGCTTCGTCCTAACAGACGCATCAATCGGCCTATCCGCAACTCTTTCCTTAGCGGCAAGTCCACTCGTGCACTTAGAGTCTCGCGAGTGTGATAGTGAGTGTCGGGGGCCCGTAAATAAATCCAAAAGCACCGTTTAAGAACTCATTACGTTTAAGCAAACCTTAGCGGCGCTTAACATCACTCGATATAATCCCGTTACGCGATAATTACCCTAGCGGCATTACGCGACGGACTATATCGAGAATAACTAACAAATTCTCAACAATACGTTTATAAATATTACACAGACGTTATAGAGTTGGCCCGAGAACTCCATATCGTCTTACACGCCGACTCAGCACGACGCGAGGCGCTAGCCCCGCGACATACAAGTGTGCGCGTAGTACACACACGAAACCACCGCAAGCGTATAAGTGTACCGGTGTATCGTAAGTGTACGATTGGAACTAAATAAAGATACAACGCCTAACACCTGGCGAGTCGAGACCAAGATCGGCAAGGCCGTTACTTCTTTCACATCCCGACCCTCCAGGCTCAACAGCAACATCAGCAAATCGCAGACGACTGCAGTTACAAGGTGAGCTGCGTCACGCCGCTTAAAATAGGACAGAGATCCATGCGCCGAGGCCTGACATACTCCAGCGCGATCATTATAAGTAATAATCAAACATAACATAAATAATTAAGCCGAAATCACGGTCTTAACACTTGATAATTATCTTCTCTATAGTGTGACGAGAGGTTGTTTTTAATTTTTTGGTTGGAGGATTATTTGTGCATCTTTAAACACTAATTTTTGCGTTTTAAATTGCACATTAAAGTTTGAAATACCATAACTTCTTTGTTTTTGAACAAAATACAAATTCCTTCCGTCAACACCATAACTCCTACATTATTTTACTATATTCTTTTTTATTTTTGCAAATTGGATAATGTTTGGTGAAGTTATGATGTCGACAAGAAGGCATCATGGTCTAATTCATCAGTATTCCATTTATACCCGTAAAAAATTATGTTAATATTAAAAAAAAAAATTATCTTATAGTTGGAAAGTTATTAAAAAAATGTGAAATCAACAATTTCGTTTTCCACCATATAACCTTTAAAATAATTTTTCAATTTTACTAGGTATTCAGCGCGCGCGGGGATATGTGAGCCCTTAAGATAACACAATCTTTTTTTTATAAAACTAACTAGATTACAAGACTCATCGATGTATCAATATATCGATATTTTTTATCGATATATCGATATCGATATTGATATATTTTTTAAATATCGATACGATATATATCGATACTTTTTGACCCTTCCAACGTCCCTAACTCCAGGAGCTGTGCCAGAAGGGGAACCGCCAGAATTACAAAAAAGAGCAACGTATGCACTTTGTCCCCACACGAAAGACAGGAAGACAATAAGGCAATGTCCATCCTGCTTGCGTCCAATGTGCGATGATCATCGCATTTATTTATGTAATGATTGCGCCAGCAGTGATTAAAAGTTATAAATAAATAGAGAAATCTTTTTTTCTACAGTTTTTTAAAAATTATACAATATATTCCCCACTGGAGAATCACCTCCATTAATATGTCAAATAAATATATTTCTTTGAAAGTACCTTAGAAGACTAGTTTTTTTAAAATTCTGATACATTTTGAGAATCCAAAAATAAATTTGTAGCCAGAAATATTCAAAAAAAATTTAATACAATTATTTAAATAAAATTTCTTTTCCTGTATCGCAATTTTGTTCAGGTATTTTGTTAAATATGTAAATGATTTTAAAGATACTTTTTATATTTATCAATTAATGCCACAATGTTTGAAATATGTCTGACAATGAGAATTTATTCATACTGATAGTTATAATAAAAGATGTGCAAGGTCAATTAGACCCAGAGTGTTTTCCGTGGTCGAACAAATAGTTGTGTTCTTCGACGGTTAATATTATTTTCCGTATTTTTTATGTTCGTATATATATCGTATGTACGTGTGTTCTAAGATTCTGCCAAGATTAATATCGAAATCCACAATGACGATGTAACGGAATGCAACGAACTAGTGTTCGACCCACGGCTCCAAACACCACTCCTAGTGTATTTGGCGAATCTGTTACATCTGTTCGAAGTGAGGTAACCGTTTCGGTGACGCATGGACGATTAGTCCAGTCGGAATAGACATGAGTTCTATTCAAAGACACAAGAGCAGCGGTAATTATTTTGTAGGTTATTGGGACCTCCAGGAACGTGCCCTGAAGTTTTCGTAAAAATCCAACAAAAATAAAAAAATTAAAATCGGTTTTTGAGCTTTTTTTGGAATGGGTTTTATCAAAAACATTATTCCTATAAAAGTTGTGCGATTTAATTTCCTCTACAAAAGAAGTCCTATGCCAAAATCACGTGACATTGTTAGTTTAGCGGTATATTGCAATTGAACGACTTTTTGTTTTGTTTTGCCTTTTATATCTGCTATCGGTCATTTAACATACCGTTCGATGACTCATATATAGTTTAGGAAAACTATATCTAAGAGATACACGAAAGATTTATCGATCTATGTTATATAGTTTAGCAACAATCTCCGATCTGCGATAATTCGGCGTTGTAAGATTCCAGCCTACACAAAAGGCTTGGATAAGAAATTACACAGGGTCATTTCAATATGTATATTCAGGATTTAATTAAAAACACAATTTCGTAAAAAAAAACTCCATAAACGCCTTAAATTATGAAGCTAATTGAAATATTCTTTCAAATTTTGATGCATATGTACAAGACACATAATATAAAAAAAAGGTTCAATATCTTCGTTACAAGCGGAGATATTGATAAGTCTCTTCGATTTATTATTTTTGTAATGAAGATTTTCACAAAACTCAAGTTCGAGAGCCTTAATATTTGTGGGCATAAGATTAAATATGATACGAAGCCTTTAAAGCGTTTGTTGCGTGTACACCACACAAAGATGGATCGATGTAATAATTAATATCAATCTAAACCAATATCAAACATTTTTTAAACATTTACACTTCATTATGAAAGGACACAATCGTGTCACCCTACGACGGCCCTTACGATGCAAAGTAACAGTACACTAGCGCCCGGCACATGCCATAAAGAGATAAACCAGACGCTCGATAAATTCTAGAGTCATCTACAAAATTCTTTTATGACGGTAACGAGCGCGTCAGGCATTATGTCCCGGTGGTCAGAACTAGCGTTCGTCAAGGGGTTTTTCCACCAATATTCACCCTTACCCATATCTTTCGTGATTGGTGGCAACAAAAATCAGCCCACTCTTTCTTTTAAGATTTTCTGCCAATAACATTCGTCGTTATATCTAAATGAAAGGTGGCGTCGCGATCCCCTATTTTTTGGGAAGACGTTCTTGTACCCGATCACGAAAGTCAGTCTAAAACTTAATACCAACATCGTCAGATCGGCAGCAACTGACTCTTCTAGCTCAGATTGCAATCACGTTAGCTCCACTTCACAATACACGCGCTATCGTTTGTTCCGAACATAATTAAATTTCATCTTATCATAAGTACCAACAAATTGTATGTCCTTGTTATTGTTTTCGCAGCTAAATATATATTTTCTATACAAAAATAAAATCAGTGTCGAACTATTCATTTCAAATCAGCTGCACAGTATTAAGTTGGCGTGCAGCGTACTAACGGCGTCATCTCTAAGCTACGAGTATCGGGATTTACAACCCCGTAGATTTAAACCCGAATCGTGGCACCGACGGTACAAAACATTTTGGTCCTCCGAGCCGGATATATACCGGTTGAATAGATCCACGGGCAGAAAGTGAAAGTGAATATTAACAAAATAAATATTAGACTCCGGTAAATTACCGTCTCAACCATTTTTCATAATTCATAACACGAGTTTCTAATACTTCGCGAAGTGAATAATACATAAGTGCCAGTGAAAACAATTCAACGCGATCACGCATATCGCTGCAGTACACTGTACACCACGTTTAAGGGGTCACGTACAGTTAGAATTTTCAAAAAATCGATTTTTTTTTATATTTTCTAAAAGTAGCACATTTGAAAAGTATTCTGTGAAAATTTTAGACGAATCCGACTGTTGGGTATGGAGATATGTAACTTTGAACGGAAATTTTTCTTCTGCATGTAAATCGTACTGAAAACTTTGAATGCGTTTTTCTCGAAACTATGTTTTCGAACACGGTGATCACTGTACCTCGGAAACAGCTTTACCGATCGACTTGAAATTTTGCTCACTTTTTCTAGACATAATTGTCCTCCGGATGAACGAAGGATTTTTCTATGCGATTATTTTTTTTTTTTATAGCTGAAAATGTGAGCAAAATTTGGGTCGAAAACACAACTTTGACTTCCAACATCCACCATTTTGTGAAAAATCATAAAATTTTCAAATCCTTCGATCAACCGGAGCATTATGTCATTAACTAATGATCCCTACTTTTATTTTGATTTCGGACGATCCGGTGACGAGCTGCACTGATCACCGCGGAGGACCTTTTTTTTTGGGACCCCTACGTTACGTGCGGTTATGGAAAAATTTCTGCATATTTTGCAATGAAAAAATTGTATTATTTACTTAAAATATATGTATTTTGTATGGAAAAAGATTTACGATTAATTATTTAAATGTGTCCCCCAAAAAAATTCGCAAAAAACCCCTTTTTTTCGAAGTCCTAACTGTACGTGACCCCTTAAGGACGTCAACGTCGAAACTCCAATACAGTAACCACCTGGGAAGAAGACGCACCAGCTTCCGCAAGCCAGGATCCTGCGACGTCGGGACACCTCGCAACGGAGCATCACACCTAGCCAACGCGGCTGGAATCTCGCAGTCCACCACGAGGGCATCGAGACTCGGATCAGCGAAAGGTAAGCTCGTTTTTGACTAGCCAATTTCCTTTGATCCTAGCACAAAAATTATATAACGCGACACAATGGCGGGAGACAATTCGGGCACGTCCAATGTACAAACCGCGCAAAAAGATGTCGAGATAAGACACTGTCTCCGAAGACGACGAACGGTTAAGGGACAGATCACGGGCTTTCATACATTCCTCGACGCGCAACAAGATCATCCATCCAAGCTCACATGGAGGGTCTCAATAGTTATTTTGACGAATTTAAAGGCGTTCAAATACAATTAGAAGATCATGAGCCAGATAATGAGGAGCACGATCAAATCCGACAAGAAATGGAAGCGAATTATTATCGGGCAATAGCGCGCGCATGCCACTTGTTGAAAAAGTCGACAGTGACGGTTGAAGCACAGTCCGAAAACAATAGCAGTACCGTCCCCGGCAACTTCAGCACACAAGTGGTAAATACGTCGATTTACAAAAAACTCCCAGAGGTGAACCCACCATAATTTGACGGGCAATTGGAAAATTGGGCAACCTTCAAATCACGATTCACTTCAATGATTAGCAACAATCGATTCTTACAAAATTCTGACAAACTGCAATACCTTCAGTCATCTCTGACAGGCCGAGCAGCAAAGGCGATCGAATCATTAGAAATAACCGATGCCCACTATGAGGACGCTTGGCAATTATTGACAGAGAAATATGACAATGAGCGAAAGGCGATAATTCGCCACGGCAACATATTGGAAGATATCGAGCCATTAAAAAATGATCGCGCAGAGGCAATAGAAGAACTAGTAGATACCGTGGAACAGCATCTCCGATCGCTGAAGAATCTGGGGAAATCGATAGAACACGCAGATTGGTACATCATAGTTCTTCTCACGCGAAACATCGGTAATAAGCTCACTCGCCAATGGGAATTGACACTGCCTGACAACAAACTGCCAAAATACACCTCGTTGATAGACTTCTTAGGAAACGTGCTAGTTGCTCCGACACAAAACCCACAGGCTCGACGCGACTCGCGGCGGCGAGAGGCCACCCTGGCAATAAGAATAATAGCACGAACCGAAAGGGCAACGCGCACCAAACGTTCGCCACACACGTAAAGCCATGGGAATGTGATCTGTGTAAGGAAAAGCACACAATACACCAATGTCCCAAATTCATTGAACTAAGCATCGACGGTAGAATTAAGGCAGCACAACAGGCAGGATTGTGCCTCAACTGCCTCCGAGGCAAACACAAAACAAAAACTTGTAAATCGAAGGGAAGATGCCGGACGTGCGAGAAACAACATCACACGATGTTACATCTACCTCGAGAGGAAAGGAACGCAGAGACCAGCGCGTGACTAGAAGAGGGAAATTATAAAAACAAAGAGCTTACCAGCTTTGTCATTGACACATCGCTGAATATGATCATGGTAACGGCCATAGTCCACGCTATGGATCGTAAAAAACGCCTGATCCCGTGTCGCATACTCATCGACACGTGTTCCACCGCCAATTTTATTACCGAGGACTTTGCGAATGTTTTGCGTCTAGAGAAAAGAAAATGCAACATGTCCGTCGGAACTCTTAATGGGTAAGCCACACGATCCAATTATCGGATCAGGACAACAATCAAATCACGTTATAACGGGTACAGCAGGACGTTAGATTTCGTCACCGTTCCACGCATCTCCTCAGAAGTACCGGATATACAGATAGATCGCGGAGCGATAGCCATTCCCGCGAACATTCGACTTGTAGATCCGGACTTCCACAAACCAGCACTAGTGCAAATGATCATTAGTGCTGGAACTGCTCTCTCACTGCTATCAGTGGGGCAGATAAATCTATCATCGCCCGGAAGACCGGATCTATTTCTGCAAAAAACGCAGCTCGGATGGGTCATCGGCGGCAGCGTGGCTTCAAGCCACCAATCAAACAATCACGTGGAGTGTCATCTCACCGAACCAGCAATAGACCTTTCCAGATTCTGGAAGATTGACGAAGGCGCCTCAACCAAATATTTCTCCAAGGAGGAACAGGCCTGTGAGGATCACTTCATAGAACATACAACACGCACACCAGAAGGACGATACGTCGTCGCCTTGCCATTCAAGGACAATCGAGGTGCGCTCGGGAACTCTTATTCTATGGCTTTAAAACGTCTATATGGACTAGAAAGAAAGCTCAAGAGTGACCCGAATCTACAACGACAATATTCGGCAGTGCTCACCGAATATTTAAAGCTAGGATACCTGACCAACGTCAGCAATCCAAAGGAAGTTGGTTTCTATCTACCTCATCATGCCGTCGACAAGGCTACCAGCCTCACTACAAAAATACGAGTAGTCTTCGATGGATCCGCAGCTTCCAGCACGGGAATCTCGCTCAACCAAACTCTAATGGTCTGGCCAACAATACAAGATGATATATTTTCAATCATCCTGCGCTTTCGCATGCACAATTACGTACTTACTGGCGACGTGGAGAAAATGTATCTCCAAGTACTCATCCGTCCCGAAGATCGTAAGTACCAGCGAATTCTCTGGCGAGATGAGAGCAACACCGTAAAAACGTACGAGCTGAATACCGTTACGTTCGGGCTATCGGCATCACCGTTTTTAGCCATTCGCAGCCTTCACCAACTCGCCGAGGACGAAGCACAGCGCTATCCTGTAGCATCGCCGATCTTAAAAAAGGATTTATATGTCGACGATATGCTCACTGGGGCTTCAACTCTTCAAGAAGCTCTTCGACTACGGGACGAGATGTTCGCCCTCCTGAGCAGCGGCGGATTCAATCTTCGTCAATGCGCATCGAACACGCCGGAATTGCTACACGGACTCGCCGATCAATCCATTAACGTGCAACTACAATCTGCAGACGATCAGACGCTAAAAACATTAGGCATCTACTGGAACTCACAGCAAGATGTCATTATTTACACTGTGAAAGAAATAGAAATTCCACAGAAGGTCACGAAGAGAACAGTTTTATCCAAAATCGCGAAAATATTCGATCCCCTCGGACTCCTTCAACCGATAATCGTAAATGCACGACTGATCATGCAGGAACTGTGGAAACTAAGAATCGATTGGGATGAATCTGTGCCACACAGCATCCACACGCTCTGGACCAATTTCTGCTCACAACTTCCGCAATTGCACAAGGTATGGTTTCCGCGAAAAATGACTCTTCGATGCAGCAGAGATACAACTTCACGGATTCTGTGATGCCAGCGAAAAAGCATACGGAGCCTGCATCTATTTACAGTCCATTAATTCATCGGGGATCATTAAGGCTTCTTTGTGCGAAGTCAAGAGTAGCACCATAAAAAAGGTACAATCAATACCACGCCTCCAACTCTGCGCCGCTCTTCTCCTAACGCAACTCTATCAATCAGTAAAGGCAGCCATTGACGTAGGAATCGATCGTTCGGTATTCTGGAGCGATTCTACCGTGACGTTGCACTGGATTAACACAGAACCTCACACACTAAAGACATTCGTGGTGAACCGCGTATCTGAAATACGAGAAATTAGCAATCCAGAAGATTGGCGACACGTAAGGACGCACGACAATCCCGCCGACGGAATTTCGAGAGGACAAAAGCCAAGTGAATTTCTACACAATGGCCTCTGGAAAACTCGTCCAGCGTGGTTAAGTCAAGGAGAAGGAACGTGCCCGCACTTAAAAATTCAACATCCCGAAGAGGACAACGAAAAGCGACAGAATATCTCCTGTTTAATCACCGAGGTCTACAACGAAGAATTCCTCGAGGACTATTCATCGATTTGGAAATTGCGACGAATCGTCGCATACTGTCTGAGATTCAAGATGAATAACCACTTCAAGGGGATTCCGGGAGTGATCGAGATGAGGCAAGCGGACACGTGCCTCATAAAAAGAGCCCAAGCCTCCGTCTTCACTCAGGAAATCCTCGACTTAAAAAACAAAAGATCTCTGAACGCGAAAAATCGACTGTTGCCACTGAATCCTTTCCTCGATGAAACCGGGATACTGAGTGTGGGAGGCAGGCTGCGACAAGGTAATTTTTCCTACGATCGAAAGCACCCAATTTTGTTGCCAAAATCGCATCACTTGACGAGACTCCTCATCGAAAATGAGCATAAAAGTCATAGACATGCAGGAATACAGACGACATTGTACTGTCTCAGGCGACGTTATTGGATAATCGATGGACGCAATCAGGTGCGAAAAATCGTATTTCCAACTTCCAAAAGATCGAGTAACCCCCGCCCGACCTTTCAGCAACGTGGGAGTGGATTATTGTGGACCATTCTACATAAAGGAACGTCGTTTTCGCAATCGAGCGAAAATAAAGGTGTACGTCGCGATCTTCGTGTGCTTAGTAGTAGAGGCCGTACACTTAGAGGTCGTCAGCGATATGACTACCGAAGCCTTCATCGCAGCACTTCGAAGATTTATCGCGAGACGCGGACGGCCGCGTAAAATCAGCAGCGATAATGGTACGAATTTAGTGGGGGCACGGAACGAGATAAAAGAAATCCAAACGCTATTAAGCTCAACCGAACATAACAACGAGATTCAGGAATTCCTTTCAAAAAAGGAAATCGTCTGGAAATTCATCCCGCCATTATCGCCTCACTTCGGTGGCCTGTGGGAAGCAGCGGTGAAATCCTTTAAGCATCACTTGCGACGAGTCATCGGCAACGAACTACTGTGTTTTGAAGACATGAACACGTTCGTAATGGAAATTGAGAGCATTCTCAATTCGCGCCCGATCTCTCCCATGTCATCCGATCCTAATGACCCACTCGCTCTCACTCCTGGTCATTTCCTAATTGGCGAATCTTTAACGAGTGCACCTGAGCATGATTTTACAGACACACCATCGAATAGACTCTCGACCTGGCAACACATTCAGAAGCTGAAGCAGGATTTTTGGTCCAGGTGGCATAAAGAATATATTAATGAACTTAACATTCGACGCAAATGGACCAAAGGAGCTCACAACATCGACGTCGGTTCCATTGTCGTAATCCAGCACGACAATCTACCTCCACTGCGCTGGCTTCTGGGAAGAGTCGTGGAGACACATCCTGGACCTGATGGCATCATCAGAACGGTTCGGGTCAAGACCGCCACGGGACATCTTGACAGGAATGTCAAAAAGCTGGCCTCACTGCCAATTGAGGTCACAAAGTCCAGCCCACCAGCGATAATGCATATGCGAACTAACACACAATTTACGCACAATAATGATCGCACATCGTAGCATAGATTACAGTTGATCCGACATCCTCTCAACGGGGAGAGTATGTTGCCTGTACACCACACAAAGTTGGATCGATGTAATAATTAATATCAATCTAAATCAATATCAAACATTTTTTAAACATTTACACTTCATCATGAAAGGACACAATCGTGTCACGCTACGACGGCTCGGCAAGTAAAAGAATCTTACTTCGCTCGGCCAGTCATAAAAAGGGGACAAAGGCCGATGTACAAGTTCGCGACGTACCGCACGTACGCCGGACCACGTGCAAGGTTTTTCCACATTTGGCGGACAGACTTTCTTTATTTATATTCTATAATTCTTTTCTTACGACGCAAAGTAACGACGCAAAGTAACAGTACACTAGCGCCCGGCATATGCCATAAAGAGATAAACCAGACGCTCGATAAATTCTAGAGTCATCTACAAAATTCTTTTATGACGGTAACGAGCGCGTCATGCATTATGTCCCGGTGGTCAGAACTAGCGTTCGCCAAGGGGTTTTTCCACCAATATTCACCCTTACCCATATCTTTCGTGATTGGTGGCAACAAAAATCCGCCCACTCTTTCTTTTAAGATTTTCTGCCAATAACATTCGTCGTTATATCTGAATGAAAGGTGGCGTCGCGATCCCCTATTTTTTGGGAAGACGTTCTTGTACCCGATCACGAAAGTCAGTCTAAAACTTAACGCCAACATCGACAGATCGGCAGCAACTGACTCTTCTAGCTCAGATTGCAATCACGTTAGCTTCACTTCACAATACACGCGCTATCGTTTGTTCCGAACATAATTAAATTTCATCTTATCATAAGTACCAACAAATTGTATGTCCTTGTTATTGTTTTCGCAGTTAAATATATATTTTCTATATAAAAATAAAATCAGTGTCGAACTATTCATTTCAAATCAGTTGCACAATATTAAGTTGGCGTGCAGCGTACTAACGGCGTCATCTCTAAGCTACGAGTATCGGGACTTACAACTCCGTAGATTTAAACGCGAATCGTGGCACCGACGGTACAAAACAGCGTTCATCTCATTGCAGGTAATGATTTAATTCGGTCGCCCGTGCGCAGCTCATCGTCAGCGAGCTGCGTCGGCCTTGTGGCGTGGTGGGCGTACCGCGTCTCGCCCCGCGAGACCCATCGAGTGGCATAGTTCACAATAATCTCAAGAACTCCCTTGTAAATTGTAATTGTAGAGAGTTGTTTTTTTTTAAATTCTGCGTATCTTTTTCTCGCAAACTCGAAAATGCCGTTGAAAAACATTTTTTTCTGATAGTTGCTCCAATAACTATTGTTTTACCTGAATTTGAATATGGTTTTCCCTGTAAATGATTTTGCAATTAATGAGGAACATTATGATAAATAAATTTATTTTGTGAGGATTGTATTTATTACAATAATTATATTATATACATCTTGCCTAAAATTCGTGTAATAATTACTTTTTTCAGTGTTTTCCTCGTGAGGCTCACAGTCTTCATCACTATTTGCGTCATTCGGGTCTCCGGTTATCGAAATCGTAACATCAGTCGCATTGTCAACTTCGTCGGACAATCCTAAAAATTCTTCGTTGATTTCATTATCAGTTACAACTATATCGGGTTAAAGAACATTTCAACCCGTCACATTTCTTACACAGTATTGTGCATTTTAATCCTAGTTTTTGACACGTACAATAAGATGTGCAACTACTTTTATCGCAAGAATAAGAAATAATTTCTAATAAATTCGGCCGCATTGGATTCTTCTTGCGCGGAATAGGCCTATTTATATTTTTTCCACCCCCCCCCCTCCGGGTCTTTTGAACGATTGCCTAGCCATTAACGCACTTGTAAACACGTGCGAAGTGAATGTTCGTTACATGCCTCAGCGGTTGGGGGAAGACAGCCCAAATTAAATTTACTTTTGAGGTTTGACTGTGTAAAACATAAATATCGGAATTCGTTCTAACAGCACTTATCCTTTTCTCGCGGTCCATATAACGTTATAATTATATTTTGTCCGGCTTCCTGTATCGAACTTTTCAACGCACTTGGATTATTTAAAATATTGGCTTTTTTCTTGAAACCATTAAAGTCACTCCTCAAAAGTTTTACTAATTTGGCTTTTCCCTGCTTACGTTGTATCTTAGGATATTGGAAACTATTGGAGGGATATAAGTTCGGTTCAATACTGTGGCGGCTAGGTTTTAACAAATAAACATTTTTCCTTGCTTGTGTAGTTTGTGTTAATATGACAAGTAATGGCAAGCGAATGGCTAGACTGGTTGTTCAACAGACCTAATGTTCATAGAACGATATGCATCATTCTTTCAGCCGTTATTTGAAAGGAATATTTTATTTTAATTTTCTATATTTTATTTACAAGTCCCAATGCTCCTCGCACGTCATGCCTACTACTCTCTCTCTCCACCTACTACTCTAGCTCCCTCTATGCGTCTCATCCCTTATTGGCTGCCGTCGTCCAGAAAGCAGTTTCGCCCACCCGGGCGCCAAATCTAAAATTCGTAACACCTAATGCAATGAGGGTGCAAAAAAGTAGAAATATGTTAAAGCCTATTCCGTGCAGGACGAATCGAATTCCGTCGAATTTAATAGAAATTATTTCTTGTTCTTGCGAAACCTAGGGTTAAAATTCACAATACTGTGTAAGAAATGTAATGGGTTGAATTGTATAAATGTTCTTGAACCCGAAATATATTTATATTTATTGTTCCATCTGTACAGCGTTGCTTTATACAGCCCTTACTACTAATTATAGCCTATTAACTAAATACAATAACCAACTAAAAACTAACCGACCCCTATTTTTTCTCTTTCAGTCTTCCCCATTCCTTTAAATATTCGCAAATCGCCCTCAACGGCGCCCCTCTTAATGTCTCTTTGGTCCATTGCTCTAATGCTTCCCCCTCCCTCCTCTCCAAGCGTCCATCCCCTTTACCCATTCCTCCTTTATCCTTCCTCTCGCTACCTCACATTCCCAAATGTGATCCAGGCTCTCATTTTCTTTGCCACAAATTGCGCATCTCCAGTCCTCGAAGCCCTTTTTTCCGACTTTCCCTACGTTTCCGCATCTTAGTCTGGCCCACTGTTCTTTTGCTTCCCCCCTATTTCTCTGCTCTCCCAATATTTCTCGCTCGCATCCTGTCTTTATCTCCTTGTACCAGGTGCAGTAGGACGACCTGTCGGCATTTACCCAGTCTCCTTGTTTGCCCTGTTCCTCTTTCCTTCTTGCTCCCTCGTTCAAACATTGTTCCACTCTCGCTGTGCCTCCTTCGTTTGTCCGCATCAGGTTGATTACCCTTTCGTCGCCTACCTCCTCCATCGCCTTCTTAAATTCTCTTCTCCATTTCGACGGTTGCCCATTCAGAATACCTCTTACTTCCTCTCTCAGGCACGCCTTCGGCCATCTCCCATCTTTCATTTTCCATATCTGCAAAATATAATTCCCTGCCCTTCTCGTTGCATCCACTTCCACACTCCTCCTCCCTGCTTCCAGCTTCCATAAAAAACTCGGCGTATTTGTTGCCACCCCAAGGGCCATTTTTACCAACTTCCCCTGTAGTTTCTCTCTCCTGCTCCACCCCCAAATCTCTACCCCGTACAGAGCCCCCGATTTTACCAGCGAGTCGAACAGCTGTAGTCTTCTCCTCAAATCATCCACCCTTTTCATTACCCCCAAACCGCGTTTGCCGCCTTTTGCGCCCTTGGCACCATATACCCCAAGTGTCTCCCCATCGTGTTTCTCGTTGAGAACCACAATCCCAGGTATTTGAATTCTCTGACTACCTCTATCTTCCCTCCCTTGTAACTCCATTCCTCCCCTTTTTTCCTCCGTCCGCCATTTCTGGACACCATGATCTTTGTCTTGAACCCAAAATAGTTTTAACTGATAATGAAATCGACGAAGAATTTTTGAGATTGTTCGACGAAGTTGACAATGCAACTGATGTTGCGTTTCCGATAACCGGAGACCCGAATGATACAAATAGTGATGAAGACTATGAGCCTGACAAAACAAAAATTATAAAACGCTAATTATTACTCGAATTTTGGAAAAACAAATATAATTGTTGTTATAAATAATATTCCTGACAAAATACAATTTATTTATCGTACCCTTACCAGT
This sequence comes from Netelia virgata, assembly GCA_951802705.1. NCBI lineage: Eukaryota > Metazoa > Arthropoda > Insecta > Hymenoptera > Ichneumonidae > Netelia > Netelia virgata. The sequence continues at coordinate 32,161,088 of OX637864.1, read as the reverse complement.
TAATTGCAAGATCATTTACAGGCAAAAGCATATTTAAATTCACGTAAAACAATAGTTATTGGGGCAATTATCAGAAAAAATTGGTTTTCAATGGCATTTTCGAGATCGCGAGAAAAAGATACGCAGAATTAAAAACAAAATAACTCTCTACGACCATTTATAAGGGAGTTATTGAAATTGTTAACAAAGTCGTTGGAGAGGAGCCGCGGGGCGAAGCGCGGTACCCCTACCCCGCCGCCCAGCCGCGCGACCGACGCTGCTCGCTGATCCGCGCGCGGACTTTGTGCGTGCGGAGCTTCGGCCGTGCGGAGATTGTTGCTCAACTATATAACATAGAAGGGGCCTTTGCGGCTTGGGAAATTCAGCTCGAAATGAGACTTAGTAGGTTAGTAGTATACCTTAAAGGTGTCCACCTAGTAAAGTAGTAAAGCGCACTAGCCAGAAGATTCTGAGAAAAAGCGCTCTAAAGTTTTACGCGCAGCCTGATATACTGGTCGATTTCTACACCATGCCAGAACAGCGAAGTGGCTGAGTTAGTAGCGAACTCGCTTGCCACCTGGACAATTCGGGTTCGTTTCTACCTTGGATAACTTTTTTAAAAATCGTTTTAAAAATTGTAACAACTTTTACATAAAGTTAATGACCTAAAAATCAAATTAAATCATAAATATTGATTTTATTTACGAAAGTACTGTTACAGCTAATAAAAATGTGAATTAAAGATAATATTTTATTTTTATAAAGTTGAATAATTTCAAATGCATTTTAATGGAGATAAATTAAAACATTAACTACTATTGTCATTAAACAGTTATTAGAAATTTTAAGATATTATAAGCTGTGGAGAGGTTAAAAATATTCGTTGTAAATTTAAGGAACCAATTTCTATGTGGAAGAGTAGAACTGTTGCCCTATTGTACATAGGTAGGTGGTCAAAAATTTTCCAGACCTTAACGGTACTAATCGACCAATGGTCCTTACCTGCGACAGTATTATATTTTAATTAGTTGTAACAATCATTTCATAAATAAAAAACAATTTATTTATTATTTGTTTCATAATATTTTGAGATCATTAACTTTATTTAAAAGTTGTTATGATTTTTTAAATAATAACAAAAAAAAGGTACCTAAGGTAGCATTGAATCCTCATTGCCCGCGTGGCAATCGAGTTAGTTACAAACTTAGCCACTTCGCCGTTCTGGCATGGTGTAGAAGTCGACCAGTATATCAGCTGCGCGTAAAACTTTCGAGTCCTTTTTGTCGGACTCTTCTGGCTAATGCGCTTAACTACTTTACTAGGTGGACATCCTTAAGTTATACTACTAACCTGCGAAGTCTCATCCCGAACTGAATTTCCCAAGCCGTAAGGTTCCCTTGATAGATCGATAAATCTTGCGGGTATCTCTTGGGGATAGTTTTTTGTAAATGATATATGAGTTTTGGAACGGTATGTTGATAAATGACCGATAACCGATGCAAAAAGCAAATAAAAAAATCGTTGTTCAATTGCTATTTGCCGCTCAACTAACAATGTCACGTGATTTTGGCATAGGACGTATTTTGTGCCGCACTACAATGGTGCGAAGCATATTTTGATAAAACCAATTCGAAGAAAAACTCAAGAAAACCGATTTAAAAAAATACTTTTTGGTGGCTAAAAACAGCTTTTTTTTACGAAAACTTAAGGGCATATTCCTGGAGTTCCCAATAACTTACAAAAAATTGGCGCTGCTCTCGTGTCTTTGAATAAAAGTCGGTGATATGTTTGTACATTCCGACTGGACTGGATATCGAGGTGGGGTGTACACAACTCAGGACCATACGAGAGCATCGAGCTGTTCACGCACAAATGAGCCAAACCAATACGATTTTTTTCAACAAAATGTTCATTTTTTACTAGATGTTATTTCTTGCTTTTACGCACGTTCACATCCTGAGTCGCATGTTCCCCGAACTAAACACAATTTTTAGACCAAAAACTTCGATAATGGTACCGACATTGACAATTACGAGGGACAAAATTAATACGTTGTTGCGAGATACCCCGATCGACGTGGACGCACTGGACACGGACGACCACGGGAACTACGCGATAACGAACGATACGAACAAATTAAACGCGATCGGGGCTCACTTCGCAGCAACGTACACGCAAAATGACGCACTTGGACAACCAGGGCTGCGCAATCGGGTACAAGACAGAGTCGACGCGCTACGCGCCGAGATCCGACGTGATCGCGACGCTAACGCTACATTAACGACGTTTACAGACGCGAATGCGGCCGACTCGCCGACGCAACTCGAAGATACGACGGAGAATTATTTCACTTCGTACACGAAGTTACGAGCCTTATTTAAACGAATGAACGCCAAACATTCAGCGGGCTTCGACAAAGTTTCCAATCACGCTATCAAGCACGTACCACTGTCGACCATCAGACGTCTCAGCGTATTATTCAACAATGCGCTGAATAGCGGATATTTCCCGCGTGATTGAAAGCACGCTCGAGTAATAGCGTTGCATAAAAAAGCTAACGATCTTTCAAATCCCTCTAATTTCCGACCGATAAGCCTTCTGCCGAATGTCAGCAAATTACGATTTTAAACACGAATATAGGAGCTGTCTGCTCGTCGAATAATATCATCCCTAATAATCAATTTGGATTCAGGTTTCGACATTCAACATTGCACGCTATTACGAAGCTTACGTCCGACGTGTGTTGGGTACTCAACAATGGTGAGTGCGTCGGAGCCTGCCTGATCGATTACGAGAAGGGGTTCGACACGGTTTGGACAGACGGTCTGATATTTAAATTAGTAGAGTACAATTTCCCGATACACATGACGATGCTGATTTATGACATGATTACCAGACAGACATTCGCTGTTACAGACCCCTCGGGAAAATTGAGCAAAGTATTTCAAGTAAATAACGGACTGCAGCAAGGGACGGTAAATTCACCAATTTACTTAACATTTATAACAGCGACGTTTTACGTAATTATCCCGATACATGCGACAAAAAATCTATTGCGTACGCCGACAACCTGATTATTTACAGAATCGGACGTAAACCGTCCGAAATAAATAGACGACTACAGAAAGACTACGCCAAAATAAAAACACACAGTAACGACTGAAAGTTAAAAATAAATGCGGACAAATGCGAAACGATAGTTTTCAATCCGAGAATTGGAGACGCAAACCATAACACTAAGACCTATTGGCGCCTGTTCAACGTGACGGACAGAGACAAGAATCGACAATTTTGTAATTAAACTCGCAGGAAACCACTACGCGACGATACGCGGCGATACGCGACGTCACGGAAAACGGACTGATAAACGGTCACTTCTACCCCAACGCACTATATAACGTAAAAACATTACATACATGCAACGTACCACCCGAGACATTTATATATCTTGACGCCCTCGGATATCTGCAGAATAGTGTTTCGACATTCAAGCAACACAAAAATTGTATACGATAAAGATCTCGATATCGGTGCCTCCCTGCAGATACTCGAGGGCAATACCCGCACGAGACCTCAAAGACCGACACAAAAAAAATATAAAAAAATACTGGTGGTTCGCACCCGATGACTGACATTTCAGTTGTTTTTTTTTGCATTCGAGCAAAACATTCACGCATCATTGACCTCCATTATTTCATCTCTCATACACTCACCTCATCACTCGCACGCTTTTGTACCATATATTCTCACATTCTCGCATCATTCGCTCATCCACTCATTCATTCATTCATTCATTCGTTCATACATCATTCATCCTTGCAATAGCTTTATATAGAATCACGTTATATCGTGCACATTCATCCCATTCGCATATCATTCATCCATTACAATAGTATCTTTTACGCATAATTATACCATATTTGCACATTAATCTCAATCATGCTCTTTTCTGCTTTGAGACCGATATTCCTTTTCTTTCACTTATTTTTGAATATCCACCCGACGCGGCCACGGTCCGTCGGCTGTCGGGGCTTTTTTGAAGATAGATTTTATTTACCACTTTTTGGGCGCCAGTCAGTTTATGCGATACTGACAAACGAGAATTTATCTTGACAAATAAATTGAGAGCTGAGACCGCTCAAGGGAGAGTTCCGTTGGAGGACCGTGTATAGGAAAGCCTCGCGAAATCAACGAAAGACTCAGTGATTGGCCGGAAACGATAAATTTTTTGTACTTACAATACTAGTTGACAAAATGGGGTTGTTAGTAGTCGTGGATGTCTGGACACCCCCGTCGTCCACGATCTATGTCTTCCCGTTGGACAAATTACGATGACACACTGTCGAATTCTCCACCACCACAGGATTGTGCACGAAGACCGTCACACAAGTTTGACAAATAATTCTAACACCCGTATAAAACCATTAGTACGTTCCCAGACGTTCGTACTCTTATACAGTAAGGACTCCATTTTGGATGTCCGTACGGTACCAAAGCCGATACGAGACTCTCGGATTTATTCGGCAAAATCATCCTTGATCAGGATCGATAGACAAAGGGGTCGGCGGGGGGTGCCGACGGTTGACCGTCGCGCTAGTGTCAAGAGTTTTTCCGTCTCTTGTCGTCGAAAATCGCCGAAAAGCGACGGAGCGTGACGAATTCAGTCAACGCACGACGTCGGAGACTGTGAATTGTATAGGGCGCTCCGACGACACCCGACATCGCGGGCTCTTAGGATGTCGAGAGAAAATCTCCGGTAACAGCTTGCACTTTGTTTTCTATACAGAAGCACGATCATTCATCATCGTCACACTCATCTTCATTCATCGCACATTCATCTCATCTCATTCGATCGTTCGCCTGTATAAATCTCATCAATATCACCGCCATATAGTTCTCGCTCTCTTCTTTATTTATCTCTAGTTTATATCTCTTTTTTTTATCCTGTCAACCTAAAAGGTGCAGTTATGAAGCATTCTGCACCTCATAAAAAATAAAACATTGTACAAATAACTAGGCTTAAGGCCGTTTTTCACACAAAACACGAAAACGAACTACACACGCAAACAACGCGCTACACGGAATATAACAATGAGAGCTCGAGGAAGAGCCATTTGTTTATCAAAAATTTATAAGATTGTCAGCTACTGTTTACTGACCACTGCTATTTCCACTGTATATTCTTTATGTTTTGGCTGAATAAACAGATTCTTAAACTAAAAAAAACATCCTGAGTCAATTTCCGAATGCACAGTACCTTTACTATCGTTGCAAAATATTGGTTGAAGCAGTGAATTGTATTGTTTCGAATATCGATAAACCCAAATTTGCATTTTGCGTTACCGTTCTAAAGGTATCAAATGTCGATTTCAGAAACTGCGTGCATTGATTTGCATTAAATGAGGAAACTCGGTTTAAAACGCTGAAATAACGACAATTTTTGGGCATCTTTTTAAGAACGAATAATAAAACCAACCCTTTCAAAACTTTAGATTATTTATGCTACGTATGTTCAAACAATATAACATAATGATTTCAAATACAAATAATTACTTTAGCATTAAATAAATTGCACTTGAGTTTCGTATCTCCCTGGGGGAATTGTCATTTGGCTGTAAATGTAAAGCCACTGTTAAGACCGTGTTTGCGGGCTTAATTATTTATATGTTATTTTTTATTATTAATTATAATGATCTTGCTCGAGTATGTCAGGCCTCGGTGCATGGATCTCTGTCCTATTTTCAGCGGCGTGACGCACCTTACCTTGTAGTTGCAGTCGTCAGTGACTTGCTGATGATGTTGTTGAGCCTGGAGGGTCGGAATGTCAAAGAAATAACGTCCTTGCTGATCTTGGTCTCGACTTGCCGGGTGTTAGGCGGGTTATCTTTATTATGTTCTGATGATACACTTATGATACACTTATACCCTTACGGGGGTCATGTGTGTGTGTTACGCGCACAACATATGTCGCGGGGCTAGCGCCTCGCGTCGTGCTGAGTCGGCTTGTAAGATGATATAGAATTCTGGGGCCGACTCTATAGCGTGTGAGGAATATGTATAAATGTTATCTTGGGATAACAGTTATTCTCGATATATTCCGTCGCGTAATGCCGCTAAGGTAATTATCGCGTAACGAGATTATATCGAGCCACGTTAAGTGCCGCTAAGGTTTACTTAATCGTACAGAGTTCTTAACCAGTGCTTTTGGGTTATTCAAGGGTTTTCCCCGACACTCGCTATCACACTCGCGAGAATCTAAGTGCGCGAGTAGCCTTGCCGCTAAGGAACGAGTTGCAGATAGGCCGATTGATACGTCTGTTAGGACGAAGCTATCAGTTAAGACTGCCAAATGCTCGGTCGGTTGAAGACCTCGGTACCTTAGGGTTTCGGCGATGTAGAGTCGCGTGGGGGTAACCGGGAAGTGTTGGGTTATGGATTGAGAAATCAATTCTTTGATATTTAGTTGATTTCTCAATCGACAATCGCTATTTCGAGGAATGTTGACGGTGCACCATCAGGTTAGACACCTTTGTCGAATCTGTCGACGCAGTTTCTGGAGTTTCGACATGTGAGTTCAAACACCACTGCGGAACTTGATGATGCGGGCGAATTCGCGGGTTCATTGGCCGGTTGGCTTGGTCCGTAACACCACCAATTTTCGTTTGAAACAAAAAAACGGAATATGTAATAAATTTATATAAAATTCTATAGTCCATGATATAGCAGGGGGCCCTTACAGGCTGTCACTCACGGATTTTGATACGTTGTAGAGGGACCTACCCTGAGTTCCTGAGTAAAGGGATTTTATACAACGCTCTTTAGCTTTCGAGAAAAAACGTTCGAAAGTTTAGCTCGTAGCTATTATACCGGTACGGTTGCACGTTTGTCGAACCAGCAGGCGTGGCCCAGTGGGCAAGGTTCCCGGCTCTGACGCTTGAGGTCCAGGGTTCGAGTCCCGTGATGGCGTTTTTTTTCACAAAATATAAATAAATTCGATGGATTCTGCAAAACCGTCTAATTATTTATTTCTATTTTATATATTTAAAAAAGCTTTTTTTTCATTTTAAAAATTTTTTACTTTCCATTTTTTTTAAAACTATTTATTATTATTTTATTTTTCATGCAGAACAACTGCATTTTCTTTTACAAGAAACTGCAGTTTATTTTTTTTTCATTATAATATACAGGTTTTTCTTACTCGCTATCACTGTGGTCGCTTGTTACATCAGAACAATATTGCGGGTGGTATTTGTCGCAAAAGCAAGCAAAACACAAGACCAAAGAGCAACGCGCGCATTGTACAAAAGCTATGGCCTTGCAGGTGCACGAAGTTTTGAGCAGCGTTGTTGGAAAGCATACTTGATTGACATTTAAAAACAGCGGTCTTTCCTCAATTAACTTCGATGCAAACCACGCATATTTAATCATCGGCGCGAAAGCAGGTGCGCTTGACTGATGAAGAATCAAAGAATGATTTTGTATAGAATCTTCCCTTGACGCAATTTCTCTGTTATTTTTTAACAAATCGAGAGCATTTTGTATTTTTTTTGTGAAAAATTTTACTTGCCGGTAAAAATATACATCGCATGGTTGGCAAATCGGCGTGCACTTGGTCGGTATAACTTTAATACTGCATGTACATGCCTTCTTCTCGTCTACAAAGATGTGATCGTAAAGCGTTTGATCAGTTTGCCCTCCCCACGAATCAATAATGAATAGAATTTTTTTTTTCACGTAGCGAAGAATGAAAGATTTCAAGAATTCTTTATACAATTGTTTTGGAAACTTCCCTGATTTTGTGCAGGCCACAATAACATTTTTGAATTTATCAGTCAACGCGTTGACCTTTTTTTCACAATCGGACCAAATCTTCCTGATGGCTCCTGCATGCATGAAAATACGAAAGGAAGTATCGTTCCTGACGCAGTTAATGCGTACTGTGCCGTGAAGGAATGACTAATTTACTTTAAATCTTTTTTGTTAACAAGAACGGTTTTTGCTCCTTGTTCCGCAAGCGACCTGTTGTAAGTTGACTGATATTGGCAGTCGGTTTGGTCGGTATTAATGACACAATCAAGCTCAAAGTCGGGGCTTACTATTCTTGTTTGGATTTGAAATTCTTCGACAGCAGCGAAAACTTCCTCCATTGTGGCCAATTCCTTGGAGCTGACAAACTTCGTGATTTTCCGCTGTCTGATCCTGGGATTTCTTTTGAATTTTTCGACCCAAGACTGCAAAGACTGGCGTCGTTTAGGCAGACGACGCCAGTCCTCCAACGTCACCTCAACGTCCGAAAAGCCATTAGGCTTTGTGGAGCAAAGGGGTAGGGTACAAGTGGGGATGAGGAACGCAGGTAGCGAACCCGGCTGGAGTATATGAAATAACGGCCCGACCATTTTAAAATTCATATTATAATGAAAAACAATAAACTGCAGTTTCTTGTGAAAGATGTTATGCTTCCTCTCTTCTTTTTTCTGTGTGAAAAATAAAATAATAATAAATAAATTAAAAAAAGAAATGGAAAGTAAAAAATTAAAAAATTTAAACAAATCCAAATAAATCAAATAATAATAAATTATTAGACGGTTTTGCATCATCCATCGAATTTATTTATATTTTGTGAAGAAAAACACGCCATCACGGGACTCGAACCCTGGAACTCGAGCGTCAGAGCGGGGAACCTTGCCCACTGGGCCACGCCCGCTGGTTCGACAAAGGTGCAACCGTACCGGTATAACAGCTACGAGCTAAACTTTCCAACGTTTTTTCTCGCAAACTAAAGAGCGTCGTATAAAATCCCTTTACTCAGGTACTCAGGTAGGTCCCTCTACAACATATCTGAGACTTATCAAAATCCGTGAGTGACAGCCTGCAAGGTCCCCTTGGAAGAAAATTTGTATAATTAGTGCTTGTTAAAAAAAGGCAACGATTGTGTGAAAACAAATTTCCACTTTTTTGTGTGAACAAAATTGTTAATGCGGGCCCTGCTTTAGAACGCATAAAAACGCTGTTTTTGGGGGATTTTGTTAGGATAGAAAGAAATAACTCACCATAGCGAACTTTTTCGTATAATTGCGAGTATATTTAGAGTACAGAGTACAAAATCATTTTTTTTGTATGCAAAAATATTAATATATACACGTTTTATGTGCATATTTACACAAAGCCTCGTTATTTAAGTCTCTCAGGTGTGGGAAAAGTGGAGTTCGTAATGCTTGTCTGACAAGGGGAGAATAAGGTAATGGCATTTTTAAAATTTTTGCCACTTATGGTACTGAAAGGTGAGCCCTCGAATAACAATTCCCTAAAGCCGTTCAGACAGTTACTCATAATTTTTCGAGAAAATCGACATTGAAATTTTCCGAGCGAAAATTTCAAATCGTCACTCGCGGTGAGATAGTTTTCAACAGCCGGCGTGGCTAACCGGGAGCGAGCGAGTTTAGTAAGCGGACAGTCTGGGGTTCGATTCCTGCTGTGGGCACTTTTTTTTCATTGATTTTTGTTTTTCCAATACGTATACCCAGGTTGTTCACGTCTAAAATTATTGGAATTTAGGCTTGTTAACTAACAATATTTGTGATAAATTGAATTTTGGTATAAAAACGACGAACGTCGGGTAGACTATAAATATATCGTTTATTTTACATAAAACATAGAGCAAGAAAAAGTACAATAACAATAATAATAATAATAATTAAAATAAGAAAATTTGAAATCTTAAATGATAACCCCTATTTTTTATCGCATATTCGGATTCTGAGTCGAAAGCTACGCATGATTTGTCCGAACATTGTTTTCGATTCGCAATAGATGACGCTGTAATCGTAAAAAATGGAACAGAAACCAAAAGAATAAAAAAATAGAGAAACACGTATTTAATATTTTTCGACGGGCTATTTAATGATGTCACGCCCCCCCCCTCCCCCCACCTTGTGGGAGGGGGAGGGGTTAATAAACTACTTTTAGTGTAACCCAGGAACAACGACGTGGACGTAGTGGTTTTCTGTTCCCTTCGGGGTGTTTGATTAACGTGAGTCCCCTTGCCTCTCTCTGTTCAAGTAAATGTTCGAAGTGGTGACCTTCAACTTCCATACATTTGTCGATCCTTGTTTTACAGGAATGAATCAGGAATGCTTGTGCCCATATTAATAGAGACGTACTTCTCAGTTGTGTACGATCGTTAGATCGTTAGAACGTTAGATCGTTTTTACAATGCTTCTATTCCCTATCCTTTACTTTATGCCGCCTACTTTTCATTGTTGTCCCGGCTGCAGCCGGTTCACACTCTACCTTGTACTCGTGTATCGCATTTGCCACGGACGGAGGGAAACTGCAGAAGACTTCCGCCGATACAGGTCGGTACCTTCCAAGTCTCCCCCAGTGGTAATGCGAGTAAACTCAAGCACGACCACCAGAGTCGCCTAGGGGCCGCGGTACCTCCTCAGCTGTGATACGATGGGCCACCAGGTGCCCGGTCAAGGCGTCACCATCTGTGCGATAAGAACCGCCTTGCGGGAGCACCAAAGCCGAACACCGACGACCCATCCATCACAAAGAGGTTTTTGTTGGAAATTTGTTTTGCTGGGATGGGAACCGCCAGAATTGCAAAAAAAAAAAACAGATAGACAAATTATTTCCATTAGTGTCGGGTGCAGGGATCGAACCCAGGTCCGCTGCGTGCGTACCCAGCGCCTTATCCACAGAGCCACTGCATTCCGACTTTTTTTTCGTATTCAGCGCATCAAAATATGTAAGAAAACACCCTCCAGTCGTTGACGAAATTTCTAACATAGGCCTTTACGTTTCAGACGGGTCTGCTCGAAATATCGACCACTGGTTTAGTCGGGCACTCCACGTGACAAATTCATTGATATTATGCACAAATTTCGTGTAAAATAAAAGGTCGATTTCTACGTAAAAATCCCCGTCCTTAAAAGATTAAAAGAAGTACGAGCGATTAAAGACAGAAAAGATAAAAAATTCCATCGTTTAAACCAGGTTCCCGCCTCACCTTCGCCCTTGTATAACTGTATATATAATATATTTATGATTTTTTCACTAGTAGAAACGCAATAATTGTAACAACCCGGATACGTGTCTATTTCAGTTTGGAGACTTCATCAGAGCTGGTCGAAACCCGATGTGGTCATTTATTTTGCGCTATATGCATTCAGAAAATATTAAGCCGGTCTGAGAAATGTTGCCCAGTCTGCAAACTTGTCCTGACACGAAGAAACATTTCGTCCGGCTCACAGATGAAATTGTGCTCACTACTATTGTCGGAACTTATTGAAGCAATCCATGCCGACACTGATATTGATAGTAAGTATAATTATTGTAAGTATGTATATTAAGTATAATTATTGTAAGTATATGGTTTTCAGAATCATTACTGAGTTACGGTTCTCCATCATCGGGAGCTTGTCTTGCGGTATGTTTTATACATAAAATGGATGTTGGTTCTAAAAATGTTCTCAACCGCCGTTCAATTGATACGGACGTATAAATAGCAAGCAACAGCGAAATATAAAAGAGCAAAAATTCACTTTTACGCAGTGTTTCCTGAATTTATTTTCAAATTTGCAAAGATTCCGATCTGGATCGGTGACTTTTCCAAATGTACGTTAGATCCTTCATGTGGGAGTCTTCCTACATCTGAGAAAATTACAGAGGCGTATCGTGGGCAAGTTTGCAGTTATATCGCATCAAGGAAGTAATAAATGGTCCGTCGGTTTATTTTCGTCAATCAATGTTTGCATGATTTTCGTGATTATTAACTGCCAGTCGTTCTCAATGTTTATTTACATTATTACGTGAATATGGAGGTAACAAGTCATACCACACGGGTCCAATAATATGTACGCATTCTCAATGTTGATTAACACGGCAAATTAGTCAGTGATATACAAATGAATTTAAGGGCAGGGTAGGGTTAAAAAAAAATTGTTTTTCGATGTTTTAAAATTTTTAACTGAAAGCATAATATCTCAAGAATATTGTGTCTAAATTTCAAGTCGATCGAAGCAAAATGGACGACGTTATGAGTATTTTTATACTTGCCTGAATTTTCTGAATGGCAAAACGCTGCAGCTGATAATGCATTGGATTCGATTAAACACACGTACAGTGCTCTTGCCAAAGATGTTTTGGATGCCATCAAGCCCATCTATGAAGATCTGAGCAAAGATGCCCTCCTAGAGCCATGTGTCGGAGGCTTTACGCAGAACAACAATGAGAGTTTGAACCAACTTATTTGGAAAATCTCACCAAAGCACGTGGGTGGACGTGCTTTGGTGAGAGACCACATAAGCTGTCATCGTTCAGATTGCAGCTTATGTGGCAGCCTGTGTCTTCAATGAAGGTTCTTTTGCTTTACTAACCTTCATGCAAGAAATGGGAATCAGTAGTGGACCAAACGCTCGTGAGTGGGGGCTATCATCTGACTCTATGCGTATAGGCCGAGCAGATCAGGAAGCCGAAAAACAGACGAAAGAAGGCAGGATTCGTCGTAGACAAGAGCAAAAAGATGCTTTAGACATCCTGGATGACAGCAACATCCTTTATGGACCTGGTATCGATGATTCAGTGTGAGGTAAGTCGATAAAACTCACTTACGAACGTTTCATCTCAAATTTGTTAGTTTCAAAACTTTAAAGCGTTTTTCCCACAACTCACATTTCAAAGTCGGTGCCCATCATAACTTCAAAACTACTGCACCGATCCTTTTGAAATTTTGCACACTATTTCTGTACATAATTTACGAGGTAACGCTGGAGAGTTTTTTTTCCAAATTTGTTTATATTTTTCATTTTCTAACAACAAATTAACCGATTTTTTCGCTCAAAATCGCGTGTTTCCCTTTAAAGTGTTCCAAAAATTGAAAAATTTAAGTTTCGAAAAACCCCCCCAGCGTTACCTGGGGAAAGTCCTTATCTAACGATATAACTTTGATTTTTTGATTTCAGATGATCCAGCACGGAATTATGATGGGCACCGCAATTCAACTTTTTTTCGAGACGCTTGACAAAAATTGCTGCCATCGCCGTATTTTTTAATATTTCTTCGTGAATATTGGACACAATATTCTTCGAATGTCACAATTTAATGTACCATTGGTTTAAAGAAATAGATTTTAACCGTTTCGTCAAAAAAAATCATAAAAATGTGACTTTTTTCACACGAATTAACCCTACCCTGCCCTTAAACGAAATCGCTCCAACGCAGTACACAACTAAACCAGCAAACCTCCCTTGTTAATCGCAATCTTCGTGAGAATTACTGAAACGTTTGAGATTTAATTGATTTCCACTTTTCCAAAAAAGCTTTTCATTGCTTCAACTTATGTAATCACTGACGATCGAGTCAGAACCGTCTGCACAAATGGGCTAGGTGACAAGCGTGTTGATGCCAAATCTGGGACTAATTTACAAAAAATTTGGTTCTATTTATTAAATTAATTTATGAATCCAGTTCATGAACAGTGTCGCGCGATTTGTTTTCTTCTAACTACAACAAAATACTGGTGAAATGTATCGAAATATTTAATATTATCTTTGTTGCAGTGGGAGTCTGTCTAAAAATGTCCTGTGAAACGAGAAAATCCATTCTACTTACGAAAAATTCCAGCGAAACTATAAAGCCATGTAATCAAATGGCGCAATGCGGCGGAAAAATCACGCTGAACGCTGGTAATTTCACTGTTCAGAAGAAACAGAATAAACGAAAGCTACGTGCCGATGGAATTGTAGACAGCTCCGTCACATCAAATGATCGTTTAGCACCCCAATGTGCATATGGGGAGCTATATGTAAACAACAAACTCTTACAAAACTTCCATACATATAAAGTTAACGATAATATCGTTGAAAATCAAAGTAATGACGATTGTAAAACTAATGCGAATAATATGAATGAATGCAATCAAAAGTCGCTAGGACTTATTAATATTGTCGAGTCACGATATAATGCTTGTGAGACTATATACCACAGGAAAATATTAAATAATACACACAAAAGAACAGATACTGTCTCTTCACATGGGAACGTTGTACCAGAGATTGCAGCTACTGATATGAAAATTACAGAAAAAACTGGAAACATCCCAGAAATTTCGCACAAAACAGATACACAATTGGTTTTTGACAAGAACAGGGAAGTATCAAATATACTTACAACTAATATTGAACTACACAATCTGGGCACAGATTGTGACAATGCAAATACAGCTTTCAAGGCCGGAAGACGCCTCCCAGCCAATGAAATAAACTATATGATTCCATTTGAGAAAGTCAGATTCAAAAAACTTGGACATTTGTTCAAACCGAACAAGAAAAATGTGTCTTTTCTGTACTTCGGGGCAATAAAACATCATGACTCGAACTCTTCTGTTATGCGTAATCCTGCTGATGTTTCTGAAGCATTATCATCTTTTCACGTAAGTGACGAAATTCGTAATGAATCTTCGTCAATGGATATACATGGCTCTAAATCACGTGCTATGACAAAGTGTGATCCGTCTTTACATTTATTGAAACCGTGCACTGCAGAGACCTCAACGGCAATCATTCGACCTACGCATTCATCTGATCACACTGTTGAGGCGGATCAGAGACATGAAAATCATAAAAGGTCCAATGCTTGTAAAATCCAATTGGCTTCAATGGTTCAAATGAGCTCATCACACATCCGTTCTAACAATCCATATCAGTCAGTAGAATCCAGGCCAAAAGCTTTTCTAATTTCCACACCGTCGCTGCAACTTTGTCGAGAAAGCAGTAAAATTTGTCTGGAACATAAAGTATTAAGACATACTTCACCGAAGTCTCCAGATAGATCAGAAAGATCAAAAGAACAAACAGTATCAAGACAAACTTCACCGAAGTCTCCAGAAAGATCGCCGGCAGAAAAATGCACATTGACACTACCGTTTAAAGTGGGTAGGAAAAGAAAACGATCTGAATCTCCGAGTAAGTATTCAGATCTTTTACTCGATTCACACACAAAAAAACAGATTCCGTGTACGGATGACAGTTTGAAAAAGCGGCCCGGTGTATTTCAAGACCAAGTATGTACATCCAGACCCTTTTCTCGACAAGATCATTCTTCAGATATAGTGATATCGTCACACCTGGCGGTATCTCAGATCAGGGAATGCGCACCTATGCATGATTTGAACTCTTCACTTCGGGCTAATATCGCACATAAATCGTGCGACATCGTATCCAACTCACAGAACAGTTTTGATTGTACGACTGTTGAAGTTCTGATTGGTAAAAGATGCAGTCACCAATCGGTTACAACCGAACAGAGTTCAACATATCGTGAGCCGCAGAAACATGATGAAATAATTCCATTACAAAAACCGATGTTGGATATGACCACTGAAGAATTATTGTCGAAACAGTTCAAAACCGACTTATTTTGTAAAAACAAATCCGCAATTACGGTCCAATCTAATCGATCGAAGGATAAACAGGATGCGCTTGATGTATGTGAGGAAAACATTCCGGATTCTTCGCACATAACTGAATGCTCATCACTACTCATCCAGCAGCAACGTGGCGTATCGATATCGGAAATGAAAGTAAGTTAATGTAGTGTATTTGTGTCTTGGGAGAACAGACAGTCAAAGTAACTTTAAAAACCTTTCTATTTGAACTTTGTACATGTAGTGTCTCGAAATTTTCGCCACGTGGAGAGCTGTATTTGTGGGTAATCATGAGCAAAGGCCTCCTCAATTCGGGGTTTTTCTTTAAGGAAGGTCTTTAATCTTTGACCATTTGTGAATTTTTAGCCAAACCAATGAACTCTGAATTTATTATCACATATATCTCCGCTTAAAAGATATGTTAGCGGTTATCTTGTCTCTCAGACAACAGCTGTTGCTACAGTCAGTCTTGGCTTATAGCGGAGTTAAGCATGATGTCTAAAATATTAGGTGTAGTAAAAAGATAGGATTAACTGTTTATTTGGGATGACATTAATAATACAACTGAGTACTTAATGGCATTTAATGATAATTGAGAACTGTTCCACCTCGTATATTCGTTCTCGTATTTGCAGCGTTCTAATCTCTTTCTCTTTTCTCACTATCGTCCGTGACTATCTTCTCATCCACTTACTCCGGTCGATCACTCTCTATATCCTTCTTTTATCCTGTTATCTAAACTTTTCTATTTGCCTACACCGACCTCTGGCGTACCCCCGCGTCAATTAATCTTTCTCGCCATACGACCTCTCGCTTTCAGTTCTCACCCACGACTCTCTCAATTCTTTTCTTTATCCTTTCTTGTCCCTCTTATTAATTGCTTTGTTCCCATAACCGCCGTGTCGCGTTTTTCACTTGTCATCTACGCTATCTGCGACTTTCGTCGCTCGCAGATAGAGCGATTATGACGGTTTTTTAATCGACAGAGCTTCAGAAACTCATCCGTTTCTGAAGCTCTGAAGCTTTTTTATTCTTTCTTGATTGAGGTGTACATTAACCAATCGGTTTAGGTTTTTGTGGCATGATTAATTTGACATTCGCTGTCCAATGAATTATGCCACCAAAACGAAAAGCGTAATCAAATACACTCATTTGTTTTAAATATATATATGTAGGATTTAATACCGAAATACGAATAAAATAAAAATACTTGGTGTATAACGTTGAAATACGTTTTATTGAATATGGGAAAATAATAATAAGAGATATAATAGATTGGTTGACATAACACGTCCTTTCGTCAACGCTCCTTGACTTAAACTCTAACTCTCCATGCCAACTCTTACTGTCCTTTGTCCCGAACCTTCTTTTATCTCAATGCCTACTTGATATTTTAAATATCCCATTCCTAAATATATGTATATCTGTCGATTGAGTCGTTAAAACAAATGAGTGTATTTCATTTCGCTTTTCATTTTGGTGGCATAGTTCATTTGACAGCAAATGTCACATTAATTATATATATATATATATATATGAGGTATTCCACGGGAGATCGGCCATCAGACTGCTGACCCCTCTTCGATTTTGACAAACAAAAAATCCCTCATAGTACCTAATGAAAAGAGCAAGGCATGAAATTTGTAGATTTTTTTCCCCATTTTTTGTTAAGTTATGAATTTTTGAAAATTCTTAAAAAAGAAAATCAAATGCGAATAACTCCACAACAAGACATTTTAGTAATGTTATAAGTGTGTCAAATTATGCAAATAACGAACAAATTATTTACAAATTTCTCGATGTTTTTTGTTGATAAAATCAAATAATATCATGTACGTTACCGATTTTTTTCAATTTTTTGCGAATTCCTCTTGCGATTTCGAAAAAATCTAGACTAGTGTCATCGTGGAATCTCGACATTTACTAGTTTTTTTTTTCAATATTTTGAATATTATGGGAAACTCGAAGTTTCAATGAAAGTCAATCAATATAGTAAGAGATTGAGATAAAAACCATTTGTTCTTGACAATAATAATTTTATTCATGTTTTTATTCAATTTTTGGTTCAAGATGTTGAAGGATTCAAATTTGTCTAAAGGTGAACAAATTTTCACGAGATTTTCATTATTCATACTTCATTCGTTATATCATAGTCGACCGTGCGTATCCACCTTCTTCTATTTGGTTTATCATGAATGCATGACTAAACATCCGCATATGAAAATTGACGTGTTTGAAAATGTGGTTTGCCAGCGGCAGCCGCTTCGCCGCTTTGGGCAGCACTTACTGGGCGCTTGCACTTATTCGCCAGTTCGAATGGGCATCGAGACCAAACAATTTACCAAATATCATGGTCAAGTTTTCATCTCAAGAGGATTACGAAGCTGCCTAAGTACGTTTGGAATCACAAGTCAAACAATCCAAGAGGATACCACGAACGCAACAAATACATTGCATAATCCCCGGAAATAATCAAGATCTCAATGTAAAAAAATGATCATCTTCCGACAATTTTGAATCTCTCAAAATCTTAAAACCATAAATTCGCGAATAACGTTATTGTTGTCAAGAATAAATGGTTTCTAACTCAATCTCTTCCTACATTGATTGACTTTCATTGAAATTTCGATTTCCCCATACTTTTTATAATATTGAAAAGAATAGTAAATATCGAGATTCCAGGATGAAACTACTCTAGATTTATTCGAAGTCGCAACAGAAATTCGAAAAAAAATCGGTAACGTCATACTTGATGTTTTTTGGTTTTATAAAAAAAAAAACATCGAGAAATTTGTAATTTTTTCGTTATTCTTTTTCTAAAAAGCAGTTTAGGACGCATAATTTAAAGCACTTATAACATTACTAAAATTGTATTGTTCTGGAGTTATGTGAATTTGAATTTTCTTTCTCAAAATTTTCAAAAATTCATAACTCACGAAAAAATGGCGAAAGAAATCTAAAAATTTCATGACTTACTCTTTCCATTAAGTACTATGAGGGAAAAAATGTTGATCAAAATCGAACGGGTCGGCAGTTGATGGCCGATCTCCCGTGGAATACCTCATATGAGGCATTCTACGTAAAATCAACCAGTTTTTGCTGAAATCTTTATATGTTATACTGCCCCACTAAAAATATTTTTATAATTTTTTTCAAATTTGTTTACCCAACCGAAAAAAGCTATGAATTTTAAAACGCTCATAACTTTTCCAAAAATTAGTTATTCGAGACTTTTTTTCAAATTTTTCGTTTTTAAACGCACTTTTCAAAAAAAGTATTTAAGCCATATTCTATGAAATTTTTCATTTTTTTAGAGAACAATATCAATATCTCAAAAACCCTACTTTTTTTAAAAAATTGTTTTTCATCTTTGATTTATTCTGAGTTTAATGCCACAAGATTCATAAGTTTTTCAGAGAAAAATATCAATTTTTCGAAAAACCCTATTTTTGATTTTTGTTTTTGTATTAAAATTTTTGTTTTAATTCTGAGTGTAACGCCGTAAGATTCATAGATTTGTATTTCTAATTTTTTCGTAATCTAACATTGTTTCGCCTTATCCTATTTATCTTGTCTTATTATTTTTTATATACTCCTTTCTTCTCTCATTTTGACTTCCATTGACTTCCTTTGACTTCCGTTTCCACTTTATTCTCTCCAATCGTTCTTTCATTCGTACCTTCTTTCTGTGTTTCTCCCCTGTCTTTTTCTATTTCTCTACCTTTCCTCCCCTCATCCATTCCTTTCATCCACTTCTCTCCTCCTCCTCTCTCGTCTAGTATTTCTCTCATCCTTTCTCCTATTCCTCTCTGTTCTTCCCTCTCTCCTCCGCTTTTATTCAGTATGTGTTCCCATGTTTCTTCATTCTCCCCGAATATTTTGCATCTTTTCTCCTCCTCTGTCTCCCAGTAATGCCCTCCTCTCATTTCGTTCCCCAGTCGGTATCTCGCTATCTTCCTATACTTTTCCTCCTGCCATCCTGCTTTTAGGTATCCCGGTAATCCCTTCGTTACTATTTCCCTGTACCATTTCTTGTAGTTCGAATTTACTCTTCTCTCCCATCTCTCCTGCGCCTGCCCTTCTGTCGTTCCTTTCTACCTCTTCATACGTGTCCTGTCTCTCTCCCCCTTCCTCTCATTCCCCTCGTTTGTTCATCTTTTTCCTCCCCTTTTCCCATTTCGTTATTCCTTCTCCTTCTGCTCTTCCTTCCCTTTCTTTTATCTCTTTCAGACATAGCCTCGCCAGTTTGCTCCCTTTTCCTGCTGCTAATTTGTCCTCATACCGCCACGCTCTTCTCCCTGCCCTTATTTTCATTTTCTCCCTTTTCGTTGCTTCCCGGTATCATGTACGGTGTTGTCCAATCTACTCCTATCGTCCATCTCAGGTATCTATCATGTATCCTTTATATTTCCTTCCTTTCTTCCCATCCCCATATTTCCGCTCCGTATCCCAGTACCGTCCACACTAGCGTGTTATATAGCCATATCCTCCTTTCCGTTCGCCGTTCTTTTTGAAGACGTACCCGAGATATTTAAATTCCTTCACTTCTTCCAGCCCCCCCTCTCTATTTCCACTTTTTTTTCTGTCCCCAACCCCCTTCCTGAACCTCATCACTTTTGTCTTCCCTACGTTTACTTCGAGCTTTTTTCTTCTATATATTTTTCCATTCTCCTAATCATGTTTTTCATCCTCTCTTCGTCCTCCGCCAGTATTACCACGTCGTCTGCGTATGCGAGTGTGCAAACTCTTTTCCGCGCTATTTTAACTCCTTCCCACCCTCCTCTCTGCATATTTTCCTTCATATCCCCCGTTAATAGGTAAAATAACGCCGGCCTTAGTGGGCATCTGTGTCCCACCCCCTTTGCCGTCCAAAATCTTTCTTCCATTCCCTCTTCTACGCTCACTTTACTTCCTGTTTCTCTGTATATCTCCTCTATCCTTGTCCTGAAGCCCTCTCTCACTCATCTTTCTTTTAGTGCCTCCCATAATACCTTCCTATCCACCCTATCAAACGCTTTTAGATCTATGAATGTCGCTACTAATTTCCCTTTCCTTCTGTTTATTCTCTTCCCTATGATGTAGTTTAACACTTATATTATCTATCGTCCCTACCCCTCTTCTGAATCCCGCTTGATTCGCTGGTACCATCCCTTTCCTTTCTACCTCTTCGTCCATTCTCTTCCTTAATATCGTTGTATATATTTTATACAACTATGACATTAATGTCACCCCCAGGTGACGCCAAGAGGGCGTCTTCGAGTAGGCGCTGAAGCGTAGTGACACGGATTTCATCGTGCCTATCCCCGGTAGACGCGATGCGAAACTCGCGACCTCCGTGTTCCCTAATCGATTTCCGCAATATCTCAAGGGCGGTTTTCCGATGGTGGAAAGACATTTTCTCGAAATAATTATTGTTGCGGTGCTAAAAACTGTTCGAGTCTTGTGTCGGGTAATCGATACCAATTTAGGTTTCAAGTCTTGGCCGAAATTGCTAGCGCCGATGTAGCCGAGGTCGGGTAGTTGTTTCCCCACTGAATTCGTTATGATTCCGTCCTTAGAGACAAAATGCATAACTACCCCCTGGCCGATTACTAGATGTTCGGGTTTCACATCAACTTGGCACTTCCTCGTCGCGAAATCCTTGGCGTTCGGATTGTCATTTCCAGAGTCGCTATAGGAGAGGTCGAGTTCATCTTCATCCTATGATGACGACGATGACGATGACAGTGATGATGATGAAAACGAAGATGAGTCGACCGCGATTCTTCGGTTACCCTCCGGAAGTTTAGGCGGATCGTCGGGTCCTTCGCCAGCCTCGTCGCCGGTCGTTCTCCCTTCGTTGGTGTGGGCATCAGGGACTTTTTTCAATGGGTCGTGAGCGCTTCGGGTAGTTCCTTCGTACAATTTCCGCTAATGTGGCTAGCGTTGGGTCGTTTAAGGATGTGTTTTGCAATCGGGACCTTGTCATTGGGCGTTGACTTCATGAGCAATTCATTGATTTTTCGTGATGTCTCGGGACTGCCGCCGATTTCCTTTCCGATGAGTTCCGCTTGTTGTAGCGTGAGCTCGGTGTTGCTTCATTCTGAATCGTCGTTAAGGATGGAGCTCGATTCTTCTGATCCGACGCCAGACGGTGGTAGGCTATCAGATAATCGTCTGAGTCGTCCTTTTGCTTCTTCCAACGTCAGCTGATTGGTTCCGTGTTGGACAGCCGTGTCGAAGCGATACCCATGAGGATCCGATTGCGTCGAAGTGTCGAGTTCTGTGGTGGTATCGGCTGCGGTTTCGACGGATTTATTCATATCCTCGAGTTCGGGTATCGGCAGCATGCTAAGATGTCGACTGTCTTCGATGACCTCGCCATCGTCATCCGAAGATTCCCAAAAGCTTGGGTCATCATAGGCGGCGGTGGTAGCAGCACGACCTCGATCTCGAATTCGGCTGGCAGTGGTACTCTCTTCAAGATTTTGATCCGGCGTACGTCCCTCCTTGGTGTCGGCGTTATCCCGAGGAATGAGAGGAAGAGCTGTAACCGGGTTTCTGGAGAGAGCATTGGCTTTCAAGTTTGTTTTTCTTTCTTTGTAGACAGTTTGGTATTCATACGCTCCCACTTATAACCTCCGTCGCATGAGTCTCGAGGAAGGATCCTTGACCGAGTGCAACCAGACCAGGGGTTGATAGTCGGTGACCAGTGTAAACTTTCTACCATATAAATGCGGCCGGAAATATTTCACCGCGTAAACCATGGCCAAACACTCTTTCTCGGTCGTCGTATAATTCCTTTCTGTGGAGTTGAGCACTCTGCTCGCATACTGAACCGGTAGATCTTGGCCCACTTTTTCTCCCTGACTCAGTATGGCTCCTATTGCAATGTCCGAGGCTTCGATTGTTGGAATAAATGCCTTCTGGAAATCGGGATATTGCAATGTAAGCGCGGTGCACAGGGTATTACGAAGGTTTTCGAAGCTGGACTGTATTTGTTTGATCCAGACGAATTTGGTCGTTTTTCGTGAGGTCAGAGAGTGGCTTTGCTCTACCCGAGAAATTGGAAATGAACTTCCGGTAATAACCGGCAAGACCCAGGAATTCCCTCACATTCCTTGGCGTTTTTGGCACCGGAAAATTCTTTACGGCTGTTAGTTTCTGTTAATGTTGCTCCAAATAATTGACCTCCTTACGCAAGAACTCGCATTTATCGACTTGGCGAGTCAATCGATTCGTTCGTCACCGTTGGAAGAGCCGCTTGACTTTGATACGGTATTTTTGAAGGGACGACGAGAAAATTACTACGTCGTCCATGTAAACGAATAGTTCTGTACCTGTGAGGCCCCACCAAACACTGTCCATAAGCTGCTGAAATGTTGCTGGCGCATTTTTCAACCCGAAGGGCATTCGTGCGGATTCGTAATCACCTCGGGGAGTCGTGAATGCCGTCTTCGGTTGATCCTTTTCAGCAACCTTAATTTGACGAAATCCGACCCCCCCCCCCCCCCCCCCCCCGAGTTTCCGGAATTTCGTTGATATTCAGCAGCGGATAACTATCACTCATGGTCTTTTCATTCAGTTGTTGATAATCGATCACCATCCTCCATCGTTATTCCCGTGTGAGTCCTTTTTAAGCACGATCCACAGAGGAGGATTATACGGGAATGCTTGATAATTTTGTTATCGAGCCGTCCTTTTTTTGGGTCTCGATTTCGGTTTGATGGACTACCAGATACCGATACTGTTTGGTATCTACCGGTTTGTTGTTGATTGTCGGTATTTCGTGGTCGACCATGGTCGACCCTTTTAATTCATCTCCGGGGAGATAGAAAAGATCCGAATTACGTTTTACGAGCTCACGAACGTGTTGACGTTCAATACTATTTAAATGGTCAAAACACAAAGCTTGCAAAATCGTACTTACTCATTGTTGGGTCGACTTAGCTGGTATGGCACGCGCCGCGGGTTGTTCGTCGTCGGACAGCGGGCCGGATCCTATTTCATATGGTTCGAGTTCTTGCGCTGCTATTTGGACATCTACAGCGTCCGTGCGCGTGTTGGTGGCGATTACGAAGCAGACACCATTCTGGTTTTTCACCACTGCTTCGCCGATATGAACGTGAGGTCCACGGTCGACACGTTTTAGATATCTGTCGTGGACGTTGCAGTTTCGTAATTTTAGCGCGATTTGTTTCCTGCTACGTCCTTCTAGGTGTATTCTGACGGATTCTGCTCTTTCCTGGACTGTATTTTCTTCTGTACTATTGTCTTCTTGAGCGCTCAACCAGTCGATCGCTGGGCGAGCGCCTTGGGAGTTTAAATGCTCGCTTGAATTATGGAAGGATGCGCGTATCGCATCTCGGCAACGGTGACCTCGGCCGCCATCGATTCATCTGGGGTTCCGGCGACCTTCCCCAAAGGGAGCAGCCTTTCGTGGGTTCGGGTTCACGATATCGGGAAGCTTGCGGTGGGTACCGTCGTCTATCGTAGTTGGTGAAGCGGTCAGTCCCCGCGGCGTATAATTTACCGGCCTTGCGGTCACTGCCCAATGACAAGGAGGAAAAATCATAAGAGCTTGAGTCGTCACTGTCGGAGGATGACGAAGAACTATCGGAGGAGTCTCTTTGTCGGTGTGACTTTTTCGATTTCTTTTTCCGACGAGAGCTTATCTTGTGTGATTTCTTCGACTTCTTTTTGTTATCCGGTTCCCCGAGAAAACGACGTCGGTTATGCTCGGCCCTATCCTCCTCGCTGAGCAAATCGAAAGCCTCTTCAAGGGTCGCCGGATTCTTGTGTCTGTCCTCGTAGCGAATTTCATCACGCAATCCTCGCAGGAAATTGCTAATTGCAATTTTGTCGAGACTATCGAGTTTCGCTCTTGCATTGGCACCGGGTCGGTCTCCGCGCAAAACGCGCGCCTTTTTCACTAGTTTTGCTATAGTCGGTAACGGACTCGTTCTTCTTAATTTTAAGGCGATGGACCTCAGTGATGTAGAGATCTACATCCCTGCCCGGCGTAAATTCGCTCTTGAGGTGCCTGATCAAAGCGTCAAGGGAGCTAATATTTCTGCCGTCGATCGAGTCTCTGGCCGCTCCTTTGAGCTTTGTCTTCAGCCCGTTTAGGAATTCTGTTTCGTCCTTGGAGCGGAGCAGCTGGTGCTCATCAGCTACACTCTCGAGGAACGACAATAGCGACTTCGTCCTACCGTCGTAAACCAGGAGGCTACGCACGGATTCTCTCAACTCAATTGACGTTATTAAGTCCGTCATTTTTTATTTGACTTTTGGATTTACTGTGTTAATTTCCGAATATCTATGAACAAGGTGAGTTGGTGGACAGAAGGAACTCACTTCTGACATCAGTTGTCACGAGGCGATTTTCGGCCTTGACGTAAAATTATTTATGGATTCGTTTGATAATTATGAATTAAATATTGTTGCGGTCGAGCTAGTCAGACCCTTGACACACGGATCTCTGTCCTAATTAAAGCGGGGTTGCGCACTTCACCTGGTGTTGTATGTGTGTGTGTGTGTATTGCTGACGCCGCCGGATTGCTCGGTGATTTGGGAAGGTACAATAAGAGCTTTCTCGATGTGGTTGGAGACAGCTCACCATTTATTCGGCGGTATGTTTTTGTTTGTTTGTGTGGTTACAGTTCTATACGCGCACACAGTGACAATCAGTATTTCGCTGAGTCAGCGCGAGACAAATACTCAATGTATGATAATGTATCGCTCGGCGCGTATAATTATTTTGAATAAAATGATATTTTCGGAAAATTACAAGTGATCCCAATATATTCCGAAGCGCAATGCCGCTAGGGTAATTATCGCGGTACCGAAGTATATTGGGTTGCGTTAAGAGCTACTAAGGATAAGTTTAACGCGAAGTGTTCGTAATCGATTCTTTATTGGTTTTTCCGAACTCACTGTTACACTCACGAGACTCTAAGTACGCGAGCGAACTTGCCACTAGGGAACGAGTACCGGTAGACCGTTTGATACGTCTGTTAAGACGAAGACATCAATTAAGACTGAGGAATAATCAGTCTGACGGAATCCTCGCTACCCTAGGGCGACGGCGCTATAGGAGTCTCGTGGGGATAACCGGGAAGTATCGGGGTACCGATTGAGAAATCGATCGTCAGCGATTTCCGTCAATTTCTCAATCAGGAAACCCCAACTGCGGTCGATGAGTTGATTTTATTTCGCAATGGAAATTCCACAGCAGTGTTCTACCTCTCGGGTTAAGCGCCGATGCGGAATTTGATGACTCGGCCGCGCGGGGGCTTGGCCGGATGGGAGTGTCGTTGGCCGCGGTGTTGCCATGCGATGATCGGTCCGTAACACTATAAAATATCGATTTATCTACAACTGTTGCGACCACGACCTCTTTCAGCAATTTCAATAAAAAGGAATTGAAATTTTATGAAACGATTGCCCCTGAATTAGACCCGCGGAAATTTTAAGGCGATGGTTGCAATTTGAATGAAAAATACATTTAACCAAAAGATATTGTGCCAAAGAAAAGTACGACCATTCCAATCATTCGTGTGATATAGTAATTTTTACATTTAGAACTCGCCACATATACACCCACACGTACACTCTCGGTAAATATGACGTTAATATGAAATTCTCCATTTTTTTTAGTAAGAATAAAGCTCTCTCATTGAGAAGAAAGAAAAGGGAGGGCTTTAGAAAGTTGTAAATATGTTGATTGTACGAATGTAAACTGTGTAAGGCTGATATATTGGTGATGTGATGATAAATTTGTTTTCGCACTACTGTATAGAAACTGGATTACTTCGGAAGTTGAGAAGAACTATTTTTAAACAAAATCTGCACTTTTTGACAGTCTTATAGTAGTTGCGCATTTCTTGGCCGCTAAGTCTCGAATTCGTTTCGAGAAGAGCAGCTGTGGGAGACTATTTTCTGGTTGGGTTTCAAACCCTTTAAGGGCGGTTTCGGGCATTGTACAACCGCACATTTTCTGCAGTTCCCAATACTTTTTGTCGACCGGTTCAATTTTTCGTTGCAACGTTAAAACATTAAGTTTACGTTTAGTACTTCTAGCCGATGCTATCGCGGGAGATACCTGTTTGTCTCCCTGAATATTCTTAAAACAGGATTTCATCTTGCGCGCAACTGACAATGAGTCGCGCGATGTAAAAAATCACTCGTAATTGAAGCGTTCGGATAATCGAGGTTCTACTCTACCGCGTATCCAATGCGTAATTGTAAGAGTTTTTAATTTGTATGGTTCTTTGCCCTCAATTTGAGCTAGACAATTTGATAATGCGTTTTATATATACAGTGGATGGCCAAATTATTATACTCACGAGGGGACGGCCCAGGTGGTGCATCAAGTTACGGGATCCCACTTCGCGTGCTTATAGTGTGGTTAGGTATCAACCAAACCCTAAAATTGTAGGTGTCTACTCGGCTTCGTTGTCGAGAAGGTTCTAGTCCCATTTCGAGCTCTGGTTCTAGTCCCATCTATGCTGTTTTTTTTCAAATTATTGTTGAAATTTATAACTTATAATTAACAAATTAGAAGAAATTAAAAAAAAAAAATTACGCGCCTTTATTGATAAAAACTTACGAATTAAATGTCAAATTGTTTTTTCAAATAGCTTGTAATTTTTTTAATTTTGTTAGATAAGTTAGCCGTAATTTAATTGAAGAAATTTTTCTTGATTATTTGATTTTTTTTCAATTTTTTGATATCTCGTTCGATGGGACGGAATAATTAAAAAAAATTACCAAGGAATATAGAAAGTAAAAATCCGTCTTATTAATTAAAAATTTCTTCAAGCAATTCTTTTTAAATATTCACTAGTACACTGTGACGGGTGATAATCATTATAAAAACAATCATAACATTTACATTGTCGACACCACGAACATTGTAGAAATGCTAACTCGTTTTCGTCGCAACTGCAGTTTTGTTTCCTCAATTCCGCCGGAAAAGCCACTGCGTTGACGTTGTTGAAAAATGTTTTGATTGTTTTTATAATGATTATCACCCGTCACAGTGTAGTCATGAATATTAAAAAAACATTGCTTGAAGAAATTTTTAATCAATAAAACAGATTTTTAATTCCTATATTACTTGGTAATTATTTAAAATATTCCCTATCCCATCGAAGGGGATATCAAAAAATTGAAAACAAATCAAATAATGAAGACAAATTTGTTTAATTAAATCACGACTAACTTATTTAACAAAATTTCCAAAATTGCAAGAGATTTGAAAAAAAAAATTGAAATTTCTAAGTTTTGATCAATAAAGCCGCGTAAAATTTTGTTTTTTAATGTCTTCTAATTTTGTAATCATACGTTATAAATTTCAACAATAATTTGAAAAAAAGCATAGACGGGACTAGAACTTAACACCTCCGGGACCGGAGTCTTACTCGCTTACCGCTAGGCTGCTCGCCTCGTTTATATGTACAAACTCTACGGTACGTAAGCGGGCTCCCAACTTTGATCGGCGATTTCTCGAAAACGGAGCCGAGTTGGCACCTACAATTTTGGGGTTTGGTTAGTACCTACCCACACTATAAGCACGCGAAGTGGGAGCCCGCAACTCGATGACTCTCCCGGACCGCCCCCTCGTGAGAACATGCACTATTGGCGAGAAATGACTTTCGTCAGCCAACGGCATACGCGACTGTACGAATATTATATAACGTGACCCATCGTAAGTTTTGGCACATTCAACACCAAATATGTTTACGCCTTAACCCCTTACGGAACAAAATTACCATATAATATGGGGAGCGAGAGCTAGAGAATGCACACATTATTAGAAATACAAGTAAATATTTATCGACCAAAGGAAAGGAAATTGAAATTGAAAAATAAAGGAATAGGTGCTGCACGACGGCGAACTTTGTAACGACATGGGTTATGTTTGCATTTGAGTTCACACTGTACGAACTAGCAGTTTCTGCAAAACTACACAAAAAATAGGAACGTATTACGCCATGCTCATACAATATTTGATGATAAAACTACATTTATTATGAAATACTCGTAAATATAAAAATTGTAAACACATTAAAAAAATAAATGAACGAATTTCGGACAGCAAAGCATTGACAACGAAAAAATGCTTGAATGAATTTCACGTATAGTATAGTTCACGCACGGAAATGAATAAAAGAGAATATTGCAGCCAAAACTCTAAGCTAATTGTAAAAGTTGAGATATCATTTTTTCAATAAGTAACAATGACTAGACAACAAAAAATGATATTTTTTTGGATTTACTTTTTGGCATGTACCTGTTCCCAAAAAATCTCTAAAGAGAGATGTCAGATAATTCCTATTTTTGCCATCACAAAAATACAATTATGGGCAAATAAATCTCTAAATATTCAAATTTAAATGTACATTTGCGACGATATTACTTTGTGGATGAGAATGAAGACGTTTATCCGTTTTTGTCTCTGATTGGCCATTATCTGTATTTCGCTATTCAGTCACTGATTATGTAATGCGTTAGTTGCTCTATCCAGAGTGTTAAGTAACTATCTGATTATTGTGACAAGATCTATAAAAATAAGCAAAAAACAGCTAAAAAAGTCTTTAGCTGGGCTCGAACCTGCGATCCCAGAAGTTATCGACAGGGCGCTCGATTGCATTGTTAGCTTATAGTTAAAACTTTCAAACTTTGCGAATTAATATCTCGGCCAATTTTTATCACAGTATAATATTTAAATCCCCGTTTTATTTATACTAACTTCTTTATTTATACTCTTTTATTTATACTAACCTAGGTATTTTTGTGTTCAGTGTTACGTCTCAGTAATATGTCAATTGCCCTATTTTTGACCTTAGCAAGGCTAATGAGTCTTGGGAAACGGGCTAATGGAGTTTGATGCGGTAAATAATGTAAAACGGAGAAATTAACGGATGGAAAGAGTTTGTATATTGAGTTGAAGCTATATTACATGTTACTAGTCTCCGTTCATATGCTCTCCGCCGAGGATCGGTTTTGGGGATCCAAGATGGGTGTTCTTTCCCACTAGAAAGTTCAGAATGAGTTTAGACTATGCGGTTCCTCAGGGGTTAGAGGTTAATGAGTAAGGAAGACATCCTGTGAGTTCGGGGTGGTCCTCGCAACTCGATGGATGATAAAGGAATTATAGAGCTCGCTTTTATCCTCGCAACTCATATTTGTGGATGGGAAAAGTATCGCACTCACGGTGGACCTCGCAGTTCAATGTGTTGTATAGAAAGGATGATCGAACTCGGGGTGGACCTCGCAGTTCAATAACTCGTGAGAGTGAGTTAGTTGGTAACTTACTCTTTTCTATTTTTCCTCGTGAAGTTGAGACTGGAAGGGCAGTACAGAAATTCTGCTCAGTCCAGAAGTTATACAATTTTTGAGACTTAAGAGGAGTTTACGAGACTTTGAATGTTGAATATGAACTCCATTTTTATTCTAAATTTCGGGCCTTATATACTAGTCTATCTATTATCTTTGTCTATTGCGTAGGGGTTGGAGAGGGTAGTTTACAAATGCCTTATTGGTCCAAAATTTCCACCGTCTCCCACTCCTTACTTTTCTGAACCGAAGGAAAATTTGTTCTTATCGCTTGGCCCCATTCTTGGGCCCGAGCGTCTCTCCCCACCGCATTCATCCCCGAGTTAGGGTTATGCCATGCGTTGGCGTAAGGAGGGATGCTTGTCTTTAAAGCACGGTAGTGGTGGCGTTACGGGGATGTAACACCAGATTGTTGCCTAACGCCCTGTATATGCTACGATACAATAACAACGCCGTGTACAAAATTGGGAAGTTGGATTAGCATTTTTCTCCTAAGAACTTCATTTGTTCCTTAATCGGCATATACATATTACCTCTTTTTATCGCTGATTCACACTATACGGCACGGACCGACACGTAACGGCAACGGCACATACTGGTACTGATACGAGAAAACTTTGTAGCATGCGTTTTAGTGGGAGTTCACATACTAACTGGCAACGACCTGGACGTTCCGGCAACATCAAATCCATGCTACAAAAATTTGTCATACCGGTACTGGTACGTACCGGTTCGTGTCGTATAGTATAAATCAACCTTAATACATTTAGCGTACAACGCACGTAATCAACACTACATTGAGAATAATGAGTGAACGCCACGTATTATCATTTTTATATAATACTGTAGGTTCACTCTCAAAATTCCATAATTAGAAACGGCAAGAACTAAACTACAATAGTTTGAAATAAGAGAGTAGAAAGAAAGAATTCATTCCCGTAAATCCAGTAATTCGTTTATTACCGAAATATAATTAGTATGTTTGGTTCCTCGTAAGACTGAAGTGCTAGAATGTGTAGCGAAGAGTAAAACAAAGTTTAGATGTCCGAGAACGTTATCTAGAAAGCTGCATGTGGCGTACGACTACGATTTGTGAAAGCATTCGCATCCGCCGTCGTAAACGTAGAAATAGATCGAAACCACGACGGGATGTGAATAGAGTGCTTAACGATCCGAGAATCTATTACTATTGACGAAACGTGCTTCCAGACGAAAGACTAGACAGATTCTTTGGCATTCGTGCTCCGACACGTTCATCATATCACCGAATCACGAGGTATCTTCGCCCAGCATCGTTGTTCTTCATAGGTGAATAGCGCCATCGGCAATTCGTGGAAAAAGCTTCATGCAATCAATTCATGAAATGCTCTCGGAAGAGAACTCCCGTCGTGTTGGAAAAGCTTGATCGAATATCTTCTAAGCATCTCATTGATTTTAATATCGTAACGGTACGGTTATTAATCGTTGTCACTCGCGATGGTCTAATACGGGTTTTCAGACGAATCTTAACCCTACACCTCATGACTTAATTTTTCTACATTCAAACTGATGACTGAGGTCCGATCGCACCCCACCCTTCTGTTGTTCATAAACACGGTCTTATGCTGATGAACAGTGTTTTTCATACATGGTTTTCTTCGTTTTTCATAATGAAGAGAACGGTATAGGAGAAATCTGATTTTATTCACATTTAGTTAATGAAAAATGCATTTGGAGACTGAAAACCGGAACAATTCAGCAGAAGCTCTTTTTTGTTATACAACTTTGTTTCTTTTCAACTGTTCAATCGATCTTCAAATCTCAAGCGTCGTTTCGAAGGAGAGACAACAGACCATTGGAAAACAAAATTAGTGTCGCTTTATTCAGTTAAAAAAGTATATTTATTTGGGACATTGAAAATGACCTTTTCTCTCCAGAGGCGTAATGGCCACATTGAAATTATGCAAGACCCTTGCATTGATGCCACCTTGATTTAGCATCGTCGTCCAGATCTTCGTGGCCACCAAAGAGTTTTTCGAGCCCCGAAATATTCGTGACATAATTGGTCGAATATATCTGTACCTCCTTTTGTGGTGTTATAAAAGTGTATTATCTCCGGTTTTTTTGTTATAGTTATTGTTTATTCCAATCCGCACATAATAATTGAATATCATCCTCAGATTACGTAAACATATATATAAAATATTGATTTTAATATAAAATATAAAATTCTCGATCTGAGCAATGTAGAAGGCGAAGTATGGCCCATCCTTACACCACCTCCCACAAGGATAGGCTGTCCTAAGATTCAGTCCTGACGCCTCACACATCTTCGATCTTATCCCTTCTAGAAAGAGATGCTCATGACATTATAAAATGCCACGCTCGTTCTATAGACGAAGCAGGCTTCCGTTTTCAAAAGAAATCTGTGGTTTGTTACCGGAGGATTTCTCGACATCATAATAGCCCGAGATGGTCGGGTGTCGTCGAGACGCCCCATAGAAAGACGAGTCTACGACGTCGCGCGTTGACGAAGCTCGTGGTTCTCTGTGCCATTTCGGGAATCGTCGGCGACAACGGGCCGAGGAGAGGGCCCGACGTTAGCGCGACGATTTCCCCCTTTCCCCCGATCCATCGATTCTGCTCGCCAGAAAAGAAAGACGTACGGATCGATACTCGATCATCAAAGTAGACTAAAGGATTGTCTGAATCATATTACTTTTCCCGGCGGAGTAACGGAGAAGGGTTCTAATCTCAACGTGTATGATAATTGTCTTGTTAACCTGTGGCTGGGAAGAAATTGGCGGAGAACGCTGCGTAGAAGAGAACTTCTTTCTACGAAAAATGTCAACGTTGCAAGTAAGAATAAATCTTTCTCTTTATCCGATCACTGGGGCTTCCATTGATTTTGAGAAACTTATTTGGTCCATAAATAAAAATAAAAAGTCAATTATCGCCAAAAGAGCCCTGGCAGCCGACGGACCACGGCCGCGCCAGATGGATATTTCTTCGACAAAGTAAAAAAAGAAATATACGGCGGAAGAAATCCAAAATATGTCGAATATAAAATGCGTGTAGCAGAATTCATACTACGAAATGCACAGATACCATATGATAAGAGATCCAGTGCAGTATTTTACAGAGATACGCCGCTTAGAATACAGGCCGTACTTCATTTTTGGTAAAGTGTGTTTTTTCTATTGATTGATTAATAAACTGCAATAAAATATTGTTATTATTTTCTGCCATAAAGTTATTCAATAGTTAATAAAAAAGAAATCGCATTTGGCTCTTGCAAATAAATTAATCTCTGCGGGATTGATTGAGGGAGCTTCAATATATCGCGGCTTCGGGTTGGTGAATAACCCCGACAAGAAACATTGGTGATAATGATAATTCGGATTACAGAATAATTAACGTACACCTATGTTACTTATTAGATGGTATGTAGTAATAATTTAATTTTATGATATAAATTGAAGGACGGTTCCTGATATACATAACAAAATTCGACGATTTCACCTTTCAATAAAGACTGTTGGGAGAAGATGGAAGTTTTTGTTACAAGTTTCAAGCAACTGCACATTAGGAAAACAAAAGTTTTCATATATCATACACCACGAGTAGAAAATACGGTTAGAATTAAACATTTAACATTGTATTCTTGTGTCACGAAAAAATCATTCATAAGAATTACCTGCACGCGCATAAATAAGCCCCGCTCGCTCAAGATCAGAGTTTATGCTAATGTGAAATTTTGTTTTACAGGATTGTGAAAAACTCAATATACATGCAGATGTCATTGAGCGGACTTCTAAACCGGCATGTTACAAGTAAGTACCGGCATGTTATAATTAAGGTGCTTCTTATTAGAATAACATTTTATGGGGATGTTATCATTAAACGGATGTACTTTATGCTACTCAATACCCATTAAGTATTAAAAGAATATCTTGCGCCAAAATTTTCTTAATTCCGTAAAGGGTAATTTTCAAGAAAACAGCGGTACGGAGACGTTTTGAGACATAATTGAGAGGATGTTAAGCGGCTACATACTTAGTATGCTAGAAATGATTATCGTTACATATTTTCGTTCAGTCTCTACAGCTAGTAACAGAAATCAAAGGCGAGTGTGCCTATAATATGAATAATATGAATTGTTTTATCACTTTTCAACAATAAATTAAGAAATCTCAGTCGTTGGGCGCTGCTAATATAGGGGGAGTCCGGGAGACTAGAACCGCTTTTTATCTAAAACGTCATAATTTCTTAACGGTAGCGTTTAAAATTCCGATTTTTATATAAGTGCCCCATTTCTTACAAGGGAACAGTCTCAGGTGTGTCTCGCCGATTTTTATGAAATTTGGCATGTTCGTCGAATGGCCACAAATAAGCGACACGTATTTTTTTATACGTGCTAAGATTGATTTTGAAGGGGTGAAACGCACCCCCGAAAATAGGGGTATTTTTCATTCTTCGTCAATAACGTTTAAACGGTACGGGATATGACAAAATTTCAAATTGCAACAACATTTATTTTTTCTCGTACTATACACTGGATATGAGAATGGTGCAAATAACAACAAACTTCATATTATGTATTGCAAAAATGGAACTTTTTCATACGTATCTCCGAGAGTTTTTAACCGATTGGGATGCGAATTTGCGTAGAGGTAGATGAAAAAATAAAGTGACAGATTTTGTGTTTTTCCGATATTTCATAATTAAGGGGTTGAAACTGCCCTTCGATTTTTTGGTCCATTGCATCGTATAATCAGTTGGCCTTTTGCCATTCCGAGTTAAATTCACGTTAATATATGTAGGGTCAGGCTATCGCAGAGGCGAATGACTAAGACGCGAGCCAAATAATAGGTAAGAACTAAGAAATACTTCATTTGATATAATTGAATAAAAGTGGTGAAACGGAATGATAAAATATAGTTGTCGTATGTCGCGCTCAACGGCTTGGTTTAGACTAACTCTCGTTCGTTTGTTTCCCAGTCGTCCCCAGTGCTTCAGGCACGTCGCCAGCCGCCCGAGGGCCCCGGCCTACACTCGGCCTTTCCTGTAACTCCTCAGTAGCGTAGTCGTCCTCCCGAGGATCCCGTCCCACATATATGTTCGTTTCAATACTCGAGTAAATACCACTCACCCCCACCCCCAATATCCCTTTCGCCAACGTCCAAAGTTCTTACCGTTCGGCATGGACGAAAATTTATAGAAATAAAATGGGCTACACTGGAAGTACAATCAGTGAAAATAATATATTGTTATGGCCCGATTTCCGGTCTTAACTATTTTATTAGGTTTTACATTTAAATAATGTTAAATATTGCGATCGAGGTTGTCAGGATCTCGACGCATGGGTCTTTGTCCTGGTTAAAGCGGTGTAACGCACCTCACCTTATTGTTGCTGTTGCGTGTGTGTATGTGCTGATGCCGCCGGTTCGCTTGGTGAATCGGGAAGGTGAAATAATTGCTTCTTCGACACGTTAGAGACGGTTCACCACAGTTGTTGGGAGTGTGATTTATTGGTATAAGTTTTGGATACACTCGTCGTCTTTGGTCGCTAGGTTATACGCGCACACAGCGGAGTTTGTCGGTTCGCTGAGTCGGCGCGGTACAAATACTCGGGTTACGGCGATGGGTTGCCCGGTGCTTATGTTTGTGTGATATAATATATTATTTCTGGAGAATGCAATTTATCTCGATATACCCAGACGCGCAATGCCGCTAG
This sequence comes from Netelia virgata, assembly GCA_951802705.1. Lineage (NCBI taxonomy): Eukaryota > Metazoa > Arthropoda > Insecta > Hymenoptera > Ichneumonidae > Netelia > Netelia virgata. Next base: position 32,125,644 of record OX637864.1, on the reverse strand, counting down.
GGTAATTGTCGCGGTACCGGAATATATAGAGTTGCGTTAAGCGCCGCTAGGGATAACTTTAACGCACGGAGTTCGTAATTGATTCTTTATTGGTTTTCCCTAACTCACTGTTACACCCACGAGACTCTAGGTACGCGAGTGCACTTGCCACTAGGGAACGAGTACCGGTAGATCGTTTGAGACGTCTGTTAAGACGAAGACATCAATTAAGACTGAAGACTCTTCGGTCTGCCGGAGCCCTCGATACCCCAAGGCGAAGGTGTTACGGGAGTCTCGTGGGGGTAGTTGCAGAATGTGGGTGATTGGGAAATTGGGTTAATTTCCCAATAGGTTAGTCGGGTTTTTCGGAATTATGTTGAAATGCTGATGGTGCAGCTCGTGTGAGGTGACCGAGTTGTCGCGAGTTGCAGCGCCTTCGTGGAATTTGGCGTTTCCTTGAATTCGACTCAGAGGTTGAAACGCCTCTGAGGAATTTGATGATCGTGCAGAGGTCACCAGCGAGTTGAAACGCCTTCACGGAATTTGATGATCGTGCAGAGGTCACCAGCGAGTTGAAACGCCTTCACGGAATTCACGTTTCCTCGAATTCAACTCAGAGGTTGAAACGTCTCTGAGGAATTTGATGATCGTGACGATGTGATGTGGGTCGGTCCGTAACAATATACAAATTTTCTTGTTTAGGCGGAACGTCAACTCGAAAACTTTGTTTTTTCGTGAACAGGCCGAGATAAAAAAAAGTTTAAAGGGGCAAAATTCTACTCTTCGACTACTAGACGTTCGTGATGATAATGATGAATATAACAACAAATGGTGTATTATTTATTGCAATAATTCGTGAATAATTCGGTGAAAATCTCTTTAATTTTCCTTCAATTGCTCGTATCGGTACAGAAATAGATAAGGCTTTTGCTATTACGGTATAATTTCGTGCTTCGGAAAGTAACTGGATTACTATGGTATTGTTACGAAGAAATTCTGTTCGGTACGTATTGCCTTTGAAGATTAAAATATGATCGGAGAACTTTATTACCCATTTTAACAGTACATTGTTTATGAATTATACGTATTGCAATAATGATAGTCGCGATAAAAGTGTTTGAAACACAGAGATTTTTTACGCCACGCGCAAGTGACAATAGTTATTTCGCCGCATACACTACCGCTCAAAAGTTTGGATACACCAGTCGATATTTCTTGCCGCACGTAAAGTTGGTTATCTCTGCCAAAAAAAAGATATTCGAATTTCCAAAGCGGCGTTTATAAAGAGAATAGATCAGGCTTCAGTTTGCCTTTTTTAAATAATTTTTTCGATTTTGTTTTCGACCTGGTACGGACTTTGGTTCGTGACCGTTTTTAGGCCTTGTTTCGACCATTGCGAATCAGGCGCACCATCTAAGGATTTTTTTTCACTATGAAAGCCTTCAAAGGGAATGCAGAAGCTCCATCTTCCATTTTAAAAAAATTGTTTGCGATTTTTTTCGGAAAGTTATTTCATTTTTGGCTAAAAACGATGATTTTTGAAAAATTCAAAATAACCCAAGAACGATAGGGCTTAAGAGAAAATTTTAAGGATACAAAAAGTTGCGTATTTTCATACTGAATCGCCCTGAATTTTCTCAGAATTAAAACAAAAAATTTTAGATTATTTTTTTCGAAACTCACGAGTGAAATTTTTTTTTTTCAGGTCGATAAAATGTTTTAAGGCACTCACCTCATCTAGACGAGTTTTTTTGTCGAAAAATCCGCCTTTGGCTTACAGCACCGCGTCCACGACTCGTGGCATCCGTTCGATTAGCTTATCGATTTGGTCTTGGTTGAGACTCGACCCATGCATCTTGTAATTTTGCCCAGAGATCCCCCGTAAACAATGGACAACATCTAGACGAAAAACTCGTCCAGATGAGTTTCGAAAAAAATACTCCAAAAAAAATTTCAAAAAAATTCTCAAATAATTCCAGACGATTCAGTATAAAAATACGCAACTTTTTGTATCCTTAACATTTTCTCTTAAACCCTATCGTTCTTGGGTTATTTTGAATTTTTCAAAACCATCGTTTTTAGCCAAAAATGAAATAACTATCCGGAAAAAAATCGCAAACAATTTAAAAAAAATGGACGATGGAGCTTCTGCATTTCCTTTAAAGGCTTTCATAGTAAAGAAAATCCTTACATTGTGCGCCTGATTCGCGATGGTCGAAAAAGGCCTAAAAACGGTCACAAACCAAAGTCCGTACCGTCGAGAAAAAATCGAGAACAAAATATTTAAAAAACAAGCAAACTGAAGCCTAATCTATCCTCTTTAAAACGCCGCTCTGGAAATTCGAATATCTTTTTTTTTTGGCAGAGTTATCCAACTTTACGTGCGGCAAGAAATATCAACTGGTGTATCCAAACTTTTGAGCGGTAGTGTATATCGCATATACGGTGCATCTTGTGAAAACCAGAATTTTTCCAGGTTTTCGAACTTTGGTGGTCTTTCTTCTACGCAGCCGCTTTTGTACCACGCATATTTAAAACAGTTTGTAAACCGTGGAAAAGAAAACTGGTTGTGTATAACCGATTGTAATTTAACAATATTGTCTCTCAAGTGCAGATTGACGTCGTAGTTGTATAATATTACTATGCAAGACAAGTGTTTGACGAAGTTTTTCCATACACGAAAACTATAAACATCAAGCGGCTGTATCATTCCCGTTGTACCTACAAGAATTACTAATTGTAATGTGAACTAATTGTCTACAGAACTAATGAAACCAGTGCAATATATTTACCTGCTGGAATGGTTGTAACTTTAATATCTTTCCCTTGCATATCCATATATTTCAGTGCACTTGGACATTGAGTTTTCTGCCATAGGAATATTATACAAGTACGACGTCAATCTACACTTGAGAGACAATATAGTTAAATTACAATCTCTTACACACAACCAGTTTTCTTCTCCACGGTTTACAAACTTTTTCAATATGCGTGGTACAAAAGCGGTTACGTAGAAGAAAAACCACCAAAGTTCGAAAATCTGCTAAAATTCTGCTTTTCACAAAATGCACCGACATGCGACTTATGCGGCGAAGTAGCTATTGTCACTTGTGCGTAGTGTAAAAAATCTCTGTGTTTCAAACACTTTTATCACTACTATCATTATTGTAATACGTATAATCCATAAAAAATGCTCTGTTAAAATTTTTATTCAAGTTTTCCAGCCAGTTCATGTCATCAAGTTCTTGAACATGTCTATCTTTCGATTTCATAAACCTCTGGATTTCATTTCGTAAATCATAAAATCGTTCTTACATTTGTTAGCGACTGAGCCACCTGACTTCGGCAAAGTAAACGCTGTCACCATATTCGGCATCACAACATTTGAGAAATTCTTAAAATTGGCGATGATGCAAACCCCTTGATCTTATAAAATTCACAATCTTGATGACAGTATGCATAACATGATCCATTTCAAAAGCTTACCGTATAAGTTTTCCTGACGCATGATGCAGTAATACTTCATTAAACGCGAGTTTTTCATAGCAACAGCGTCATTTTCTAACTATTTTACGAGAACCTGTCTTTTGCCGGTCATAGCTAGAGCGCCGCCAGTAACAATACCGAAAATATTGGAAAGCGACAAAGAAAATCGGGATAACGTTTGTTTCGTTGCTTCATATGTCACTCGTTGTTGTGCCTTTCAACGGAACTAAAGCAGCCATTTCTTCAATGATATTATATCGTCATTGATGCCTCTGATGAAAATGGCAAACTGTGCCGTGTCACTAGCATCAGTACTTTCGTCCATTGCTAAGGAATAAAATTCAAAACCGGGAATTTTAGTTTTCAATTGCTTTTCAATGTTGTTTCCAAGATCGGTAACTCTTCGGGTGACAGTTTGATGTGACAAACTGACTTTAGAAAATTCCGCTCTCTTATTAGGGCAAATTATTCCTGCCATGGTCTCCATGCATTCTTTGATAAGCTTGCGATCGGAAAATGATTTTAAGTTGTTAGCAATTAAGCGGGATACTAGATAACGAGTTTTCACTATCGCTGTCCGTTGATTTGAAGCCCGTTGAAGTAACTTTAGTTGGGCTGTGAGATTGTTTTTCAAATCGCTAACTTTGTCTTTAAGACACATATTACGATATCAATCATATGTGTCTGCATGTTTTTCAATATAATGTCGTTTTACATTATATTGTTTAAAGACATTTACAGATTTGCGGCAAATTAAATAAAACACCGAATGGTTCAGCTCAATGAAAAAGTAATCTTCTGTCCATTTTTCGGTAAAAATTCGATTTTTATCAATCAATTTTCGTTTCTTTTGTGCCGAGGTTATCCTACAAAAATGCAAAGAACTGCGAAGATAATATTATATAAATATATCAAATAAAATATTGTTGAGTAGTAGACTCGATACGTAACAACGATATGAACGAATTAATTAACTTAAACTTACAATGAGTGTAGAAAGTATTCGTACACCAGCACTTTTGCTGTATTTATTCCAAATGATAAAAGATAACAACTGGAAAACCACTGGTCATAATAAACCATCCATTTATTAACCATAAATATACAAAAAACAATTAATATCATTATTAATTTTTTTTAAACGATAACAATTGAAAAATCGACTGTTTTGGACGTGTGAAAAGTATTCGTACACTCCACGAAAAATTATTTAACTTTAATTTTTTATAATATAATAATATTTTTTTATATTTTGTCGGATAGCCATTACTATTTATAACGGCCTGGAGTCGTCGGTGCATACATTCCACAAGCTTGCGTGTGATATCTGGCGGGATTGCCTCCCATTGAGCTTGCAGAGCCTGTTTTAACTCTTGCCGACTGGAAACTACCTGTTTTTGAACACCATCGTGCAAGATTTTCCATAGATGTTCTATGGGGTTAAGGTCAGGCGATTTAGGAGACCAATTCAATTGTTTACGCACTTTGTACAATAGCCATTCTTTGGTTTCCACGCGGTATGTTTAGCATCGTTATCGTGTTGAAAAATTAAATTATCCGAAATCCCTAATTTTTCAGCACTGGCACGCAAATTGTTTTTCAAAATGTTAATATCCATTCGCTGATCGATAGTACCTACAATGAAATGTAATTTTCCGACACCCCTGGCACGCATACACCCCCAAACGAGAACAGAACCGCCACCATGTTTAACAGTGGGCCGCAGATTTTTCGGATCGAATTCCGTATTGCTTTTCCTCCACACCATACACCTGCCATCGGATCCAAATATGTTAAATTTGCTCTCATCTGAGAAAATGACAGAGTTCCAGAACGCTTCATCTTTATCGAGATACTCTTTAGCGAAATCAAGTCTTTTTTACGATTTATTGCATTCACCCAAAATTTCTTGCGTATAGCTCGGCCATGATAACCATTGTCACGTAACACATTGCGAACTGTACTTTCGGAGACACTAACATTACGATCCAAGAGGCCACTCACAATATTTTGCGCACTAATTTTTGGATCCGCTTTAATTTTACGCAGAATAAAACGTTTGTCTCTATCTGTCAATGCACCCGGGCGACCACTTCTACGTTGATTTTTCAATGTTTTCCGTTCTCCAAATCGATCATTTATTTATTGTATTGTCGAGCGAGGTCTTCCAACGATCTTCGATATTACACTGAGGGTTTTGCATTCATTATGTAAGTTTATAATATTTTTTCTTTCTTCTTCAGAAGTTCCTTTGCCTTTAGGACCCATTATCGTTGATAATTCAATGCAAACTGCTGGTTTACAATTGGTAGGAAGACTCACACGGAGTATCCGAATTTGTGTCGAACAAAGTCGATCTGCTTTGTTTTCATTTTGAAACTTAAATTCTCCCAGTTCAAGAATAAATTTTAACTGCTGAAAGTCAAGTGCACGAATCCTTTTCACACATCCAAAATAGTAGATTTTTCGATTGTTATCGTTTAAAAAAAAAAACAAATAATGTTATAAATTGTTTTTTTTGTATAATTATAGTCAATAAATGCATGGTTTATTATGGCCAGTGGTTTTCCAGTTGTTATCTGTTATCATTTGGGATAAAAACAGCAAAAGTGCTGGTGTACGAATACTTTCTACACTCACTGTATGTTCGGATTTTAATAAGATACCGCTCTAGCACGCGTTTAATATTTCGTATGTCATCTGAAACTCTGCGGGCTCTTATCGCTCGCTTTTCGGTCGCGTTGACCACATGTAAATAGAACGTCTCGCGCGAGGCCTATCCTTCCGAGCAATACGGCGCTCACTACGGATATCTTTGACCCCCCGCTCACCTACGTTTTCCGAATTTCACCTAATCTTGCTTACACGACCAGTCTTCTCTTTGCCTAACCACGAGAAGGAACTATATAGTGTCGACTAGCCGCATCGCCTTATCGTACTCCCGCCTGTTATTAATTAACATCTCGCGCTTCTGTGTTTTGGACTTAGTTAAACATTGGAATAAAGAAAACCTAAAAATAAAACCCAGTGGCTTGTGCCGCGAGTGTTGTTGTTCTCGTTAACCGAAACCACGCCATTCCTGTCCCAGATTCGCTAGTGCATGATCACCCCGAACCAGCGAATTAAAAAATAATTAAGTGTGAATCGTTCGCGTCGCACGGGGCGAGCGCATTCAACTTACGTGCTTTCCAACATAAATATACCTAATTAACACGTGAAGACAATTCTACCATAATTCGACTCTATTCCTTCAAATCTGAAATTCAATTGCCGGCCTGTCTGCAAGTCAAGCAAAGGCAAGTACGTGCAACATTGTCTGCAAAGTAACCTTGTATGCAAAGTAACGTTGTTTGCAAAGCAACCAATGTTACGGAGCCTTGACTATGTTGCCACATTGTGCGGAAGCCTACTGTCCTGGTTCTGAAACAAGGAGTCTTATGGGGAAAAATCGGCGCGCTAACATAAAATCTGTTATCAAATATTTAGATCAACAGTTAGACTTCTGATAGTTTCATATATTTAAAAAACACATAAATATTAAATAAATTAACTTTACAAATGGGTTACAATACGTATATTCATGGGAAAAAAATAACCACTAAACCAAAGAGCATTTGGGCTACACCGATACTTGCCGCGTGTTGGACAACCCTGATCTACATCATCAGACGTATTTTTTTTGCTAAACATTTTGAGTTAAATCTAATTGTTAATTATTTTAAAAAAGTGAGCTCATCGGTAAGTTTCTTGATTTTGTATGAGACTTCAAGAAATTCAGTATAAATTACTTCTAGATACGTTAGTCTAAATACGTTATTAAGATAAAACTAATTATTTTCACGTTCTTGGCAAATCAAATCTTGAATATTTTCTCGTGTAGGCCCTACAGAAATCTCAAGGGCATGCATATAACATGAGCTACATAAACGCATATGTATCATTTTTTCTGATTGGCACACAAAACAGTACTAGCGGTTGTCTATATTCGGATTTTCTTCAAAATCGCCCTCGATGGAACTATCTCTACCTCTTCTAATCTTCTTTTGAACGTTCTCTCTTTTTCCTGCTTTCTTGTGTTGATCCTTCTGGAGGCTTATACTGGAAAGGCATTTCCAATGTTTTTTGTAAATAAAAATACTGATCGTTAGGTTGAAACATAAACAATACAAGTAAAACTATAATTTAGACTAGGGAGGGAGACGTGAACCCCTGGTCATGTCTCCCGCACCCGCCATGATGCAAGTCTCCCGTACCGGCCTCTTTGCTATCTATTTTTTGTCACAGAAAAGCCAATCATAAGGAAACTACACTTAACAACCGTCATCTACAATCAGTAGGCAACATAATAGTAATTACGCAAAATACGTAGGCTCAATCAATACGGTCGTAATCACAAAACTGCTAAAGTTAAAAAAAAACCTACCCGCAGGGACAAAAACACGTTTCAAACTCTGACATTCGGATAAATAAGTGATCGACCAAGATGGTGGCATACGTGTGTTTGGCCTTCTGCGAGCGAACAATAACCATATCATCATGGTATTAGTGCGAAATTAATATTAAATTTTGAATGGTGGATCAACTGTTCTCCCTGGCCAAGTTTCCCAGTTTCCCCCTATTGTAGATAAACCAATTTCACATCGATTTACGTATTTCCTCCATATTTTGAGAACAGTTTTTTTGAAACTTAAGGTATCCATTTTTATAGTGAAATGCATTCACTATAAATGCATGTTTTTATTACAGCTATTCAATGATTCTAGGCTCATACGATACCCTTTCAGCTAATCCAAATTCTTCGATTTAGCAACTTGCTATTTCTTTTTGCAGCGACAATCGGTAATGACAATACACCATTTTTCTTGTTTTCTCGATATTGGCTCGGTTGATAACCGGATTATAAAACTATTTACTATCAGAATTGTCAAAAGAGGTTTGTGCATTTCATTAAATGTGACACCCGTTGTGAGTTCCAGTATTTTTTGGCTACCAAATGTATGCTTTTGCAACGATGCCACATGCCCGTGTCGAAACTCATTATTATCTTAGTCATTCCATACCAGTGTTACATCATTGAGCTAGACATCCAGTGGAGACAAGATGGGCTCGAGATAATAAATAGGGTGCCTCAAGTTTAGGCCGGAGATTTAGGGAATAGCTGGCGAAATGTGAATAATCTGGCAGATATAATATGAAGATACGTATCACGTAAGATATGTAATCACTTACATTTGTTGCGATGGAGGCGTAGTAGGTCTTATAGAGAAACGTTGCGAGGTCGCCGCCTCCGCTTTCGATGAAATTTGGTATGCTTGTAGAATGGACAAAAATAAGTGACACGTATTTCTTAATATCTGCGGAACCCAGTTTTTAGGGGGTGAAAGGCACCCTCGAAAATAGGAGTGTTTTTCGGTCTTCGTTGATAACGTTTTGACGATACGAGATATGAAAAAGTTTGAATTTGCAACGTTTATTTTTTCGCGTACTATACACTGGATATAAGAATGTTGCAGATAACAACAAATTTCATATTGTTTATTACAAAAATGTAACTTTTTTATACGTATCTCCGAAAGTTTTAACCAATTGCGATGGAAAAATAGAGGTGACAGGTTTTTTGTTTTTCCCATATTTCATAATTAAGCGGTTGAAACTGCCCGTCGATTTTTTAGTCAATTGCATCGTATGATCAGGTAGCCTTTTGCCATTTTGGGTTAAATTCACGTTAATATCACGTTGTGACATAAAAATGGGTTAGACTAGAATTACATTAGAAGTGAAAATAATCGATACCAATTTCCTTATTCTGGAGGAATGTCACCCTTAAGGGGTCGGCTTAAAAACGCTGTTCTTCCGCGAATGGGCCGTGATAAACAAAAAAAGTTTAAAGGGACAACATGTATTCTTCGACTACTAGACGTTCATGATGATAATGACGAATATAACAACAGATGGTGTATTGTTCATTGTAATAATTCGCGAATAATTGGTGAAAATCACTCTTCACTTTTCCGCTAATATCGGCATAGAAATAAGTAATGCTTTTGCAATTCGGACTAAGTTCGTGCTTCGGAAAGCAACTGAATTACAAATGTATACTTACAAATCAAAATCCACTCCCCTCGCCATATCGAAGACACTACCTGCAGACATTACAGCGTTTTGGGGTTTTTGCACCAGTTCGTGAATAGAGTGACGCAAAACATTCTTATTAGCTTATAACGCAGCGTAATTGCATATTATTCACAAATAGCAGAAACAATGAGCAAAAGAAATGAATATGTGCAAAGAGCGACTATGGTGCAAAGAGGTAGCCGCTCTTTGCGTCGTAGATTCACTATCCTAATGTTGACGAGGGAATAAACACGAATTTTATCCGCTAAAACCACCGCATCGTCGCTGAAACTCGCACCACGCACGGACTCATGATCACATATCCCGAAGACCGGCGCCATTAGTCATCGGTTCAGTCATCGATCAAGCGCGACGAAATAGATAAGGCCCCTTGGAACTCGAAGGGCGCACGGAACGAGAGCCATTAGGAAGTACTCTACATTTATCATCGGGAGGAGAGCAAAACGATTCGGAAGGGAAGAACATCGTTGCCGACATAAAATCCAATCAATATACTCGAAATTATTATCACTTACGAAGTTTATTATTTGTCAAATTGCTAAAACACTGTTTTACAAAATAAACTTAAAAATATCGTTATTATTGCGTAAAAATTGAAGATCAATAACATTTATTATCTTACTCACCTGTCAAACCCTCTTACAAGAATACCGTCGTCGTGTCCTGATTTCGAATAAAAAATATTGAAACCGTCACACGTTTCAGTATATATATACCTACAATATTGTGACGGATTTCGTCATTCGGGCCCCACGTTGGGCGCCATTTGTGATGGATCGACGAGGCTATCGGCCATCACGAGACGGAACGAACACAAGAACGACAAACACAACAAAAATAATAGGAGACGGAAACAATCTTACCGTAAAGACATCAACAATACAATACCTTTCCTCGGAAGCGACGAAACCGGGAAGAACCTGGACGCGTCCCCGCGAGGACACGATGGTGACGACAGTGCTCGGCTGCTGAGTCTGCTAGGTTGGGCAAAGAGGGTCGGGGTGGACGAATCCACGAAGATATAGAAAAAGACCCGCAAAGTTCAAGGGAACAAATCGACATTTCATTGAGACGGATACATCATTTATAAGTACTTTAGCGGTGAAAATAGCGAGAAAGAGTCCGGAGTTTGACGTTAGAATCGATCAAACATTCAGCTATGAATTCGAATCGAATTTTTCTTAGTTTTCGGTACTCTGCAACCACTCCTCAAGTGCAAAAAGTGTGATAGTGATGTGAGATTTTATAAAAAATTGATTCGAGGATTGGGATTCAAAATTTGTGTTCAGTGTTTGTGTTCAGATCCGGCCGAGATCAATTCTTGTCCGCTGATAAACAATGCATACGAAATCAACCGTCGTTTCTGTTTCGTCATGCGAATACTCGGCATCGGCATACATGGCATCAGAAATTTTACCGCATTGATGGATCTAACCTCAACTTTCAACAGCACAACTTATTACGGAATCCTGAAAACGCTGCATATTGTTGTAAAAATGGTATACGAGGCTGTTATCCGAAAAGCAGGCTCCGAAGAAAAGGAAACAAAATTGGAAGCGGAAAATCGCGCGGATATACTCACGGTGTCTGGTGATGGATCCTGGTCGAAACGCGGCTTTACTTCGCGCATGGATATCGTGTCTGTGATTGGAAAATACACCAATAAAGTCTTGGACGTTGCTGTTCGGTCAAGCTTTTGCAGAGCTTGTTCACTTTGGAAGGGAAGAGAGAACATGATCGAATACGATGCATGGTATGCGACGCATACCATGCGTCGCATACGTGAACCACGAAGGCAGCGCTGGAAAAATGGAGGTTGATGGTATGATCGAAATTTTCGAGAGATCTGAGGAATTACACAATGCAAAATACGGATACTATATAGGAGATGGAGATACAAAGACCTTCAAGATGTTGTTAGAAGCCAAGCCTTATGGCGACGATTTCACGGTAAAAAAAAAAAGAATGCATTCTGCACGTCAAAAAACGTGTTTACAAAAGGGGAAACGAAGCGAGAAAAAGGTTGGTACAATTGAAGAAAGCCAAGAAGCAAATTGCAGACAAGCAAGTAAAGACAGGCAAGCTTTCGAGTATTTCGAAAAGAAAAACAAATACAACACAAAAACCTGCTGCCGAACCAAAAAAATCGCAATTGACACTAAAGTTGTTAACACATCCTTCGGAATATTATGGCTTAGCAGTTCGTCGAAACTTCGATTCCGTTGAGAACATGAGGAACGCAATATAGGCGACGTTTTATCACAAAATCTCAACTGATGAGAATCCCCAGCATCAGTATTGTCCTTCGGGAGGAGATTCGTGGTGCGAATGACGCATAGCTGAGGCCAATGGATTCAAGGAAAAATATTCTCATCCACCAGCGCTCGATGATGATGCCCAAGAGGTTTTGAAGCCAATTTACGAAGATTTGACCACCGACGATTTGTTAGAGAGATGTACGGGCGCAAACACTTAAAATAATGAGAGTTTCAATCATTGCATTTGGCAACTCGCTCCCAAACATATATTCTGTGGGAAGAAAACTATAGAAATCGCGACGTATTGTGCCACCTGTACGTTCAACGAAGGGTTCGATCCAATTAAAAAAATCCTGGAGACAATGGCGTGCACCATAGGCCGATAGCCGCAGACTTCGCTGCCAAATATAAGGCGGAACGCATCAAAATTGCAGAACGCCGAAGCTCTCTGGACAGCAAAGAAGCCAGGACAGCTCGTCGAAACGAAATTTCAGCCGAAAATGAGCAGTTCGAGGAAGCAGAAGGGATATTGTATGGACCTGGCACCGCCGATTGATCGTAAGTAAACGATTTATCGAAAATTTTCTAACTTCAATCTTTAAAAGCGTTTCTCTCGGAATGGTGTTTTTCGAAACGGTGTCCACTCTCAAAGGAAGAGTTTTGAAGATATCTATTTCCAATTTTGAGAGAACATTTTTAACGTCATTCTCTATCGCGCTATGGAAGCTTTTTTTTTTTGAAAGCTTCCTATTTTTTTTTACGAAAAACTGTCGAACAAAAGGGCCAAATTCGATACTTTTTGTTCAAACCGCTGCCATTTTGTCAAATTAACCCCCCCCCCCCTCCATAGCGCGATAGCGACTTTCCTACAGATTAATAATCTTTTTGAAATTTTTGTTTCAGATCAAAATTGCGGCCGCAATCGTGGGCATCGTACAGGACCGTTTTGTTAACGTGTCATTTCAACAATTTATTTAATTATTATATACTAAATAAATGAACGCAAAAAATCATTTTGTATTCGGCATGTATTATTTATTTATAAAAAGAAAACCAGACCGATTAGTTTATTACAACATTAAAACAAAATCGCGGAAATCAGTGATTTTTCGAAGGCTCATACTGAGACGATCCCTTAAGCATCCGCCTCTATCACGAGAACGACAAAGGGTGTATGAAAACCCTTGATACTCGACCGAAAATCCGCCTTAAGTTTAATTTGAATGACAAAGTATTTTGTCGGAGTCCACTAAAGCACGAGACAAGATCGGACCTCTCATTCTAGAGAGGGACCGAGCAATGGCACTGGAGCGCGCACACGGAGAGAGAACGATATATCCCCGGTGCGTAACGCGGTACTGAGAGGGACAATTTAGTGTCCGATACAGAGCGACCCGAGCCTACGCGGGGACTTGTAGCCACAACCGCGACACTTCGACGACTCACGACAGACTGATTGTTCCACAATCCTCGAAATCGGAAACAATCATAAATCTTGATCTGAAAGTTCATTCCCAATAACTACTGCCCTCTCTCACTCCATTCGTCTCTTATCGGCACCAGCATCGTATCAATCGGGACCTTGACGGGTAACACCACTTTAACGGTCTAAAAAAAAGCTTTGTTTTGATCAATTTGTTTTGAACGGAAGGAAAGGTGATAGAGAAATAATAGTTGGGGTAGTTATTGAGCATATATTTAACCCTTTCGTTATGGCAGTCCGCTCCGCCGGAGAGACGCCACCGCGCCGGGAAATGTGCACATCGCACGTCGGTAGTCTTCGATGTTCGCACTTACGTCTTTCAACGCCACTTTGGGATTCTCTTGTATGTACACTTTTTTAACAGCTACGTAACAACTGTTTCGTCGCATTATATGAACAACATGAAAATGAGTATATTTTATAAGTCATCAGTTATTTACATATTTACCAATTTTGTTAATTTTATAAATAAAAATATAAACTCCGGCAGTTAGACATCAAATTATAATTCCTAGTAGTATAATTCAGAATGATAAATTCTAAAACAAGGATCAACTATATTTAGCACCCGATACATAGGTCGTTGCATGGACGCCAATTATAGTCGGCACCCGTACACACAACAGGTCGTCGCGCGGATGCCGAATATAGTCAGCATCCGTAATGAAAGGGTTAAGTACATTATACATAAATTTTGTAGAAAAATATTAAAAAATGGCGACACTGCAGCAATTCTCCCGAGGCATATTGAATTTGGGGGGATCTGCGGCACGCACTATAACTGGTGTCAATTTGTATTTGGAAACAGAAAAAATATCTATGTAATCTACATGAGTGTAGCTAGTGAACTACGTAGGGGATTTTAGAAATATTGATTTTTGTGTATCGGCGAGTGTTGGAATAAAGTCATTCAACTTTCATAGAAAAAGGAGAGTCATTTGTTAATAAATATTGTTTAAATCAACTAATCGAGAATCCCATACGTGGTTCACTTTGCAATGGTATTTCAAAGATGTGATTAAATTTTCAAATCAAAAGATGCAAAATTGTTAGAGTTATGCTGTGTGCCGTTATAAAAAAATCATATTTCGAGAAAAACTCGTTCAAACGGCAGGTAGGCCGCCTCGGGTCATCCGAAGCGCTAGGGGAGGAGCTCGGAATTCCATGGAACATATTGTTTTTCAGGGATTAGACATGTTGCCTCATATTTCAGAAGGTTCAAAGCATCTGTTAAGTCAATTAAAAACAATTGTTTTTTTGAAAATTCTACAGTGGTGTTACCGCTTAACGATAACTTGGGAGTATCTCGAGAACCGTATCCTCTGGTTCATCACGTAACAGAGGGCACTCTCCTTCAGTGGCACGAGGGGATCCCAACCCTCGCCCGTAACCTCAAAAACCTCCGATAATTCTGTCACGTACTGCAACGTGCATTGGGGCGCCGGCATTCCAGTCAGACCTGCACCAATTCTACTCGCCACGTGAGGATTGAGCTCCGCAACTTTCGGCTGACCTGCAGCCACATTTTCGTCCTTTATCGATACTAGCAGTTGCGGAGAACAACATAGGCTTCATAGAGACGGCCGAGTAAGAGACTAACGTTAACTTGAGCGATACCTTACTACGGTGATTTCCCTAAATTAAACAAAAATCACGTCACAGTATACTATATGTATATGTGTGTATGAATGTGTAGTTGTCTGACGTGTGATATTATTATAACTTCAACGTATTCTATTCCAGGCGCCCTATGCATACGTGAGCGGGTGGAGAGCGAGGATTCCTTTATTCCCGATGCAAATTCGAGTATGGTTTCCACGAACCCCGAGTGGTTGCCATGTGCTGATGTTTATTATTTGTGTGTGAGTGGTTGATGGGACTCGAAGGAAACATGATATATTTTAGTTAAGTCATAAGTGCGCTGTGATCTAAATTCTGAGAAAAATTCGGGCCTGGTGAACTAAAAATGTGGCTAGGCTATTTTGTGACTAATAGGTTTTCCAACTAGGAATGGCCACTCGTCATTGGAGGGTCATAAAAATACGATCTGTTTAGAGTCCCTCTTTCTCTTCCAGTGGCCAAATGTCTGGTGGAGTTTGGCTACGCTTTTGTGTTAGTTATGTTCAGGTTTACGTAAAGATTACTCAAGTTAGTATTTATGTGTTTATATAAATTGTAATCTAGTTGTTTGAGAAAAAATATATGTACTCGAGGTGGTGTCGATCCCAGGACGACACCAGGTATCTCTTTACCAATTACCCGACATTAAAGTCTCATAGGTAGACATAAGAACCATTTGAGCGTCTTCATTAATCAGAATTCGATGTTAATAACCTTCCGATGAAGCCGCAATTTTGTTCTTGTGCTGCCCATACTGTGACTACGCTCCTGGTAGGGACTATGGGTATTGCTATGTTCGATAGCCGATAAGTGGTAGAACGCTGGCCAAATTCCATTTTGCTTGTCTTTGATTCAATATCTGGATGATGATGGATAGTTAAGAGTCAGTGTAACAGATAACGAGCACTTCGAAAACGCGATCCGCATTTTCTCTGTCACTGACCAACCGATCGCGTTAAAATTTTGAGGGTATCTAGAGAATTATGGCAAAAAGTGGCTGAGAGTTTTTTTTCAACATTTTGGAAACACTATTACAGGCGACAAGCGATTCGAAGACGCGATCCGTACTTTCTCAGGGACTGAGCAGCAGAGCGTGTTGAAATTTTGAGGGAGTTAGGGCAACAATTTTCGAAAAAAAACTCTTAGCCACTTTTTGTCATGATTCTCTAGGTACCCTCAAAATTTTAACGCGTTTCCTCCACGAACCATCACCAACAATTGTTATACCATTACAATGCCCATTTTCTTCACTTTTCTTTTTCTCTTCTGCTGCTGCTTCTTTCATACTGACGTCTCGTACCGTTTCCGTTGCGATCGAAATGGCATCAATTAGTTTGTCGTAAAACGATTGAAATATCGGTCGTGGTAGTTCCATGAATGCGCAAAACTTCATTATACCATTTAGCCCTATTCCTAGCAGTCGCATTGCCAGCACGATTCGACGGTTGATTTCATAGGCATTTTGGATGTGTTTACTGTTAGGAATAACAACTTCTGAGCATTTCGGGCAAGCAATAACTATTTTGAAGCCTAAGCACCGAGGACTTCTCTCGTGAAACGTGATGTCCGAATCACACTTTTTACACTTCACGTGTTGCGAAATGACCTAAAAACGGCAAAAAAGTTTATAATTCTATTGCCGATTTCATAATTCACATCAATATCTTCATTAGAAGATTTTAATTTCTTGGCAGAAGCACTGACTCCTGTTGAATCGTGCTCAACCTCAAATCTATTCAACGGTCGTCTCGATGATATACTGCTCCGACGCCGCGTCAGATACGATGTTTTCGTCCCTTTTTTACTCTGGTACACTTTTTTGTCACTCATTGTGATGCGATGCACTCGGCGATAACAAAAAAAGTTGTTCAAATTCAACACTACTCATAAAAACCGCGTTGCTTGTATATGCACTGACGCTGTACAAACTATACTGACGCTATTCTAGCAATACCGCCAGTTAACGTACTTTTGATTCTGTTTCTACCTGAAAATAGGCTATTATAATGACATCTATTGTGATTTGGAGAAATTCGAAAGTCGAGGGTATAGCAGGTAGTGGAGCCGACGATCGGTTCGGAGCAGCAGCTGCTCCGTAGCGCTACTGCTCAAACGCGTGACGCGCGTTGGGGGAAGTTGAAAAACTTGATGGAAATTTTTGTTTTCTGGTAAAGACGAGTTTGTCCTATATTCTAAGGGGTTCAAAGTTTTTTTTAAGCTTTAAAAAAACAAAATGTCGGCCAAATTTACAGTGGTGTTACGCCTTAAGGTAGTAACGTCGATACTGCAATAGTCAAATGTATATACTGTCATTTTCGACTTACGTAGTATTTAGAATAGGCAACGTCGCGATCGAGTGAGAGAGGTCGAGATGGTCTGATTTGGTTTGTTTCGAGAGATGCGCAGTTAATGGCAAATTAATAATGTCACCACGCGTAAAAAATGAAAAACTCTACCACTGGAAGAGCAAAAGAGTGACAGAACAAAATGGTCGCTGCAAATGTGACTTATGAAATGATTGTAGACGTACATAAACAAGATAAGTACAATCGCTTATCGAGAGTTTTCGGCAAAGGTGAGAACGGTAGTGTTAACGTCACCAAAAATAAAAATATATTGCAAAGAACCTTCGTTTTTTTCGAAAATAAAAAAAAAATAACCAAGAAATTGTTATTATATTGAGTTGAAAAAGTATGGCTCTGTTAATAAAAGATTAATTAATAATGAATCTTTATAAAATATATACTCCCATGTTTCATTCATTTTTAAATTTCGCGCCCATTGTAACCTCTTCGCGACTTTGCCACGCTACACTGAACTACTATATAAAAGTACATTTGGGATATTTATTTGTTAATTACGACGATAACAGACTCTCAACCTGTATTTTTAAAGGTTTAAAATGTTCCTTATAATATTTTCTCTTATTCTACCCTTTTTTTATTGAAATCTGAACGGTACTTTTTGTAAAATACAATGAAAACTGTGATTTCACATAAGACTCAATGTTAAATGTATGAAATTGTCAATGTCAATTTCTTTTTTCTGGTTCTCTGTAGCCTCTTAAGAGTTTAACTGGATCTTGTTCTTATCATAATCTACTACTGTACTATAGTCACGCGCGACTATGGCTTGGGTCATTTGAAACAGAAAAATGCAAAAGATTTTGATTAATAACATAATTCCACTCTACACGAACGTAACAAATTAGAAAAATTAGAAAATTGTAAATTTGGCAACTTTTAAAAACAATTTCAATTCTTTACACTGCTTTTGTTACATTAATGTAAAAAAGTTACTTTTTTAACTAACAACTTTAAATTTATAGGTTCACATAGAAAACAATAGTGTACCGTAAATTCGTGCAAAATTTCAGCAAGGTCGGTCAAATACTTTTTAAGTGAGACTGCACGCCGATTTGACAAATGCAGTTTTGAGAAAAATTCGTTAAGTTTGTACATATGAAAATACATACTTGTGGTGCGCGTAAGACGCGCTTCGAAACAAGTTACGCCCACAGGCTGTAACTTGTTTCTAACTTTGACACAATATTCTTAGAGATATAAACTAATGTTTTATGTAAGAAACAAGTCATTTTTTGAAAGTTTTACCTGGGAATCCTCCTTTAATACACAAATTGGCGATTGATTTCAAAGCCTTTATCGATTAAAAGAGAATAATTGAGTACAATGTTCTTGCCATAACACGTTAAAAATAATTTTAAAGCTCGCATTTCGCTTTGTTCGAAGATAACACCACTATAACAACCTTTATACTCCGGTAACTACTATAAGATATTGAAAACTACAGAAGTTCAAAGAACACAACAATTACAGCATTTAAACAAAATCTGGGTTAGCTTTGCTTTTTAAGGCGCAGTGTTACACGCTCCAACGGTTTTAAAAACGCAATTCATAAATTTTCGGGCACGAAATAACTGATCCAAAGGAAACTTACAGTTAGCTTAGCCAATATCGAATTGTGGATAAACAGAATTTTATCCCGACCGTTTGAGTCGCATATAAAAATTTATGAATCGTGTTTTGCAACTACCTCTCTTCCATTCAAGCTAAATTCAGTCGATAACACTGCATGTGGCACTACCAACTTTGTACACCCCGTCTCCTTTGAACCGCGTTTAACCCTTTGCGGTCGGGGCCGCCACATTGACAGAATTGACGCAAAGACTTGCGGTTTTTGGCACTGTGGCAGCATCGACCGGAAAGGGTTAAAGAAGTCATACATTATCATGTTCTACGTAGTAAGAGAATGATAAATACTTCATTCGTATGTTAGTTTAATGCGGTCTCCCGCACCTATCTTAATCGATAAGTTATCATTTCAGAAATATCGATAATGGCTCGACCTCCGATCGGAATCGATGTATTTCTACGACTCCCAAAGATCATTTAATAGTATCTGATCATCTCGGAGAACAAGCTGCACAATTGCAGGTCACGTTGACCAGAGGAGAATGTAATGACGTTGGGACGCGGAACGACTCGCATGCACAGCCACTTGGTAAACTACGCCCTCTCCGCCAAATCACACAAATATCACAATATCAAAATATTGTTGATCATTCGACTCTGGACAGTTACGGAGAATTTCAAGAGGCACCAAGTCGGTCAACAGCTCATCCGGACTCTAACGAAATTCGGACGGCACTAATGCTTGAACCATTAACACGCAATTTTTGTATACTTTGTAGCGGATTACCCTCGAAACAAATTGACGAGGTCAAACGTTTCTCGATGATATTTCATACAAAACATACTCACACGTTTAGCTCCGACGTGACACACATTATCGTCAAAACTGATGATGATAGTAATACTGCATATAAGACATTGAAATACCTTCAAGGCATAGTATGTCGGAAATGGGTGTTGAATATCAATTGGATACTAGATTGCATAGCACAAGAAACAATATTAGATGAAGAAAATTACGAAGCTGTGGACAATACGACAATGATTCCTGGCCCGAAACGAGCACGCTTAGGAGCGAGTGGGCCTTTTGAAAGATTTTCCATTTTATGTGTTGAGCCATTCGAAAACATGTCGGTGCCGGAGTGTGAGGTAAGATTAGGACAAACTCTGCCAAACTCACAAACTCGCGATAGTAGGTCATCGATTTTAATGAGCTTTGGTATTCAGGCAGGATCACCCCCTACAGTAAAACCCTACGGACTTATGTCGTAATCAGCCCCAGTTTCCGAAATATCTACGATACCAAATTTTTACCATGAATGATTTTTAGTTGTAAACTCAATAGTACCGATAGAGGCGGCGGCGCAACCGGTAAGGCGGCAGTCTGCTACGATGCCGGCCTTGCACACTAAAACCCATTAAAATCGGTGATCCCACTATGGCGAATTCACGCATAGACACTCGTTTATGCGATGTATAAAACAATTTTTATAGATCTCTTAGTTCTGAAAATAAATAGTACAAACGTTATGGAAAATGATATCTTCATAAAATGAACAGCCTCTACTTTTTTGTTCTGATTTTCTTAGAGCGCTAACGTATAATGTTACATATGTATACATCGTATGAGCCTTTTTTTTCTTCATATGATACAATGATCAATTGCAACAGTGTTAATATTTGAACTTGTAGGTGATAGCGAAAGTATTAGTACGAAATGAAATGGGCGACAATTTTTTTCTTTTGGCTTTTATTTTGAAAACTATAACTTGTTATAAATATAACAATAAATAATTCAGTTGTAATAGGACAATAACAAAGGTAGGTGTATTGTTAGAGAGCACATCCATCGATGGGCACGGCTCTATGTATGGTTTCCCGTTTATTCCGTACGGAATCTCTCCCGAAGATCTAGTGGCTTGTACCTTTTTAGTCTCCTTGAAATGGAGTTTTCGTGCAGCAGGTTCGAGGCCATGATGTTCGGGTAGATGTCAAGCCTTCTTTCGTAGTTTGTGCACAGTTTTTGTGCAGTTTGCTTGATCGTCTCTAGTCTTTGCGTAACCTGTCATTGTTACCATTGTTATTGTTGCGTAACCTGTCATTGGCGACCATGGATCGTTAGCGATGATTCTAAGGGTCTTGGCTTGAAACTTTTGCAAGATTTCAATGTTCGAGTTGCTCGTGGTCCCCCATAACTGGATGCCATATGGCCTTTCGGGTTTAAGTATGGTTTTATATTCCATGACCCTGTTGAGCAGTGATAGCTTAGACTTCCTGCCTATGAACCCGTACGTCTTTTTAACTCGGGGGTCAAATTCTATTCTTTTGGTTCTAATGTGGTATGTCCAAGTTAATCTACGGTTGAAGTGCATCCCAAGGTATTTCACGTGGTGGACTGTTGGGAGGGGCTGGCCATTTAGTAAAACCGATGGGCAGTCCTTTTTTTCACTGTAAAGGTGATGCGGGCAGATTTGGTGTCACTGGCCTTGATCCTCCATTTCTCAAGTCAGGTTTGGACATCATTCAGGCCTCTTTGGAGTATTCTTAACGCTGCGTCCGGGGCTTGATGGGTGGCAAGGATGGCTGTGTCATCAGCGTGTGTGGCTACGGTGCAGGTATGATTCACCGGGAGGTTAGCCATAGAGAGGGTGTAGAAGACGGGTCCTAGGATGCTTCCTTGGGGGACTCCCGATTTAAGGAGGTTTATCTGGTATGGAGTAAGTTAAAAGAAAAATTTTGTGAGTAGCGTAGTCAGCTTAGTACGCTTGACAACGCCGCGATCACATAACCCGTACAGTTGTCAGGACGAGAATTTTGTCATTCGTGTTGTCGCTTTATCATCGAGCTATCGGACAATGGAAGACACCCTACGTTGCCATAATCAGAGCACTGTCAAGCTTAACCTCACAGAAATCAGCATTATTCGAGACAAATTAATTTATTATGAGCCTCATGAGCACTCAATCGATTTTATGAAGCTCTACAAATGTTCCTTAGATATTTGTTTTATTAATTCTGCAATTTTTGTCAAAAACTGTTTGTCAATGATTGTAAATTGAATGTTTATAGACGGAGAAACCAGTGAAACCCATAAAGGCCCATGTTAATTTAAGAAATATGTTTTTATTTATTTCTCACGAACAAGGTATCCTCAGGTCTTGAAATTTTAAGAGATGACTTTTTAGATACTGATAACTATATTCTGATTTTTTCATCAATATCTGTTTGTTAATTCGTTCATCAGATAAACCTCTTTAATGGGATAGATTTGAGAGAGTTCTATTCCGAGTCTCACCTGGAATGTCTGGTCTCTCAGGTACGATTTGAGTAGTAGGAAATACTTTGGTAGGGAAGTTTTGATTTTGTAGAGTAAGCCGGTGTGCCTTGTCGAATGCTTGCTGTATGTCGAGGAATACTGATGAGCAGAACTTTGTTTCTTCTATAGCATTGGCTATAACGTTGAAGACTCTATTGACTTGTTCAACTATTGAACTATTTGGGTCTGAATGCGAATTGATGCACCGGGATTAATTCATGCTTGATGATTTGGTCCATTAAACGACCGAGTAGCAGTTCTTCGAATAACTTGCTGATTATAGGCAATATGCCTGTAGAAGATGAAGCTATTTGGAGGTTTTCCCGGTTCTAAGATCATCATTATCGGGGAATTGACTGGGTACATAGGATAAATGAATGATAGCGTTGAACAGGTTGTCGAGAAAAACTACACCCTTCTTTGGTAGGTTCTTTATAATTACTGAAGTGATTAGGTCGTATCCAGAGGATTTTGTTGTGTTCAGAACTTTTCGAATTGCATACCCCAGTTCTTTCGGAGTAAAGTGTTTAATGGGCAGTTCCATAGGTAGTGGGCGTTCGAGAATGTCGCGTAAGTTTTTGTCATCTTGCTGTGACGGAAATTGCGTGAATACTCGGCTCAGGTGCAACGCGAACGTTGCAGCTTTTTCTGAGTCAGTTTGTGCCCAATGCCCATTGGCTTTTTGGATCGGTGGAATGTAATTTTGTGCGCAGTTGATTCTTTTGGTAGCTTTCCAAAACGAGAAATCGGAGTTGGGCGTGTTATTTAGCTTCATTAGATAGTGTTCGATGTCATTATTGTTATGTACCTAGAGTAGATTTTTGATTCTACAATCGATCTGTTCAGTCTGTTTTTGTCAATGGAGTTCCGGCTTGGTTGCCGTTGCCTCCTGATTCGTCTTTTTCCGCAATTTTTCGTTTTATTTCCTCTGGGTATTTTATTGCGACCGATTTGTGAGGGGTGTCTGGTGTGTTGGCATGTTGGGTGAAGTAGTCGGTGGCTTCTTCTATGTCGGTCACTTTTTTCAACGGAACTTTTAGGTTAATTCTGCTTTCGGTGGATTTTTGAAACACTGACCAATTCGTGTGTATGTCGTGAAATGATGAACGTTTTTCGATATTGACTATTTCACTGTTTAGGGTTATCGTTACTGGTGTGTGATCAGACCACAGATCAAGGCTGGTTTATATATTTAAGTAGTTCTTGCCTATACCGTTGATTATGAAGAAGTCTAGTAGAACAGGGAGCTTGGAAAAGAAAAACCCACAACCCACCCGCTTGGAAAAGAAAACCCACTTACTGACCAACTGTCAGTTGGTCAGTAAGTCGGTTTTCCTGTTGAGATTTGATCACAGCTCGACGACGTCATCGCTTTAAGCAGTACTCGTCCTCTAGTTGTTGTTAACCTTGAGTCCCAGAACGCGTGATTGGCGTTATAGTCGCCTCCGGCAATGAATCTTGGCCCTAGTGTCTGTTGAGACTTCGAATTCGTCAAATTTTATGTTATGTCTCGGGGGGCTATATACTGCTGACACCACTAGGGGTCCTAGCTTTGCGTCCTCGATGACTATGCTCATCGCTTGCAGGTGGTCCTTGTCGAATGGTGGAAGTTCGCGGTGTTTTATAGTCGTTTTTGCGAGTATTGCAGCTCCCTCGTTAGGATGTTCAGTACTGTAGACATTGTACCCGTGTATTCTGATGTGGCTCCAGTCGGTAAAGTGGGTTTCAGCTATCAGCAGGATGTCGATATTCTGTACATTTAGGTATACTGCCAACTCTTGGCGGTGCTGGGCTAGACCGTTTACGTTTCATAATGCGATTCGGTAATACAGTTGTTAATAGTTTGAGCATAGTATTTAGCAGTTTGGTTTGCTGTGATAGTGCTTGTTTAAATTCATTGAATGGTTTTTCTATCATTTTTAGTATATGTGTATTGTCAGGATTGTTGCTTGGACTCAGGCCTGCTCCAGTGGCACTGGCGTAGCTCCGGTTGTTTGTGTTATTAACAGTTATGCCATTGTCACTGGTTGGTATATTTGAATCAGGTCGCTCTTCACCTGGGGGAATTCCTTGCCTTGTCCCTGTCGTATGGCAGTGGGGTTTTTGTGCGAAACAATTCCTTTTTAGCGAGTGGGTTCAGATATACATGGCAGCCTTTATAATTTGCCGGGTGATCTCCTTCGCAAAGGGCGGATTTTGCCGGTGTCTCTTTGTTTTTTTTTTCATGCCAAGATGTTATGCTCCTCTCTGTATTCATCGCACCTGAATTGTCTGCGACAGTACGTTTTCGTGTGCCCGTAACGCTGACACCGGGTGCACTGAACTACAGTATAGTTTTTTTGGGATTCAATCTCGATTTTAGCGATTAGCAATAAATCAGCTTTGTGTATCTGTTTGTTGTTCGATTTTGGCTCATGATCAACAAAAAAGAGTGGTAGCGGTTCTTTGGTTCTACCATTACGTATTTTTATTACGTTACGCATCTCATGGCCGAGGGCTTCGATGGCACTGTTTATATCCTCTAAGGGGGTCGAAGGATGCAGAGATCTTAGGACGGCCCTGTACGCTCGTTGCTGTTTCAGTTGATCGGTGTGGTAAGATGCTCTCACCTCGTCGAGAATGTGCACAATTCAGGTCGGTAATAGATTTTATATCAGGGATAAATATATGCGGTGGTTTCCGAATTCTTGATGTTTCATCGCGCCTGGGATTTTTGTCGTGGCTTGTGGTGTGATTGTCCGCTACGTCTCGTTTTTATTAGAGAGAGGTGTAAATCTGTTATGATTACGTGTTCGAATTTTTTCATCTTCACTTATTGATATATTGTGAGTTCTGCGACGTTTTCTGGTGGGGACAACTTGCCACTTGGGTTAATCGCTACATTGGCTCAGTGTAGAGTATCGCGTTAAGACAATTCTTAAATCGCTCTCATTTACCTGCGATGGTATAGTTTTCGAGGGGATTTGTCTAGCTTGCAGTATCTCGGTGCAGCATCCTCCGTGTCGACAGAGAGTTGTTTGGCGGCTGGGCATGAGATGGATCGGGATGTAGATCCATACTTGATTCACCGTCTCCTATACTCGCATTAATTTCATCGTTGCGGTCGTGTCGTAGATGGACTAGCTTATTCCATGAGATCACTATATTCTATGATAGTCATGAACGAGATAGACGGTATAAGTTTGTAAACACTTTACTCGTATGTAAACACGATGGGTCACTCAGAGTGTATAGCTAGTCTCAATGTGCCGGTCCAGATAACAGTAATTTCTGATGCTAGCTCTACACTCTCGTCGAGGTTAGGCGAGGTAGCGCAAGCACGAGAATATAGATGGGTCCCTTGCGTCACTTTGCCGAGTCTCTCCTCGCCTTGTCGTTGCTGTGGCTCGTGTCGGTTTTTCGGGGGCAAGTCAAAGGATGCGAGGTGTAAGGCGAGACGAGGTGAGGTGCAGCGACTACACTCGCGCTCTTCATTCAGTATGCAACCGTATCTTGTCGACGAAAACTGTCAGTTTACGCCGAAAAAATAGTGGATGCATGGACCCACGATAATTTATTAAATTTTGTCGAATTATATCAATATGGAGGATCTGGAGGGTTATAGATTCGCGCAGAAGTTGTATTTCGTCTTAATAAATTATGTAACAGACCGCACTTAACTTGCCCGTAACTTCCTCTGGTTCCAACAACATCGGTTTTTCAAATCCGAAATTTAGCAGATGATATACCAAAAGTATTTTCTACTACCACTCGGGAGCTTGATAATCTTTGGTTGACAATACGTTTTGACAAGCCTGGTATGTAATTCCCCAGGAAAGGTTCGTTTTGATTGTATTGAGAGGAAATGCTCCATCGCCAATGAAAACGTATGGCATGGCCAAATTTGAGTCCGAGAGGGGGATGGCGTTGGCAAATTAAGAGCGTTGGAAGAAATTTTATGCCATAATAGCGAGTTTCTCAACACTACACCATCGCTGATCCTGCCTTGGCTACCGATGTCGACAAAAACAAACGATAGTTGGTATCAACTAATGCGAAACGTACAATGCTGAATGCATTTTTATATTTGGAATATTCGGAGCCGGTGTGAGTTGGGCATTGCAAAACAATGTGTGTTCCATCAATTGCCCCTATGCAGTAAGGAATTCTTTTCCGAACCCTTCCTCAATTTTACACCACTCCATAGAAGTAGTCGGTAACTGAAACAAAAAAATTAATTTCAAATAAAAGCAAATAAATAATTTAATTTCAGGGAAATAATTCACTGTGAATATGACGAAGAAATATAAGACGAAGGTGAAAATAACGTGTTGCTACCACCAGCATCCCCTACGAACCGAACCCAAGCAGATAGTTTAACACCACGTCCTACATTACGGCGACGAGGTCGTACTCAAGAGCTAATAGAAGCTGAATAATAAATGAAAGAAGCAAATAAATTAAAGAAGCTTTATGAACCGTTTTAAAAACAAAAAAGATCAAAGCGACCACGAAGACGAGTACGATTATTACGCAAAGATACTTACAAAAAAAAATTTTAAAGCTGCCAGAAAGCGGACGTGAGCTTTTCATGTACGAGACGGAATGTTTATAAGGCGTTCGAATTATAAGGCGTTGACTTTCTCAATACTGCATGATGCAAGTTCATCCAGACGTACTCAATCTGATTATCGGTCTATGTATTAAACACCGCATCGACCTACAACTTCTTTATCATCATATTCAGAAGCTGCCCAAGTTTTTAATCTGGACCGCATATAAAAACCTGAATTTAATATTGTTGGTGCACACGAACCGCCTATATATATTTTGAACCAAAGAAACATCATC
Source organism: Netelia virgata (assembly GCA_951802705.1). Lineage (NCBI taxonomy): Eukaryota > Metazoa > Arthropoda > Insecta > Hymenoptera > Ichneumonidae > Netelia > Netelia virgata. The sequence goes on along the minus strand of OX637864.1, from coordinate 32,098,605 downwards.
TCACGTTCGCAGACTGAAACAAGTGGTCACACTTCAACATCAAAAAGCATTCCAGACCAAACTACACTTCGTATGTTGGACGATGGAAGAATTATGACATATCCGAGTGTAACATAAGCGCATCATTCAACCTTTAACGTTCCAAATCTAAGTTCGCTTCACATTTTGAACGATGGAAGTGCTATCCAAAATCAGCAGAACATAACGCGCTTCAGTCTTATCTCAAGAAATAATTTATACGCAACGAAATTTAATAGACGAAGGGTTTTGCAATGTTATCGTCAAAACAACTAACAAAATTATTAACATGTTGTCCGTCAGAGTGATTAATATAGGTTAATATTCCGGTCATCGGTGACTTACCTGGCACAGAACGGGTTAATATTTTCATTCCCTAAATCGCTTACTAAATGAGATTGTGTACTTGCCTACTCAGCACTTGAGAATAAATAGTTATATTAATATATAATGAGTACTTTTATTTAGCACACAAAATAAATGAAGTCTCATACGTTACGATTACTTCATCTTTGAGGACCTCGTTGAATGCATTACATACTTCGATAACTATCTTCGATATCAATTGACTGGACGCTTTGAACGTTTAATGAAGGCATTGGTAGGAGTCCCCTGTTGCCAAAAATCTGAAAGTTATAGCTAGTGTTATTTTAGCTGGCACTGCTTCTCTCAGTTGAGTATCTTTTTTTGCAATCAAAGGTGAATCTTTATTTAATAGATTTTCAAAGTCGGCTATTGGCATTCTTGTAAAATTATCAAATTCTCCAGAGGGTTCTTTGAGTAGTTCCGCGAGCTTGGAATCCATAAATTCCCTGCAAATAAATCCATCAATTATTAATTTAACTAACATTTACAGTAAACTTTAAAAAAATAGTAAATAAACTTGTTTGGTGTGTACATCGTAGAAGTTAACTTGACACCTCGCTCGGATGAACAATCTACATATCAATAAAAATCCAGCAAAACAACATAACGAATGAGCGCGTGTAAAGATAATTAGTTTACTAGGCGTGTTCTGATATGGCCCTCCTACTTTTGCTGGATTTTTATTGATATTTTGTAGATTTTTCATCCGAGTATGGGGTCAAGTAGGAGTCAAGTAGGAAGTAATACCCAGTGCTACTACCTGGATACATTTAATACTGAAAATCACTTAAATAATCGTATTTGTGAATAAATTAGTAACTCAAACCTTGTTTTGCTACGGTGTATAGATGTTGTCCACCATTGTCTTCTTCTCCAACGTTTCTTAATTTTATACGTATGGTACACATGAACAAATTGCATATAAGCAAAGGCGCATAAAGTTGCGGCAGCTCTCACTTTGAGCACGTCCATTATGTCGGTGACACAGAGAGAAACTAATCAGCCGTCAGAGTGTAGAGCTAGCATGAGAGTTTCTCTCGCGAGTACTCGCGCGACCTTTTCCATGGGAGAGTTTTTTTCTGCGATTTTCACTCTCGCGAGCAATTTAGACAGCAATCTGAGAGTTTTTCGGAATTTTACTCTCAGGACCGTGTCCACTGGCGAGCGACGCATCGCGGGAATAGTATTCAAAAAGCATTTGCACGAGCAGCGAGTCGTTGCAGCCGTGATTATGGCTTTACATATTTTAAAAGAAAATGAAAAAAGTAAAAAAAAAATAAATAAAAATAAAGTTTTGGGTTAATCCCTGGATATCCAAAAGGATACAACTCGGTACTTCTAACAGGCTAGTGAAAGAACTAGAACGGAACTCCATCCGAATGACTGTTGAGTTTAAAAATTGAATTAAAAAATTACGATATTAGTTGGTCCGACTATTCCGAGATTACTTGCGATTTGGGATCTCTATTCCGATGTTCCTCCTTCGTAACACAGTATAACCATTTTCTCACACTCTTCAATTAATTGGGTTGTCTCTTCCTTACTCTGCCTTCCTTACTCTATCTACCTCGACCTTCCGCAAGTAACTCGCCGGGAGCGCGTTTCAGCCTGTCCACACGAGAGCGCGCTCTCGCGAGTCTACTATCGTGCGCGTATGACGTCACTGCCCACAAGTTACTATCACTACCCTGTCCACTGGCGAGACGTGCTATCGACAGCGACTCTCGAGAGTTTTACTTTCATGTGCGGCGGCACCTTAATGCTAGATCTACATTCTCGTCGAGATTAGGCGAAGTAGTGCGAGCACGAGAATGTAGATGGAGTCCTCTCGTCATCTCGCCGAGCCTTTACCGAGCCTTCACCTCCTATTTTTCGCCTCGCATAACCTCGTTGAACCTCGCCTTGTCTAACTTCGACGAGAGCGTAGAGCCTATCATTAGATTTCAATTATTTTGGAAATTCGATTTTGTTGCAATATTCCCCAAGTCCTGCACGTTTATCAGCATTTTGTTGAAAATTTATCAATATGGAGATGCTAGCACCTTTTGCAAAGACAAGTTAAACAAACAATATTACTTTGTTTTTGAAAAAAGTAAATGATGTGCACTACCCTTCCATTCATAATCGTAAAGAATTGACGATAAACGGTTACAATGATAGGTACAATCATAGGAAATAATGATAGGTATACACCTATCATTCGTACAATACACACCTATCATGACCAAGAAATTCTCCGCCAGTAGTGATAATTCGTTATGCATTGTATGTAAACAACGTAGAATCGTGGATATATCTTCTAACAGAATTTCATATTGATCAATTATCTTGTAATCGCTGTCTAAAAAAACGTCTCGACAGTTATTTCTCATTCTCTCGAGACCTCTCTGATCAATTTTAATATGTATGGAAATTTTCAGGATTTATTACGTCGTACTGGAGCAAACATCGTTAAAACATTCGAGGATCTTGCTGCCGAAAAGAGCTTCCTAAAAGTATTTCTAGTTCAGGCTGACTACCACGAAAACAAAATAATAGGTATGTGTTTTCAATATTTCTACATAAATGAAGAGGTATACACTATACTGCTCTCTAAGAGATTCTGACTCTGCACAAACAATGCATGAACCTACAAATGATCCCCATAATTAACTGTGACCAGTCCCTTATTACTGGTCTCAGACTAAAAAGTACCTATGTATTTTTGGTTCCCATACATTTTTTGCATTTAGTATTATAATATTCGCATCAGACACTCATAGACTCTTACTCACGCATTGACCTAAACGCACTCCACGGAAACAGCGATTATTGTGTTCATTCCACTTATTATCGAGAGTTATTGTATAATTAAACCATGCAATCCAATGTTTATTTGCATATTTGTAGTAATAAGAACTCCTCATAATCTGATTCATAAAGAAAACACGGGTTTAAACAGATAATGATGTAGATACAGCACAATTGGAGAGTAGCAAAGACTATATCGTGATACACGTATCTGAGAAACTACTTTGAATTTGCTAAAGCCATATGAAGTGCATAACAGGAAAATCGAACAGTGTAAACTAAATTATTATACCACGCCATGTTGAACGCATACACATCAAATTAAGTAGCTTGTAGTGAAATGAACCCGCAAGGCGTAGCGATATGGCAAGGCAATAATCTGATTCGTTACAATATAACATAAACAAATAACTACAACATGCGGGTCATTTTGGACGTTTTGAGGAACTCAAAAAGGAAACTTATATTTATACACTTCAATCTTAGCATTATATTATTGTAAATATCATGTACATCACTGTTTCGAATTCCGCGATTATTTCAGTATTAACATTTTTCCTATCCGTAGTTGTTCTATTTTTTGCAAACATTTTTTCTGCATAGTCCAATCTGCGGTAAGGTCGGTGCGTCGGCCTGCTTGTTTGTATCCGCACAGGCCTCTCAACATACCTGGCACGCAGCTCGCTGTCTCACCGTGGTGATGCCTGAACATTTCTGTGTGTTTTATCCTTTGACAAGTTGTCGAACGCCCATGTGATATTGCATGGTGATCTCAACCTTTCAAACGCGAGATTCCATATGAACTCTTATTAAAAGCATCACCTTGAGACGAACTTTGTGTAGATCTCGGATATTAATGAACTTTGGTTAATGTTTTTTTTTTTAGATTGGCATCAAAGAACTGGAGCTGTGCCAATAGCTCAAGAGTGGATCGTTGAGTGCATAAGTCAATACCGACTTGTTCCGTTCTTCCCCTTTCTTCAAGAACTTTTACCTCAGGATGTCTTTGATCTAGGCTTTCCTGTACAAAAAATTGAAGACGATATGGATCTTGTGTATGAGGTGTGAGTTACAAAGAAGTAAATATATAAATTCCATACTGTAATTTCTAGAAAAATAAAAATGCACTTTTAGCCTCTAATACCTCTAATGACTGAAAATCCTTCGCCTAATGGACCTCCGGCGTCAAAGCTCCGTCCACACGTGGTGCTCGCCTCTCTACCACTAAAGTAATAAACATTATTACAAATGTTGACTACCAAGAGCCTATTAGCCCCAGTGCGTCTATTCATTGTGGAATTTGTGTCGAATTTGTGGTCTGCCGGGGTACACAGTGATAGTATGCCCGCAAACCTCATGACCCCCCGAATACCTGAAGAAAAATCATGAACCAATTTCTGAAATTAATGAAATAATGAAGGTTACAACTACTTCAACTCTACCGGTCCTCATAATCAAAACGATTTGCAAGAATGTATAGAAAACCCCAATGAACAAGATGAACGGACGGATGTCCCCAGCAGCTGCATCTGTGATTCGAGCGCAGTACAGTCCAGGGTAGGCAAATTGCTCGCCTGAAGCTCGGCGACAGTAGTTTAGATGAAGCTAGTCCGGGACTCCTGAAGGCAGAGCGTGGCTTCAAGTTGTGACATAGTAGCAGGGGCGCACATGTGAGAGAGAGCGAGAGAAAGACTCGCTAGTTCGCGCACGGAATCGAACACGTGAACCGGGTAAAGCGTTCATACGCGATCGAATAGTACACAATGACGCGTACTGAGTTAACAAAAAAACGTAATTCCTGTCAGCATTCACACACGAACAAGAGTGAGGCGACGGTGAAGAAAGAACGATCAAAATTAATGTCTGTCTCGTGACAGACCGCAGATCTGGTTCTGAGGTAGGGACGTTGGGAAAATCTCGAGAAAAATCTGGAGAAGGAAGTTAAAGGGTCCGCAAATAAAATGTCAGACACTGAAGTTAACAAAAACAATAAACTTAATTGTTGGGATTTGCAGGGTTTGACAATCTTCCACTCGGGATATGCAATAAGATATTTATTGAATAGCGTATCAGTAACGTGTCTTGTGGTATAATGATATAAAGAAGAAGAGAGAGAAAAACGGAGGGGGAAACAAAACAATTAGTAGCCCTCCTTCGGACTAGGGAAATAAAAAGATAGGTCGGTAAAGACAATCTCTCCAACACTCCCGCGTTGGCTTTATCGACTATTGTCGATTTCATCTTTGACTGTTGATTCTATGCTCATCTCCGCGTACCCCCAGTCCTTCGCGGTTGCGTTGGAATTGCTGTCGAGGTAGCGGCTTCGTCAGGATGTCCCCTTGTTGCTCGTTTGATGCAACGTGCTCCAGCCAGGACTCCTTTTCAGCGTAGCGTTCTCGCACATAGCGGAATCGAACGTCGATGTGTTTCACGTGTTTGTGGAACACAGGATTTTTAATGAGGCATATAACACTCTAGACGTTTTCGATGTTCAGACGTTCCTTGATGAGAGACTTCATCCATACAATCTCTTTTGCGGTCTGGCAAACGGCCATATACTCGGAATCCGTTGTCGACAGAGCGACGGATTGCTGCCTCTGCGAATCCGTCGCCAATTTTAGGACGAATCCTGTAGTCGATCGTCGCGTCTCCAGTTCTCCCGCGTAGTCAGCGTCGCTGTACGCGACTAGCTCCTTTTTCTTGCCACGTTCGAAATGCATCCATGACTCTCTTCCATAGCTTTGCTTCTGTGCTTTCGTTAGCTTCGCGATACGAGAGGCTCGTAATTTTCGGCTAGGAACAGGTTATTCACAAAGTCGCGGTATCTCTCAGGAAGTCTCAACGTTCTTCTGTCTCGAAGTCTGTAGCCTTCGTTGCGATTGTTGTTCCTTCCATCGTCACAATTTATTTCTGCCGCTGCTCTTTCAGGTTCGACATGAGGTTTGATCTGTTCAACCTCCGGTGCATCATACTCATGGTCATCCTCGATCGCATCAGCGTCGTTCTCGGAGTCTTCCCGTTCGTTCTCCTCGTCCAACCATGCTTCGTCGTCTCCTTGCACTCCTGTCGTGTTCACTCGGTCGACCTTTCCGAAGAAGACATCTCTCGCAGTTTCGATTTTGTTGTCGTCAGGGTACCATACTCGATATCCTTTGGTTTCTCCGTTGTAGCCGATGAAATATCCTTTCTTCGTTTTCGTGTGAAGGGTTCGGTGCTTCTCTTTTGGCACGTGTGTGAATACTTCTTCGCCGAAGATGTGAAGAATCTTCACGTCCGGTGCCTTTCCGAACCACAATTCTGCCGGCGCCGCACCTTTAATGCTGCTATTCCCGGTCAGATTCAAGGTGGTTACCGCCGTGATGATCGCTTCTGCCCAAAATTCCACGCCGAACCCTCTTGCGAGCATGAGCGTCCTTCCCGCTTCTTTTAGAGTGCGATTGTCTCTTTCGGCAGAACCATTTTCCGCCGGAGTATACATAACTGTGCGTTGATGACGAAGTCCGAGTTAATTTGACACCGTTTTTATTTCGCTGTTGATGAATTCGAGTCCATTGTCTCGAAATATTCGGATGCCTCCTGTTTCTCCGCCTTCTTGAAGAATTTTTCTACGCAGCTCGCAGTTTCCGATTTGCAACCGAGGAAATATACTTCGCGGTAATGCGAGTCGTCGTCCTTCAACAAGAGAAAGTATCTCGATTCTCCTAGAGATTTTGTGGGCACAAGCTCGCCGAGGTCGCCATGTATGGTCTCTCCAATGCTCTCGGTTTTCGACACGCTTTCAGGAAAAAGAAGCCGATGCATTTTCCCGACGGTGCACGCTTCACAGAACGGGTCTTTCGCTTCCTTGACGCGTATTTCCAGCCTTTTGAGAATCTGTCTCACGTGACGAATGTTTTGATGAGCCAGCTTCTCGTGCCAGTTTTTCAGCGTGTCCATCGAGCTCACGTATGTCTGTGGTGAGTCATTTCTTCGTCTCAACCGCAGTGGCTCCTCGACTTTGAATTGCATCACGTGCAGTTTTTCTTGACGTACCCCCGTCGCGATGGTGCATCCTCTTCTCATTAATTTACAGGTTGTGCTTATCGATTTCATCTCGAGTCCCTTGTCGAGCGCGGCACCGACCGAAAATAGATTATACTTCCGTCTTGGTACGTACAGTACGTCGACGAGGTGATTCTCGTTCCACGTTTCCCCGTTGAACATATCGACCTCGACGCACCCTCTCCCCAAAGCCTCGATGCAGCCTCCAATCGAAGCTTTGTACGTGAGAAACCAGTCTCTTCGACAACACATGTGGTCACTGGCTCCCGAATCCATGACCCAGCCAGCTTCTTTCATGGGTTGCGGCGACGCTGTATTGAGATCCACGCTCACGAGGCCTTCGCCATATGGCTTTCGGTCCGATGATTTTCTGACTCTTGATCCTCTTGGATCTCCGTCTTCCTTCCTCAACGAACACTCTCTGGCACAATGTCCCGGTTCTCCCCAGACGTAACACGTACCTGGCTTCGATAAACTCTCCGACGCGCCTTTCGATCTGTCGCCTCGACCGCGCTTGAATTTCTCTCGCTGCTCATTCGATATTAGAGCATTCTCTTATCCCCTCGCGTGATAATTCTCGACTCTTCAGTAGCGCAATTCTGTAACTTATTATACTGTCGTTATGAGCTCATACCGACAAGTTCCGTTTCGTTATTTACGAAGGCCCTATTATAACTATAACTGCGATTCTGTTCACTGCGTTTAGCGAGTTTTGTCGTTATCGATACCGAAATGCCTTGGCAAGGTGTTGTTACGGATAGCGAGGCTTGGCGACCCCCTCCATATGCCATAACGCCCATTGTGACAGCGCCTAGTAAATTATAACCCATCAATACGTGCTCAATAAACTGACAAATAATTACGACATTTGAAATACGCCACTTCCTTTCGATATCGACAACGTTCAATAACGACTCCTCGTTATCCTGTTGGAGGTTAAATTGGAGGAAAACTTTATAGATTTTAAAATTCCCGCGACTATGGCGCACATAGACTCGCGCGCGACGCTAACTATACTTCTTAATAAAAATACAAAAGAAATAAAATACGTAATTATAATGCTACTCAGATGATAGCTACTTAAAAAAAGAAATTAGTTATTCTATCTAAACAGCTTTGTGGTTTTCTTCGGAGCAATACTAAAATATAGATAATGTTCATTTCTTATAGAAAATAACAAAAATTTACTTAACAAGTTTTTCTAAAATCAATTTTTATAGGTTAATTGTTGATTACTACGAAATCTACCTTACTTACTTACCTGTTATTTCGAACGTCGTAACTCTCGCGTCGGGCGCGAGAAACCCTGATATATTAACATGACGGAGCTCCCGCACATTTTACACGTAGAGCACGGGAAATTTTAGACACGCGTTTTTCGGACAGATGGATGGGTCGAGGTGGCCCAATCATTTGGCCGGCACGGTCGCCAGATTTGAATGTGCTAGATTATTGTGTGTGGGGACATATTAAAACTTTAGTTGAGCACAGGCGTGAAGGTACCGAAAATGACGTACGCGACGCAATTTTGGCGGCCTTTCGTACCATCATGCCGGACATGGCGTACCGTGTGACGCGACAAATAACACGACGAGCCGAACTCTGCTTATAAGCACGAGGAAGGCACTTCGAACGGCTATTAAAGTAAACTTTGAGAGTGGATTAGGCCTGCTGGGGAGACCACTATAAAAAAACGCGCCAAGCTATCTACCTCAAGGTGGTGTGGAAACGATAGTGTTTCCTTACCACGAAATAATTTCGTAGCATCTTTTAATAAGTGTTGTGTCACGAAGCTATAAATCTCGATTCAAATTTTCATTATGAGAAATATGTAGCAATAATCAATTTGCAGCTTTTACGGAAAGGTGGCAATTTTATTGGTTACAGATTTTTCAGAACGAAAACGCGAATCGATCGAGAAGTATACCGTATTCACAAGATTTTAGAGAATTACGAGAACGTAAAATACTTAGTCGCTACAAACATAGTTTTCCACCACACTTTATGTATTTTCTATAGGAGAGTATTTAACCATTCAATTTTTTAAAAATTCTTTCTTTAATTCTTTAAGATTTTATTACAAAGAAATTAATAATGATATTAAAATGATGGTTTTTATTTTGTTCTATGCACTGTGCAGTGTGAATCAAAAAGTTTCACATTCCGCAAATAATGTTAAACTGTTATAAATATGGTACATTGATATTGCTTTTGTTAATACTAAAAAAACCCAAAATAAAATTAAAACAATTCGTTTTAATGCCTTTATTAGTTCTCTCGTAATAAGATTCCGTTGTAATTATTTTGCCGTGGACGTGTGTCTATCGTGATTCTTCTTTTCATACATTATTGATTACGACAGATTTTTAATAATTTATTTATGATACCACCAAACCAATAACCAACAAAATTTCCTTGTGCTTTTTCCCCATCATTTTTGAGTTTAGATATCCTGTACTAATTCGTGAGTTTATTGACCATAGAGACGAAAGTCTTGGTGCGGTACGGAGTGGGGTGACGCGGGGGTGCGGCGGCGAGCGTAGTCAGCCGATGATTGATACATTGCACTGTCTCTACGGCTAGGGCGGAGAGTGGGCGGTTCCAACGCTTCTCGGCGCGCTCTGATTAGACCAACTTTAAAAATATATATCTTGTAAACTATTAAAAATATCCTTAATGTATATTTGCAACTTTTGTTTGTAATGGTCCCATCTACCTCAGAATAAATTTTCTTATACCTTATGCAACTCGTCCTGTATACATACGGCCGAGGAAGTGAGATCGGTTCGCGCGACTTTGTTGTTTTAGCTTCGTCTATTTGTCTCGGTCGCGCAGCGGGCGTGACGGGGGGGGGGGGCATATCACTACGAGGCCTCGGCGCTTGGCTTGCCTTGTCGTTCCGGGGCTTCGTAACAAACGCGCGCCATGCCATCTAGCGGTAGTCAGCAGTGGCTCTGCCCCAAATGTTACGAGCTCTGCACTACCGCGGCGAAAGCGAAGCCATCTGAATTTTCCGCATGGGTGTCACTGCCTCTTAATATGCCAAAAGAGAATATATTTATTTTGTATGGATTTGAAACACAGCAGTGTACACGTGTAAAATGCAATCCTTCCGTACGTATTCACGAACCAAATCTCTGTGGGGCGCAACGCGTCTGCACGTCATGTTGCGACAATGAATCCATAGACGAGCCGTGCGGGTATTGCGGTGTTCGCGAATTTATATTTAGGACAAACCTCTTGTGTGAACTTGTAGAGCTAGGCATGCAAATCGTCCCGGGTTTCTCATACACGTTTTTAATAGCCCGTAACGTGGGCGGCTTCGACCTACGCTGTTTTATTGAAGAGAAAAAAACGCAGTTACCCTCTTTAATAATAAATGGTATTAAAATTATTACAATGCGAGTTGGAAAACTTGTACTTCTCGATAGTTTGCATTACTTCCACATGCCTCTGAGTGCATTACTAAAAGCTCTTGGTCTGACGAACGCCCTTGCTAAAGGATCTTTTCCCCATTTATTTAACAGACCTGAAAATCAAAATTATATCGGTCGATGCGCGTGGAAGAATGCGAGCGTTTTTCCGCATGGTATAATTATCTAAAGAATGCCGATAACGTGTTGGATTTTTCAAAGGAAATTACAAGCTACTGCAAGAACGATGTCACAATATTAAGACAGGCTTGTGTCGTTTTCAGGAAGATGTTGATGAACAGTGCGCGTGTCTGCCCGTTTAGCGAAAATACAACAATGGCGTCGCCGTGTTTTCAAAATTTCCGAAAAAACTTCTTGGAAAGTAACACTATCGGAATTATACCGGCTACAGGTGGGCTCAAAACCAATCAAAAAACGCAGTTTCGTGGCTCGTATGGATGGAGTACTCTTTAGGTCATCATTTCATTCATGCAGGACGCTCACGCGAATTTAAATTACCCCAAAGTTTAATGGTAGACGGTTACTATGAAACTGCCAACACAACTCATTACAGTTTCACGGTTGTTATTGGCACGGGTGCACGAATTGTTTCGCTGTAAATAGGGATCGTAACCAGAATGGTGGCACGACAATGGACGAGCGTCTCGAGCGAATAAACGCCATATCGTACAGAACCCGCTCAAGCGGTTATACGTTAACAGAAATGTGGGAGTGCGCGTATGACCGCATGGTAAAATCAGATATAGAAATAAATAATTTTGTGCGTGATCATGCTCTAGTCAAATTAGATCCTCTCGATCCACGTGATGCATTTTTCGGTGGTCGCACAGAAAACATGGTCACGTTGTACGATATAAAAGATGGGGAGCAGATACGATATGTCGACGTCTGCTCATTGCAGCCGTATGTCTGCAAATGCGGTAAATATCCTATAGGACACCCTACGTTATATGTCGGTGACGAGTTTACGAAATTAACAGGGCTCAAAAACAGATCGTTCGCGCGTCGAGGGTTTTGTTAAATGCACTGTGCTACCCCCGCGAAATCTTTGCCACCCCATGCTACCGTTGCGTATGCATCGCTGTTTATTATTCGGACTGTGTTGTAGCTGCTGCGAAACAATGAATCAAGATGCGTGCCCCCACGAAGACCCTGCGCAGAGATCATTAACAGGTACCTGGGTAGTAGATGAACTGCGAAAAGCCGTCATGTGTGGTTATAAAGTATTAAACGTAAGCAAAATCTGGCAGTATAAGATAACACAGTATAACCGTGACACATAGGAGGGGTGTCTTTTTGCCGAATACGTCAACACGTTTCTTAAAATCAAAGAGGCCAGCGGTTGGCCCGAGAACTGTGTAGAAGACGAGGCAGCGCAAGACAATTATACCCTGACAAAAACCTTCCACGGAAAAGTCCGTTTCAAGTACGTTTCGTTGAAGGAACACACTTGAAACGGACTTTGGCTGCAGAATAGTGCGTTTCAACCCAGTTTCGCGTTTCACGGTTGAAACGTACTTTTTCGTGTGCCGTCGACCCGAACTTCTCCCACAGAATAGTACGTTTCAACCGCGTTTCGTTACACGGTTGAAACGTACTTTTTTGCGTGCCGCCGACACGGAGTTCTCCCATAGAACAGTGCGTTTCAACGCGTTTTGAAACGCGTTTGTCACATGCTTTTTGTGTTACTCGCGGCCAATAGGTAGCGCATAGCTATCCCGCGTTTCTCGCGCGCGAAGCGACGCCCCATTGGGATTATAAATGCGAGCGATGAAAAGCACGAGTAAACCCACTATCGCGAAAAGGATGAAGTCTCTATGGTTTACGTCTATCTTATATTTATATTATCTGTATTTACAGCTTATTATATTACAGTGTTATATTACGATAGTAATACAACACTAATACTTGGGGATGATTTTTATGTTTATTTAAATTTATTTAAATAAAAAATTTTTATCAAAATTTAGCAGTACGGAAGCGTAGTAAAACGTGTACCCATCGTGTGACAAGCCTGTTTCAGACCAGACACTACTACGTGCAAATTGCATGCCAACCGCGTTTCAACCACGTTTCGTTACACGCTTTACCACGTATCAAGTGCGTGCCAAGCGTGTACCGCGTACGCGGTAAAGTACGTACTAAGCGCGTTTCGAAACGTGCTTGCAACGTACTTGAAACGCGGTAAAACGTGTAACGAAACGTGGTTGAAACGCGGTTGATTTTGTCAGGGTATAGCTTCTTTCAAGACTTCCGAAGGAATTGAGCTATGTCGTAGTGCTATAACAAAAAACCCTGGCCTGAGCTCAGTAGCTAAACTGTGTCTTAATTCGTTTTGGGGTAAATTTGGACAGCGCGAAAATTTACCTAAAACTGAAATAGTATCGACACGTACAAAACTTATGGAGCTACTGAACAGTCCTGAGCACGATATCACGGGTATACTGCCTGTTAATAACAAAGTATTATATTTTAATTACACAAAAATCGAGGACGCTGTAGTATCATCTAATATTTCAAACGCTGAAATTGCTGTATATACAACAGCTCAGGCCCGCTTGAAAGTTTACACCTATCTTGAGCTGTTGGGGGAACGTGCCTTGTACTGCGATATAGATTCCGTTATTTACACGACGAAAAAAGACCCTAAAGTGTACGAGCCGTCTACGGGTCAGCTTTTGAGGGATCTAACAGATGAGCTAAGCTCTTACAGCGCTGGTAGCTATACTAAATCGTTCATTTCGGGCGGCTCCAAATTTTATTCGTTCATAGTTCATACCCCTGGTTGTGTAGAAAGCGAGGGTTGTAAAGTTAAGGGGGGGGGGGGGGGGGGTACGGTTAATTCGGTGAAAAAATCCAGTGACACTTTTTCCAACATTGTTTTACAAGATACGTGCAATGTATTTCAAATTGAATGATTATAGGATTGTTGAATAACATTGCAAGAATATTTTCTAAAAATTTCAGCGAAAAATATTAAAAACTAAGCTGTTGGCAGTAAGTCTTCGGGGATGTATCCAAAAAAAGTGATTATACGGTGACGATTGTAACTCATTACTCAATCATCTGAAATCAAAAACTAAAATTTATTTTATTACTTCATGAGTTTCCCCGGGTAACGTAGTTGACTTTTTTTTTATTAATTTTTCAATTTTTGGTAACACTGGAAAGTCAAAAACGCGATCGTCGTTTAAAAGTTCGGCAAATTTGTTATTGTAAAATAAAAAATAACAACAAATTAACAAAAAAACTCGATAGCGTTACCTGATGGATTATAGAGAGAAAGAGTGTACCAAGTTTGAAAAGGTTCGGTGCAATAGATTTTAAACTACATGCATCACCGTCTTTGATAACGTGAAGCGTAGGAAAATCTTTTCTTTACTGTATATTTACACAGAATCACTGATACCAGGCGCATACAGTGAGCAGCTACTACTCATGACGTTAAAGCATCTTCTTGTTCTTGTCTTCGGCGAACTACGAAATCGTTAAAATTCCATAATTTTGTTAGTTTTGCTTCAATTGCTCTGAAAATTTGACACAACATTCTTGAGACGTTGTACATTCATAAAATAAAATAAAAAAAAATGGAAAAAAGTTGTAAGACCATACCCCCCCGCCCCTTAAACGTATAACGCTTAATTATGCAAACACCTCTCTAATCAATTACAGATCGATACGCTCGTTCATAATAGGTGAGAGAGAGGAGCCAATTGTGCTACGATTTGCTTCAATACGGCGCACGCCATTCCACCAGGTTGTTACACGACTCGAAACGAAATCAAATATGCCATTCAGCGTCAAGCGGAGACGTAATGGCGAATCCGGCTCGCTCCCTTATGGCTACAGGGTATAATGTTGTAAAATATGCTTAGTACTCTTATTACTGTTAAATATTGATGTTATTATTATAAAATATTTATGTTATTATAAAATATTTATGTTATTCTTATAAAATATTTATGTGATTATTATAAAATATTTATGCTGTTACTGTAAAATAAAAAACACGTATACATATGATAAATGCTTTAAATTACACAGTCGTATGGAAAACATACTCATTCGTACAGATGGATCCACGGTGGAAGCATCCCTGGACCTCGATGATCTGTGGTCCCACAGGCTGTGATAAAACGTACGTTGTAAATAAGTTTTTGAAGTTCATAGCGCCCATGAACAGTGAGTCATTCGAGAGAATTATTTTCTATTATTCCGAGTGGCAGCCTGCATACACAGAGTATGGTACATCGATAGAGTTTCATGAAGGCCTGCCTCAGAGTGCCGATTACGCGACCGATCCTAGTACGAAACTCATAATAATCGACGATTCGATGCGTGAGGCGTCGAATAATACCGTTGTAGATCTTTTCACCAAATGCAGCAGTAGATAAGCAAGGGCGGTTCTAGATCAACGCGTGTTAAAGCACACATACACGTCACACGTACATACTCGCACGTACACACAGGTGGTCCATGATGACGCCACACACTCACCGAATACTCCTCGAAGGTTCTAGAAGAGGGGGGAGCACTCGAATAGTGCACGTGGTCACGCGGCGGGGGGGGGGGGGGGGGGGGGGGTGAGGTCTGAGGTGTGATATATGTGTTACCCGATATTTCTTAATCGTATTGTTTATTTAAAGTGTTGGATAAATATTCTTTGATGCCGCCGACTAATATCGAATTTCAACACGGCAACCGTATTGTTTATGTAACGGCCTGGTGTCGGATAAATAACTCTTTCAGCGAAGGAGGCAATAAATTAGATGGGGGCGGGGGAGAAGTGTCAAGCGATTGACCGCCCGACAAATAATTTTTTGACACGAGGTGTTATGCGATATATTTTATCCCCTAAATATGGGTACGCGGGTACCGATGACAAGCATATCAAAATAGTTCTCACGATGAGATTAATAATAGAATTTTTTTTTTCGATTATAGTTTTTTTCTTTATACGAGTACCTCCAGCGCAGCTCCTCGAACGCTTTGGCGATCTACATTGGTGAGGGTCACGAGTGTCCAATATGTACATTTTCGACACCCCCTTGTGTTCAGCGTGCGACAACGCATCGCTGTTACGCGAGAGTCAGACTCCAGTAAGAAATCCTCCAGATGTAAATGAGAATATATATCTGGGTCCACGTGTGCCATCCATCCACGTGTGCCTGGGCCATCATGCGTATATTTTTCAAAGGGTACCGCGACATAGCCTTTGTTGACAAGATCGAGCCGCGAACGAGCCGTCGATAGCTCAGGCATCGACTAACAATTCTCGAAGATGTCATCTCATAAACAATGACGATGACGGCCGCCAAAAACTCGCTATCACCCTTTTCTCGAACCTTAGGACGAGCGAGAGCGGCAGCATTACTCGCCGCTCATTCGCAACGAAAAGTTCTACGCGCTCGAGAGACTTGTGAAAAAAGTGAAGATTTGTGAAAAAGTGTTTAAAAGTGAGAAGGTATAAAAAAAAAAAAACTATTCAAGTGATCAGTGTAGTGACGAATTTTACTAGCGCCTATAGAGAGAGGACACATTACTATACTAATTGATGCAATAGATATTAAAATAGCAATCATGTCGGCTAACAATCAACGAGAACGCGAGATGCCGCGTAAGGTTTTTGCATTATTTCTATTTTATCTAAAATAACTTGTTTACACGCCGCTTTTTGATAGAATATTTTGCCGAGAATCGCACTTCTTATTTTGACAGTGGTTAGAATATTTTCAGCTTTCAATATTTTTCACATTAGGGGGCGTCCATTTATTACGTGAGGCGTTTTTGGCGATTTTCCGACCCTACCTCCCCCTCGGATGAGATGTCATGAGATTTAGCTCAACCTCCTCCCCCTATCTCACGTAAGTTTTTTTCAAAATATGTGTTTTTTAGTCTAAATGCGTTAGATTTATTCTAAACAAAAAAAACCCAATATTTTGCTTAATATTTTAATTTGAGTAGTTGAGACTAGTATTTGAGATTGCTTAGAAAGTAGGCTAAAATCACAATGAGAATTGAACAATAAAATACTTAAATCGTAACTACTGAGATTAATAAAAGAATATTTATTCCAATTCAGACCACGCAGACTCATGCATGGTCTCAAGAGTGAATATTGGAACTAATAGGTCCATGTGGTTTTCAGTGAAATCATCTGCTCCTTCAACCTCGCTCTGATTCAGCCATTCTACGCCGTTTTTTCTTGCGTACAGAAGCTCAGTAGCTCGTCTCGTGTCAATCCGTGAGGGTTGCACTTTGCGCAATGTGCGCGCATATGTAGCTAGTGCGTTGTGAGCCGCACGCCTGTGCTCTGCAGCTCTTGTGATGGATTCAAAGTAGATACCGCATGTACTGCAGCATTTCTTTTCTAAATCACCACGTACACTTGGGCAATAGAGGTCATAAGGCATGCTGACGAAGGCGTGCAAAGGTTGAATCGGTAAGCAGTGGTGAATTAAGAAGAGAGAACGTGACTTTCCGTCATGCTCTGCAGGGTCTGGAATTGTCGGATGTCCATCAACCTGAATGACAGGGTATGGAGGGGGCTGGGAACGGTCGTGAAGAATCATATGCAGTGCACTTCGGCGTGGGCTGCAGCATTTCTGGTCATTGCATTTCACAACCTAAATCAATAATTAAAAAATGCGTTTGTTGGCACTAGCGTTCGTTAACAAATTGCAGATAAATATAAAAAAGCACGCATACAAATTTGGTGTGAACAAATCGCAGCGTACCTGAAGTAAATATTGGGTCTCTCTTACGTGCTTGGTGTATCATTCTTCAGCTGGCAGATGTGGGACGCTGGAAGTATCGTTATTCGGGTATATATATTTAGCGACTGCTTCGTGTCCGTCAATGCACACTGCAGACCATATTTCAGCCAAAACTTCCCCTGCCTTTTTGAAATTATCCTTTTCCAGGCTAACGTCGACTGTTTTGCCGCTGGAGTTATGATGTGTCGCAAAAGAATCATGGGGAAGAACAACACGTGTTAGCTCTCGGCTGAGTGGAGCCATGCGCCTCTCTACTCTGTTGAAAGCGCTTCTGCCAGGGGCATTAGTCACAATAAATATTGCGTCCAGATCATAATGTTTAAAATGCTCTCTGGCGTGTGCAATCACTTTGCGATATCATGGGTTCTCGTCAGGACCGCCGTCGCTCGGAATGATAAGGACAGGTTTACCTTCGCCGTCTCCGTTCTTCATAAAATTGGAAAAAGGCTCAAGTGTTAAAAGAGTTTCCAAGTCTTGAGCGTGACTAGTTGCAGTTGATGAAGAGTGCTTGCTACTGCTTATTGCTATCTAAGTTGGTCCACTATATGAGACGGCTTCTGGCCGTCCCATCTCATTGGGTTCCATTTCTCACAAACCATACACGCTCGGAGTCGATTTATGCCTTAAAGCAAAAAAAAATAGTGATTTGGCAACGACATTTTATATTCAACGTGCATTAATAAGGATGCCTGCTTGTTTGCTGCTGTCAGCCCTATGGGAACGCGGGATTTGTCATGCTGAGATAACATAACCGCGGAGTGAGGGCCAAGTACTGAGGCTAACATTTCCAGCGACCTTATGGAGGCCACAGAACAATATTGGTCTTGGTGTGCCGTATGATGGTCAGCTTCAGGACGACTCAGCTTCACCGGAACAGTCACTACGTGGCGTTTAGCCTCTCCCGTATCTGCCCGTCGAGGCAACAGTCGAAAATAAGTAGCACTTCGTGAAATATTAAATCTTAGCTCGGTTAGTTTGTCAGTAAGCTCTGAAAGCGTATGGATACTGCGAACTATTTCACAACGACTTCGATCTTCAGCAGATGCACCAAACATAGCTAAATCACCAATTGTTTTCAGCAATTTAGACTGCTCTTCTTCTAATCTAGGACGTCCAGGGCCAGCACGAGGCGCCAATGACTTCGCTGTATCCGGATTCTTAGAACATAATTAAATTATTTTTTGCTTCTTATTTTTTGTGTGCTGCATAGAGTACACTCTCTATTTTTCCTTAAGTTTGAACTTCTCTTCACAATCATCAATTTCTCGCCGTAATTTACGTGCTTTCTCGAATTCATTGCCGTCAGCAACAAGAGACTCTTTGCGCCTTTCCGTCAAATCCAGCTCCACACGCAATTTAGCAATTTTTTGCTTCATAGTGTCTTGTGCTGGAGTGGGACGCACAGTAGATGGTGTGGAGTTAAACGTAACTTCATCCTCATCGTCGCTGATGACAAGAGGCTGATTTTTCCGTTTCGAAACACCTATGAAGTGAAGAACATCTTGATTTGAACAGGGAACAATAAAGATAACGTCGCGCATGCAAAGGAAGACGATTACTAACCTGCCGGCTGAGGGCCAATGTCAAAATCTTGATCTCTTGGGTGCAGATCAGTAATCCCATCCTGAACCACAGATTCCGCGTGTTGAGCATTCTGAACGCTCATCCCAGCTTGACCTGCGCATTCCATGTTTGGAACACTCTCAGCGCTCATCCCAGCCTGAGTCAAAGGACTGTCAGAGATCTTGGCGTTTCCCTGGAACTAAAACATTATGATAAAGACATGAAACTAATAAGTTAAGAAGATAGTTTATTTTAATAATTTTGGGTGACGTGAATATAACATTAAAAAAAAACGCATATCGTTGTTTATTAAATACATGCAGGATAAAATAATGCATTTTTCTCGCATTAAAGCGTGTAATGCACATAACATTCACATTATAGTATAATTTTTTAAAATAACACAAAATTAAAAAATATAAAATTATGTGAAGAAAGTAGGAAATGAACGCGCTCATACATTGTAGCTGTGATTTTAGCAGATTTGAGTCAATAAATTCGCTGTTTTGTTATATTTTATCCTATGCCGATTGATTTTAACAATTAAATTTATACAAAAAAAACACACATCTACATAAGTAGCTTAAGTATTCTTTTTCGTATTGTCTTGTATATAAAATATAAAGAGAAGTGTTTAACCTACCTTATAAAAAATTGCTAGAGTAGTCCGGGTCTTTCTCTCTGTCGGTTCTCTGAGGAGCTGGTCCATCTCATGCTGAGCGTGCTGAACCAAGTCTTTCTTTTTTGGGAATCTCTGCTTCGCTACATTCCATAACTTTATCACATCTTTCTGACAACACTCGTTCGTCTAAAAGACGTGTCTTTTGATGTATGCATTATAATAATCTTGATAATTCATTTTAAATTAGTGATAGCGTTGACTGAGTCGTCGAGTAACAAAACATTTACGAACGTAAATAAAGCAAGTCGGAACCTGTCCGTGCGGCGTTGTCCCTCAGCTCGGATGCTGCAACGTTCGTCGGTTTGCGTGCTCGGCTGGCAGTGGAGTGTAAACAAACGAGGAGCCACTGTGTAACTTTTCGGCAGTCGCAAAATCACAATAAATATTATTGCGTAAGATTTGTCCATATTTTAGTGAAGGAACATGTTTTACTTAGTCTAACGCAATTTTCTCGCAATTTAATTCAGTTTCTCGAGGCAAACAAATTTCGTGATATTCGCCGACACCCCCCACTCCCCTATCCAGAAAGTAAGATTAGATGAGATTCGGTTTGACCCCCTCTCCCCCTTAAACGCGTCGCGTAATTAATGAACGCCCTCTTACAGATTATTTTTGACAGAACAAATTTTTTAAACATTTTTACTTTTTTTAAACAATACCAACTTTTTATTTTCGCGCTTGATAGATTTTTGCATGTGTGTAAAAAATATATATATATTTTTCCAATTCAATCTATTTAGTTTTTAACTTTTTAATTCATGATTGTAATTTAGTCGTTTACTCTCGGTTATAGGGTACTATGAAATACTGCCCAAGGTTTTTATTCTCAACCAATGGGTGATTAGGAGCGATTGGCTCTTATAGCCATGGACCCTATGGGCACATTGGCTGTTATTGAATTAGGAGGAGTCATGAGGAGGTTGAACCTCCAGGATGATGGAGCTGTTTTCATCGACAAAATATAAGTCGACCGAATATAAGACCAGCAGCAAGTAGAATTTCTTAGTGTTTTCAACGTTAATTATGATTATAATAATTGTAACAGTTATATTTGTTTGTTTCAGAGAAAGAGAAATTAGAGGTGAAGTAGCAATCAACGACTGGCAGTAACAAAAAATGGCTTTAATAATAATTTTTCTTTTTTCATTAAACGAAAAGTAGAATTTTTATCACATAAATAAAAAAACAGTGATGTAATCGTCGGTTTTATTCAATTTTTTTATTTAAAAAATCGTAGTTACGTTACAATCTTGTTTCGTAAAGTCATTACATGTGGACAAATTCGATGTGATTATACACAGTCCTGTGAGAGCGTAAACCCAATCCGTTTTCATGAGACGCTCGAATCATTTCCTGGAACAAATCGTCATTCTCCAGAATCGGTGCAGTCATTCTGGCTGGTAGAAGAACTACAATTTTTCTCCAAATCCACGACTTATATCGGTTACCGGATACACCTTCTGAGCTGATAAGTCTGATAACTTTGTGATTGGGAGGAAACCCATAAAAAGACCCACTTTGTGGATTTAACGTAAATTTATGTTGATGTAAAACACATTTTCCATAAAATTTATTTCGTTATCGCTTTAATTTGCGAGTAGAAATATTTCGAACGACAAAATGTTTAATACGAATCTGCGTTCTATCACGACGATGAAGTTACTAAATTTGTTTGTCCAAATTGTGTTACCAACGATTGAGCTGGCGATCGTAAGCCAATTATTTCTTTCACGCGCTGAATATTTCGTGACAATTGTTCAAGACGAGTTAGGAATTCACGCCTCCTCGACTGTAATGACTTTGGATCCGATAACTTTTGACTGTGTCGCATGAAGATTGATGTAACAACTGACTGGAAGCGTGGTCAGCGATCTCGTTTATACCAAATTAGATCTTCCATCTCATTTTAGTGACTAATTCTGAATTATTATCGTTATTTTACAATTCGAGCGCTATGAGAGTATAAAAGTTGAGACAAATTGAGACAAGTCGAGACAGGTCGAGACCGGCATAGACGTTTCCATGGGGGGGGGGGGGGGGGGGGAACTGCATCCGACAAGATTCGAGTCGTTTTCATTGGTATATAGGGCATTCAAAAAATAAAAACTCACACGTGAAATATATTAAATTTTTTATTTTCGAAAAAAATACATTTAATTCTGGGGAGATTTTGAGAGAATCCAATGTTTTAGGGATTGAGAATTTTTGCTAGCACAATTGAACTTTGGAAAATACTCGTGATATGAACATTCAATGCATGCACCTTTATACAATTTCTGTATCGATGGACACTCGAGATTATCAAGATTGATTATGTGCGCCGATAGATCGTTCAAATAATTCGTTAAGCATTCTCTCTTCTCCGAGTCCTTGACATAAATTACTCAAGCATCGTACAAAACGTTTTGGAGAATTCGGTTTATAGCATTACAGGGTATAGTACCCAAGTTCCATGATAAACCGTCATAATGATTTGTTAACCAATCATTCGTACATCTGTATTCGATGGGTAAATCGATCCATCCGCATGGCAGTTCAAAGAAAATCGTTGACGGTGTTATATTGGAATCCATTCACGAAATAGCCGAAAATTCTTTTAATACAAATTTATTTGAGGGGGTTTTAAAACCCTGCAAGTCAACCACGTACTCCATCTCGGATACAACTGATTCGAGAAACTAGCCCGACTGATTTATATATAACAATCGATCATTAGACCCCTCCCCCTACGCAAAACTTCTATATACTAATAATAAAAACTAAAAAAGTAAAAAAATATCTCTATAGATGAGCGCGTTCTTAAACTGTTTTGCTAACGTTACCACTGATGGGATTATATTCGACAATACGATCGTGTGAAATTAAACAATAAGCCGCGGTTTGAGCGAGAAAAGGATTTACCGATGCGAATTCGAGGCGAATATCGACGGGGCCTGATTTCAATGATTCATTCTGCTTTGAACAATCGATAACAATTAGCGGCGCGTATTTCAAAAAGTCGCCTTTGTTTATGAGTGGTTCAGGCTCTTTCTCGTAGTAAGAAGACTGGAAATTTACATACATTTCATAGAGCAAATCATACTGATTGCGACTAACGTCGAGATTCAAGTTCCCTTAACGATAACTCTTTGAATTCAAAAAGAGTTTAACGTCTTGGATATGACAATGGTCAAAATGACTCGCATTCTTAAGGGCATTATTTTTTCGTGCTGTTTGGAATCTCCCAATCACGTATCGAAGTTTTTCAAGTTGCGTAGAAGTGTTTACAACCCAAACGTGTTTCGATGAAGTCGGTAATAGAGGGTATTCATACAGTTCCCACGTGCGAACACTTATTGGGATGGGTGTGTCTTTGGCTATGTAATTTAGTAGCTGATTTTTCGCTCATGGGACACGTTGATATACAGTAGCATCCATTCAATTTTCGAAAGAGTAATTTTGAATTCTTCCAGCGCAGCATCCCCTTCCGGGCGAGTCTCTATGACTGCGTTCATGTCGGTGTTTGTCCACGTCAATATCAGCTCGTGCTTGGCATTGGTGATAATCTTGCGAAAGTCCTCGGCAAAGCCCAATAACATACTCAGTGGTAGCGAGATATCAAAGTAGCAAGTATCAAAGAAGCGTCAGTTATTTGTAGCTCTTCTGCACTGGGCACCCAACTGGCGTTTTCCATTATCGATGTCTGGCCAGGATTCTGAGCCACATATTTTTTCATCACGCTCTTGTTAATCTACCACTAACGTGCAACGAGCTCTTGCTCGGCAACAGGTACAAATCCTGATGCTGCACGGCGATACGAATGTCATCGTTGTTGTTGAAGGTTGCCGAGGCGAATGGCTGATGCCCGTGTATCTCATAATGCACAATGTCATCATCAAACATCACGGGCTTTTGTACTTTCAAGATTTCCGCCATGGTAATTGCAAGTAATTGTGATACAACAAGAACTTATTTTTATTTTGTTTGAAGTTTCAGACCAAGACTCCTCAGATATTGAATATTATGACGTGTTAGCTCCTTGCGAGGCGCTCGACGAATATTTCGTTCGAGGCATGATCGTTGAAATTGATACCCTTTACTGCTGTTTGACGCGAAGACAATTCCCATTTTTTAGGATTTTATGTGTAGCCGAATCGTTATTAGCTCACTACGAAAATTCACCAACTCGCCGTCTTGATCGACAATTCTCAACTCTAGATTTTGTATGGATTTGACGGTAACTGGGAGATATGCGATATGCGAAGGTATTTCGATAATCTTATACCCTGGCGACAGAGTGGGAAAAAATTCGCGAATCGTATGAACTCGTCGTTCGATGATATACGCTCCCGAGGTTATGGTACACTCGACTTGTAGAGAATTTATCTTGAGAATAGTAATGGGTAAATTAGATTTATGGGTAATATTAGGTGGAAAGATGTAAAGTGCAAACCCAACAGCCGACCAATAGAATCACTTGGTTCGAAATTTATCTCACAATTTGCTTTTAATTTCACTGCACAGAGTATTGTTATTAGGCTTGAGAATGATGTCAATATTACGATCGGACAGTACTTTTTGTAGATAGCTCTCAATATCCTCAATTTCGTAGCTCCCAGTCGGTATTGTGATAATCTCCGTACCCACGTAAAATTTGTTATTTCCCACGTCTACATTGGGAATTGAATCGAAGGTCAGCAGTTCTAGGAGACTCAGAGTATAATTTGTATGCGGTGCCAATTCGATCGGGGGAAAATAATGAGCTTCGAGCATAGACAATGTGCCGGACAATGTCAATGTAAAACTTCATCCATCCGTCTAGCACTCGACTAATGCTGCGCCTCGTATAACGCTCCATTTTATAACTCTCCGTTGAGAAACTTGAGACACAAATGTCCACACACTACTGTATCGTACTCTTGATATGTTTGATAATTGTAATTCACAATGCTACCAACACCGAGGTATTTGATCAAATCGGGTGGTAATTGAAGATCACCGAAACTGTCAAAGTACATTACATTCTCGTTCTTTTTCGCATATGCGACCCAATGCGTGCCGGGACTTTCTTTATCATCAACATTGTCGATAGCCGATTCTTATTTCCGGGGTCCATTCTTTCGTAAAGCATTTCTCATGTAAATACCGCGGAAATGTTGAATTTGCATAACTCGGGCGAACTTTGATAAATCAGCGTCGGTGAGCGCTCGGTGCGGTAGCTTTAGTCGTTTTTTACATGAAGACCAATACCACTTTGAAAGGTTTAAGATAATTACCCTTTCCCAGCGCTAAACTCTCGATCGCCTTGTTGTAACGTTTACTCTACTCGAGACCACTTGCCGCAGCCTTGGCATCGTTCACAGCTTTGGCAATGCCCGCTGCACCACCGGCGAGAGCGCTGGTGACACTTAGTCCAGCGAAAACGGTATGAGAAAGGGCAAAAAACCGCCAATCTTTGGGCGTACGGGAAGAATGCGCGCTGATTGGATGTTCCTCTTGCCACCGTCAGCTTTTACGGCTGCGCGTGCATCCGTGGGAGCTGATTTCACAGCGGTCGCGCCGGGGATCATAGAGGTCTTCGCTGATCTGATAATACGCTTGATCGATACTTTTTTCGTTCGAGGCCTCTCCTTCCTGTTCCTCTTCTTCTTCTCCCTAATACCCATACCGAGCTTAGTTTTAGCTTTCATCAGGTTCGCAACTCCCCAAGCTGTAGCTTTTTCACTCAAATTTGCGTCATTCGCCAAAACACGTTTCCAAGCCTTGTCCTCGAGTACTCTGTCAGCCGCGTGTCGAACGTTTTCCCGATGTTTATAATGCGCGATATCGTGCTCTTTACACGCAGCGTCGAGCGCGTTAATCGCCGAATCACCTCGTTCGAATTTTTTAATTTGGTGCCAGGTCCGCAATATTGATAGCCAGGCACATGCAGTTCGATTGGAAGCCGATTGATGAGATTGTTGACCAGAGAACATTTTTTTCGACTCGCCTATTTATCGATATTCTGCGGCAAAATTCCTCAGATTTTCATAATCGAATTATTTATTCAGCGATGAGGGGCTTTTTCTCGCAGAAAGTACAAAATGATACTGGCACAATTTTTTCGATGCTTCTCATATCTATAACATTACACCCACAATCAATTATCTTTATAAAAGTCTTCACGCTTGTCTCCAGACGTCAGTTATTGCCGAAATGAGGTTCGATAACCAATCGATTAAATTACCCACGAAAAATGTTGACGATATCGTATAAGACGGGGCGAGGAACGGTGGGAGGATGCGTCATGGGGAATTGTTACCGAGTAGTGTACGCGCAGTATTTTGCGGTCCATCCAATTGTGAAAAGACTAACGCGCTCCTTACCTTCATTACGCACCCGAACGGTTTGAGATTTGAAAATATGTACGTGTATTCAAAATCTTTGAATCAACCAAAGTACACATTTCTCAAACGTTTGCTGGAATCTGTGAAGGAGTGAAATATTTTGTTTTCACCAATCACGAGCAAGTCATCAAACCGGAGGAGGCTGGATCGAATTCGATCATGATTTTCGACGATATTGCCTATGAAAAACACGACAACGTTAAAGCATTTTTCTGTATGGGACGTTTATGTTCAAAGTGCTGGAATGGTGGAAAATATGGGTTCGTGGTAATAGACAAAGATAGAGAATTGAACAAAGGCCGTTACAGGAAGGGCTTCGATTGCTTTTATAAATTTATAGCTTTCAGCGTCATCGCGCAGGTGAGGTTTAGCCTTAAAAGCGTCAATACGCACAGAGCTGAGCTGAATAAGAGAAACATAGCTTGCGTAAAATCGCGAGCGTGAGCGATGCAATTCATCGGAAACATAGAATGTTGAAATTGGGAAAAATGACTACTGAGAAAAAATGGAGGAAGTTTTCAGGCGGGTGGTAGCTCCATTGCAAAAACTTGTCGATCGGTCGTAGTCATTGGTAAAACAAGAATCAGCTCGCTAGAGAGAGCTAAATGTCGAATCGTCCATGGAAAAAGATTATAAATGTATCGATAACGAGAGTGATCAATTTGAGCAGTCGTTTAAACGGCTCCCGGGGATATCTCGGAAGATCATATTAGTATTGAAGATGATGTTAATGTTGATTGGTCACAAAATTCGGAAGAAGGAATTAGATACGTCGTATGGAGTGCGAAAATTACAGGGAAATCGTTTAATGATCGGGAATTCATCAATTACATTTGAACAAAATATTATTCATGTCGGTGATAAGACTTATGATGAAAGTGAGGGTTTACTGAAATTTATATTTAAAAAATTACCCCATGAATCTCTCGTAATGGCGAATGATACGGAAAATTATCGCGAAACCCTCAACTCGACAAACGCTTGCAGAAAACATTACGTCAGCGATCACGCAATTCGTGAGGATAAAAGAGGGAAATTAAAAAATACAATTGCACATTTTATCTCGTCACCGTTGATAAACTCGGCACCAAAGAGACACTCGGAACGATGAGGCAAAGGCTTACCGCGATCCAAAATTGTTAAAAGGAACAGTAGTCTGTGTTACGTTTATTGGGACGTTCCCAACGAATTAGTCGGTAGGTTGCGACTCCTCTTTGCCTCCCAATCAGCCGGAAATTTTAGTCATTCGAACGAGATCGTTTTCATTATCGAAGAACTACGCGAAGCTGGAATCATTTATTAATACAGGCAAATGAGTACTCGAGCGCAGTCTTGTCGCAACCGTAAAAAATGAGCGTTGATGTGGTTGGTCATCATTTGAGAAGGAGTAGGAATACTGATACCGGTGGCAGTCGAGGTCCCCCCGGAGTAGGTTTTAAAATTACTGCCGATGGTCAATACGATATGGACAATCGAAGATTGTGTAATTTAGACCCCTCCTCCTAGGAGAACTCGATGCTGTGTCTGTGCGAGTGATGCATGCTGGTATTGAGGAGGAATTTAGACTTATTTACGGCATTCCATCTGCCTTGTGAAATAGTATCGATGAATCTGAAACGATGCTTCGAGTCTTCGACTCGACATTTCAAGAACACGCGAAACACGAGCGAGCGAAAGACGCATCGGTACAAGAGTTTGTTGCACGCGATTCCGAGCTTATCGCTCGCTTGGACGAGCAATTGAGATCATACGCATTCAGTGTGGAATACGCTATTCAAAATCTGAATACGCGAATAGAAGCTCTCGAAAAATCAACTTTCCGTAATTCATAAATTTTGTCTGATCGTCTTGAATTAATTGCATCGCAGCATGGAAATACAGATGATAGCGGATCAACTCCATAAATTAGCACGGAAAAATTATCCACGGCGTCACGTTGATATACGTGGGTTGGATGAGACGTGGCAAGCTGATCTCGTTGATATGTCGGCGTACGGGCAGTACAATAATGGCGACAAATACCTACTAACAATTGTCGATATTTTTTCAAAGTATGCTTGGATCGTATAAACGAAAACGAAAAGTGGCAAGGACGTGTCGAGTGCCATGGCGTCGGTTCTTAAACTTGGCCATGCCTCAAAAAAATTGCACGTTGATCGCGGTAAAGAGTTTTATAACAGCGAGTTCAAGACTCTGCGCCAACGCTACGGAATCACACTGTATTCCACCTTCAGTAACATGAAAGCATCGATATGCGAACGTTTTAATCGCACGATCAAAGAGCGAATGTAGAAACAATTTTCCGTACGTGGATCGTACAAGTGGATCGATGTATTCAAAAATTTGGTTATCAATTACAATAATTCGAAGCATCGTACGATAAAGATGAGGCCTCGCGATGTAACTGCTCGAAATGAAAAAAATATCTTGCTGCACGTTTATCGAAAATCAAAAGTTAATCGAACGCGAAAGATGAAATTCAAAGTTGGCGATAAAGTACGAATAAGCAAGGATTAGCACGTTTTCGACAAAAGTTATACACCAAACTGGGCAACGGAAATATTCGTTATAAGCAGAGTTATAAATACTAATCCTGTAACGTACAAGTTGCAAGATTATCAAGACCAACCAATCTACAGTGGGTCGGAAACCCAAATTTACGGCCAAAAGTCTGAAAAGTTTTTAATTCGTCTGAAGGTCTGTACTCGCGGGTTTTAGGGGTCCCTGATTACGAATCTGAAGTCACAATTTCGAAAAACAAAATGGCGGATCCAGTACGGCAAAAAATTGTACGAAAAACGAATAGAATCGAGGTGAAAGTCTATACTCGGAGGTTCTTTGGGTCGCTGATTACGAATCTGAAGTCAAGATTTGGGAATACAATATAGCGGATTCAATATTTACGACTTGTGTAGAAAAGGCGTTATATTTATGTCACATTGCAAAGGGTTTCCTTAAAATTAGGTTGATACAAAGTATTGAGATTAAAATAACGTATACAAAGTGTGTAAATTAGCATTATATTTCTTAATGAATATGTATTCGCTTATAATAACAAGTGACTGACGGAAAAAATTCCACATCTCAAATAACAATACATACAACTTTATTCATCGTCACCAGAACAATCTGATTCACAGTCAGTGAATTCAACTGACGACGTATTGCTCGAGCTCCCTGCATTTAATTTTCGCAACGATTTAATTTTCTTATCAGGTAATTTGCGCAGGCTAAAAATGTATGGATCAGAAGTTAATAGTAGGCGTGAAAAAACGTCTTCCATGGTTTTTGTTCGGGAAAATTTTCGTGAAAAATCCGATCTATTCTTTTTTATACTTTTATTGGTAGACTCTTGTGCGTCTTCGGACATTTGTCCAATTGGTAATATTGCAGACTTTATAATCCCTGCGCTATAAATTAAAATTGTATGCATTGAACTCGGCATATAAAACCACAGATACAACTGCACGTAATCTTCAAAAGTTTGCACGGCATAATCTTCAAATGTGATTATATCAATCCCATAGCCACTCGAGAGTGTTTGCAATATAACGTGAAATCGTTTGATCAGATCTTCATTTCCCCTCGTAATCGAAGCAGAAGTGGTTGAATCTTCAGAAAGCCATCGAGCAGTATTCCCGTCATTGGAGCTACCAAATCCGGGCTTTGGTTGATCAACTATGAGACCCAATCGTATGCGGAAACATTTTTGTATAGTTGCTTTTCGGTTTTTTAGATTTTCTTTATCAATTGCAGTACGCGCTTGCCACTTTTCACTTCCAAGTTTATCCCTACATGCAAACAACATTCGAGGAAGCGAATCCACGCATGCAGAGTCGATAACCCGAACTGTAGAAAATCTTCATTCATTTTTCTTTTCAACATCGCACCGATAACGTTGAAGTCTTGTGATGTTGCTTGACATAAATAGCAACGTTGAATCGAAGTATTATTCGTGATTGCATTGCAAACTTAACCATCTATCATAGTGAATGCAAGTTTGAATGAAACGGTTATTTCTTTTCCACAAATGACAGTCTCGTAAGGGACAAGGTTACTTTCCTGTTGTTTAATAAACTCCATTTCGCTCACTGTGTCTTCATTACTGTCAGTCAAAAATTGAATTTTAATTCGCCGACAAAACGGGCAGACGATCGCCTGGGACTTTTCCATACAACAAGGGTATTTTTTGTTTGTTGGTCCACTGATATCAACTGCAATGGAAAACGCGACGTGAAGAATATGTTAGCATCAAACTTACTTCTATCATCATCGGCAAATCTTTGTTTATATGCATTTTGGCCAGAAGTGCCATTGCAACCTCACTTACAAATTAAATTTAAGTTCCGAACACTTTCTTGACATAAGCTTTTAATAACTTCATCTTGAATCAACAAGATACTCTGAATTGTGTAATCCAGCAAAGACTGCAGTTTCACTTCAGCACTACATTCTGTAACGCGAATGTCTGATTTCGGTGGATAACATTGAAGCTTCGCTTGATGTATTAGATTATATGACGAAAATGACTTACAGCACTGTTCTCTGGTTAAATTCCGAAGTTTCTGATAGTCAGATTTTGACAAATCAAGTTCAACTACAAGCGATAGGGCTTTATCAGGAGTATAAGGAATTTCTGAAATCGATTCCAAAGATTTTCTATACTTTTGAGCTCTTGATGGACTTCCCAGCGTCACATATTGAACAACTTTTGCGGCATCAAGTCTACCAGTTGCTCGAAGGCTCATTTGAGCCGCATAAGACAGTTCTTCGGTACTTCTAGTTGCACGCAAATCTCCAGTTTTTCTCCGTTTTGAGCGCACACTAGCTTCAGCAATTCCTAAAGAAGGCCGACCCACGCTGCTGGACTGTATTGAAGCTTCTTGGATTTCTTCTAGGGGGACAAATACACTGAGCCATGTGGATAATTTGTCGAAAAATCTGTCTTCGTGCCTCGAAGCTTGCTTCCACTTTTCATTAAATTGAGACAATAATGCGCGTATTGCAAGTTGCGTCATCCGACAGAGTATAAGGTCATTGTAGTTTCCCTGACATGAACTTACCAATTTCCAGATATGCTGAAGCTGCACCACGATTCAAATTATTTTTCACGAGTGCGAAAATATCTTTTCTCGGTAATCCAGGTGCTGCAGGATCATTGTCGGCAGATTCTATAATGTTAAAGTATAATACATATGAATAAGTAATTACATATTCAGCCTTACTCACGATTACTCATTCTACAATATTATAGACGACTATAAAATGCTATGAAAATCATAAGGAAATTTTTAAAAAATCCTCATTTTTTATACAAATTATTTCAATTTTGAAGCGTGAAATCTAAATCCGCTATAAAAACTGATGGTAATGATAAAAAAAATCTATTTGTATCTCATTGGGCCCATGTAGGGCACTGTGTACACAATGTGAGTACACCCCTGAAGAGATAATTTGAAACCGTACAACTATTATCTGAATCACTTCTCCATATTTTGTGTTTTAATTGTTCCAAATCGAGAAAAATGCATTTTTTATCACAAAACCTTGTACCAATAGTGGTGGCGCAAAAATGCGCAATTTTTTTTTGCTGTTTCCGTTAAACAATAGAATAGTCCACAATATCGAATAAGTCCGGCCGCTTTACATCGCTTTACAATTCAACTTTTCTCTGCGTCTTTACAATTTTCAGTAGCAATTCTACGTTAATTTTTGGAAAAATCATTCGTTAACTGATATCCCATATATCATTATTACAAATCTTTCATTACATGATGATATTCTAGTTACTTTCCCCTTTCGAACGACGCGTTCGGTTCAAGCCAAGGGCACTTTCGAACTGGGACACAATAGCAGGTATAAGGATCGTGCCCTCTCGAGTCTGGAATTCGAACCTTGGACTATTACTTTACCTAACCCACCACTGCAGATCCCCGACATCGAAACTTTATTTTTAGACTTTTGGCCGTCGATTTGGGTTTTCGTCCCACTGTGCGATCGAGGGCGGCTTCTATCAAGAAGAACTCGCACCCGTCAAATATCCAAATACATACCTTGTGGAAAAAGTCATTCGAACGCGAGGAAATAAATTGTTTGTAAAATGGTTAGGTTTCGGTAGTTCTCACAATAGTTGGATAAACAAATCTGATTTGTAATTTTTTTTGGTTTATATCATAAGTTTTAATCGATAGAAATAATTTTAAAAATTACAAAATGGGATTATAAAATGTTCTCCCAAATGACTAGTGAGGTAAAAATGTATATTTAATTCACATTATGCGGTGGAACTATTTTTCCGTATTTACATTGTTTCTGCAGCAATTCTTCTATCGATACAAGGACACCTCTTCGTGCTGCTTTCACGATGTCTTCGGTAATTATTACTACATCTCATAGTGATAAATTTTATAAAATACTTTTTTACACTGTTATATTTACATTTCTATGATACGTTTTATAATTGAGTGCCCCACGGAAGCGTATCAATCATATTTGGGCATATTTCGTTTGTCATCGTTCCAACTTAGAGCTCCTTTTTTCTGATTCACTATTTCGACTTTGTGATTTTTGCTTCGAATTAATTTTTTATTTTTCGTTAAAACTTGACGATCAAAGAGACATCGTTTGTAAGCATCGACCGTTATCGTATTCAGCGTAGCTCTCTTTACGCCTTTCGCACGCATTTTCACCGAGCTTTGCACTCTGAAACTATATATTTTCGCGCTTAATCCAATAAATTCCTACATAATTTGACTATTATTTTCATCCTTCATAAGACCCAAAACTTTTGTTTATTCTCTAACGACATACTATACGTATTGTCTGGCGAATAATCGGATGTATCGAACTTATGAATATCGCGTTTCATGATTTCGTATATATTAGGGGTCTCTATGCAATAGAGTAAACTATCTGTATCAGTATACATTAGTTTAACTCGATAGATGTATATTTTTACCAAATCAAAAATACAAAAACCTATGAATATACGTTTGTTAAATTTAACTTGATAGCGGGCCAATTCGATGATTACAGTATCCTCGTCCTCGAGCTCGATACCTGCCATCCCATTTAGTAACGAGTCATACATCGCGATTTTTTCTTACATTTTCCATGGTTTTACCAAAAACGGCATTATTCATGTGTGTAGAATTTTGTTTTAAAATCTTTGGTGGATTTTCTTCTCAAGTTGTTCTCAAATCAATGTATTTTTGCAGCCAGTAATACTATCGAAATTTCAGAGTTCTATGAACTTGAACGAGTTTTAGACCAAAATTCATGTATTGCTTCAAATTTTGATAGTGTAGGGTGTATCGACTTTTTGGGTGTAGCGTTGTCATTAATTTTGCGAGTTTACTGCCTGACGGTACATAAGGTTCCGGTGCCAGGGGTACGTCTTTGTGTAATTCGTGTAATTCTTGCGGATACTTTAGGTCGACTGCGAATATGTAACCTATTTCATTGTCATCGGGAAAGTCACGCGGATCTATCGAGTCTTCTTCCCGCATCCATTCAAAAGACCCAGTAGGCAGATAATGACTCATTGCCGCACCATACAAGTTATTTACATCATAATATATGAGATATCTTTCGGGCTCGCTTGGATCGAATTCTGCACCCATGTAATGATTATTAGCTTTTGCATATCGACTCGAACATTGTGCCAATCCACCTCGACTGCCTCTTTCTATAAACCTTGCTATATCCACGTCCGTCTAGAGCTGGAGCTTCACACCCGTAGATTTTAGCGCCGCATCGAGCGCTAGCCCGTGCACAGTGTAATAATGCAATGGATCCAGATCATACGTCATTTTACATTTTTGTCGACAATTTTCGAAAATGTCCGCCAAAAGAAGAACATCCGTGTTTAGGTAGAGATCCGAGTATTCCGCCAAAGTGTGCACACTGAAAACTTGCCACACTGTGCGCGCATTAAAATACTCGGCGTCCGATATGTCTTCGCCTTTCAATTGCAAATAAAATTTTTGTTTCGTCGGTAATTCAGTCTCGTCGAGTCTGTCCGAACTGTCTACGTAATTATACGGAAAATCACCTTTTCTCGTTAATAAGTCAAACTCTTGTGCATTTTTACACTGCATGCTCGTGATTAGCTTTTCGTCGTTACTAAGATGCGATGCTAAACTCTCGATACTCGACGGCATGAATCTAAATGAATCTATGAATCGATAATCTATTACCATACCCTTGACACTCTTGAAGGAGATGTAATTTTCCTTATTTACCGGCAGGAATCTGATCGAACCTTCAAATTGGTTGGCGAGAGCTTTGATTAAAAAGTGAGAGACATAGCCCGATAGATTGTGAAACACTACTGCAATGGTGTGTGAATTTCTAAAATTCAAATTACACCCCTCGTTTGCGGCACCACGATATTTACCGAAAAAGTGACAATGATCACAATGTTTTATATCCTCGGAAGCAAACGATTTTCCATAAATGTGACAATTTTTGGTAAAAAGAAAGTCCATTTTTTCATCGTGACTCATCGGATTCATCGGCTTGACCGATTTCAAGCTTGCATTGAACGGCTCAGCTATTTCATTTAATTCACTGACAAACCATTCCATACAATTCTCGTTACGATAAATTTTGAATTTTAATAGAGAATCGTGAAAACTACATTTGAAATAATACGCGATATTGTGAGGGGTATGTTTCTGATAAGCACTTGTATTTGCGTCGTCTTTTGGCATGATTGGATTCAAGATACATTCCAGATCTGCGTAAATTGCGAATGAAACATCTATTTGATGTTTAAAATTTTTTAATTTCATAATTGAATTCTCGCCGCTTGGCATAACAATTCTCGTTTTATTTAAAATGGCGCAATCAACGGTGTGTTTTTTAAGTCCATGTTCCGTATAAAAATGAGACAAACAACGATCGCAGAGCCACGTTGCATGGGTGTGTCTTGAAATTTGCGATCCTACCAGACGAGAGAGATTTTGTATCCAAGCAAAATGATAAACCGTATTAATGTTTTTTCTTAATTCTTCGTCATTATCTTCGGCATTTACTTCATGCACGAGCATGTGAATCGTGGATCTATCGGATTCGTTGCGGCTTACGTAAACGGGTTTTATCTTGTTACGATGGTTTTTATCCTCATCGCGCTCAAGTCCATACATATTGATTGTCAAATGGTTAATTTTTTCAAATTTTGCAATATCTTTCAATCGCATGGGAAATTTGATACCATCGTAGTTTAATACGGTGATAAAATGGGGGTATGAAGATGTGCGAGTTGTATTAGATGAGCTTGGGTGAAGAGCGGCGGTAACGGACCAGAGGAAACAGTACGGGTCGTCGTTTTGGATGTTGATGACCGATTTCTTGTTTTGAATGTCACGTGGAAGCTCGACGAATGTAGACAGTCCTCCGCGTAGTGGCATATGCTTGCTGATGTTAACTGTTAGATTGATGATCTCAACCATGGACCAGCCCGAATCTTTTTCTTGAAAGTCTTCAACTTTCGCCAGTACTTTTTCTACTAACCCATTGTACCACTGCTTGAAATTCGTCGTCATATACATTTCCTCGTTTCGTGTATTGAAAAATTTAATCTCCTCGATGACGTCAGCGTTTTTGGTGATTAAAAATCTACATGTAAGAATACCGTTGACTTTGACACTGCTGTCCTTTAACAGAATTTTTTTCAATCTTCTAATGATAAAATTTTTCGAATCATCGAGAAAACGTTTCACATCATGCCCAAGATTTATCATTATTCAGGTACGAATGCTTGATCTGAAAGCCGATACAGAATCTTCTCCCCTAACTCTGTCACTTCTCTTCGCGAAACACCTTTATCGACTTTTTGCAAAGATTTAATTTTCGCGTTTATGACTATGAGGATTTCAATTGTTGCTGAGATACAATTTTTCTCTCCTAGAGTTGTGGCGGTTTTCAACACTCTATTCAAAAGCCTAATCTTTGTAAATCTATTTTCAGCCATTTTTCAATCTCGCAAATGGAGGACTTCTTTTTGAGACATTCGTAGGCTCTCTGCATGAGTCGAATCAATTTCTGACACTCTTTTGATTCCATCGTGATATACACAAACATAATTCGACATGTGATATTATTCCGGTGGATGGAGAGCGAACAATGATGTAAACCCTTTGTACACACGTCTATTTATAAGAGAGACGTTCAGAAATACTCATAATAATACGATCAAGGGGATAATGTCACAGCTCTCGCTCACTCTGAAGTTTGCGAAAAGGAAGCTGACGAATTTTCGGTCATCGTCATTGTTTATGATAAAACGTCTTCGGGGACGTATTCTCGCTGGTCGATCATGTGACACCTCCCCGGACCACCCCATCTAATTTATGACTTATTGAAATTCAATATTGGTCGGCGGTATCAAAGAATATTTATCCTACACTTTAATTAAACAATATGGGAGAGAATTCCCTTACATCCTCTTTTTTTTCATAAATCTCATCGCAACAACTGTTGAAATTCGATATGCTTCTCATTAGTACCCGTGTGCCCCTATTTAGAGGATAAAATATATCGCATAACCCCCACCTATTTTCCCCCACCCCCATGTAATTTATTGCCTCCTTCGCTGAAAGGGTTATTTATCCGACACTAGGCAGTTACATAAACAATACGGTTGCGGTGTTGAAATTCGATATTGGTCGGCGGCATCAAAGAATATTTATCTACCACTTTAAATAAAGATTACGATTAAGAAATATCGGGTAACACATATCTCGCATCTCATACCTCAACCCCATACCCCCCCCCCCCCCTCCTTCCAGAAGTATTCGGTGAGTGTGTGACGTGATCATGGACCACCGGTGTATATGTGTGAGTGTGTACGTGTGCACTAACACGCCTTGGTCCAGAAACGCCCTTGCTTATCTACTGGCAGCCATAATAAAAACTTGAGTGTTATTTTTATTACCCAAAACTTGTTCCATCAAGGACACGGTCAGCGCGATATTTCATTGAATGCCAATTATGTCGTAATTTTCAAAAACTCTCGTGACCGTGCTCAAATTCAACATCTCGCACGCCAGGTATACCCGGAAAACCCGTGATTTCTACACGAGGCCAATGACGACGAAACATCCAAACTGCCTGGTTATTTGTTACTCGATTTGAAACAATCAACACCTGATAACTGTGGACTCCGTACGTGTATTTTCCCCGTCGACGCCTATCGTTTTATGTACAGACCGCGGAAAATGTTGAAAATGAGTGTAGGGGGGGGGGGAGGTGCGAGGACGGTGAAGAGTGGGGGATGGAGCATGTCGCAATAGTGCGCGTTTCTTTTGTTTGGAGCGGGTCGGCAAAGTGGTACGTTGTTTTGCGGGGTGATGTAGAGGGGGGATGGAGCGAGTCGGTGTATAGTGGAGCACTGCTTTTGTATGAATTTTATAATTAAAAAATTTTGATACCGGCGCGGAGACTAGAACCGCAGACCCTCTGATTACGAAGTTGAGCCGCTGGCCACTGCGCCAAGGACCGTTATGCGTTTGAATGTACGAGTGCGCGGAAGGCTCTTGTAGCGATCGGCCAAAAATCTTGTGGTCGGTGGGAGAATGGGAATGGAGCGTGTCGCCATAGTACGCGCTTCTCTCTCTCTCTCTCTCTCTCTCTCTCTCTCTCTCTCTCTCTCTCTCTCTCTCTCTCTCATTTGTACGATTTTGATACCGGTTATAAAGTAGTATTTTTCGAGTTCCAGCTCGGCTAGTCTGTTGACAGGGAGAAGCGTCTCCTGGCGTCCCACTTGGTTGATGCGTGTAAAGTTCATTATCCAACTTGAGTTTTCTTAGTTTTATTGTTAAAGCACGAAATTCCGATCTCGCGTGTATTTTTTATTTAATCGTTGCAATATCTCGCAAAAAGACGTCCAAACGTACTTTTAATCGGCGCTGCTTACTTCTTTGAAGACTTGAGGATAATGTCTATCTATCAAGGAGCTCAGATACATCAGATCCCCTACCAAGCAGACCCATCCCCCTACTCTGTATATGAAGAGGAGCACTCTGAATTTAATTGGTGCAACATTTGCTTATTTTGCAACAAACAGTAAGCCATCTTGGAGGTGGTGGTAGCGACGGCGGGGGTGGTGGTGGTAGTATTAGTTTACCGTATCACAAGACAATTTTTTACAGACATCAGCGTTTTATAAAATCTGAGGTACGTGAGGGTGAATTCGTGACGGCGCGTGCCTTTGCGTGAATGACCATTTCAAGGAGTTCTGAGAATTCAACAGCTCATCACTAAAATTTGTGGATTATAGTCATTGCCGTAATCGTTGATGTTACGGCCGCCGCAAAACGTACTTCTATTGTCACGCTACCGTACCTCACAAGTTTCCAATGAGTGCTACTATTGGCCGAGAGATTGGGTGTAAGATCAAAAACAAAGAGACAATAACCAGCCGGGTAAGTTGTACGTGCAATACAATTGCCCTCGTTGAGAACGTGGATACCTGTACCGGAGAATAGTGTATGGTATGCATCCACATACATTTCAGCATCTGCGAAGTCTGGCTGTAGAGGTGTTGATGGTATTTGCAAACCATCGGCGTACAAACAAAAATAATTTATTTTATAATTCTGAAAATGAAAATGGAACCAAATAAAGGAGCTCAAAAACGGAAAGTTAGAGAATTCCAAGAAGTGTGGTTAGATGAGGAAAATTGTAAAGGATGGTTGGCTCCAGCTCCACATCCTACAATTAATAAAGCTTTTTGTACCGTTTGTAATAAAACCATTTATTGTACTAAAACAGATTTAAACAAGCACTCACAGACGGTCAAACACATTGAGAACATAATGTCCCAAAATAAAGAAAACAATATTAATAATGATAGAGTCCCCGTATCAGAATTACACAAAAATAAAGTTTAAAACACGGAAATAAAATTAGCAGCATTTTTTGCTGAGCATAACATTGCTTTTAACACCGCGGATCACTTAATTCCATTACTAAAAAATCGTTTTGACGATTCTAAAGTTCTGCAAGATATTTCGTTGGCCCACGATAAATGTAAAAATATTGTTACACAAGTAATTGCAAAATATGAAACGCAAAAACTTGTAGAACATTTACAAACGCGCAAATTTTCGATATTATTAGACGAAAGTACTGACATTTCCGATACTAAAGTCATGTGTGTTCTTGTAAGATATGTATCACCAATTAATAAAAAAGTAAAAACTTAACTTTTAGAATTAGTACCGATGGATGCAACAGATAGTTCCGCGAATAAAATTTTTGAAATTTTTGAAAATCTTTTAAGAGAAAAACCAATTCCTTTAAATAATATTTTTGGGATGACAAGTGATAACGCGTCTGTAATGATTGGTCGTAATAATTCTTGTATGTCGCGTTTGAAATTAAAAATACCGGGACTTGTATTGTTAAATTGCATTTGCCATTCAGCCGCGCTTATAGCAAGCAAAGCTTGCGAACAGTTGCCACAATCATATGAGCATTTAATTTGAGGTATTGCAACTTTTGTTTCGGTAAGTGCAAAACGATGCGCAACTTTACATGAATGTCAGGAATTTTCTAATATGGAAAAAAGTAAGATTTTAAAGTTAAGTAACACTAGATGGCTTGTTCTACAACAATGTGTTGTTAGATTACTTAAAAATTGGGACGTTTTAAAACAATCTTTTCTTTTAACAGTAGTTGAGGATAAATAAAAATCTGCAGAAACTATTTTAGAACTATTAAACGACGATTCATTAAAAGTATATTTACTCTTTTTAAAATATTCATCAAAATTTTTAAATACTTTTAACGCTTCTTTTCAATCGCTCAAAATCCTTATTCATAAATTATTTGAAAAGAGTCAACAACTAATTCGCGAAATTGGACAACATTTTATCACTTCAGATTCTTTAAAAGATATTATGACTTTAAATATAAATGATAAACATAATTTGTTAAATGTCAATAATATATGTGTAGGACCGGAATGTGAGAGCTTTTTAGCAACACTACCTTCAGAATGCGCGTATCACATTAAAGTAAAATGTTTAGATTTTTATGTAACAGCAGTTCGGGGCATGTTAAAACGATTACAATATAAAGATATTATTTTTGAACAATTAACCTTTTTAGATACGCAAATTGCTTTGTATGACGTAGGTAGAAATACAATCAAAGACTTAAGTAACATTGCTACGAGAATAGGAAATATAGATACAGTAAAATTAGCGTACGAATGGACAATCTTACCATCGGTTTATAATCACCTAGAGAAAAAAGAGTTAGCTTTCTTAGAAGTAGACGAGATGTGGAAAAAAATACTAGATTTTAAAGATATCAATAACACAAAAATGTTTCCAAATATTAAATTACTATTTGAAGCAGTTCTATCTTTTCCACATTCAAATGCAGAAGCCGAGCGAATTTTTTCGATAGTAACCGACGTAAAAACTAAGAAACGAAATCGTTTATCTACAGACGCTGTTAATGCAATTTGCGCAACGCGATCATGTTTTCAGGCTAATGGCATTAACTGCATAAATTTTGAAGTAAACTCGGAACATTTAAATTTACACAATCCGAAAAATTTATACGAGAGAAAGTACAGGTAATAGTTTATAATAGACGGTATTGGATGGCAGATGAATTTTCGTCATTTTCATTTTTTATATTATACATTTATATTTTTTGTTTTCATATCTTTATATATTTTATATGGATTTTCTTTTAACTATAGATGAACTGAATTTTATGTTAACTGAATTACCTGTTTAACCACATTTTCTAAATGCATATTACGTTTTTATTACTTATTGCTAATTATAAATAAATAAGTTTTTATTTTGTTTTTGGAATTACTTATAATTTATTTATACAGTTTATATATCTGTATATACATATATAATTCAGTTTTTATTTTCCAGATTTTAAGTATAATATTTTATTTATCTGTTAATAAATGATGTTTTGTTTTCTTTTTCTGTGATTTTAATTATATGTGATATTAATTTGTGAATTTTGTTTTTATTATATATATATATATTTTATCAAGTTATAATAACAATTGTTCTGTTTGTACGAACACTGGTAAGCTTTTTGGC
This sequence comes from Netelia virgata, assembly GCA_951802705.1. Taxonomy (NCBI): domain Eukaryota; kingdom Metazoa; phylum Arthropoda; class Insecta; order Hymenoptera; family Ichneumonidae; genus Netelia; species Netelia virgata. The sequence continues at coordinate 32,057,484 of OX637864.1, read as the reverse complement.
AGTTTTCCTCACCCTTGCAACGAATGTTTGTGTTCTTTGAGAGTCTGTCAAATAAAATTGTCTTTTATTATAAAAAAGTGTGAACAATTATTTCACTACTCGCTTCCCTATTATTTAGCACATATATTTAGCTGTTATATCACATATACATTCTGTACAATTTAAATTTATTTGAAAGTTATATACGTATTAAAACCTTTTTTAATGACATATAATAGTTTAATACAAACTTAGCAGAATGGTTGAATAATGAACCCGATGCCCGATACCTATTTTCACTAGATATTCATACTTCACTGATGCTTGTTCAGTTGCGCATGCGCGAAAAACCCGACCCCAGTCGACACACTGCCCAAGATTGACGACTCCTCGAACTATCGCTCACAAACATATCGTTCACATTTGAAAGAGAAAGAAAAATACTCTTCTCTATTAACATACCCCCCCAACATTAAAGGATATGGCTTTAATCGGTAACCAAGACACATTTCCTTTGTTTTTTCATCACGAGAGGGCATGTGTGAAATGTAGTAAAAACAATTAAACATTCAACTTAAAAAATGAGCGAACGCTTATACTGCGCGTATTACACCACAGAGTATCATTAAGTGGACTGTAACATCTAGTAAGGAATTGAAGTGTTTTTTTTTAAACGTGGACCGCTTCTTCGTCAGCGGTTGGCAGCGGATACAATTTAACGAACGCTCTGCGAGCGATGCCGTTGGATGTGCGTATGGACGCAACACGAGAGATACCGTCCGCACCAGGATGAACGTCCACGACTCTTCCTAAACGCCACTTGGAGGGTGGCAAGTTGTCCTCCTTCAGTAGCACAAGAGTGCCATGCTCGAGAGTGGGAAATGGAATCTTCCATTTAACCCGTTGTTGAAGTTCTGCAATGCAGTCTTTGCTCCATCGCTACCAAATATGTTGTTGCATCTGTTGTACTCGTTGCCAATTTGAAAGTCTGGACTCCTTGAGATGTAGCAACGTTGGATCAGCGACCGAAGTGAATTGTTGGCCGATAAGAAAATGAGCGGGGGTGAGGGGAGAACGGTCATTGGGATCGGCGGAAAGTGGAGTCATAGGTCTCGAGTTAAGCAAAGATTCGACCTGAGCGAGCAACGTACTAAACTCCTCGTACAGTAATAACGCATTGCCCACAACCCGCTTTAAATGATTTTTTGTCGAGTTAACTCCCGCCTCCCACAAACCACCGAAATGTGGTGAATACGCTGGTATAAAATTCCAGGAAATACCGTCGTCTGCCATTGATTGGCTCAAATCAACCGATTCGTTAGCGAGAAAATTACCGAGCTCATTCAGCTCGTTATTAGCTTCTACAAAATTTGTACCGTTATCAGAATAAATTTTGCTAGGCTTCCCCCTGCGAGCTACGAAACGCCTAAGCGCAGCGATAAACGCGTCCTTAGTTAAGTCCGAAACGAGCTCCAAGTGGAGTGCCTTCGTCGCGAAGCAAACAAATAAGCAGATGTAACATTTCAACGTTTTTGAACCTCTGCCTATACGATCTTTGATGAGGAAAGGTCCCGCGTAATCAATTCCCGCAGTCTCGAAGGGAAAAGTTGGACACACTCTTGAGAGTGGCAAATTACCCATCATCGGCTGTATAGCCTTTGGGTTGTAACGCACGCATACAGTGCAAGCTTTTACCGTCTTGCGCGCCAAATTTCTCTCGTTTACCGGCCAAAAATGCTCTCGTATCACAGCCAGCAATGCCTGAGGACCAGCATGAAGCAACTTCCGATGCTCTTCGGCGAATAATAATCTTGTGAACTCATGGTCTGCTGCTAGTAAAATTGGGTGCTTCTTATCGACTCCAAATTTTGAATTTTTTAAGCGCCCGCCCACTCGGAGAATTTCGTCGTCGTCCAAGAAAGGGCTCAGAACAGCTATCCGACCCTCTTGCACCATATTATTGCGCTCAAGCATTGCGATTTCACTGGAAAATCTCTCCCTTTGCGAATGTTTTGCTAGATGTATTAGAGCTGTGTCCTCTTCGGCAGCGGTTAACCCGCCATCCTGGACGGATCCTCGCAGGTATGACAGAAACCGTAGGCTGTGCCCAAGAGTGCGGGCTGCCTTCGTGAGACTCGAATTTGCTGCTAGAAGGTCGTCATACACGGGCGCTCGTAATTTGCTTACATGCATCGTGATTTCCGTGCTTGGAATCTCAACCTCACTAATGACGCCGCTAGGCCAAGCTTGCGCGTCGTTCTTCATGAATTCCGGGCCATACCACCACAACGAGAAATTCATCAGTTCGTGAGGTGATATTCCGCGTGATAACAGATCTGCTGAATTTTTGTCTGTGGGTATGTGACACCAGCTTCTGCCTTCTGCCGCTCAATTCTTAAATACGTGCTACTCGATTAGACTCGAACACCGGTAACACGTTTGGTTCTGTACGAAGCCAACCCAAAACAATAGTTGAATCGCTCCAATACACAATCGATTCGCCTCTTAGGTCTAATGCAGCTTCGCTTGCCGCGATCAATTTTGCAAGTGATAAGGCTGCACATAACTGGAGCCGTGGAATCGTTTGGGTTTTTAGAGGTGCGACTTTGCCTTTGGAGCATAATAATTTGATTTGCACTCGATCTTGCTTGTCGAGGACTCTCACGTACACTCACGCTCCGTAGGCTGCCTTTGAGGCATCCGCAAATCCGTGGAGCTGAATTTTAACTCGATCGGGAGCTACGGCTTGTCGCGAAATTTGAAAATCGTTAAGCTCGTACAATTGCTTATAATATGCTTTCCACTCCGATTGCAACTGCGATGGTAAACTCTCGTCCCAGCCCAGCTTTTCCTGCCAAAGTTTCTGAATTATCATTTTTGCCTTTACCGTGCAGAGGGTGATGAGCCCCAGAGGATAAAAAATCGCCGCCGTTATTGACAAAATCTGCCGTTTCGTCACGCTGGTTATGCTCGGAATATAGAGAGAACGTCCAACCTTGGGTTCCAAACAAGAGTCCTTTTTTGCTCGTCCTTGCACAGACTTACGCTAGACAACGGCTCATCAGCATCTGCGAGTTGAGTGCAAATCACGTGCCGATTGGAATGCCATTTTCGCAGCTCAAAACACCCACCCTTTAGGACATTGCTGATGGCTCGCGCCTTTGCTCTCACCTCATTAACCGCTTCTCCACCAGTCAACAGATCGTCGACGTAAAAGTCGTTTTTTATAATCTTCGCTGCTTTAGGAATCTCCTCTTCGCAATCGATTGCTAGGTGCATGAGACATCTGATCGCGACAAACGAGGCCGCAGTAGTTCCATACGTCACGGTTATTTGCTTAAAAGTTTGTATTTCCTGATTTGGATTTTCACGCCAAAGAATGCGCTGCAACGGTCGTTCCTCAGGAGCAATGAGAACCTGCCGATACATCTTCGCTATATCGGCTGATACCACGTATAAGTGCTTTCTAAATCAGTTTGTATCGTTGGCCCGTTGAGTTGAATATCGTTGAGAGATAAGCCGTTGGTAGTCGAAGCCGAACCATCGAATACTACTCGTAGCTTTGTCGTCTCGCTGTCTGGTCTGACAACACAATGATGAAGCGTATAATATGATCCAGGAACATCCTCGTTGACCTGTACTCTTGGCATGTGTCCAAGTCATGTGTCTCGTACTCCTTTAGAAACTTAGAATAATCTCGACGAAGCTCCTCATTGTTTTGCAGCTTTCGTTCCAAGTTTAGAAGACGTTTTTCCGCTTGATGCATTGACTAGCCCAAGCTATTCGCCACTTGCTTGAGGGGTAGGCGAACGACGAATCCGCCTCCCTCACGCCGCGTTGTTCTCATAAAATGCTCTTCGCATGCTCGTTCCTCACGTGACAACGCTCTCTGTGGGGGCATCTCTTCTAACTCCCAAAATTTCGTCAATTGATCATCCTGTTTTGTATTTTTTGAAAAATAACATTTCATAACCTGAGGCGCAGGAGCAATCATCGGGCCACCTATCACCCAGCCGAGCTTCGTTTTTTGCATGACCAAATTGTTGTTGAGGTTTATTTGGCCCACGCATAGGAGATCCCAGAACGATTGCGCTCCGATAAGCAAATCGATCTCTCCAGGTGAATTGAAAGTTGGATCTGCTAGTTTGACGTTAGGCGGGATGTCGACTTGCTGTACACTGAAGGCCTCGTTTGGCATGTGTTCATCCGTTATTGATGGGGGCACCAAGCATTGAATCTTGAATTTGTAGCCATTGTATCGGGAAATGATCGCCACTTCGCACTTGCTTGTTAGCGTCGGCCCAAACTGACCAAAAACGCCTATTTGCGCGTTGCTCGGTGATTGAGTTAGTCTCAGCTGTTTACATAAACGCTCGGTTATAAAGCTTGATTGCGAACATGAATCAAGAAAAGCACGCGCTTGTCCCTTTCTCGCAGTATCTCCGGAGAATTTGACTAACGCCGTTGCCAATATCACTTCTGCTTCGACGCTCGCCCTTTTCACGTTTGTTGCGCACATTGTTGTACTCGGCTTCGACGACGGGGCATCTTTCGAATTGGCGTTATTGCTGCTTCGCTCAAAATGCAAAAGCGTATTATGATTTGCCTTGCACCTTTTGCATGCACCTGATGTACATGCATTTGCAAAATGACCCGCTCGCAAACAGCTATGGCAAAGCCTCAAACCTTTCACTTTATCGGCTCGCTCTTGTGCCGTCAATTTAACAAACGAATCGCAAGTTTGTATGTAATGCTCCTCTTTACAATTCGCGCAAGTTGCTTTACCCGTACGAAACGATTTCGATTTGTAGTGTTTGCAGAAGAGCCGCTCGCGCGCATAGACACTTTAGCAAGTCGCTAAGTTTCGACTTTTCTTGTAAAATTACCTTTTGCCTCTCCCACTCTTTCGCGGTTTCTGCGTCTACCTTAGAAGCGATAAGATAAATTAACAAAGAATCCCAATGCTCAAATGGGTCATCGAGCTTTTTCAAAGCTCACGTGTGCTTCGTTACACTATCGATTAATTCCAATATTTGCTCCGCTGATTCGTTAGTCAACCCCTTGAGCTTAAATATTGACTCGATGTGATTGTGAATAAAAACTTTTGGATTTTCGTACCTATCGTGCAAAGATTTCCACGCTTCGTCATAATTGTCATCCGAAAACTCGTACTCGTCTATCGCTTCGAGCGCACTGCCCTCTAGCGCCGCTTGCAAATAATGAAATTTTTCAATTTTCTCAATGCTCGGGTTATCGTGAATTAACGATCTGAAAGTGTCACGGAATCTCAACCACTCGGATAAATCACCCTTGAATTTCGGTAACTCGATAACAGGCAGTCTAATGGTGCCAATCGGATTTGCTTCCTGCATTACAGGCGGCATTTGCAACCGCACCTCGTTCAGCCCGCCTGCTAAGTTCGCAATCTCGTTTGCGCTTCGCTGCGAATTTTGAAGGCCGCTATCTACTCCCGGTCGCGTGCTCCTCCGAGCTAGTAAGATCTTGGCCGTCGTCAATGCATCGTAGTACTCGTTCTCATATTCTTCGCATTCAGCTAAATAAACATCGTCCGAACACTCGCCAAATTTTTGAATGTTTACTTGAATTAATTCGAACGCGCTCAACGATTGACCTAGCCTTTCAATTCGCACTCTCAATTCCTCTTGAGTCTGTTCGTCTAACGCCATGTTACTGTCTGGATTTACCGATACGATTCTCGTTAAAAACTTCTTAAATGCCGTTACGCGCCCTTTTTCGATACCGCGTTTTTGTTTCCAAGCTTTTAATTCGCTCATGTTAACTTGAATTTATTACCTATCACAACTATGATGTTTATTTCGAAGCGCTAAAGATAGGGACAGGAGAAGATGGGAATGCTCATTTACTTACGCAGCCGACTTCACACCATCGTTGTGTTTGTCGAGACCTCGATTGCTCGTCCAAGACAGCGTCGTTGCCCTCGATGTATTCGTACTCTGTCTACGCTTCTCGTCTATCGTCCGCTGTCTTTGTTGTTTACGCTCGGACTTGCCTCTCGAACGTTGCCAAACCGATGTATTGCATTCTCTTTCGCTCACTGCGACGCTGTGAAAACCGTTGATACACTACGCTCGCCGAATATGGCCGCCCCTTTGTTAGCTGAACCGCGCAATTTTTTCTCTCCGACTGCGAGATTTTATCAGCTCGCTTTGTAGATTGCATGAAAATCTCTTTCACTCTGCTAGGCTTGTGCCTACACTGTATATGCCTTTTCGGACTTATACCGACACTTGAATGTTTGAAGAGATTCGTTTTCTCTTGACACGTGGCTCGACCGGCGATCTTTCGCCCTGCGTCGATATTGCAAGGTTTATTTTTTCCTCTATGAATGGAACTTGTCGTTCCCGCTTTTGTTTCTCGATGCACTCTCGCGTGCCCGCACAATTATCCGGCTCGAAGGACCAAATTATGCTAGTTGATGCTGGGTTTTACTTATTTGGTTTGAGGAGTAACAAAAAGACGTCTGAATGATTTCAGATTTTATTTTCTAATGGCCGATACTTGCGAAAAAGACCGCAAAGGGCTGCGGTGGCGCTGTTTCTTAGTTTCGCCGATCGAGGCGCCCAAGATTGACGACTCCTCGTACTATCGCTCACAAACATATCGTTCACATTTGAAAGAGAAAGAAAAATACTCTTCTCTATTAACACCGACGATTATACGATTATTATACATTTTGGCAGTTGGCCAAGTATGACATTATCAAGAGTATCACCGTGTATCCGTGCATGCAGCGATATCGCTTTAACCTCGACTCGTGTCAAAGGATATTTCGCTGTAGATTTAGACAGAGCTCTTGCATGGGCCAAACGTATACCGAGTTCTACCTTAACACGCCGTAAAAGTAGCGATGCCTCCGTAATACGTATGGTACAACCTTTCGAAGAGCTCATGAGACAAAAAGCGTTATTGGATCGTACGAGACGCAGACGCATCTCAACGCCGTTTAGCAAAAATCTCTCTTGATTGAAGATATCGCATTGCAAATGACCGAGGAGATCGATCGTTCGAGCCTTACCTCATACGTTCCGCCGGTTTGCAAGCCCACTATTATTATCTTCTGTATCATCCATTTTACCCGGCAAATCATTATACCACAGAGTAATCGTGAGATGCGAAGACTTAGCAGCAGGTCCGTAATTCAAGAGGGATTCAATGTATGTCATATACGCATAAACATTGCTAGGAGGTGATACAAGTTTCTGATTTAAAAATACATCAATCTGATTCAACATTGAGTGTAATAGGTCATTGACAGGTCCTACTTTAGGAGCCGACACATCCGCTTTGTCAGGGGTTTCTATATTAACGCGCATGCTCAGCGTAGTATGTGCAAGAGCAATGCACTCATCACCCTGGCCCGGTATGACAAACTGTATCGCTGAATCATCCGTCAATGATCAGATAGGATTGTAACACACTGTATGCATTCGCTCGATTGTTGTCTGTGCCGGTGGTAGTGTAAATAGCTAAAGCTTCGACTTAAGGCACTCGCACGAGTGTGCGTGTAAGAAAGCCATTCTTCCAACATTGCGTAGGCAAAAATCCACTGTTCTTGATTTCTTGTAACGATTCTTAGTTGCCTGTTTTGTTGCTCTTCTTCTTCTCACAGTCTTCTTCTTCCCCTGCCTCTTTTTCACAGAGCCCGAACGTTTTCGCGACTTTATGGTCTTCTTTCGTTTTTTTTCACGCCGATACGTCGTGATGCGCTCCCGGCAAGAGTATGCAACAATTTATTAATTTTACCGGCTTCATAACCCGAACCCTTCACGAGCGTACTAATTTTTTCTTCAGCCTTACGCTTCAGGTTTTCCCCTGATTCGGGCAGGCGCGTTTTGAATCCTTCTCGCGGATTAATACCAGAATCCACTATATCCGTAGCCACATTGATACCCGAGCGAAGCGCCTCTTTACCAACAGCCCGAGCGCCTTGTTTCAAGAGAGGTATTATTCGCCGGAAGAGACCTCCGAGGTAACTTCCAATACCGTGACCCCTTTGATTCCGTGAGCCTATATATACATGACTGACTGACTGATATATCATAACCGGTTCGCCCACCACGACCCGTTTCCCGGGGTTGCCTTGTCCTCGTAAAGAGGTGCAGGGAATAGGGATGAGGCCGACCGGGCGCGTTCTCAGGTGGCGGATAGAGGGACGTCCAGAGCGTGAAACGACCTCTAGACGGACAGGGAAACGGGGTGCCACATGGTGACTGGGACCTTGGACGGTGGGGTCGCGGAATTTTCTGGTCAACGGGAGCTATAAGGAAGCCGGCGGGCGAAAACCCGGCCAAGGCGACCGAAGGCCCTGTCGCGAACCACTCTGCAAGCTAAGGTGTAAGCTATCGTGCCGAGGGCTGGATGGCACTCCGGTCAAAGTGCCTTGAACGATGCTTATGAGGAACCGGGCGAAACCCCATAGTAATTAGCCTTCCCGCCACAATCAGGCTCTGTGGGGGCAAACGTCTTTTTCCTGAATACTCGTAACAACAAACATGGATATAATTAAAGCTTTCAACAAACAAAACGACAAACTACAACAAACAACAGAAAGTACAGGAATGGCAACTTTGCGTCTACCGGGACGAAGCAGGACGGACAGCGCGTCAAGCGCAGGGAGCGGAGTAAGCTCGGCGACCTCCGTCTACGACGACGAAAACAGGACGCGTATACAGACTAGACAGACGAAGAACGCAGCAATAACAGACGCCACAACACTACGACAGAACGCGCTGGAACTGATGGAGCTACTAAAGCTCATACAGACGACCGCGGCGAAAATGGCCAAGGCACCGGCCAAACAGAAGAATATGAACATGACGGTGAAAACCAACATAAAAACGATTCTCGACGCCGCAGACGTCGCTTTAAGCACGCGAACCAGGACAGACACGGAAAGACAAACAACCGTAGATCTGGCGGAGACAGACACGGGAGAGACAGAAACGGAGCCGGAACGGGAAGTGCGACCGACGAAACGAAAACGAGAGGCCACGAAGACCCCCCAGAGACCGCACCGAAACAACCACCACAGAGACAAACGGAGGCGGCCGGAGTCTGGCAAACTGCGACAAACACAAAGACGAAAACGACGGAACAGTAAAACGGAATGGACGGGACGACCGCGACGACCCGAGCTAACAAGAGCAGGGCAGCCCCCAAACACAGGGGGACAAGAGGGACGGCCGCGCTGGTCAAGCCCAGAAATGACACCTCGTATTCCGACATACTCCGGAAAATACGGACGACAGTAGACCCGACGAAAAGCCACGTTCAGGTGACGAAAATGGGAAGACGAAAGACGGACTGTGTTTCCTCAAAATACAGACAAACGCGGACGGACGAGAGGACTTCCGACGCGCGCTCCAAGAGACGGTCGGGGATACGGGCAGTGTCAGGACCATGATACTCAGGGCACAACTGGAGATCATGGACCTGGACTGCGTCACAACCACAGAAGAGGTGACACATGCACTGAAACGAGAAACAGGACGAGACGGGGACTTCAGCGTCCATATATTCGGTCCGAACCGGGCCGAGCAGTATATGGCGGTCTGCGACCTTGAACCGCAGGAAGCCAGGGCGTTGCTGGGCCGGGGCCCGATCGGGATAGGATGGGTACGATACCGGGTGAAACAACGACTTACAGTGACGAAATGCCACAAGTGCCTCGCATATGGACACACGAAGGCCAACTGTACGAACAAGGACCGGACAAAAAGCTGCAGAAAATGTGGCGAGACGGGACACTACGCGACGGACTGTAAGAACAAACCGGCCTGCCCACTGTGCGCCGAGGCGGGCCATACGGACGTAACACACCTCTCGGGAAGTGGGAGGTACACGGTTTTCCGGGTCGCGCTGGAGGAGTGCAGGAAGCAGGCCGGAAGACGGGCAGAATAATACAGGGAAACATGAACCGAAGCAGAACAGCGGACATGTTACTGCCACAGATAGCCGACGAATATGACGCAGGCATACTGATCCTGTGCTCAACCGTACAGGAGAAGGCCGTCGCGGACGTGGATTACGAACGCAACAGAGACAGCGGCTGTCTGGGTGAGGGGCGCGGCCCGATCCCGGATGACCGACGGCGGCGCTGGTGAAGACTACGTCTGGGCCAAGGTTGGCGCTGTCACTTACGTCAGTGTCTACTTGACCCCGAACGGTGCCGGCGCAGTCGCATAGCGGACACAGCGGAAAAAGCTGACAAACGCCATACGGGACAGCAAAGCGCGATGCTGGAGGAAGCTCTGCGAAGAGGTGGACCTGGACCCTTGGGGAACCGATTACAAAATTGTGACCGGCAAACTAGGGGCCCAGATCCCACCAGAACTCAATGGCTCTGAAACCGCTGGACGCATCGTGGACGGACTATTTCCGACGCATCCCATCCGTACGGACGCAACGAACAAAGACGAGACTACGGAAGGCCCCATCTTCACCGCGGCGGAGCTCACACGAGCAGCCAAGGCGATGAAGACTAGTAAAGCGCCAGGGCCGGACGGGGTACCTGTCGAGGTTGTCCGACTGATAGCTAGCCTGAGGCCGGACATATATCTCGACCTGTACAATACGTGCCCAACGACAGGGACATTCAGCGACCGATGGAAGACGGGAAGGGCGACCCCGACACAACGGCCTACCGGCCGTTGAGCTTACTGGACCCAACAGGAAAACTGTACGAACAGCTACTCAGACCAAGACTGACAGATGCAATGCAGACGGGAGGAGGCCTTTCAGACGGGCAGTTCGGCTTCAGAAGGGGCCGATCGACTATCGGGGGTCATCCAGCGGGTGGTAGACTCCTTCCGGGAGACAGACAGACACTGCCACGCAGCACGACCCATCGTACTGCTGGCGACACTAAGCGTTAGGAATGCTTTCAACTCGGCCGGGTGGGTGGACATACTGGAGGCGCTGAAAAGCAACTTCGGGGTTTCACCATACCTGATCCCAGTTGTGGAGGATTACCTGCGCAACAGACGGATAATATACGAGACGACGGAAGGACAAAAACGTGACAAATCACTGCGGGGGTCGCCCAAGGATCCATACTGGGACCAGACCTCTGGAACGCAACGTACGACAGCCTGCTTAGACTGGACCTCCCGCTCGGGGTTCGCCTCGTTGCTTACGCTGACGACGTGGTAGCAGTGATCGTCGAGCGGTCTCCAGAACTGGCGCAGTATAAACTGAACCAGACAATGAGACGGGTCGGACGATGGATGACACAGCACGGACTGCAATTAGCAACGGAAAAGACTGAACTGGTGTTTCTTACACGGAAACGCATAGACACAAGACTACCGATGACAGTGGGAACAGACGAGATCGGGGCCCGAGGGGAAGTCAAGTACCTGGGGATGACTCTAGATACAAAGATGACCTTCTGGCCTCATATACGAAAGACAGCCCTAAAGGCGGCCGAAAGGGTAGCATATTTAAGCCGCCTGATGGCAAGTACGAACGGACCGAGACCGGGAAAACGGAGACTTTTAATATCAACGACCCACTCGATCCTTCTCTATGGCGCGGAGATCTGGGCGGACCCCCCAAAGACGAGAAAATACTGCCACTCAATGACGACAGTACAAAGACGGGGGGCTTTGAGGATCGCCTACTCCTACCGGACTGTTTCGGCAGAGGCAGTGCTGATGGTGGCGGGCGTAATCCCCATCGATCTTCTTGCGGTCAAGCGCATGAGGATCCATGCCAGAGCGGAGGGCAAGACACGACAGGACGCTGCAAAGACTGAAAGGGACAGGACCATGCAAACGTGGCAACAACGATGGACAGACGGGAAAACGGGCAACTGGACAAGACGGCTGATAAAGGTCGTGAGACCGTGGACCGAACGGGACTTCGGGGACGTGAATTTTTACGTCACCCAACTATTGACGGGACGCGACTACTTACGACGGTACCTTTAAAAAATGTACAAAGTGCAGATGCCAGGTTGCACCTACTGCGGACAAGAACGGGACGACGCGAAGCATACGCTTTTTGAATGCATCAACTGGACAGAAGAACGACAGAGACTGGAGGCGACCTCGGGAATCGACATCACCCCCGATAACATTGTGGGGGTGATGCTCCGGGGAAAGGAGCGGTGGCAGCAGGTTGCCACATACACAAAGACGATACTTGGACGAAAAAACGCAGACGGCTGCCTGATATGACGGCCCCGATGCGACAAACAAATGAAAGGTGGAAATAAACAGCGTACAGAACGACGAGACTTCGTTATAGTACCTAGACGGGGGGGGCATAGCAGGTGGCGGTTTAGCGGGTAGTCTAGCGGGGGGGGGGGCGCGGAAGTGGGCTGTCCGGCCAGGAGGCCAGCATCACCACCAGCCCGCATGACTGGTGGTATCTACAAGTGGATTCCGCACCTCCTCGGATAA